>CM075348.1:108200108-109427608 GCA_037693485.1 Kitagawia praeruptora
ACAAAAGTGGTCATGGAATCTATCAATGTGTCTTTTGATGATAAGAAGATAACAGGACTTGAAGACTTTGATGAACATGACCAGCTGAGATTTGAGAATGAAGAAATAAATGTTGATCTACAAGATTCTGATACTCTTTCAGACAATATTGTTCAATCTATACAAGTAGATCAGACTGTAGCACATGTTGAGGGGGAGCAAGTGAACGATGAAAATGAACCCCAATCAAGTGAAGAAACATCAAAGAATGCATCTGCTGATTCATTAAACTCTGATTCATCAAACTTTGAAAGCAACAGCTCAGGGGGAGCAAACAATGATTTTGGATCTACTAGTCATCAAACTCAACACAATTATGAACTTGGGGAATCATCAAGATCAAATCTGTCGAGACAAAGGGTATGGAGTAGAGCGCATCCCTTTGAACAGATCATTGGTGAACCGGACACGGGTGTACAGACTAGAAGAGCAACAAAGAATGACTGCAATTTCGCAGGATTTTTATCTCTATATTAATTACCACACTTATAAATGCTATATTTTATGGTAATTAGTTAGTAAATAATTGAGTTAATTGTAGCATAATTAAATAAATATTTTATTGACATATATCAATTAATGATATTTTGTTAATTTTATGTCTATTTAATTGTGAGTTTATCTGATTATTGTGGATTAATTCTTGATTTACTGTGTGATTATTTTTAATCCATAATAATTAGAAGTATTAAATATGTGTATGTGTATAGGCTGATAGGTTTCGGCGATAAGATGTTTTTTCGGTCGACATGTTTTCGGCGATAAGATGTTTTTTCGGCCGGCAGGTTTCGGCGATAAGATGTTCTTTTGGCTAATTAGGTTGTTAGGTGAGAAATTATTGAGCAGTGTTAGTTTTTTTTTCAAACATAACCTAACACTATTACACCTAACCCACTAAACCTTGAAACCTTATAAATGATGAGTTTTTGTTTGTGTTTAACATCATCATTTTTCAGATATACAGAGCATATACACACAATTACTGAATATTTCAAGCTTTGACCGGAAAGATCTCACAATCTAGCTGGTGGTTTTTAGAGCGGATTTTATATTATTGTTATACGCACTAACCCTTGTTTTTGAATTTCCTCAAAGTTTTGAAAATGGCATTGCATGGAAACTTTTTAATTGCTAAAGTTAATCCTATTTCCATTCAGCAAATCGAAACCATTCAGGATGAGCAATTTCGGGCTTGGACACAATTTCTGAATGAACATTCATTAATTCGCTATGCTTTAGTTACACAGGTGCAGCTTAACCATGATGCATTGCGTGAACTATATTGCAGTGCGGTTAACACTTCTGGACAGGACGGACGTGAACTATATTGCAGTGCGGTTAACACTTCTGCAGTGCGGTTAACACTTCTGGATAGGACGTGAACTATATTGGAGTGCAGCTTAACCATGATGCATTGCGTGAACTTATCTTCCTCAAAATCTAGAATGACAAAATTAGCAGGAAAGATAAACTCATCCACCTTTACCAAGACATCTTCCACTATTCCTCTTGGATACGTGATCGATCGATCAGCCAGCTGTAAAGAGATGTTCGTAGGTTTCGGATCGGGTAGACCAAGTTTCATGAAGACAGACAACGGCATGAGATTGATACTAGCTCCCAAGTCACATAAACACCTGTCGAAAGATAAGTTGCCAATAGTGCACGGGATGCTGAATCTTCCCGGATCTTTAAGTTTAGGAGGCAACTTTTGCTGTAAAACAGCACTGTACTCTTCCGTCAAAGCAACGGTCTCCAATTCCTCGAGCTTCAACTTTCATGAGAGAATACCCTTCATGAACTTGGCATAGCTCGGCATTTGTTCAAGAGCTTCCGCAAAAGGTATATTAATATGCAACTTCTTGAAAACCTTAAGAAACTTTGCAAACTGCTTGTCTAACTTCTGCTTCTGAAGTCTTTTAGAAAATGGAGGAGGAGGATAGATCTGATTGCTCTTTAAAGATTGCTCCAGAGAAGCTTTTTCAACTGAAATCTTGCTTTTTTCCACTTCACCATCCAACTGATCAGCTACCAAGTCAGATTTCTCAATTTCTGGTCCTGTAGATTTTTCAACCTGCTGATTCTGAACTTCTTCATCTTCCTTAGCCGCTGATTTCTGATCGGTTGTAACTTTTCCAGATCTCAAAGTCACTGCTTTTATATGTTCCTTGACTTCCCTCTTGCCTGGATTAGCCTCCATGTCACTAAGAAGAGTTCCTTGTGGCCTATTCAACAACGAATTATCAATTTGACCTATCTGATTCTCCAATGTTTTGATAGAGACTGTTTGGCTCTTGCACATCATCCTCAACTCTTCCAATTCAGATTTTTTAGTAGAAGACTGCCCCGCACTTGCATGAGGCTGTTGCTGAAATCCCGGAGGTTGGAATTGTTGCCTTGGAGCATACTGTTGCTGATAACCCTGATTGAACGGCTTAGCTCCAAATTGCTAACCTTGAAACTGCTGATAAGGTTGCTACAAACCACCTTGATTATTGCTCCAGCTGAAATTAGGATGATTCCTGTTGTTCGGATGATAGGTGGCTGGAGCTGGTTGCGAAGGTCGCTGAAAGTTGCTCACAAATTGTGCTGATTCACTAGATATGGCACACTGATTCGTCTCATGTGCACCCGCATAAAGCTCACAAACACTTGCCACCTGCTAAACTCCATAATTAGTCAGAGAATCCACCTTCATAGTTAGTGCCTTCAACTGAACTGCTATAGTTGTAGCTACATCAACTTCCAGAACTCCTGCTACTTTGCCTTGTAATAACCTCTAAGTTGGATTCTAATATTCATTAGCAGCCATAGTCTCAATGAGATCATAAGCTTCCTCTTAGCTCTTTGCCCATAAAGCTCCACCTGATGTTGCATCTAGCAATGGTCTAGATTGTGCTCCCAGCCCATTATAGAATCCATTGATCATAATCCAGTCGGGCATACCATGTGAGGAGACTTCCTAAGCATCTCCTTGTAACGTTCCCAAGCTTCACACAAAGATTCACCAGATTGATGTGCAAATTGAGTAAGAGTGTTCCTGATTGCTGCTGTTTTAGCCATGGGGAAGAATTTAGTGAGAAATTTCTGAGCAAGATCCTCCCATGTCTTAATCGAACTGACTGGTAAAGAGTGTAACCAGCCTTTAGCTTTATCCCTCAAAGAAAATGGGAAAAGCCTCAATTTCACAGCATCTTCTGACACACCATTGAACTTGAAAGTGTCACAGATCTCAATGAAGTTTCGGATGTGCATATTAGGATCTTCCGTAGGAGCACCCCCAAACTGAATTGAATTCTGTACCATCTGAATCGTGCCAGGCTTGATTTCAAAGGTATTAGCTGCAATGGCTGGTCTGACAATGCTAGATTGAATGTCATTGATCTTCGGTTGAGAATAGTCCTTCAAAGCCTTAGCTGCTGCTGGTGGTGGATCTGCCATCTCTTTAGTTGCTGCAAGTTCTTCTTCTGCCAGTTTACGAGATTGCAAACATGTTCGCATACACGTTCAAGTACCTGAAAAACACAGAACAAAACAAGCTAAGTAAGAAAATAATGTGAGTCAATGAACTTTAATGACCACTAATGACAAGCACATAAACTATAATAAACACAGAGTTCCCGGCAGCGGCGCCAAAAACTTGTTCACACAAAATTACGCAAGCGTACGCGGTCACAAGTAATATATAATAAAGTTGAGTTCGTTCTCACAGAGATTGGTATAAAATAGAATATGCACCTATGCAAAATGTATGATTTCGATTCATTGCTAAGACAAATATCAATATTGGGTTTTGATTATCTAAATTAACTACGAAGTTAATTAACAAGATTAAGATTTAATTAACTAACTTGGTTTAAAACTGATTTACTATGAGAGAATAAACATGGGATCCTAACTTCATTAAATACTTTGCTTAGAGTTGATGCCTTTAATCAATGCATGTGATGGTAATGATAACTGATCGGACAACACGAAACAAGTATAGGCTACCTCTCTGTATACGAATACCAAACTACTCATACATCCACAAAAGAGATAGAAGATGGGTAGACACCAATTATGTTTAGACCCTATATGTCTATAAGATTTGAAAACATAATGGTTTAAGCACAAGTTATCCATTAAGATCACATAGGGCAGCATAAGATGGTTAAAATTACGCTACGAATCATGATGTCAAAACATACATAATCCTATGCTAGCATGGCAAGTTCTAATCTTTAGATCCACTATCGCTTCAATAAAGATTAACAATTTAGATGTTAGCCACGCATCTAAAAACATTAAGCACAACCATACGAGGATATCAAGAATTCATCACACGTAATTCTTTAAAGCAAACAAACTACTAAACTAAATAGATAAATACGTTAGAATCCCATGACAACATTAGTTCATAATCGAACCGCTCGTCACCATGAGATCTGATGAAAACATGATAATAAACAAAGTCTGAATAATGATTATGCTAGAGTAGTTGAGTTAAGAATAACAAATCCGAAATCCAGAGTATCGCCTAATTTAGAAGAATACAAAAGTAGATCTAGATATCCGAATGCTGTCACGTCCTTCCGGGAATTCGTCGCCAAGTCTGAATCTCTATCTTTGGCTCTCTCTGTGTTATTCTGAATGTTGGTACATTTTATGAGGATAGAGTGTGTTTATATAGGCCTCAGAAGTCTTGTCCAGCTAAAATTCCATAAAAATTTGAGTTAGAATCAAAACAGGATTTTTCCCAGCGAGCTGCCGCACTCCTGCGCGCCCAACTGCACAACTACGTGCTCCAGGAAGCTTCACCGCGCAACTGCGCGCTCTCTCTGCGCAGCTACACGCCTACCAACTGCCAGATGCTGATTTCTTGTTGATTTCTTCGTTTTAACTCCATTTTCTTCCATTTCTTTTGCACGAGTTGCCATTCTTCAACTACTAGGCTCAAAACTACCAGAGTACCATAGGAAAAGTTTACATCTTCAGTTCCAAATCTACAATCCACTCCAAGATCAAAGAAAATGCCAACCCTAACCAAAATATGTAATCCTGCACGACTAGACAAAAACACATCAAAATACGACATACTTGAGGCCAAGTCAATCAATTCAAGCCGATATGAAGCATTCCAAGTGGATATGAAATCCACTTATCAATCTCCATAACCTCGTCTTTTTCAATCGTGGCCTTCTCAATTTCTTCAAAGTAGACCGAACTGTCCAGCTCAGCACCATTCTGGACCAGCCTGGATAATGAATCGGCCTCCGCATTTTCTTCTCTGTTGATCTGGATTATTTCAAACTTTGGGCTCGTAGTTAGGTAACTTATAACCAGGGCTTGGTTTTGAGCTAGTCTCGGATCTTTTGTAATATACTCCCCTTTCGTTTGTTTCACTACAATCTGGGAATCACTACGGATGTTCAAGCTCTGGACTTTCAATGATCGGGCTAGCCAGAGTCCAGCCAGAAGTGCTTCGTACTCCGCTTGATTGTTGGTAGCCAGGAACTTGAAGGTTATGGATTGTTGAATCTGGAAACCATGAGGACTTTTTAGAACTAGACCCGCGCCAGATCGCTCGCTTGTTGAAGATCCATCAACATACAGGGCCCACGCTTCCGGATCAGTACTATCCTCTACCCCTGCATCCATAATCATGGGATTGTTGTCTGAGGTATAAAGGTGAGTTGGAATTGGCTTAACTCGACAGCCCAATTGACAAGTCTTTCGGACACATCTGGTTTATGAATTATCCTTTTCAAAGGCTGATCAGTTATGACCTTGATCTCTCTCCCTTGGAAGTAATGCCTTAGCTTTCTGGAAGCTGTTACTAGAGCAAAAGCAAATTTTTCCAAATTGGGGTACCGGGTTTCAGCATCTTTCAACACCTGGCTGACATAGTAGACCGGTTTCTATTGTCCGTCTTGTTCCCGGATTAAAGCTGCTCCTACGGCTAGTGGTCCTGCGGATAAGTAAAGAGATAGCGCTTCTCCAGGCTCGGCTTTAGATAGGACTGGTGGAGATGATAGAAACTCTTTTATTGAATTGAAAGACTTCTGGCAATCTGGACTCCAGTCTATCTCCTTTTTGTTTTTCGCCCCCTTAAGCAGATCGAAGAAAGGTAAACATCGTTCGGCTAACTTAGGAATGAATCTCCTCAATGCGGCTAGTGAGCCTGCCAGTTTCTGTATCTCTTTCTGAGTCCGGCGTGGTTCCATTTCCATTATCGCTTCAATCTTCTCCGGGTTGGCCTCAATTCCTCTTTAACTAATCATGAATCCCAAAAATTTTCCAGCTCCCACCCCGAAGGTGCACTTCTCCGGATTTAGTTTCATCTCATGCTTCCTTAGATTCCCGAAGCATTCCCGCAGGTCCGGGACATGCTCCACAATTGTTTTTGACTTAGATATCATGATAGGACTCCAGGTTCCGACCCAGCTGATCTTTGAACACTTCAACCATTGCTCTTTGATATATTGATCCAGCATTCATTAATCCGAAGGGCATGTATTTGATAAACTGCTCTATGGGTTATGAAGGCGGTTTTGGGTATGTCAGCCAGATTCATTTTGATTTGGTTGTAACAAGAGAATGCGTCCATAAAGCTGAACATCACATGACCGGCAGTGGCGTCAATGAGCTGATCAATACTTGGTAGGGGATACGGATCTTTGGGGCATGCAACATTGAGTGTAGTTTACGCACATTCTCCATTTTCCGTTGGGTTTTTTGACTAGGACCACATTGGCCAACCAGTCAGGGTACTTTATCTCGTAAATTATTCCAGCTTTGAGAAGTTTCTCCACTTCTTCATCGATTGCCTTCTTCCTTTCCGGGGCGAAGTTTCTTTGTTTCTGCTTTACAGCCTTTTATGGGGATTAACATCCAAGCTATGCATTGCTACAGATTCTTTAAGTCCGGGCATGTCATTCGGGCTCCAAGCGAAAATATCTGCGTAACTTCTAAGTAGCTGAATTAGATCTTTCTTGAACACAGGATCCAATCCGGATCCAATCTATATTCTCCTATCCGGATTGCCTTCTTCCAGTTCAATGGCTTCTATCTCAACAGCGGGTTGCCCTGATCCTTTTTAGAGGAAAATTGCTGGACCTGGGCTTGGGTGTTGGTTTCCAGATAGTTCCGGGATTTCGCGATCAATTCTTCTTTAGTGTGGGCTTCCATACTTTCGATGTTTTGGACTTCATGTGCGGGCTCTTTTTTGAAGTGCACTCTATGCTTCTTTCGACTTAGGTTCTTTTGATACAGAGAAGCTTTCCTTTTATTTTCTGGATCGGTTTCAGCCATGACTAAAGCTTGGCCATAGCATCGTCCGGCAATTTCCGAATCTCCTTTGACTTCCCCAATTCCAGACGGTGTGGAAAATTTGAACTTTAAGTGTGGTGTGGAGGTTATGGCTCGAAGCTTAGTTAAGGCTAGTCTGCCAAGAATCATGTTGTAAGAAGACGGGGTGTTGATGACATATACAGTTTGGGTAACTTATTTTGGAAAAGTGCCGAACTGGACTGGTAAGTATAAGGTTCCTTGAATTGGGACTAAATTGTTCCCGAATCCGAAGAGAGGATCCTCCCTGCACTCATTCATCCTTACACTGCCAAGCTGCATTCTGTCAAAAGTATGTTTGAAGATGATGTTGACTAAGGATCCGTTATCTACAAGAATCCTTTCGACCTCATTTTCAGCAACGTCCAGGCTAACTACCAAGGCTTCATTGTGATTTGGATCAACTCCTTCAAAGTCCGCATTGCTGAATGTTATTACTTGCTCGGGAAAGGACTGAATCATCATGACTTCATCTCCAGAGTCCGGACTAGGGGGAGGAGAGCTGGATCCCCCTATTACTACATTGACAACATGCTTCTTTCCTGATCCGGATCCTTCCCCTTTCTCCATGGTTTTACGAGCTATATATTGCCCCATGTTTCCTTTTTTGACTTGATCCTCAATAAAGTACATGAGAGATAAGCAATTTTCGGTAGTATGACCGTGAGTGCCATGGTAGTCGCATTGTTTGTGGGTAGGCCGATTTTCCAGAGCTGTGATCATTGGTTTAGGTGGGTTGAAGTATGGCTTATCCCGAACTTCCTTTAGGATATCAGACCGGGTTCGGCTGAGCGGAGTCCACTCAGGCTCTGGTTTGGGATCAGATTTTGGCAGCTTGGGAGGCCTCGAGTCCGGCTTGGTTGTTATTGCTGCTGGTTCAGAGACTTTCTCCGGAATTGAGGGCTGGGAACTTTGAATATAGTTGGTTTGCCTATTTGGTTTGAATCTTTTGTTCGGCTGGTAACCACCTCGAGGGCGGTCGTCTTGAGTTGTTCGGGCTAAGGAACTTCCCTGACGAGTCATCCTCATAGCTTGCAGTACATCACTTTCTTTAATGAATCGGGCTGCCAGAGAGTATGTTGCAGCCAGGCTCTGAGGTTCTTTGTTGATTAGTTCGTAAACATATTTTTCGTTGTGTTCCGGATCTAAATTCCTCTAGAAGATGCTGAGAGCTTCACGCTCGTCTAGGCGCGAGACCTTATTAATAGCCTCTTGGAAACGCCTCATATAATCCGAAAAAGATTCATTGTCGGATTGTCTCCAGATGGCACATGTGTAATTCGTGAGTTCTGTTTACTCTGAATCTCTTCAAGAAGGTTTCACGGAATTCCTTCCAGCTGAATGCTTCGGGAGGGGATTCGGCTGAACCACCTCTGAGCCCCTCCCTTCAAGGTTGATGCAAAGACTCGGCATTTGGTGATATCATTGTAGTAGTAAATGAGCTCGAAATAGTTGACATGCTCCTTTGGGTCTCCCATTCCATCGAACGAGTCAAAGTTATAATGTTTCAAATTCTTTTGCCTCGGCATGACTTCTAGAGATCGACTGAATGGAGTCAAAGTCCCTTCGATTTTGAGTCCGGAGTCCGAGTATAACCTATCAATCACAATTTAAGTAAATGATTTATTAGTCATTAAAATTTTAAATAAATAATTTAAAAATAATATCCTTATATTTTAACATTTTACTAGTACTTGATTAACAAAATGGTTGATATTTAAGAAATTTAAAATACAAGAACACTACTCGTCAATCAAAATTATGAAATGACATCAATTAGGAAAATGAAAAACATGAAAGTGTATTAAGAATATTCTTTTATAATATAATAATTAATAAATAAATAGCATTTATGAACAAAAAAGAAACTAAACTTAAATTCTAAATTGGACCGAAAAGTGATACAGTAGATGGAATAAGAATAAAGGCCCCCAATATCACAATTTTAGAGTAATTGATCCAAAATATCACAACTCAAAATATTGATCCCAAATATCACTTCAAAACAAAGGATCGTGTAACGTTTTAAGAATATTTTTTTATTATTATTAGAAATGCTATTGCGTTTAGCGTTCTTGTTGTTTTATTATTATTATTTTTTTTAAAAAGTGTCAAAACGCAAAAAACAATTTCTTAAATTACGTTTCCTTTGATGAGTGGCGTTGAGAGTGCCCGGGGGCGTTTTTGCAAAATAAAAAATAAAAAATTCAACTATTATTTTTTGTTTTTACAGATATTTTAATTGGGGTTAAATAATTTCCATTTGGGGTTTAACGGGTTTTATTTGGGTTTTAGAAATATTAAATTTTTTAATTAAATTTTTTAAATTTTATTTGTATTTCCTTAGGGGTGCAATAATTAACTTTTGGGGTTCAACGTTTCCATTTTGGGTTTTAGAAATATTTCGAACGACGAATAAATGGTATGCAAACTTAGGGTTTAGGATTTAGGGTTGTTCCTAGACCCTAAACCCTAACTTATCCTTATTTTTAAACGCGTTAGCGTTTAAAAATCAGGACGCCGGATACAATTTTTAAATTAATTTTTTTAAATTTTATCTGTATTCACTCGGGGTTTCAACGGTTAATCTTTGGGGTTCTACAGTTCCATTTTGGGTTTTAGAAATATTCAGAACGACGTCTAGACCGTATACGAACTTAGGGTTTAGGGTTTGGGATTTAGGGTTGTTTACAACCCTAAATCCGAGACCTTAAACCCTAACGTATCCTAATTTTTAAACGAGTTAGCGTTTAAAAATCTGGCCGCCGGAATCAATTTTTTAATTAAAATTTTTAAATTTTAAAAATACAATTTTAATTAAATTTAGGGGTTCAACAATTAATTTCTGGGGTTCAACGTTTCCATTTTGGGTTTTAGAAATATTTAGAATGACGAATAAACCGTATACAAACTTTAAAAAATATAAATTTATATTTTAATTGACCATTTATAAATAAGTTTTTTAATATTTTTTTACAAATATATATTTAGAAGAAAAAAAACAAAAAAAAGACAAAAAAAAAAAAATTAAAACACCCAAACGTCACATAAAGTGGCGTTGGTCCTTTCAAAACAAAACATCAATTAACGTTTCTGTCAAAACACCACACGAACTTGCGTTTCAATCAAAAAAAAACCATTAACACTAGACGCATTAGCGTTACCAAAAAAAAAAGAAAAAAAAATAGAAACTCTATATTATACTATGTTTTGTAGTAATACTAGCATTTTGCCCGTACTTCGTACACGACATCTTATTTAATTTAAAATGATAATACCAAAAATTTAACAAATTTGATTGATTTATTAAAACATCTTATTTAATTTAAATTGATAATACCAAAAATTTAACAAATTTGATTGATTTCTTAAAAAGATATTGTATGCAATTATATAAATAATCAATTCTTAGAAAGATATTATATACAGTTATATAAGTATTTAATAAAATAATGATATGCTAAAATTTATATAAAAAAGTAGCATACAATTCTATTTTAACAATGTTGAAAATTTATTTAATCCATCAAAATCTGCAATAAAAGTAATAAATATTTTTACAAATATTGTTCTCAGATTGAAAACAATAATAAATTGTCTTCATTATTCAAATGCGGAAATGATAATTCCTTCACCCCCAATGGCTCCAAAACATTACATGGCTCAAAAACATTAAACCTCATATAATATCAATAACATATTATATTAACTATGAGACCTCATAGTTAATATAATGTGTAAATGTTGGAGAACAATGAGATCACATTTCAAGCAATTTTTAAAAAATTTTTTTAATTTTTTTTATGAATGGATAGAGGGTAGAATTATAAGATTTTTGTGTGAAGATGCCCCTAGCGGGGCCCTTTAAAATAGCTTAAAATGTAGCGAATATGTGTGTTCTCACTGTTCTCATTTTAATTTTTTTTGTTAATTTTTTTATGAATGGATAGAGGGTAGAATTATAAGACTTTTTTTTGGTGAAGATGCCCCTAGCGGGGCCTTTAAAATAGCTTGAAATGTAGTGAATATGTGTGTTCTCACTGTTCTCATTCTCACCAGAGCGTGACCATTAAACTGTATTAGTAAATTCATGTATGAAAATACAGTGTATATATATTATTAATATAGATTCTTTTATTAAAAATAAGTAAATTATACAATTAAATAAGCAAGTCAAAATATCGGATAAATATTCTAGTAGATTTATAGTTTATGTTCAAATTAAGGTCTTTCACCATGGCTCTCGCTTTCTGAAATTGTTAAATTTTTATTTTATTGGCTTTATTATATTAAAAGTATGTTCTTATTGAAACGAATATAATAATTTGAATTTGAATATATTTTTAAACTACTTATTTTGATGGGGGGTTAATTTTTTTGTGATCAACTTAGAGGGGTGACCAAAAATAAAATTAATGGGAATACATAAGCAAACTGGTACCTATAAGTACAATGACTTTAAACAAAGGTGACGTATCACTGATTGCATGAACTTATTGAATTTTAGAATAGTGTTTTAGTGATTTTGTACGCTTGAAAATTCGGTTGTTATTTTTCCGTGTCATGTAGACAATGGACCTCTAATTTGAAATAGAAGAAGTATGAGGGATTACTACCCTATAGTACATTAGCACTTAATAGCAAGCTTTGAAGTATGAATCTTACTTTTAGAGAGACGATATCTATACTTCTCAGTTCTCACCAATTCAATTCTACAGAAAATAAAGTATTGTTTATATACAAAGATCATGCATCCTATTAATTTTACAGCTGCTACAGTGTTAAATACCAAAGACCTATCCCACTAAGTGTAGACTGTAGGACAGTTGATGTTTGCAATAGATTCTCACACCTTTTTCTGTATAATAAGATTTACATCAGCAGATCAAAACATTTGCTTTTAATAAGACTGCATATATATTCAGTACCAATTAATTTTAAGAAGAACAACTCTCTCTTCATCCACTTTTCTTTGGAGTGCACCTTAGTCAGCTGACATTAACATTGAAAGCCGCACTCCATTCATGAAGAACATTATTCATTGATTGTCTAGACCTTGTAAACATTATTCCTAATTTATTAATCAAACAATTTGCACAGCCCCTGCGGGGCCAGACAGTGTGATGCAAAATTTCCACACACCAGTCAAACTTTCACAGATTTTTGTATGTATTAACTTGTTGGGCTATTAATAATATAATTGATAACAAACTAATCGAAAAATGTCAACCAAATTCTTATTCAGGGCCCTTTGGTAAATATTAAAAAAACCGAAAAGTTGAATAAAACTATATCAAGGCATCAACAACATTGTCACCCTAAAGGCTGGTAGCTACACTCGGACATATTTTAAAATCATATTTAAGGCTGAAGGCCACTTCTAGTGCTTTAACTGTGACACTGCCACAATGGCACATTGCAATTTTGCACCAATTGTTACTTTGATGCTTGCAAAAGAATTACACAAATGTCAGTGGTCATTATTATCAAGGTAGAATTAGACAGGTCAGTGGTCTCTGTTAAAGAATCTGGGCAGTTGGCTTGGGAAAATTACGATTGGCAGGAACCATGGCTTACAGGTCAGAGAGATTGACATTATGTCATTGATTTTTGAAAAATCATATTTAAGGCTGAAGGCCTAAGTGATTATATATAGTTAATTAAAAACAGAGTAACGGACACTAATCCAACTCAACCAAAACCCTTATTATGATTACCCTTTATTCTAAACAATTCAATACACCACAACATACACCATACCAAAGTAAACAATACTCTTCATACAAACACACACACTATACACCAATAAATATACAAAGCACTATATACAGAGTAGTATGGACACTCTAGTAATAGGTTAACTAATAAAAAACATCGGGTAATTCATTAAAACTTTAATTCTTAAATTTCAAACCAAAATCAAAACCAAACAAATATTATCCTGTCTAATTTTTAATACTGTGAAATCAATAAAAACTTAACTCTTATGGCCAAACTAAAAACCGGAACCAAATATATATGACTCGTATGGAGGTCTAGTACACATACTTTAACCCTACTTCAGGGGGTTGAGATGTTAATTTGGTGAAAAACCCAGTTTTCAAATCTGAAAAGTTCAAACATTCGTCAAAATCCAGCAGTGTGAAGATTTGAGCGGCTTGGACTTGAAGGTGAAAAATGACAGAGATAGATTTGAGTAATGATAAAACGGAGAATCAAAGAAATAAAGAAAGATAAAAAGTAAAGGATAATACAATAGTAGATGTTTAGATTTGGGTCAATCCAATTGGGTTACTCCAAATGTTGTGTAATGACAAAAAATAGTATATGTTTAGATTTGGGTCGATCCAATCTAATTTGGGTCGCTCCAAATGCTATGTAATGGTAAAAAGGGGCATCAAAGAAATAAAGAAGATTAAGAAAATGAAGGATAATAGTATCGTTGACGGAATTCGAACCTTGAAATTTTAGTAAATAAATTTAATCATGTAACATATTTAATCATTAGATCTAACAGTTTTAATTTTAAATAAAAATCTAACGGATATTATTCGTTTATACGAATTTTTATTATATTTTGTTAGTGGTTAGAAGATATGATGTCATATTTTTGGGTATGCAATTAATAAATAAATTTAATCATGTAATATATTTAATCATTGAATCTAACAGTTCTAATTTTTAACTAAAAATCTAACGGATATTAACCGTTGTATACGAATTTTTATTATATTTTGTTAGTGGTTAGAAGATATGATGTCATATTTTTGGGTATGTATTAATTATTACAATATTATGTTTTAAATTAAAAGTCAACGTGTTTTAATTAGAGAGAAAAAAAATTATTGATTGGAAGATATGATATTTTAGGTATTTATAAAAGGTAATATCATCAATTATAAGTAAACATCTTTTAATTGAAAAAGACAATCAGCTAATTATCATTAATTATTATTAATAAAAAAAATGAAGGATAATAGTAGAGGTTTAGATTGGGTTGATCCAATTGGGTCGCTCCAAATGCTGATTAGAGAGAAAATATTTATTGATTGGAAGATATGATATTTTAGGTATTTATAAAAGGTAATATCATATCAATTATAAGTAAAAATCTTTTAATTGAAAAAGGTAATCGGCTAATTATCATTAATTATATTATTAATAAAAAAATGAAGGATAAATAGTAGAGGTTTAGATCCCCTCAGATCTCCTTTATATATTTATATAATAGTTCTAATTTTTAACTAAAAATCTAACGGATATTATTCGTTGTATACGAATTTTTATTATATTTTGTTAGTGATATTTAATTTCCACTGTAAATAAAATTTAAAATGCAATTGAGTTGTATATTTAGTTTTCTCGATTAGTAAAAATTTAAAATGCAATTTAGAGAAATTGATTATTTTAATATGTTTTACTTGAAAACAAATATTGATTAGTTATTAGGAGAAATTTTATTTATATTTAAGTAATGGTAAATTAAGTAAAAACAATAGGTACCGACCGACCGACCGACCAACCAACCGACCGGCGCCATATAATCGGAAAACTATAGATTTTAGCTAACAGAAATAGAAAAGGTAACGTTTTTTTAAAAAAAATTGATTATTTTAATATATTTTACTTGAAAAAGAAAATTGATTAGTTATTGGGAAATTGTTTATTTATAATTAAGTAAGGGCGTCATTTAAGAAGGAAATTGATTATTTTAATATGTTTTACTTGAAAACAGAAATCGATTAGTTATTAGGATAAATTTTATTTATAATTAAGTAAAAACAATAGGTACCGACCGACCAACCAACCAACCGACCAAACTTTCAATGTTTTAAAATTCAATTTTAAAGGTAAGGATATTGAAATTGTATATTTAGTTTCCTCGATTAGTAAAAATTTAAAATGCAATTTAGATATTTACTTTACTTCATTAGTAAAAATTTTATAGGTAAAAAATAATGAAACTATATATTTAGTTTCCTCTATAAGTAAAGTTTTAAAATGCAATTGAGATTTTTTTTAATCATTGGAATTATTAATTCAAAAATTTGAGAAATTTAAAAAAAAATAGAACCGAGCTATTTGACAGGCGCTACCTCTCCTCCCCTCGTTTCTCCTTTATATAAGTATACAACAGTTCTAATTTTTAACTAAAAATCTAACAGATAGTATTCGTTGTATACAAATTTTTATTATACAAGCTTAAAACCCGTGCGATGCACGAATTTTTTTTAATATTATATGAATTTTTCATTAATTTAAGTTAATTTTTTTAAAATATAAATTTGGGAGGCTTAAATTTTTATATGAGATTTGATAATAATTATATAAATGTTATCCGTGATATTTCTAGAAAATGAGGGATTTTAGTTAGAAAATATAAAAAAAATTATAGGTTTTACTTGAAAAGGGTAATCGGCTAATTATTAGTATTTATATAATTATTATTTTATTTCATTAAATAGAAATTGATACGTTTTAGATAAAAAATGCAATCGGTTAATTATTAATATTATAATATTATTAGTTTATTGTATTAAACAGAACCGCCCGTGATAAAATCGGAAAAAGAGAGATTTTAGTTTTAAAAAATAGAAAGGTAACGTGAAAATTAAAAAGATGACATAATTTATGTGAAAAAGGTAATTGATTAGTTTATAGTAATTATAATTTAATTATGTTATTTTACTAAATAAAATTGCTCATAGTTTTTAGAAAATGAGAAATTAATGTTGCCCCTGAAATTTCTAGAAAAAAAAGGGAATTTAATTAGAAAAAATATAAAAGATGATACGTTTTAGTTGAAAAGGTAATCAGTTAATTATTAGTACTATAATATTATTATTTTATTTTTATTAAATAGAATCGCCCGTGATATAATTGGAAAAAGAAAAATTTTTGTAAGAGAAGGGAGAAAAGGTAACGTGTTTGAAAAAGGTAACCGTCCATGATACAATTGGAAAAAAAGATATTTTAGTTAGAGAAAAGAGAAAAGGTAACGTAATTTGGCTCAAAAAAGTTATTTATTAGTTAATACTAATTATAACATAATTATGTTATTTTATTATACAAAATTGATCATAGTTTTTAAAAATGGAGAAATTTCAGTTAGATAAAATGTAAAAGATATTGTATTTTACCTAAGAAGGAAATTATTTAGTTATTCAAAAATAGAAAAGGTAATATGTTTAACCTGAAAAAAGAGTAATTGATTAGTTAATACTAATTATAATATAATTATGTTATTTTATTATACAAAATTGATCATAGTTTTTAAAAATGGAGAAATTTTAGTTAGATAAAATGTAAAAGATATTGTATTTTACCTAAGAAGGAAATTATTTAGTTATTGAAAAATAGAAAATGTAATATGTTTAACCTGAAAAAAGAAATTGATTAATAAAGGAGATTTAGGTCGATCCAATCTAAATTGGGTCGCTCCAAATGTTGTGTAATGACAAAAAGGTACATCAAAGAAATAAAGAAGATTAAAAACATAAAGGATAAAAGCTGTAATTTTCCTGTGTAATGACAAAAAAGGACATCAAAGAAATAAAGAAGATTAAAAAAATGAAGGGTAAAAGCAGTAATTTTTAAAATACAATACTAGCAGACATTAAGAATATATTGATATTGATATTGATATTGATATTGATATTGATATTGATATTGATATTGATATTGATATTGATTTGGAACCAAGTTTTTGAGTTATGATATTTGGAATTTTGACCAACACCCGTACATAAAACTGTACACACGTCCAGACACACACACATAGTTTATCCAAGCAAAATGAAACAAGTGTAATAACCACATTCACAAAACTGATTCTAACTGCCAATCCACTCCCCTCTCTGTTTTTTCAGTCTTTAACCACTTGACTCTGTTGTGTTTCAAATTTCACACAGCATGTTCCCCTCTCTCTACACAACTACAAACCCTAACCCTAACTCTCTCCAATGTCAAAACCCACCTCCCCATCTCACCCCTCTCCAAATTTATCACTACCCACTTCCCATTTTACCCCTACAACTTTCCCTTTTTTACATTTCAACAACTTTCCCTCCAAATTCAAGAAAATCCCATTAACAAAAATCCTCTGTTCCCAAAGCCCAAGTCCTCCTACTGACAAGGGATTTGATATTGTTTCGATTCTTCTTGCCATACCGAATTGGGCTGACAAGAATCAAGAAAGGCGAATGAAGACGAAAAGATTGTTGTATAAGCCTGAGGATTGGGTTCAACATAGGAGTTCTTTAAGGCACATTAGGCATTTGTTGTCGAGTTTGAATTCGAGGGTGGTTTTGTCGTTGGTTCCTCCTGTGATCGCGTTTACGTCGGTTGCTGTTGTGGTTGCTAGTTATAATTCCGCGGTTTTGTTGCATTGGTTGCCTGAGTTTTTTCCAGTTTTGAGGGCTTCTTCTTTGCCTTACCAGTTGACTGCCCCTGCATTGGCGCTTTTATTAGTGTTTAGGACTGAGGCTTCGTATTCCAGGTATGAGGAAGGGAGGAAAGCTTGGACTAAGGTGATTTCGGGGACAAATGATTTTGCTAGGCAAGTGATTTCTAGTGTTGATCTTTCGAGTGATGTGTTGGTAAAGAATGCGCTTTTGCAGTATATCATGGCGTTTCCAGTTGCCCTTAAGGTATATATAATTTTCTTTGGTATGGCCTTTGAAATTAGAATAGTACTTTTAAAATATTGTTTTCTTAGTTGATATATATTTTGTAGTTAGTTTTTAGGTACAAGGAGAGCGGGAGTGAGGCTTCAAACTCCTGACCTTGTCATCCCTCCCGGGCGGGGGACTAGTTAATCCTAGAATCGTCTTTATGTTTGTAGTTAATGTCTAGTTATATTAATTGCCTCTTTAAAATAAATGGCCGAGGCAATCTTAAAATTGCTTAAAGTGACAGAGAATCACACTGTTTAGTCTTGGAAGTTTTTTAATTGGTAAAAGGTTGTATGCTAAGCTTGAACTCTATTTTTTCTTATCACAAACTCTGTTTTTCCATTTGGCTTTCCTGGCCGACTTTACAAACTTCCTTGCAGTAAAATATGGATAGATTCATAAGAGGGAGCTTAATTCCTATGAAACTTATTCTAGTATAAGCACATAAATAAGCATCCATGTCTCTTTTAGGTTTTCGGGAAAGAACTTCAGAGTTCTTGTCCTGCATGCAGAAATCTAGGAGGTGGCATAAAATTAAGATCTTATGTTGTTATGCCCCTGCAACCAAAGGTGTCATTTGCTAAGGCAATTAATTCCTACAGATATAATGTCTTTACATGACAATGAGTTCTTAATTGGTTAATCTTGATACAAAAAGTAACATGCAGCTTTTATTGCAGTGTCATGTGATACATGGTTCAGATATTGCGCAAGACCTCCAAACTTTGATTGAGCCCGAAGATCTCTCTGTAATTGTCAGTTCAACGCATCGTCCCCGTTGCATTATTGATTTCATCTCGCAAACCCTCCGGATGCTAAATTTGGAGGAGTCAAAGCTAAATGTGCTGGTAATTCCCTTATCAGATGTATTATATGGCTGCCTAATCAAATCAAACAAAAGTTTAAACATATGGGCCAATCTGCACTTGAATTTCTTTCCAGTTCCACGGCTTCAGTTCTCTCCCCGAAGACAACATAAAGGTTCTTAATGATTAAGAACAAAATTTTACACCAACCCAAAATATAAAATTTAGCCTTGATATTATAAAATATCTATGCTAAGATTGTAAGAAGCATTTGCATAAAATGTGGTAAAATGGTTACTGAGATGTTGATGTCAATATTCAGTGGTAGAGATTATGCAATGCAGCATTCTGGTAGAGATTTTCAGTTATTCTTACTTTGTTCTGGTGCATCCTGCTGCAGGAATCAAAGATCTCTTGCTTTTATGAAGGGATTGGTATCTGTGAACAGCTTATTGGCATTCCTATTCCTCTATCATACACTCGCTTAACCTCAAGGTTTTTGGTCCTCTGGCATTTTTCACTTCCCATTATACTTTGGGATGATTGCAACTGGATTGTGGTTCCCGCTACCTTTATAAGTGCTGCTTCTTTGTTCTGCATAGAGGAGGTATGTTTCTCTTCAATGTAAGAGTATATTTGTGCATCAGATATCGTTTTCAAAGAAATTATTTCAATATCCTCATGTGTAGAGTAAAATAATATAGCTTAGAGTTATCTCCCTTGGCCTGTCCATTATATTTATTGTAAGATAATAGGGCTCGGAATGGTTTCAATGAATGTTGTTGATCAGTCTTGTAGTAAATTCTCTTTTAACTACAAGATTCCTATCAGCAAATAATTTTCCAATATATAATGGATCTTCACAGGTTGGTGTTCTGATTGAGGAGCCTTTCCCGATGCTTCCTCTTGATGAGCTGTTGAAACTGTTACAGAACAACATCCAGGAAGCAATGGAAAATGAACTGATGATTCGCCAACTTATTACCAAAAGAAAGAACCACTCCAGAAAGCCTTCGCCAAATGGACATCCTACCACCTAGGTTTTTGGTAAAAGATTATCTCAGCACTTCACACTGCGTAAAAAATTGGCTACACATGGTGTGTATTGGAACTGGGAGTTACACATCCCACATATAGTACAAGAGCACATAAAAACTTGTAAAGATGAACTGCAGTGCTGTATAAGCTCGAAGCTTGTTGTGACCAGTGTATATATAACAAAATCTTGTGTCTTTAGATAAAATGCACTAGTATGTGCCATATCTGTTGAAATGTAGATCCTGCCATATTTTTTGCATTCGACCTTTATTAACGATTTTTCCAGAATTTCCTGTCCGCACAAAGAGGCATGCACATCCACTTTTTAGACTTCCAGCCAATGTATCTCCTCAAAGGAGTTTTGGGGTTTAAGTAGAAAAAGAGGTGTTTGGTTAAGCGGGCTTTAAGCCAATTTTAAGTTAAAAAACTGCTTTAAGTCATAAGTTCCATTTAGGTACTTTTGACTTATGATTTATGACTCATGAAGTTTTTTTTTTTTTTTTTCACAATTCTTGTAAAGTTTAAATATTATGAATTTTAAATTTTTTTTAATTCAAATTTCAATTTAAGTCAAAATTATTAAACTCTCATTTAACTTTAAGTAAAATTACTCAAACACTTTCATTCAACTTAAAGTAAACAACTTCATTTTCTCCTTTAAGTTAAAAACACCTCCATTAAATCAAAAATAACTTATTTTATCCAATCCCATTAAATCAAAAATAACTTATTTTATCCAATCCCAAACACCGTTTCTGACGAACGATAAGAAGATACCGTCAATGTGTTGGCTTGATATAATATTAAATTTAATGTTGGGACCTAGCCACCTAGGCTGCAATTACAAGTTACTGAAACAGGTTCTATTCAAGGATCACCGGATCAGTGCTACACAATGCACGAGACTCGCCCACAGTAACAAGCAGAAATAAGACTCCCTGATTATTATGGTCCTAGAAAAGTCTTGAGATACATGTCCACTTATTTTTAATTTTCATTTACGGGGTTAGAGCAAGTCCGATACTAAAGCTAAAGCTAAAATGACTATATCCATTGCTATAATTTAAGATTAAATATTAGTTTTTGGTCTTAAAATACAACTAATACTCCAATGCTAATTGCATTTTACAACCAAATAATTCCATATTTAATCAACATTTTGTCCAACTCCTTCACTTTCTTTTAAAGTGGACCTTATTGTACCACATTATTAGTTATTTAATGATGTGGCAAGGATGGCTATAGCCATCTTTGGTCCTAAATATAGGACCAAGTATCCATTTATGCATTTATCCATCTAAGGGGTCATTTGTTAAATCTGAATCACATTTTTTGAATCAGTAAAATTTCTGGATGATCTGGACGAATCGTCAATCTGGATATCTGAATAAATAATATTGTTTGTTTAAAAAAACTCAAATTTTTTGGACGATGATAAGGAAAATGCTAGAGCTCCCAAAATATCACCCAAAATAACTCCCAAAGCCCCCTGTATTCACATTAATAAAACCAATTAAAATCAATCATTTTATCGGGTCACCAATGCCTAGTACCCATTTTGGTACCTGTAACGTTACTCCGATAATAGTAACCTAATAAATAATTAATAGTGTTCGACAAATAAAAGTAATAATAAACATCAAAAGAGTGAAAATAAAAAATGTAATAAATAAAGTACTTTTATTTAATAAAAATAATTTATTATTTTGTACATATGAACATATTTCAAAATGAAAATATAAACGGGACAAGGTTACATAGGGATCAAAGGTAGTCATTGTTTATGGCCCCTAGGATTGTCCTAATATTAACTCATTTAATATATTTTTAGATATATTTTTTTATTTTTAAATTATATATTGATATAATTACATTTTTTTGGTTCCTCTTGAATGAAAAATTGGTTCACTGGACCCTATAATTATAAAAAAAATGCAAATATTAAAAATCTCTAATTTCATCGATCACTGAAAAAATTGACGTAAATTAAAGGTGTAATTATAAAATGCTAGAATAATAAAATATAGGTCATCTTTATTACCTAAAAAATTGGTTAGTATAACTAGATTTAAAGTTACTAGAGTTTAGTTCATCTGTTCATGTAAGAAAGAGGTATGTGAGTAAGGTAGGTTCAATTACGGGTTCAGAGAAAAATTTTAAGAAGACTGGTCCATAAGATTTTGGGTCTCGTTCAGATGTTGTCCAGTTTAAAAAAGTAATTCAAATGTTCTGAATAAAGATCTCGTCCAGCACAATGTCATTCAGTTTCTGTTGCGATGTTATCAAATGGGGCCTAAGAAAGTAAGAATAGCTATGCATTAGAGTTGAATTTTATGATTTTGGTTCTATATTATAGCTATAAGACTAAATATAACTATGCATTGGACTTGCTCTTAGACTGGAAAAGTATACACTTGACACGAAGGTAACTTCCAATACTTGAACATCAACATAATAAAAAAAGGAAAATGTTAAAGGCCCCAAATTAGTTCCCAAAACGGATCCCAAATGACACGTGTGTCATGAATTGATGGGTTACTATGTAAATAATAATTGTGGAACCCCTTGCAATCACATGAATTTCCATCAATAAAAATATCCCAAAATGCCAAGTAATTAGTGTTATGTTATTTGGTAACAAAATTTGGTACCCAATTTGATAATGCAAAGTTTGGTACCTCTAGCACTACTCATAAAAAAAGGTCAATCGAGCTAATAATAAATTATGGGTAATGCTAAACATAGCCCTAAGGGCTATGGTTAAGCATTAATGTAAGTGGATAAATGCATTTAAAATGTCAAATTTGCACTTAATACATCAAGTTTGCACGAATTTCAATATAATTATTTAGTAATTTGGGATTTTTTATTAGTGGAAATTAATGTGAATGCAGAGGGTCCATTATTATTACTTGGAAAATTGAATTGATGTTGTAAAAGAGCATTGAAAAAATAAACAATTAAATAACTAAAATTAATGTTGAAAAGATGAGAATATTTAATGCTTAACCATTAGCATTTCCCATAAATTATTTTAGGATTATATAAAGTTTTTTCAGTTTCTCCGGTGATGTTGACATTTATTTTTCCTGCATAAACTGCAAACCAAAACCTGGAACTTAACAAGATTGGAATTTTTCTGTTCTGAATAAAATAACCTATTAAGACTGGAAATTAATAAGTGGAACATTCTTTCAGAAGGTAAAAGAATATGTTACGACTGGATTTCTGCCGGACCTTGGTTCAGTCGGACCTGCAAGTGAGAAGAATGCGAGGGTTTGGCCCCCCGATTCACCTCCGGTGTGAGAATAAGTTAGTCGATTTTTGGTAAGGTAATTTAGAACGTAGAGTGTTTGTGTTGTATGTAATTGTATATCCATCAATAAAATCAAACCTCATTCCACTTATCTTTCTCTCTTCAGGCGGTTATCGAGGGACAGGCCACGTACGTCATCATGTCCCACGTCCTTAGGAAATGCAACCATACGGCCGTTATACCATAAATGGACCAGATGAGCGTGGTCTTCCATTCGGACTCGGGGTGCTGGGCCTTCGATCCAGCCCATCAAGGAAGTGGGCCTCCAACATGTCCCTGGGCTTCGTTCGGAGTTATCCTCAGGACGGAGGCCAAAGCTAGGGCCCATCTTCGGGGTTCACTCTTCGGATGTCTCATTCAGATAAGGAGGACGATGGACAAGGTCGAGACGTCTCCTGGGAAGTCGTGTCCCTTTATGATGACAACTATCCAATCTCGAGATCCGCGCTTTAATCTCTACCGTTGAATTTGGAACGACCCTTGTCCAAACGTCATATTTCTTCTACTTAAACCCATAACTTCTTTCTTTTCTACTTTACGCACAAACCATCTCTTAAAACATTTGGAGCAAAAATTTCTTCACAAGAACATTTGGGCAGCAATTGGAACCGTCGCTTCTTCACCGGTTACGTTCACTTCTCCGGTTCCGGTCGACGTCTACGTTCAAGCGATTTATCCTCAAGAACTCAGTCTCATTAAAAATCTTCAAACTAGTAAGTAACGTCCTCCTCCTTGTCGCTTTACCATTATAAACCTGCATTTCATATATTCCTGTATGTATCTATATGTACATATGCGTAGAATCACCTGTGCTTTTTAGACGAAATACTCGCATGTCTAAGACGTTTTAGGTTCCTTTTGATGTTCCATTTTACCTTTGTATTAGCTTTTCCCAAGATTTTGGAATTTGTCTGAAAGTGGTCTGGGCAAGAACTTCCTTCGGGATCTTCGAACCTTGAGAACAATCTTCGGACCGTTCCGATCTCTTGGAATTCCCCTCAGAATGTCCTAGTTCCCGTAGTTTTTAGGCCTTCGACTTCCTTCACCTTAGGTTGTAGAATGCCCCGACCGATCCTGGCTCACTGTACTCGGCCTTTTCTCCTTTTATTTTCTTCTTTTTGTTCGAGTACAAGGCTAATGTCTCTTCATTTCCGAATGCAGGGACATGGATCGGTCGACCGAAGGTGCTGGTCCTTCGAAGGTTTTGCCCTTCAGTGACGCCAAACAAAATCCAACTGGAAGAGCCCAGAAACAGAGGAGAAAAAGAAGTGACGAATTTTAATTAAGGAATCCTATTCAGTTATGGAATCCTGCTTGTAATTTATTTAGAGTATTAAAATACTTTTATTGGGCAAGACTTTTAGAGCCTATATAAACACATCTAGGGTATTATTTTATGGGGAAGAAAAAGGGATGTAATATTAGATCAGATAATATAGTTTAGAGTAGATTAGTATTATTAGTGGGAGATGTAGAGAAACACCATGACTCTTCTTTTGGGTGACAACATTGAAGTTTGAAGGTTTTGTTCTCTTAATCTTTTCTTTGTTATTATTAGTTTAATTATGTTTTCTTGTTTTACTAGTTGTTTTACTTGTTTAATTATTAGCGAGTAGTTATTTCTAGGGCTTAAAGGGAAGCCATGTTTGCACTAATATTGGCATGATTTTCATAGTGATTTGATTGGTTACGGTTAATTCTGATTGATATGTTTTAATCATTAATTTGTGTAATCGGCCGATATCATGGATTAATTATATGCAAATAGGGGTATGGATCGAGAGATTTACTTACTAGAGGCACACATATGATTAGCAGAATTGAATTTGAGTGCGAAAGCATCATTGGATTTCTGAGAGCGTTAATTCTTGGAAGAGATTAACTTGACTCTAATTACCTGATTGATTGAATTACTAAAAGTGGTTAATTGTGTTGAATGTTTCGAGAGTGTTAATGCTTGAAAGAGATTAACATACTCTAGTTATAGGATCACATTGATTGCTTTAGCTTAAGAGCCAATTGTGTAAGCATGGTGGACCTGATTGCCCTAGGTTTTAAATAATTTTTTATCATCTGTTTAATTAGTGTTAATTTAGTTTAATTAGTTAATTAATAATTTCACATATTCGTCTGACCCTTGAAACAATTAGCGATAACTGAAAAGGAATTAGTAGAACCTGTCTCCTTGTGGATTCGACCCGCTTGCCATTTGTACTAGCAATAGACACCGTGCGCTTGCGGTTAGGTATAATTTGACACATCAAGTTTTTGGCGCCGCTGCCGGGGAGACAGCGAGTTTCTATTGATTTTAATTTAGTTGTTTAGATTGTTTCCATTGTCTCGTTGGAACCTTTGTTCCAATTGAGGCAGATTTTACTACGTTTTCTTGGCTTTGTTGAGTGTCTACAGGTTTGCAATGGGTGAAGTTGATACTTTTGCACTACTCTCTTCCATGTTGGAGGCACGCACTCAAGAAATTGCCTCATTCAACCCTACAGAGCCCATTATGCGTCCAATGAGTATTAATGAGATGTCATAAGTGGCCCCTAAAACTTACAACTTCTGTCCAATTTGTGGTGTCCAGGGTCATTATGGTTTGGAATGCTATTACAATGTCTATAATTCTCAAAGTGCTCAGTTGGGACAAATGAATTCTTTTGAAGAAGGATATGAGTACAATCAGTATTCAAACACTTTTGATCAAGAATGCGTGAATCAACCAGATTTCTACTACCAGGACAATGGTGCTCAAAATTTTTCATATCATAATCAGCAACAGTTTGAGCAACAATATTATCAGTCATATGAGCAGCCGCCACAGCAAGAATATCAATATCCTCCTCTACAAGAAGATCTACATGTTTCTCAATCCAGTGTAGATGTGCAAGCTGATCAGACAAATGAGATGTGGGATATCTTGAATAAACTGCTAAAGAGTTCTGAAGAACAAACCGAGAAGATCAAAGACTTAAAGACTCAAAGTTTGGCGATTGAATCTCAAATTGAAAAGTTGGCTAACTCTTCTACTACAGGGCAGCTCGACTATTTACCATCATCATCTATCCGATCCGAAGAGGACCTGATTGCTATCAATCTCACAAGCGATCAGGAATATGATAGTTTCTCCATGTATGTTGATGATGAGGCCATTGATAAAGAGAAGGAGCATGCCACCGATGACGAGATCAATGATGTTGCTGCTACCAAGGAAAATGTGACTGATGATGAGGCTACAAAGGAAAGCAATACAGAGATGGTTGTTGTTTCTCTTCCACAACCTGTGACTAAGCTACCATGTATTGATAAATTTGCTCTCGATCTAGCCTCTACTTACAAGGCTTCTTTGCTAAAGAACACTTATTTCAAGGTTGATGTGATCACAAATATTGTCCAAGATGATATTTCTCAAATTCTGGTTGAGGATCCTTACAAAGTGGCTCATACGTTTCAAGCTCGAGGAGAGGGAGAAGATGGAAGTGTCGGCTTAATCAATGATGTGATAAGCCAAGATGTCCGAATGGCTCCAGTGAAAGTGAGGAGTGAAGAAAAGCCACCACCAGAACCTCCACCTTATGTCAAGGGAGTTCAATATTTTCGTGGTGTCGAATTTTTTCGCTGTTTTATCACAAAGTTTTCCAAAACTGCACAAGCACTCTCTCTATTGCTTATTAATGACATATTTTATTTTACTGATGCTTGTTTGGAGACTTTCTGCAGGATAAAGACAACCACTAACACTCTTGATACTTTTTGTGGTGGCGAGTTTATGATCGAGAAATTGGATATTCCGTCTCCATCGGAGTATTTCTGAGGACGTCAAGCTATTGACGTTAAAGAAGCGCTGCTTGGGAGGTAACCCATGATTTTTATAAGGTTAGTAGATTTTTTATTTCATTTTCTTATAAAAAAAAATTGTGTTGTATTTGCAAAAAAAAAAAAAAAAAAAAAAAATCGAAACAGTGTTTTTGGGCAGGCTGCACATGTGTAACGCAGGTTGCGCCTGCGTTTCTGCTCTCCACGCAGGTTGCGCCTGTGTTGCGCAGGTTGCCCCTGCGTTTTACCCCCTGTAACGCAGCCTACTGCTGCGTTACTGACCATTCCGCAGTCTGCTACCCTGAAACGCAGCCTGCTGCTGCGTTACACCCTTTCTGCCCAGATTTTTTTCCGAATTTTGTTGTTTTTCAGCACAAAATCAACCCCAAATTTTATTCCAACTCTTATCCCCTTAATTCCTAAATCCTATTTTTATCCTAGATCAATCCCATACCCTCCCAAATCTCTCCTACACATTAATTTTTTTTTTTTCCAATCTATCCATCATCTTATATATATACCCACCTATCCATACAAATCCAATTCCTCTTCTATTTATTTAAATCTATAAAAATTCAATTCTAAAGAGGAATTAATTGCAAGTTCATCTCTTCGATTCGTATTGGGTAATTCTTTTTCTCTAATCTTATTTTTATTACGAATTTGTGTTCTTATAAATTGGGATTTTGTATTATTCTTGGAATTTTGGCTATTTTTGGTGTGATATTGCTTGGAAATTATTGGTTGAGCTTCTTGTGAGTTGGAAGAGATGGTGCTAGTGTTGGGAAATTGCTACAAACAAGGGATTTTTGCCTAACAAGCATGTTGAGTTGCGATGGGGAAGGATATGTAAGGCGCGCCTTGTAGAAATTAAATTTGAGCAAGCACATACTTCTTCAATATTTTCAAAGGCCACTTCATGCTTATGCACTAGGGGAGTATTCTACACCTTTCTTTGTATATTTATTATATTTATTTTTTTCTTTATTTTTTTTTTCTTTTCTTTTCTATATTTGTTCATTGAGGACAATGAAGCGCTTAAGTGTGGGGAGGTGTTCTCAACGTAGTGTATTACTTGTTTAAAAAAAATCCAAAAAAATTAAAAAATTAAAAATACCAAAAATAATTCTAGCCATGCAATTTGATTAGTTGTTGTATTTTGTTTGATACACCCATGCATGCGTAGAATTCTTGTGTTATTGACGCTTTTGTATGAGAAGTGACGTGCTTTGTTCTTGTGCACACACTTACACTAGCAAGTTGAAGCTAGTAGACTTAATTGGATGTAGTAAGTGATTAGAATGACATGAATATGTGCAAGATGACTTGGTTTACATGCTTTGAGTACAAGTAGGTGCGTTAGAGAGTCTTGTTACTTGGGATTGATTATGTTTTGTCACACCAAGTGAGTTTTGAGCCTATATGCATATCTTTTGCATGATTTTTCGTTTGCTTGAGTGTCCACATGTTGTTTACATTGCTAGCACTTACTTGAGATCTTTCTTGAAATGCATGACATTACTTGATGATGAGATGATAAAGGCAATTAGGTATAACCTCATATTTCCCATATTTCCACACCATTTATACATGATCAATTAGTCAACCCTTTGAGCCTAATCCTATTCTTTCGGTGACACACTACATTACTTGCCATTATCCTTTTTTATTCTATTGGCCTTACATTAAATTTGAACCTAAATTGTCAAAGGCTAGTATCGTGCTTAAGGGAGTAATAAGGTGTTCACAAAAGGGGGGGTTATTGATGATCATACCATTGGGGAATATTGATTTTGGTTGATGCTTGCTAGTCGAAATTCATAATAATATCTATGGATCATTGTGCTTATTCCTTAGCTCTCAGAAAAAAAAAAGAAGAAAAAAAAGAAAAAAAACAGAAAAAAAAAAAGAAAAAAAATAAATATGAGAGCATTCTTATCTTTTGTGATCCTACTTTGATTCGACTAGACAAGGTGTTTATTGGAAAATAATAAAAATCCAAGTGTGGGGAAGTATTTGTTTTAATAGAAAGGGAATTGAATAATGATTATTGTTGGGTACTAGCTTTTGACATTTAGCCTGTTTTAGCTTTACTTGACATACCTGGTCCCTAGCCCACGCTACAACCCAAATAAAGACCTTTTGATTGTCATCAGTGATGTATGTTGTGTTGAGAGTGAGATTGATTGCGAGTGTCAAGTTGTGTTTATGATTTTGTTGGAATTGAGTGATACACTTAACCTTGTTCTTGAGTGAATATTCGTTTTTGAGTGAAAGGTGAGTTATTACTTGTTTTGGCATAGGAGATCCCGGGTTTAGACTTAAAGATGTATTTCTTGTGGGCTTAGCATGATTACCAACGATTTTTACACTTGACATGAATTTTTATGACCTTCTGCATGTTGGTTGAGTAGACTACGTGAATACTTGCACTTTCGACACCAAGACATTGTATGTTTACTTTGATTCTTAAGTTGATGTGGCATGAGAGGACTTGTGTGTGTGGTGTTGTGTTAGCATTGATCTTTTGCATGGTTGGATGAATTTTGTGGGTACATTCACTATAAACCCTCACGAGACAACACTCGTCCTACTAGGGCTGCCTAGGGGTTTAACGGCTTGTTGCATATGCTCAATGCAATCGTGTCATCTACGAAAGTGATGTTTATTAGGACTTAGTTTTTATTTCACTTATTTGCCTGAGGACGTGCAAATGCTAAGTGTGGGGATGTTTGATAGAGTATATTTTTATATATATTTTAGATGATTTTATTCTCATATTTATTGTGTTTTGCATTGATTTGGATTTTTATTTAATAGATTTTATTGTTTTATTGTAGGAAATAAAGAATTCATAACTTGGAAGGATTTGGAGCAAAAAGAGCTATTTTGGAGATAAAATAGGAGAAAATTCGTAATATTGGGCTATACGGGCTGTCTACACTGTTTGGGCCATATCTTGAGTTCCAGAAGTCAGAATTTGACGATCTTACTGTCCACGCGAAGCTTGTGGAATTATCTTTAATTCAGAGGTGGTCCAGTAAGCAAAATCCAACTGGAAGAGCCCAGAAACAGAGGAGAAAAAGAAGTGACGAATTTTAATTAAGGAATCCTATTCAGTTATGGAATCCTGCTTGTAATTTATTTAGAGTATTAAAATACTTTTATTGGGCAAGACTTTTAGAGCCTATATAAACACATCTAGGGTATTATTTTATGGGGAAGAAAAAGGGATGTAATATTAGATCAGATAATATAGTTTAGAGTAGATTAGTATTATTAGTGGGAGATGTAGAGAAACACCATGACTCTTCTTTTGGGTGACAACATTGAAGTTTGAAGGTTTTGTTCTCTTAATCTTTTCTTTGTTATTATTAGTTTAATTATGTTTTCTTGTTTTACTAGTTGTTTTACTTGTTTAATTATTAGCGAGTAGTTATTTCTAGGGCTTAAAGGGAAGCCATGTTTGCACTAATATTGGCATGATTTTCATAGTGATTTGATTGGTTACGGTTAATTCTGATTGATATGTTTTAATCATTAATTTGTGTAATCGGCCGATATCATGGATTAATTATATGCAAATAGGGGTATGGATCGAGAGATTTACTTACTAGAGACACAAATACGATTAGCAGAATTGAATTTGAGTGCGAAAGCATCATTGGATTTCTGAGAGCGTTAATTCTTGGAAGAGATTAACTTGACTCTAATTACCTGATTGATTGAATTACTAAAAGTGGTTAATTGTGTTGAATGTTTCGAGAGTGTTAATGCTTGAAAGAGATTAACATACTCTAGTTATAGGATCACATTGATTGCTTTAGCTTAAGAGCCAATTGTGTAAGCATGGTGGACCTGATTGCCCTAGGTTTTAAATAATTTTTTATCATCTGTTTAATTAGTGTTAATTTAGTTTAATTAGTTAATTAATAATTTCACATATTCGTCTGACCCTTGAAACAATTAGCGATAACTGAAAAGGAATTAATAGAACCTGTCTCCTTGTGGATTCGACCCGCTTGCCATTTGTACTAGCAATAGACACCGTACGCTTGCGGTTAGGTATAATTTGACACATCAAGTTTTTTATATATCTGCAAGGGAAGTTTTTTAGAATTAGCCGCATGATTATTACTGTAAGAAAGATTGTTGTTTGGCCTTTGATTTGGATTGTAATAAGAGTTATTCTGAACCGGCCACGACTGTCTTCCCAATATGAAAGATGCTTCTTCTGGAAATTGTTGCACATAAGAGTTCTGATTAGCACCATAATCATTATACCCCTCCATAGGTGAAGAAATAGCATTCACATTTGCTCTTTGTCCTCGCATCTCCTGAGTTAGAGTATCCAATTTTTGAGCCAGCATGTTGATCATCTCAGAGTCTTGTGCTGCTTTAGCTGAGCTCGTCCCACTAGGTGCCCATGAATAGTTATTAGATGCCAATTCCTCAAGGAGTGCTTTAGCCTGTGTAGTTGGTGCCTTCTTGAAATTTCCACCAGCAGCCACATCTAAACTCAAACGAATATCTGCATTCATGGCCCCATAAAAAGTACTAATGATCTGCCAATCTTCCAAGCCGTGATGTGGACACTTCCTCAATAGTGCCTTGAATCTCTCCCATGCCTGATATAGACCTTCACCCGGTTGTGCTTTGAAACTCATAATCATAGTCCTCAATTGTTGCGTCTTGTCAGATGGATAATATTTGGACAAGAATGCAGTAGAAAGACTGTCCCATGTAGCAACCACAGTGTTTGGAAGTTGCTGAAACCATTCCAAAGCTCTTCCCTTAATAGAGTAGGGAAACATATGGAGACGAATCTGATCACTCGTAACACCATTGATTCTGAATGAGCCACACATCTGCACAAAATGCTCTAGATGTCTGTGTGGATCCTCTAGTTCAATGTCTCCTTCAAAAGCTTGATTGCTGATCATCTGAATTAAGCTCGGATTAATGTTGAATTGGGTTGCACCAATCTCTGGAGTTTTGTACATGCAATTGGCAGGATTAGGTGTCTCATGGTCCCAAATAGAAGTCTGATCAACATTAACATTTGCATTAACATTTGCATTAACATTTGCGTTAACATTCTCAGCGTCCGTCATCTTAGCTTTCTCTTTTCTTATCTTTCTCAAGGTACGCTCGATTTCAGGGTCAAATTCCAACTTTCTAGCGCAAGATGAACGTAGCATACACCTGAAAATCACCAACAAAACAACTTGTGGAACCAATTAAAATCTAAACAATAAGAAACAATTAACCTAAACTCAAGTATACTTCCTTCCCCGGCAGCGGCGCCAATCTAACTAAATCCAATTCCTCTTCTATTTTTTTTATATATCTCTAAAAATTCAATTCTAAAGAGGAATTAATTGCAAGTTCACCTCTTTGATTCGTATTGGGTAAATCTTTTTCTCTAATTTTATTTTTATTACGAATTTGTGTTCTTGTAAATTGGGATTTTGTATTATTCTTGGAATTTGGGCTATGTTTGGTGTGATATTGCTTGGTAATTATTGGTGGAGCTTCTTGTGAGTTGGGTATTGATTCTTATGGCTCCTAGCGTGGATGAGGTGGTGTAAGGCGCATTGCAGGTATGTTTCTACTATCCCTTGTATTTACTTCCATGCAATGAGAGCATTGAATATTTTAAGTTTGGGGGTAATTTGGGGGATTAGTAGTTGTATGTTGTATATATTGTTGTATTTTGTGTTCATATAGGATATCATGTTTGCATAGTAGTGATAGTTCATGCATGATTGTTATGTTCGTATTATCTACGTGTGTTCATATAGGACATTTTGTTTTATTTTCGTATACCATGTGAGTTTTCATTTAGTTGCATTTTCATGGCATGCATATTTCATGATCCCTTAGGACGAGCTGATTCTGATTGATAGGTGGATGTTGATTTGGGTGTGATGATGATGAGTAGAGGGCTGATTTATAGTTTCTATGAAATTGACTTGCATGTTACGGGAACAAAATTTATTACACAGTCTCATTGGGGTGCTTTTGGGCTAGGTTAGGGTCATGCCTGTGGGATGTTTTGAGATTTAATCACTTGTTTATATTTAGAATTTTCGTTATTACCTTTATAGCGTAGGAACATTAAAGTCTAAGTTTGGGGGAAACCAGGAATTTTCATGCTAGTTGTTCATAATTGTTAATAATGGCTAGGCGTCAAATGGCTAGTAGCCGGCTCATATTTATATGAGTAGTCTAGGGTTGGAAATGAGAAAGGCTCATTCCAGATTGCAGGAAAAAAAAAAAAAGAAAAAAAAAAGAGAAAAAAAAAAGAGTCAATAAGTTATTTGTTTATATGCAAAATTAACCAGAGTGAGCTCTTTAATACTCGAGTAATTAAGTCTGAGGGGACTTAGTCCTAGTAACCTAAAGCCCTTGTGGTTTGGGATTGCTGACCTAACACTCGCTACATGGGTATTATTGTATAAGCCTTTTGGGGTCTCATTCATTGCACGGTTAAATAAGCATGCGTATTGTATATAGTGTCGTAGTTTAGTAATAAATCATGAGTTTCTGTCTACCTTGGATAAGGGTGGAGGTGTTCCTAGGTTATGAAGTGTCTACAGTCTATTCTGATTATAAACCTGTGATTGTCTTGACGGAAAGCATGTATGATTTTTGACCTAGTTTTGGGAGTATTTCTGATGAGCATTGCACACACGCACGTTTTTGTTCATGTATTTGTTAGTATACGGGAACTTAGTCGAGCTCTGCTTGGATTTGTTACATTCATTGAGATGTTTGCTTGTTAGTTGGTGTTGGTGAGTTTCAAGGGGATCTTTGCATTTTTCATTTTAGTTGCATTCATGCATTGCATTGCATTAGGTTAAATGGATTTTGTGGGTACATTCGCTATAGGCCCTCACGAGACCTTACTCGTCCACTAGGGCTTCCTAGGGATTTAAAGGGCTTGTTGCATATGCCAAATGCAACCGTGATCACCTACGGAAGTGGTACTAGTTAATTAGGTAGTTATAATTGTTTATGCTTGAGGACAAGCATCGGTTTAAGTTTGAGGGTGTTTGATAAGTGGATTTTATATCCACTTGGAACATTCTATATCGGCTTAAATTGATTGTTTTGGACTCAAGTTTGTGTAGTTTTGATGTGTTTTGTGTAGTTGTGCAGGTTTGCAAGAATATCTAAGCTTTTGTCGTTTTTGGAGATTTAATTGATTAAAATTCGGATTTTCCGGGAAGGCTGCGCAGCTTATACTATTTTGGTCATATCTGGAGTTCTAGAAGTCCGTTTTCAGCGATCTTACTGCCCACGCGAAGCTTGAGAGATTTTCTACAACCTGGGATAGGAAACAAGTGCAAGAAATATTCTGAATTAAATCGCGCGCGTGTTCTTATTAAAGAAGGCTTGGAATTTACTGTTTTGCCCTTTTTCTAATTCTAATTGTATTCTGGGCAGTTTTTGATACCTTCTTTAAATCCTAATTGTAATAGAAGGCAATTTCTTGCTAGGTAAGATTTGTAGAGCCTATTTAAACACATCCTACCATTGTAAATCATAACAATTCATAGCTATAACAATTCATAGCTAACAATTCATAGCTTTTAATCATATCAAGGTACTTTCAATCTTCAATTCTTTCTTCAATATTATGTTTTCATTCATTATCATTATTATTATGTTTTCTTTATTAAATATGCGTAACTAATTCTCTAATCTGAGGATTGGGTAGTATTCCTTGGTATTCATGCATGCTTGATTACGTGATTTTCTGCTTTGCTGATCTGTTAATGAGATCTTAACACAATTAGAAGAGTAGCTAACTTTTGATTATATTCTAGGGATTGTAATAAGCTTGGGAGAGAAGTTGCAATCTTAGTACATGATTTAACAGATATAATTTGAATATTAGATCGGGAGATTAATAGGAGAATTGTGAGACATATAATTCTTGGCACTTAACAGTTTATAGATATACTTTGATTGTATCACGGGAGTGACAATTAGGGTGTAGCTGTAGGCACTATATTGTAACCTGGGAGGGTACAGTATAACTTTAGAAGAATTGTTTTCAGCAAGGTAGGAACACAGATATCACATTAATATTGAGCATGTATTGAGACCAAGTGAAGAACCCCAGTTCTTAGATTGTTTTCCCATATATTTGAATCTCAGTTTAAAATCAATTCTTAGTGCTTATAATTAGTTCTTGGTTAATTTAGTTAATACACAAACCCAAAATTCTTCTCACACACTTCTAGACGAAAAGAGATAAGAAACTTGAACTTGATATTAAATTTAGTCCTTCCCTGTGAACGAACACATAAAAATACTATTAACAAATTGGCGCCGCTGCCGGGGATCATCGGTGTTTTACTTTTGGTTTATGTGCTTGTCAATAGTGGTCGTTAGCGTTCACTGACTCGTATTTGTTTTTCTTATCTATCTTGTTTAGTTTGGTGTGTTTCAGGTATTTGAGTGTTTGAAGATGGCATGCGAGGAGTTGCCATGGTGGGCATATTCGAGGACATCCATGCCTTATCAATGTGAGCGGTGTTTGGGCGTTCATGATCCATCACAATATTGTTACTACGAAGGAGTTGATCCATATGTCACTTATGAGGAGCAACCATATTTTCAATACCATCCTCAACAGTACCAGCAAGATGTTCCAGATATGTCATATTTCTATGGAAGTGAAGATTTTCAATATCAGCAACCTACTCCTACTTTTCAGTCAGATGAGGTTCCTACTAGGGAGGAGATTAGGATGCTTGTGAAGAGTAATGAGGAGTCTCTCAAATCTTTGGAGATTCTAGTTGCTCAAGCTGTGAGATCATTGGAACAAGAGACTCTGGAGGAGATTAGGATGCGTATAAAGAATAACGAGGCATCTATCAAATCTTTGGAAACAATAGCTGCTCAAGTTAGGAATGCCTTGGATCAAGAGAATCAGCAATTCATACAAGAGGCAATTCCAGAAAATAATGGTGACTTGGAGCAAGGTACTGCATGTATAATTGAGGAAGACAAATTCCAAGGTGAGGTGAGTGTTCGCAAGCCATGTGAGGAATTTGATCATGTTAGGATGGTGGATGATTTGGAAAGGGCACTATTTGGGACAGACCCTAATGAGCTACGCAAATTTCAAGAACTGGTATGTGCTAACCAAGAGGATGAAGAACATGGGAAAGATGCAGATCTTCTACTTGTCTCAGAGTTTAAAGATGGAGGTAGCGCATTAGAGCCAATGGAGGAAGTTCTCGTTGAGGAACCAAAGGCTTCAGCAACTCACATTTACCCTCCTCCATTATATGCAAGCGAAGCCCGTGTGTTGTTCTACAAATTGTCAGATTTTGGGTCAACAGATGAAGGCATTGGAAGAGGACATAGTTGTCATACGAATAGGCCAAGCGAGGAGAAGGGGCAGAAAGTGTGCCGTCGTGATGATGATGAAGTTTCACGAAGAGATGACCAGGCAAACTATTATCATCCTTAATGGAGGCTTGGAAGTAACATCAAGCTATTGACGTTAAAGAAGCGCTTCTTGGGAGGCAACCCAAGGTATGTTTTCTACTTTCCCTTGTATTTACTTCCATTCAATGAGGACATTGAATATTCTAAGTTTGGGGGTGGTTTGAGGGATAAGTAGTGTATATATATGTGATTGTTAGTCATTGTGTTCATGTAGGATTTCATGCTTTGCATATTAGTAGTAGTAAATTATGCATGTATGTTCGTGTTATCTACGTTTGTTTCATATAGGACATTCTGTTTTTATTTTCGTATTTCATGTGAGTTCATAATAGTTTGCATTTGCACCCATGCTTAATAGGAATTTTGTGTTGTTGATGCTTTTGATTGAGAAGTGATATGCTTTGTTCTTGTGCACACACATACACTAGTAAGTTGAAGCTAGTAGACTTATTGAATGTTGTAAGTGATTAGAAGGACATGAATATGTGCAAGATGATTTAGTTTGCATGCTTTGAATACAAGTCGGTGCATTAGAGAGATTTTTGCTTGGGATTGAGTATGTTTTTTTTCCACCAAGTGAGTTTTTGAGCCTTATTGCATATTGCATATTTATTTGCAATGTATTCGTTTGCTTGAGTGTCCACGGATTGTTTGCATTGCTAGCAGTTGTTTGAGGTCTTTCTTGAAACGCATGACATTATTTGACGATTAAAATGATAAAGGCATTTAGGAATAACCGCATATTTTCCCATATTACCATACCATTTTTACATGATCAATTAGTTAACCCGTTGAGCTTAATCCAATTTTTTTGGTGACATACCACATTACTTGCCTAGACCTTTTTCTTGTATTGGCCTTACATTAATTTGAACCTACATTGTCAAAGGCTAGTAGAGTGCTTAAGGGAGTAATAAGGTGTGTAAGGGGGGTTTATTGTTGGTCTTACTTTTGGGGGAAATATTGAAAATTGGGTTTGTTTATTTGATAGTCGGAATATGTAATAAATTCATGGGATCATTGTTATTGTGTATATTATTGTTTGTGATATATTTAGCTCTCGAAAAAAAAAAAGAAAAAAAAAGAGAAAAAAAAAAGAAAAAAAAAGAAAAAAATTATATATTATGAAAGCATGTTTGTGTTTGTTGTGATCCTACTTTAGTCGACTAGTCGATTGTTTTTGTTGGAAGAAAAATAGAAAAATTATGTGGGGGGGAAAATAGGGTGTTGTGTATGATTTATTATGGTACTTACTAGCTTTTGACACTTCACCTGTTTTGGCTTATTTGACATAACTTGTCCCTAGCCCCGTTACAACCCAAATAAAGACCTTTTGATTATCGTCATTGATGTATGTTGTGTTAAGAGTTAGATTGATACCAAATGTCAAGCATGCTTATGATTTTGTTGGAATTGAGTGATACACTTACCCTTGTTCTTGAGTGAATATTCTTTTATGAGTGGATTGTGAGTGTTTGCTTGTTTTTGCGTATGAGATCCCGAGTTTTGACTCAAAGATGTACTCTTATAGGCTTAGCATGTTTACTAACTTATTCTTACATTTGACATGGACTTGTGAGAACTTATGCATGTTCATTGAGTAGACTATGTGAATACTTGCACTTTCGACACCAAGACATTGCGTATTTACTTTGATTCTTAAGTTGATATGGCATGAGAGGATTTGAAGGTATGGTAGGATATTAGTACTAGATTAATTGCATTTTCTTTTAGTTGCATTCATGCATTGCATTGCATTAGGTTATTGGATTTTGTGGGTACATTCGCTATAGGCCCTCACGAGACCTTACTCGTCCACTAGGGCTGCCTAGGGGTTTAAAGGGCTTGTTGCATATTCCAAATGCAACCGTGATCACCTACGGAAGTGGTACTAGTTAGTTAGTTAGTTGTAATTGTTTATGCTTCAGGACAAGCATCGGTTTAAGTTTGGGGGTGTGATAAGTGGATTTTATATCCATTTGGATCGCTTCAATTCGGCTTAAATTGATTGTCTTGGACTCAAGTTTATGGTAGTTTTGATGTGTTTTGCTTAGTTGTGCAGATTTACAAGAATGTTGATTATGGTTGATGCTTCTATCGTTTTTGGAGAATAAATTAATTAAAATTCGGATTTCTGAGACGGTTGCGCAGTCTGCACTGTTTTGGACATATCTGGAGTTCTAGAAGTCCGTTTTCAGCGATCTTACTGCCCACGCGAAGCCTGGGAGATTTTCTACAACTTGGGATAGGATTCCCAGGAGCAAATTGCGCCGGGTAGGAGCAATTTGCGCGAAGAACAGACTGTTTTGGCCATATCTTGAGTTCTACAACTCCGTTTGAGGCCCGTAAGCAGTCCACGCGAAGATAACGAGATTCTCTATCATTCTAAAGTGGTCCAGAGGTCCAATTACGTTTGGAACATTCCAGAATATCTGAAGAAAAGTCAGCTACGAATTTCCCTTTAAATCAGAATCAGTTTAGGAAACGTATTTTGCAGAAATTCTATTATAATTCTGATCTGGTATTTTCTTGCTGGGCAAGATGTCTAGAGCCTATATAAACACATCCAACCCTTGTAAATTGTATTAAGATCATTAAGATCATCATTAGGAGTAGAACCATTACATATCAATTACTTAGGTTTATTTGTATTTTTTTTTCATACTTTGTTTTTATCATGGTTTCACTTGATCCCATGATGACGAGAGGTTCGATTATGAACTAATCGTTGTCATGGGATTCTAACGGAGTTATTTATGGAGCTTTAGTATCTTGATTGCTTTAAAGATCTATGTGTGATGTATATCTGATATCCTCGTATGGTTATGCTTAATTGATAGATGCGTCATGAACATCTAATTTGTTAATCTCTTGTGAAGTGAAAGTGGATCTTGAGATTTAGAACTTGCCATGCTAGCATAGGTTCATAATTGTTTATCAATATGATTCGTGGTGTGAGATGAAAATACTTATACTGCCCTGTGTGATCTTTATGGATAACTTGCTCTTCAACCGTTATGTTTTCAAATTCTATAGATATATAGGGTCTAAGCATAATTGGTGTCTATTCATCTTCTATCTCTTTTGTGGATGTATGTTTAGTTTGGTATACGTATACTGAGAGGTAGCGTGTACTTGTTTCGTGTTATCCGATCAAATATCATAACCATTGCATATAGTGATTAAAGGCGTCAGATCTAAGCAAAGTATTTAATGAAGTTAGGATTCCATGGTTTTTCTTGCAGAAGTAATTAGATTTCAATTATAGTTAGTTAGTTAATTTGTAGTTTTGTTAATTTGCTTCTTAGTTTAATTTAGTTAGTTAAAACCTTAATTTATTAATTGTCTTAGCAGTGAATTAAGATCATACACTGTTGCATAGGTGCGTTTACTGAATCAAAACCATAACCAGATCCCTGTGGGAACGAATTTGGACTTAACCTTATATATTACTTGTGACCACGTACGCTTGCGTGATTTAGTGCAAACAAGACCTGATCACTTCGACCAACTCCCGAAAGAGAGGCCGATCGGGAGATTCTGGTCTGAAAGTATACTCTCCCCCTTGGGGAGTTATTGAAATCGATCAAATCATTGTCCCTGCTCCGCAATTATCTACCATTGTAGGTCCCGATCTCTGTCGGGATCTCATCCTGCCAGTCGATAGGCCGACGTTCGCCAAGGCGAACGACCTTGAGGCTTGTACTGAGATGTTGGGTTTGCTCTCTATGGTGAGCTTTTTTCTCTTTGGTATTATCCATTTTACTCGTCTTCAATTTTCAATTCTTTTCCCCTGTTTGTTTCCAGGGTGTCTCTTGGTCAGCTGTTGTTGCCGAACGGATGGAAGGGATACAAACCAAGTTGAAGGCGGCCAATCAACTGGAAACTCGGGCGGTTAAGGCTGAAGAGGACCTCCGGAATGCAACCAGCGATCTAGAGAGGGTCACCTGCCAAGCTAAATCCTTGAAGGCCGAGAATGATGCCATGAAGGAGAAGCTGGAGGGGATGGATGCCTTGAAGAAGCGTGTTGAATGGAGGAATCAACAACTTAAGGCCACTAGGAAGAACGTTCGGAAGATGCAGAAGAAGCTGGATCTGACCGAAGAGCGGTGTTACCAGATGGGGTATGACGCTGCCCTGGTGAAGGCACACTCTCTCGGTTTCGATCATACTCAGATGATTGATGCCGAGTTGGGTATGACCGATCCAGTTGGCAGGATAACATCTGATGAACCTCTGGTAGTTTCTTCGGGTGAAGATGAGCCTCTCTCCGAATAGTTTCCTTGAATTTAATCTTATTTTGATGGCCTTCGGGCTTGTAATGTTTAACATTGCCTTCGGGCTTTTCATTTGCGCCTTTGGCTTGTAATATTTTACTCTGCCTTCGGGCTTAATATTTTCGCCTTAGGGTCGTTTAAATTTTGCCTTAGCATAATTATTTTTATTTATGCGTCGTCGGCTTCGGCCTTAGCTCAGCTTCTGTTTCTGTTCGGGCATCTTCAGCTTTAATTTGCCTTAGCACGATTATTTTTCTTTTTATGCATCTTTGGCTTCGTTTTGCCTTAGCATAATTACTTATTTTTTTATGCATCTTCGGCCTAGCATGTATGTGCATTTTTGGTCGTAACCTAGCTGTCCCCCAGTATTTAAGGGGTTTTATAAATAATTAAGGTCCCGTTTGGTCGGTTGAAATTTTTTTCCTCCCGGCCTTAATTAATGTCAAAGCAACTTAAATACTAAGACATTTTTATAAGGGTCCAAATTTCATTCGGTCGGCCCCAAATTTGGATTCGTCAAGTATTTGTAGCTTTAATCATAATGTACTTGAACACTAAAAATAAGTTAGAGGGCGCATGTTTTATTCGGTCGGCCCCAAACATGGGTCCGTTAAGCTTAATATTGTGTACTTAACCTTTTGGCTACAAATGTACTTAGCTTAATTGCAGCAAATAAAGAATGGGGCAAACAATCTTTCATTAATCATGCAACAACTTTTACATAGTTTTGATTACAGATTGATGCTAGCTTAGGGAATTCAGAGTGAACTTGCATAAAACAAAGTACTGAATTAAAAAGCATTAAAATGTGTCCAGTAAGCTTACTGGTAAAAACGGCGAAGGCGAGCGGCATGCCAGGTGTTTTTGATTGGGCTGCTGTCCGAATGAGCCAATTTATAGGTGCCTGGCCGAACCACTTCAATCACCACATATGGACCTTCCCAGTTGGGCATAAGTTTGCCTTGTTTAGCTGGCATAGAGGTGGCTAACTCCCGAAGCACTAGATCTCCAACTTTGAAAGATCTCTTCTTCACTCCCGAATCATAGTATTGTGCAGCCTGCAGCTGGTACCTTAGATTTCTTTGATGGGCTGCCTCTCTTTCTTCCTCCAATAAATCCACGTTCGCCCGTAGTCCGAGCTCATTCATTTCCACATTAAACACCTGCGTTCGGTAAGATTCTAAGCCAACCTCAACGGGCAAAAGAGTGTCTGTTCCAAAGGCCAATTTGAAGGGCATTTCCCCGGTTGAAGATCTTGTAGTGGTTCGGTAAGCCCAAAGGACCCAAGGTAACTCTTCGGCCCAAAGACCCTTGGCTTCTCCAAGCCTTTTCTTAATCCCATCGAAGATAACTTTGTTGGCCGCTTCGATCGCCCCATTTCCTTGGGGATGTCCGACTGAACTGAACTTCTGTCTGATTCCGAACGGAGCTAGAAACTTTCTAAACTTACTTCCAATGAACTAAGTTCCATTGTCTGATACACATACCATGGGAATGCCAAACCTTAAGATCATTTGCTCTAACATGAATTTCTTTGCTGCTTCTTCAGTAATCGCTGAAAGTGGTTTAGCTTCTATCCACTTGGTCATGTAATCGATCGCCATGATGCAATACTTTGCTTGTTTAGTACTGGTAGGTAGGATCCCAACGATGTCAACCGCCCACATAGCGAATGAATAGCTGGCACTGTCTGCACTTCTTGGCATATTCAGATGCATCTTCCTTCATCTTCGGCCAGAAAAACCCTTGCCTGAGAATCTTGAAGGCTAAAGATCTTCCTACCAAATGTTCTCTACAAATTCCCTCGTGAACCGTCTCGAGGGCTAGTTGTTGTTCGTCTTTGTCTAAACACCTAATCAGTGGTTGACTTGCTGATCGTCTAAACAAACGGCCCCCGACCAGAGTATAACTCCCCGACCGATACTTCACCTTCTGTGCTTCCCTTCGGTCCAATGGTAAGGTACCCTTCTCCAAGAATGCCCTGATGGGAGTCATCCAATTGACCCCTTGGTGAATTTCCATACACTGCTTCTTGTATATCGAAGGCGTCTTTACTTCGGTCAGATAGATGGACCCATTCAGGTTCTGGGTTTCTGCCGAAGCTACCCTTGAAAGAGCATCCGCCCGACTGTTGTTCTCTCTAGCTACTTGAGTTAATTCAAAAGATTCGAACATCAAAGATTGTTCACGTACCTTAAGAGTGTAGGCCTTCGTTCTGGGATCTTTTTGCCCATACTCTCCTGAGAACTGTTTTACCACCAACATCGAATCACTGAATGCCCTAAGGTGCTTAACTTCCAGATTTTTTGCCAAGTCTAATCCTGCCAAAAGCGCTTCATATTCGGCTTCATTATTCGTCAACGGGAAAGTGAACCTGATAGCTTGACAGATTTCAAATCCTTCTGGGCTTGTCAGAATTAAACATGCCCCACACTTTTCCTTGGCAACTGACCCATCCACAAATAACTTCCATTTTCCTGGTGCCTGAATTAGTTGCTCTTAGGGAGCCAAGTCATTCGGCCCCGAGAAAGAGCATTCTACCATAAAATCCGCTAGTGCTTGGGCTTTGATCGAAGTCCTTAGCGTATACTCCAAATCATGCTCCTCCAGTTCGATCGCCCAAGCAACTACTCTGCCCGATGCCTCTGGCCTTTGTAAGATTTTCTTTAACGGCTGATCTGTTACTACCTTGATCGTCCTTCCCTGGAAATAGTGCCTTAGCTTTCTTGCGGCCATTACCAACCCATAGGCGAACTTCTCTGCATTCGGATATCTAGTTTCTGCATCTTTGAGAATATGGGAAACATAGAACACCGGATGCTGGTTCCCTTCATGTTCTTTGACCAACACGGCTCCGAGGGTTCGGTCGTTCACAGCTAAATACAGCTGCAAGGTTTCTTTCGGATCAGGCCTCATTAAGAGTGGAGCTTTCATTAAATATTCTTTGACCTCCTCAAAAGCTTTCTGGCAGTTCGGCCCCCACTCAAAATTCTTGGACCCCCGAAGTACTTCAAAGAATGGTAAGGCCTTTTCGGCCGATCTGGAAATGAACCTTCTTAGGGCTGCTAACCGTCCGGTCAGCTTCTGAATGTCTCTGATCGTCTTCGATGCTTCCATGTCGATGACTGCCTTGATCTTTTCTGGGTTTGCTTCAATCCCTCGGGCACTAACCATGTATCCCAAAAATTTTCCACTGTTTACTCCGAACGTACACTTGTTCGGGTTGATCCTCATGTTGTTTCTCCTGAGTGTTTCGAAACACTTCCTCAAATCCTCAGCATGATCCCTAAAAATGGATTTAACAATCATGTCATCTACATAACATTCCAAGTTCCGACCAATCTGAGCCTTGAACACTTTGTTGATCATCTTTTGAAATGTTGCCCCGGCGTTCTTCAGGCCGAAGGGCATCTTAATATAGGCATAAGTGCCATTTGGTGTGATGAATGCTATCTTTGGAACGTCCTCGGCATTCATGGCAATTTGGTGGTATCCTGAGAATGCATCCAAAAAACTGAGTATTTGATGCCCCGAAGTGGCATCTATCAGTTGATCAATATTTGGCAAAGGATAGTGGTCCTTCGGATAATGCTTATTCAGGTCGGTGTAGTCCACACACATTTTCCACTTGCCATTCGATTTATTTACCACCACCACATTCGCCAGCCAGTCGGGGTAGTCTATCTCTTCAATGAACTTTGCTTCCAGCAATTTTTCCACTTCAGCTTGAATTACTTTCTGCCTTTCCATGGTGAAATTTCTCTTCTTTTGTCTTACAGGCTTGGCATCGAGAACTACATTTAGACAGTGTTTAGCTATCGAAGGGTCCAACCCTGGCATATCTTTGGGATTCATGCAAACACATCATGGAACTCCCTAATGACTTTCATGACTTTCTCTTTTAGCTCCGGTTCCATGCTCTTTCCAATTTGGATCATCTTTCCAGACTGACCCACATATAGCTCTACTTCTTCGGTTTCGGCAGCTGGCTCGGCAATCAGGCTCGACAGGTCGGTCCCAAATGTTCAGTAGTTGATGGCTGCCCCCAGTGTCATTTTCACTTCTTTTCCTTTTTCCGGCTTCATTCCTTTCGACATCTTTATCTTTCTCTAGATCTTCCAACATGATAATTCGGGCGGCCTTTTGGTCGCCTCTCATTTCTCCGACCCCATGTTCGGTCGGGAACTTCAACTTTAGGTGGGGAATGGATGACACGGCCTGAAAAAGAGACAAGACTGGCCTCCCCAAAATCCCGTTATACGGGCTATCCACCCGAACGATATAGAACTTTGCTTCTTTAACCACAGTGTACAGATCCTTGCCCAACAGAATGTTCAACGTGATCGTGCCTTCGATCGGTACAGGTTGATTACCGAAGCCATAAAGTGGTGCCTCATGGCACGGCTCCAGCTACTCTCCACCCAAATTCATCTTGCAATATGTATGGTGATACAATATGTTGACCGAACTTCCTTCATCGACCAGCACTCTCCAAATCTTGTTTTCCCCGATGACGGGGTTTATGACAAGAGGGTCTTCGTGCGGCCATATCACATCTTCAAAGTCATCTTCCGTGAATGATATCGGAAGTGGTTGCTTGGCTGTACTTGACTGGTAGAGACTATAGATTTGCGTGGCATACTTTTTTCGGGATATTTTGCTGTCCCGATCGAGTATGGTTCCTCCGGATATTGTTCTGACTTCGCCCCGATACTTCTCTGAAGTTTCGGCATCTCTAGTGTCTCTCTTCTTTTCCTTATCATCTAGCCTGTCTCTCAGATCTCCAACGAACTTGGTCAGTTCTCCGTCTTTTATCATTTTCTCAATCAATTTCTTCAAGTGGTAACATTCATCAGTATTGTGACCTTTATCCCGATGATAGTCACAATATTTGTTGTCGCTCCTTCTGTTTTCCGGGGTCTTTAACTTGGGTGGCCTAACGAACCCAGGTTTACCCTTTATCTCATGGAGAATCTTCGAGATAGGTGTGTTAAGTGGTGTGAACACAGTACTATCTCTATCTCTTCTTCGCTCGACCCACTTATCAGGCCTTGTGTCATTCAATCTGCTCTTAATGTTGCCACGACCCCTTCGGTCGTCCCTTCTATCATCCCTTCTATCATATCTATCGTTTTTCTTGCTCTCCTTGTACCCCCCAATTGATTCTAACTTTCTCCTAATAGCCTCTCCTCTCAAATATATATCATTCAAAGATTTATGAGGCATATCGTAAAGAGAAGATCGAAGCTTCTTACCTTTAACAGGGTCGAGGCCGGCTGCGAGGAATCCAGCTGCCTTGACTTTATCCAAGTTGGTAACCATTCCGGCTTCTTCTTTAAACCTTGCAAAGTAGTCGCCCAATTCTTCGTTCGGTCCCTGCCTGTAGTGGATCAGGGCTTCGGTATCCTTCTCTCTTCGGCACAAGTGGGAGTAGTGCCTCAAAAATTTCTTCTTCATCTGCTCATACGTGCCTATCGACCTAGGTCTTAATGACCTGTACCACATGGATGCATTCCCCTTGAGGTATGTCTTGAACATCTTGCAGAGCATCACATCACAATGCCCCATACCAGTCATGAGCGATTCATACTTCTCACATTGGTCTTCGGGGTCTCCCTTTCCATTGAACTCGTTCATCTTTGGAAACTGCCTTCCCGGAGGAGGTCGAAACTGTTCAACATCCTCAGTCACCACTAGCTCGTGGCTGACCCTTCTTTCTCCAAACATAGCCTTCTCTATCCTACGGATACGGTCATCCATATGCGGACCTTCTTCCTCCGAATCAGAGGAATACACTACTTTCGACCGGGTTCACCTAGAATTTGATTCAGAGTCCCCTGACTCATCTTCATCATTTCTAGTCCTCGGCCTCTTATCCCTTCGGTCATCCAACTCCGGGTCTTCGGCTTCTAAAGCCTCGCGGAGTGCTTTCTCTTGCAACTCAATCTCCTCCCTTTGGATTTTTAGGGCCTCTAGCCTCAGGCGATCGGCCTCTCTCTTCTTGGCTAGACGTTCGGCCTCCCTACTGCTCCTTTCTTTCTCAATTTCCTTCCGCTTCCCCTTAGCCTTTTGTTCTTCTCGCCATTTCATGAGCATCTCCTGTTGTTCTTCGGGAGACGGCATATCCCCTTCTTCATCAAAAGTCAACAGCCTTGGGGTGATGGGAGCTGTCCTCGGGATCAGGGGAGGAGTGGTGCGGTTGTTTCCAGCCACTGTGCTATTATCAGCTACTGGTATTTCGGTTTCATTCGTCATGATTGATGGTAGATTTCAACACAAAACGTATCTCTACGGTCCCACAGACGGCGCCAAATGCTACGACTGGATTTCTGCCAGACCTTGGTTCGGTCGGACCTGCAAGTGAGAAGAATGCGAGGGTTTGGCCCCCCCGATTCACCTCCGGTGTGAGAATAAGTTAGTCGGTTTTTGGTAATGTAATTTAGAACGTAGAGTGTTTGTGTTGTGTGTAATTGTGTATCCATAAATAAAATCAAACCTCATTCCACTTATCTTTCTCTCTTCAGGCGGTTATCGAGGGACAGGCCACGTACGTCATCATGTCCCACGTCCTTAGGAAATGCAACCATACGGCCGTTATACCATAAATGGGCCAGATGAGCGTGGTCTTCCATTCGGACTCGGGGTGTTGGGCCTTCGATCCAGCCCATCAAGGAAGTGGGCCTCCAACAGAATATGTCTGAGCCCAGGTTCGAACTGGGGACCTTTAGTGTGTGAGACTAACGTGATAACCAACTACACCACCCAGATAGCTGTAAAACATTTGTGTGTCCACCTCACTAACTGTGATTATTGGCTGTATATTTTTTATACGTATTTTTTAATTTGAAAACTCGATATCTGATTAGGGGAGCTAAGGTGATACAATTTAAGTGTAATTTTAGAATTAATAAAAAAAATGAAAAAACAAGTAAGGATCAATGAAGAAACAACATAATTTGCCAAATTAAATCAAAAATAAGTCACGTAAATGTCAACATCCAAATTTTAAAATTTCAGAGAAATGTTTAGGGGCTGTTTACTTCACTGGAAAATTTTTCCAAGAAAACTAGAAAAACAGAAAATATGTTTCAATTGAATATTTTTCAAAAAAAGAAATAGAAAACTATAAAACAAGGTTTTCTAAATTATAACTACATTTTGGAAAACTTCAGAAAACATCAATTGGGGGTGTTTTCCAAAATTGGAAAAATGGAAAACGTTCTGAACTATTGAAGTTGTATAATAGAGACCTGCGATCCTTCACATGCCTCAATTTATATTATCATATATGTCAACCTGCTTGATCTACGTGTATATATTAATGGGGATGGAGTTTATAAAACACACAATAGAGAAGTTCTCTATTAGTGCACCTTAAATCTTGTATTTTATTATTATTTTTAATAATCCAACTGTACAGATGAAAAGTTTATGTCGAAATAACATTGTACACAAATTTTTATTATATTTGAAATAGTGGAGCATCACTTTTATAATAATACTATTTTCTATATATATATATATATATATATATATATATATATATATATATTCAACGACAAAGATTTATCATAATCTTATTGCTATAAATTTATAGTTCCAAATAATTAAATTTCACGAAAATTTGTACATTCACGTATTTTTGTATGAAGTTAACATCTGTACGGTTGGATTGTTCAAATAATAATTAATATATCATATTTAAGTCGCACTAATAGAGAACTTCTCTATTATGTGCTTTTTTTTTACGAAAGAAGAGCACTTTTATTCATTTAAATTGTCACTCATACAAGGCCTAAAACCTCAGCTGAGGCATCAGACTCTATAAAAGTACGATCAGAATGAAACCAGAATCATAACTAACTCAGCTGCATTTGATTTAGAATGCCTGCATAATATTGAGTTCAACTAGTCTCCAAAAGATCCAATATTATCTGAGATGTTAACAAAACCCGCTTGACTAATACACGCCTGGGCAAAGCTACACCATACTAAACAATGTATTGTGGTTTCCTCGTTCCGAGTACAAGTTGGACAATGTGCTGTAATAGGCACATATTTCCTATTCAGAGCCACTCTCGTTGGAAAATACTCATTACAAGCCCTCCATAGAAAATCCTCCTCCAAAAGCCAGAGTTTGCACTTGGGTTCCAATTTCCTTTCAAGTCCTGCAATAGTTTATAAGCACTTTTAACCGTATAAAAGCCATTCCCTTCTCTACTCCAATACCTTAAGTCCTCCTTCTATCTGTTACTAAGAGGAATTCCGAGTATAAGCCTCTGATCTCTCTCTTCGAACAAGTCCTGAATCACCTCAATATCCCAGACTTTTTCACCCGGTTTCATCAGACTAGCTACAACTTGATTCTCTAAAGCTGGGTGTCTACTAACAATAAAAGGTTGCTCTTTGTCCTGCAGCCAAGCATCCTCTATAACTTTAATTTTTTCTCTAGAGCCTACTCTCCACCTCGTACCTGCCCTTACCATCTCTTGAGCTACCCACATGCTTCTCCAGATGAAGCTAGGATTGTTACCTATCCCTGCTTCCAACACAATACACCTAGGAAAATAACGAGCTTTAAAAACCTTTGAGACAAGAGAATCCTCATTATTTAGAATCCTCCACAACTGTTTTCCCAACAGAGCAAGATTAAACTCATGAATCCTTCGAAAACCCATTCCTCCAATACATTTTGGCTTACACAATTTATCCCAACTAGCCCAATGTATACCCTTCTCTGATTTTTTGTCCTTCCTCCACCAAAATTTACACATGATTTGTTTAATATCTTTACACATCTCTACTAGTAAAAGGAACACACTCATCACATATGTAGGTAGGGCTTGGATGACCGTCTTTAAAAGAATCTCTTTTCTAAGTTTGGAAATTAATTGACCATCCCAACTCGTAACTTTCTTGCGAATTCTCTCCTTAAGAAACCCAGTATTATATTTTTGTTGCGCCCCCATATTGTTTGGCAACCCCAAATACCTGTCATTCTCGGTTGCCTCATTCATTTGCATTTGCCTATAAACTTCATCACGAGTCACCTCATTCACATTCTTACTAAAAAATATAGCAGATTTTTGGTGATTAACTTGTTGACCAGAGGCTGCTTCAAAAGTTTGAAGTAATAGACAAACCTTATCTGCTTCAGTTAATGTTGCCTTACAATACGTCCGCAAACAACATATGAGAAATAGGAGGAGCTCCATTAGCAACCCTACATCCATGTAACCATCCCTTTTGAATATACCTATTTATAAGAGCAGTGAATCCCTCATGGAAAATTATAAACAAGTAAGGCATTAATTTATTAAAAATTATTCAAAAGTCAGGCCTGAACGGATATCCCATTGGTCCAAGATCGTTCTCTCCAGCCATTGTGGGATAATACCGGTTGGTTTCGTATCCCCACCTCCGGACCTCTGTTCATTGTGGGATAATACCACCAGCCTTCGTATCCCTACCTCTGGTAACTTGACGAATCAAGCTTTCGAGAGTCGGCTCTGATACCATATGTGACATCCAAACCCACAACCAAATGCATACCGGACCCAACAACCTACCACAGATCAGTCCAAAAGAGCTAGTAATTTTGGTATACATTGGTCATTGGCTTGTCTATATAATGGACACGAATACTCTTATTCTAATCGATGTGGGATGTTACATGAGATCCCTAATTAAAATAAGAACTGAGAATTCATCTCAGCCCTTTATTTTAATAAGGCTCCTTTAATCTAAACCACATGCTTTGTTCTTTCTCTACTCCATCCTGTCACTTATCATCCTGTAATTTTTTACATTTTTCTCTATTTTTCTTCCGAGTCTCATCTCATTCTCTTTCTCTTTCCCTCTCTCTCATCAAACTCTAACATTTTAAAAACTCGAAATTGACACACCTTTGAACCTTTATAAAGTTTCAAAATCATATTTCATCCTAGACTCTCATCTCCCTGATGTCGATTATAGACCATAACGAGTTACGATAGAATCTTCGACGAATCTTTTGAAGGTATAAAAGAAGAAGAAGAAGAAGATGTCATGGATCGATCAATTGAATTTTCAGTTCAACACGACGGAGGCTAACAATCAGCGAGCATGGCAGTGTTTGTGTGGGTTAGTGAAATGACGATGACGACTCAGATCTGGTGATTTTGATACTATTACGAACTTACATCTTTTTTTTATTGATTTTATGCCCAGAATTTTAGTGATTTGGGTGTAAAATTGGTGATTTGTCTTTAAATTTTGGGTTGAATTTTAATTTGGTGATTCTGTAATTGTGAATAGAGATTGTGATCTAAATATTGGTGATTTGAACATAAATTTGGTGATTAAGTAGCTTATCGTGTGGGGTGATTATGTCGATGTGTTTTATATTACTGATTTGGATTCAATTTTAATGATCCATGTGGTGATGATTGCGTAAACATGATGTTGTGGTGGTGATTCCTGTTTGGTGATGGTGGTGATTGGTGTTTCGTGATGGTGTTAATTGGTGTAGTTGTGGTTATGGTGATGATTGTGGTCATAAGGTGGAATGGCGATGGAAGGATATGTGGTGGCAAGTTATCGTGATGTAGGAGGGGTTGGTGGGCCGGTGGCGATGAGCAAGGCTATATACAGATATGTCTTATAAATTTGTATTGTGTATTCTTTCACGTATCATTAATTCTGTAACTATCCCTATAGTTCAGTTTAATTATAAAATTGCCACCAGGGTCTCAGTTCTCATATTCTATTGGGGTCTCATTAGTCTTGCTCCATTGAGAACCCTCTTATTATGATGAGAAACTATGAGAACCCACGTCATGATGATGACATAAATATAATTTTTTTGAAAAAAAAAATATGGGAGAAAAATTCTGACGTCATACTGGTGATTTTTACAAAATCTGGTATTTTTGTTGAATTCTGGTGATTTTTTATATCGTTTTTTTTCTTTTTTCTCCTAAATATATATGGTTTATTCATCATTTCGAATATTACTAAAATCCAAAATGGAAATGTTGAACCCCAAAGGTTAACCGTTGAAACCCCGAGGGAATACAGATAAAATTTAAAAAAATTAATTAAAAAATTGAATCCGATGTCCTGATTTTTAAACGGTACCCTAAGTTCGTATACAGCTTTTTCGTTGTTCCGAATATTTCTAAACCCCAAATGGAACTGTTGAACCCCAAAGGTTAACCGTTGAAACCACGAGGGAATACAAATAAAATTTAAAAAATTTAATTAAAAAATTGAATCTGGCGGCCTGATTTTCAAAATCTAACGCGTTTAAAAATCAGGATAAGTTAGGGTCTAGGATTTAGTGTTGTAAATTAAACAACCATAAACCCTAAATTCGCATACGGTTTATTCGTCGTTTTAAATATTTCTAAAATCCAAAAATGGAAATGTTGAACCCCAAAGGTTAATTATTGTACCCCTAAGGTTAATAAATTTATTAATGAATGTAGTATAATATACGGACCACCTATTATAGTGATCTTATTATATTGTGTGGTAAAATTTATATAAGTTATGTAACAATATTCATAGTAAGGAGAATAAATTGGTAGTTTTTGAATAGGTTTTCGCGGTTTGTTAGATACAAAAAAATCACCAGATTTCGTAAAAAATCACCAAATTTTGTAAAAAATCACCAGAATTCAACAAAAATAACAAGATTTTGTAAAAAAAAAAATCACCAGTATAATATCAGCATGACGTCAGAATTTTTTTCCAGAATTTTTTTCAATTTTTTTTTCAAAATATGTTTTAAAATATATATATATATTTATGACATCATGATGACGTCATCAGGGGTGGGGTTATTGTATGTGAGGGTGTAGTTTATTAGTGTGGGTGCCCTAGCGGGGCCATTAGATTATAGTAAAATGAAGGGATGAAATTAGATATCACACTACGCCATAGATGACATACAGTAACACCACAATTGTGTTACCTTAGACCCTAAATTCTGTTACCAAAGGCCAAAAAAAGGCTAAGGTAACACCTTAGCTGTGATAGTTTTGTTCTATGTAACCTTTGGAGTCTAAGGTAACACTTCGACACACCTAAGCTAACATAGCAATATTCGTTACCATAGACCTATACAGCAACACACTAAGCATTCTATAGCAACACCAAATCTGTGTTACCTTACATGTTGTAATTTTGCAAAATTATTAATCAATTATATGGGCCCCATATGTGGGCCCCATAGACATTATCTATTTTAAAATTAATGATTCAAATTTAATTATTTTTCTACCATTTCCTTCCTCTAATATTCATAAAAAAAAATGCATAGATACAACAAAATAAAATAAAAAACACACAAATGTCAAATCTAAAATAAAACTACAAATTATAAATATCATTAATTTGAAAAAAAAAATTACAAATCGTACAACCGATTACATTTACTTAAACATCCCAACAAAACTAATATATCCCCCACAGATATTAACAATTTCACAAGTTAATGAGATCTAAATCCCCTTGTGCCTCTCTGAACTATTCTTCATGCAAGTAATTACTTCATCATCATCTCTGAATTAGCAACATATGGACTCTTCTCCTACACTGTCAAAAAATAAAAGAAACATGTTAAGCATTAACACACTCTGATTAAAAAACAAACACATTTGTGTACAATTGAGAAGTAAAAAACACTATCAGAGTCGCTCCACTCAGCAAAAATAGTCCTAGTGTCACTGTCTAGTAGCCAAATTCTTTCATTTTGTTCTTGGTGATTGAGCCTGGCACTAGATATGTGAAATAGGGATGCACTTCTGCTACAAGCAGAGAAGAATTTGGTGCAAATATGCGAACATAAACCTGTTTACACAAGAGTACTACCTAGGAAAAACTTCAAAATTAACTGGAGCATTGTTGTTTTTCCTATCCTAGACGTCCCTGATAGGTAGGAAGATTCTAAACCAACTAAATTTTGAAACCATAATGACCACGGCACTTGTCAGTTGTCACCAGAGAGATACTAAAATATTTTGTGCCATTTCTGGCTTTAGAACTAAAAAATTAGAGAGGTTTTGTTTGCTCTCTTACCAACTACACAGATTCTGTTAAAATTTACCATGTTCACAAGCAGTCATCACCTTCCTATCAGATTCTCAGCATCCAGTACAGCTGGGAAAATCCTTGCAGTGGTGCGGTTAGTTTGCAGGAACACAAAAAACATACTTCCTTGCAGCAACCAAATTTACAAGTTCAAAAGAAATGAATGAGGAACTTGTGAAAAGTGATTGCTGCCATATTAGGATGAAAAAACATACTTTCTTGTAGCAACCAAATTTACAAGTAGATGAACTGAATATAATATACAAAAATTACAAGAATTCCAAATCAATAATTAAGATTCTAAAAGTCATGATAGAGAAATATTTTACTGAAAATGTAAAATGCTAACCTCAATAATGACATGCATGTCAAATTCTTTGGCATCGAGTCCAATGCCTTCATAAAAAGAAGATCTCTGGCAATCATTTAGATACATTGTGACGTAAACCTGCATCCACAGTTTTCTTGTTAACATTCGAAATATGAACAAAAGTTTAACTTTTTAAGTAACTGCAGGACACGAGATGCTAGTAAGGACAAGTGAGCAGTGCATTAACTTTTTTTTAACCTTAGTTCTTGAAATAATTTGTTCATAATCAGAAGTACTGAACAGTAAAAATGGTGAATAACATGATTGAGAATAGACTTGAACCTTATTTTATTTGAATAAAAAAAGAGTGATACGGTCTAAAAAAGGAAATGACTGAAATAAAAACTGAAAGGTGATTGAACATTACCGATAAGCAGAAGAAGCGTGACAACAACTTTGCCTTCCAGTCGTTCAAGAACTGAGGTTGTGCCTTCATCAATGCAGAGAAAAAATCACCATGGCGATTTTCATCCTGGCACCAGTTCTCAAAGTACTTGAAGATGGGATAGAGTTGGTACTCAGGATTGGATTTGAGATGTCGATAAATGGTAATGTATCTCCAGTACCCAATTTTCTCAGACAAATATGTTGCATAGAAAATGAACTTTGGCTTGAAAAAAATGTATTTTCTGGCCTTTGGCTTGAAATCGTTGATATTGACTAATCTAAAGAGGTATTGACAATTTATAAATGAATCTAACACTAAAAATTGAACTAAAATGCTGGAGTAATATCATAAAGAAACCTGAAAACTGATAACTAATACTACATCACTCTATTTATATATATCAAATATCTGATAAATTATGATTAAGTTACTAACTGTCTTCAAACCTTAAGGACAGTAATATGGAGGATTGGTTTTTTAACACAATATTAGAACTCAGGTAATAATGGAAGTCCAATGTTCCATTAACACAATATTCGACAAGAATGGAATGCACTAGTGCTAATGTACCTTTATTTTCGTGTTGCCTCTGTACTAAATAACTTGCAGTAAACAGATACCTTGTCAAGAGTCTGCGTAGTAAAGACATATGCCGGTGGAGCAACCAATTTGATCTTCACAGGACACTCCTTTGTGCTGACAGCCTCAGCTTTTCGCATGGCTCCCTGGAGACACATGAAATTATGAGAAAGTCGGAACAGCTATGTACTTTCATTCAGTATTTATACCTGAACATAAAAATTTATGCACTGTTAAAACCTTAATATGAAGAACACCAACAAACTGGAAACATTTCAATTCAACATCAGCTCGAATCTTCAGTGGCTGCGGGGTCATCCGTCTCCTAATTTCATTACGAAGAACTGAAAAGCTTGACGAATATATATTACCTCCTTTCCACCAGGGCCTATTTCTCTGACTTCACGTGTAAGAGGATTAAGGACAGAATCAGGGTCATTGACAATTAACTTGAATGCCTACATTCACACCGCAAACACAAGTATGTCTTGATCTTTCAGTGCCAATAGCTGAGATAACAATATAGTTAATATCTTTCAGTCACAACAAGAAATCCAGGCTTGAATACTAAAGTTCTAATAAATCCGATGTAAATTAATAATCAAATAGAACAAAGATATGAGACTTAGTTTACCTTCCAACAATATTGAGGCCTGAATCCATTAAAATGGTTAATTGCTTTGCAGTCCGCCTAAACTCGCTGCAATCAGAGTATACAAGGGGAAGTTGAATCAATATTAACTATAATCATATGGTATACAAGGGGAAGTTGTATCAATATTAACTCACCTCACTTCACCGGGAATCATTTTATTGATTTAAAACATTCCTAATCCATCCAACACAACCTTATAAACACAAATCAATTAAAACCCTCAGTTAAAACCTTCAATCAGTTAAAACCCTCAATTTCATTTGCCAAACATCGACATACCATATTAGCAAAAAATTCATCCTAAAATAACATACCATATTAGTAAAAAATTGTCTATTTTCTCGTTCTTGAATATAGCATGTGCTTCACTACAATATATCACCAAAACCATCTTAACCTTGCAAATACAATCAAACTATAAAAAATAACAGGCAAAATAATCAGTTCAATAGCATATAGAGTTTCAGACAAAATAACTATCGATGAAAACAACATAGCCAAACAGTCCAGCCAAAGAAAAGAAATGAAGGAAAGCACATATACATATACATACACATATTCATATATACCTTGAAAGAGAGGATAGATAAAGAGAGAAAGACAGAGTGTGAGCGCGAGGGGAGAGAGAGAAGGAGCGGGATATATAGGGAGAGGAAGAGAGAGAAAGGTAGAACCCTAATTGAGCTTTGAACCAAAATTAGTCTCGTTCAACCCCTTGAATCGAACTCAAACCCAGCACGAACACCAGATTTTGCCGCTCAAATACACATACAGTTCTAATTGGAGAGGAATTAGAGTAAGAAAGATGAGTAAGTTAGTGAGAGAAGTCTGATTAGACCGAGAGAGAAAGGGGATGTGCGAGAGAGAAAGGGGATGTGCGAGAGAATGAATTATTATCCCTCAATTTAGTTTTGCCGCTCAGTCACTGCTCAAATATTTCATCTACCGCTCACACAAATCACTAATATTTGTGCCATTCAATTCACCAATATTTCATCTTACACTTTTAAAAAATTCATTTATTTGGTGGACTTACACTTTCATTTATTTGTTTACTAATAAAATTATTATTTTCTAATATTACAAAAATTATAAATTTTCTTATGAAAATTTGTATATCTTTAAAGTTTATTATTTCACTTATTGAATAATAATTTAAACTTATTATATCATGTTATTTTTTCCAATAATTTTTGAAAATTACTTTATTTTAAGATATTTTAAATAATTATTAAAAAATATATTAATATTGTAAAACTATAAATAATTCAACTATTTGATAGAAATTTTTTATAATAATAAATTCAATGACTTGATTAAAATTATTTTATTTTAAAATTTAATAATTATTAAATCGTTAATTATAAATAAAATTAAAAAATATGTTAATTATATTCTAAGATAACACAGCCCTTGGTGTTACTAAGTTTAACACCTTCCACAGCTATGGTAACATACCTTTAAGGCTATGGTAACACCAAAACTAGAGTGTTGTGGTAGGTCCAAAATTTCATAGCTATGGTAACACCCGAGAAGGTAACACCCCCCCTATGTGTTGTATAAGGCCATCTATGGCATAGTGTCATATTTCACCAAAATAAGAGGTTCTCACTTGAGCAAAAACCTATATATATATATACATATATATATATAGGGAGGTGCTCAAATGAGACCCTCTTATAAAGAGTCTCACCCCTTTTTTAATCTATTCTAAAGGGCCCCGCCAGGGGCACCCAATATGAAAAAATCTTATAATTCTACCCTCTATCCATTCATAAAAAAATTTAATAAAAACTGCTGCCACGTTATCATTTTTTTTATTTTTTTTAAATGACTGGATAGAGAGTAGAATTATAAGGCTTTTTCGTATTGGGTGCCCCTGGAGGGGCCCTTTAGAATAGCTTGAAATGTGGTGAATATGTAGGGTCTCATTTTAGCAGCCCTATATATATATATATATATATATATATATATATATATATATATTGTTCCATGAATAACATCCTTATATAAAAAACAATAAAGAACGCCATAGAATCTTGTATAAAATCGCATTTAGAATCTAAGTTTCACATCAATAATGATTTTTTATGAATAAAAATAGAATCTAACAAAAAATTAAGATCAAATATAACATGATTACACATAATTTATTGTTACAAAAATATATATAAGATTCTATAGTAGATTTTATGTAACATTTGATTTTTAAGTTTGGATGATATTCTACGTTAGATTCGATACGTTAAGCTTAATTGTTGTTAAAATTTGTGATTCGTATCATAACAAATCAATTTTCATGAAAAATAAAGTATTATGATGGTGTTCTTCATTGTTCTTTATATAAGGTGTTCTTCCTAGAGTTTAAAATATATATATATATATATATATACACGTAGAATTGCACTCTAGAAAAAATACCTTATATAAAGAACAATAAAGAACACCTTCATAAAAAAAAATTCATAAAAATTGATTTGTCATGATTAGAATCACAAATTTTAACGATAATTAAACCTAACATATCGAATCTAATGTAGAATTTCATCTAAATTTAAAAATTAAATGTTACATAGAATCCAGGGTAGAATCTTATATATATTTCTGTAACAATAAAATTATGTGTAATCATGTAAAATTTGATCCTAATTTTTTGTTAGATTCTATTTGTATTCATGAAATATCATTTTTGATGTGAAAATTAGAATCTTAATGCGATTTTATGTAAGATTCTATGATATTCTTTATTATTCTTTATATAAGAATGTTATTCTTGAGCAATGATACAACAATTTTATTATTAGGAATAAGAATTTTCAATAAAAAATAGGAATGATAATAGGACTCACTCCATTTATTTAAATTGCCTCACGTAAAATCCCTTAGAGCATCTCCAATGGTATTGACTAAAATGATTGGTGTTGTGGGAGGATTTTAGCACAACAAATTATGAGGCCTCGTGCTGGAATAGCGCCAATAATCAAGGAATCGTCCAACCACCCGGAAAGGCTCGTGGTTGAAGATCAATGGCTAGCCGCCCGAGAAGGCACACGACTAGGGTTACCGAAGAACACGGGATGTGGTTCCTCGGAAGGATCGGACTGAATCTACGGGATGAGAGCTCAAGGACCAAATGTTGGCCAGCCAAGAACCCTAATTTGACTGTGTCACACAAGAGTGCACGTGCTCTAGCTACTTAGGGAGTGTAAAGTGTCGAAGAAGATCCCGTAAACTGCCTACATACCACTATTTATAGTGGATCAAGCCCGAATGTAGTTCTTGAATGATATGATTGTTTGTTCATGATGAGTTATCCTCTCTCCAGTGGGATAATGACTGTTATTTCTGATAATAATCGAGTGTGATGTATAAAATCAGGTTACCAAGCAGTTTAGGTAACATAGAATGATTATCTCTTGTATTTATCTTGATTTTTGTATCATTTATCAAGTATATATGACATATATCCTCAAATAACTGAATGTTTATCTGTTTGAGAGTGTTTTTAGATGATATAGACGTATTCCTAAAAAATAGGAGGCGTGCCTTATCTGTATTGGCAGCCTAATCAGGCTTCCGGCGGAAGCTAGGGGTACCGCCCGGTAGCCTGGCTCCGGTACCCCCTCCGGTAACCCCTATCACGGGAGCTACTCTGGAAGCTCTACTGGATGACTGGTAATAGCTATAGGTTATCCTCAAGGGGATGCCTTGAGACCCTTAGTCATGTGTCCCCGTGCTAAAGTGTACATGGTAACCCCTAGGGCTACCGTAGGCCTCCGGAAACCTGACAGATTACTCATCCTCTTCGTGGATCTGGACCCTAATCCTCTAGTGGGCCTAAATTTAACCCATGCCAGATTTTGGTCACAACAACTACCCCCCGGTTCCCTGAAGTACTGTGTGCAAGGGGAACCTAATATTCACAGGGTGCCGCTTTCTTGTATCCTCTGCAAAAATCTATATCTTTACACTCTCGTTAGCTCAATATGACAGGGTGTGTAGACATTAAGAATTCAGGATTTTAGGCGCTAGGAAAAATGTGAGTATTTATCTGGAAATCTCTTGTATCTGGGCTACGGAAGCCTGAATTATGAATCCATAAAAATGAAAGCCTCCTAGCTAATTCGTTTAAATTTCAAATAAGCTCGTTTATCCTTAGTAAGTAAAGAGATAATTATCAAGAGAGGGTAATTTAAATTGGAACTCCACTTTTCTTTCTTGATAAGGTAAAAGCGGTTCATTTCCCGTGTCAACACGCTTCTCCCCCAGGCCTCATTTTCTGTGCCACATTCACTCAGCAGGGGTTGTGCCTATTTTCTCTTTGTTTTAATATATTAAAACTCTTAGGCTTTTTATTTTTCTTTTCATCTTCACAAGACGTTTTCTCAAGTGTGCAAAGGTTGGTCAAAAGGTTCCGACGAGATCTCTCCGGCGAAGGCTTAATCATCCACACTTCCGTCGATTCGACTCTCCCGGATATTCAAGTAAGTGTCCAATGACCACAATTTACCTTCTTTATTTGATAAAAATCTCAAGTAAGCCTCTGATTGTATCTTTCATATGTTTGCTTTTGTATCTCTTCAATCTTAGCCATGCTAGATCTGTGCATTTACATCTCAACTGATAGATGCATGTTTAAGTTTTTATCTTGTGATGTGGGTCGGAGTGGTCGGCACTCCGGCTATCCCCTTTACTATCTCTAGGCATGTACCTCGCCTGTTTGATGCTTGTTTTCAATGAATATCGTTGTTTTAAATATGCTTGGTCGTGTAACCCATTTGTTTGGGCATGTCTGTAATGCCTTTTTCTCCGTATTCCTCTTCTTGTTCTGTTTAGTAATTACCGGAGTCACTAGGTTAGGATGCCACACTAATAGCCACCCCCCGAGTCCTAATTTTTCGTCTTTGGACTGGTAACCCTATTATACCCTGGGTTTCTCTAGGTCAGCCATCAAGAACCGTTATCTTCTTCGGTCCACAATTTTTGTTTAGACTTCAATCCTCTTCACTAATCTGCTCCCTCCTTTTGTGGTTGCAGATGTCTTTCTCATCGGCATCGAGGGAGTCTTCCCAATGTTTAGGTTACTTGTCACCTGTGTCTGGGGAACCGTCTGATTCAGGGTCCACCCATCTCAATGATCTTTTGCTCTCTCAACCTTTGCTCCAATCCAGGCCATCAGTTAGCTCCCGAACACGTTCTCGGGTGGAGGTAGTCAATCCTCTATCTGCTGAGATCGTCAACCGGTACCCTGGCTTCCTCACAGAGGCTGGTTCCTCCAACTCTGGTGGTGAAGAAGTAGAGAGGGTCGATATCAGTTCTAACACCGATGAGGGGGAAAGAATGATAGATGAATTACAGTTAAGAGGTAATCGACTATCCTTCAGTAATGATGATGCGATAGAGGGGGAGGGTGATATTGAGTTACCATCAGAAGTCGAACGCAAGCCACATGTCCCGGCTTCCAATGTTCCTGCTTGTGAGGGCCAGGACTCTACCATGAATGCTGATAGATTGGCCAGGTTGCTGGAAATTTGCAATCCAGGTTGCCACCTTGTACTACCCTGTGCTGGCGAACGGTGTCACAGGTTCGACAATTTCGAAGCAGATCAATCCATCCCCAATACTGTTGTATCGGCTTCTTATTTCAAACTAGGGTTTTCTTTTCCAATGCATCCGTTTTTTATAGATTTGTTGAACTTTTACGAGATAGCTCCCATGCAATTTACACCCAATTCTTTCCGGGTTGCCGCGTGTATGTATATTTTGTATGACCAAGCTTTCTCCGTTGCCCTTACTGCTAGGGAGTTAGGTTATTTTTATCAATTAAAGGATGTCGGAAGGAAGGTTGGTGTTTTTTACCTTACTGCTTGGAATAATAGGCAAGGAAAGTGTATAAAGGGAAATAAGAAAGGTATGTATGACTGGCTAGAGCAGTTCCTGTACTGCTACGATTGTGAAGGAGTTAACACGGAGTTTAACTTGACCCCTGGTAAGCCTTTTGTTGCCTAAATCCTTTCGTGGTTCCCTTTACTATACCATAGGTTTAAATCTTCATCTTCTGTACTATGTCCCCTAGGGATCCCGGTGCAAACTTCTTTAGATGGAATTGAAGAGAAAAGGGCCAAGAAAGTCATGAAACTTGCTGCTTCATTGGGTGATGGTGAAAGCTTGTTAACGTCGGAAACCCTTGAGAGATTAGGGTTTTCTAGGCCTGCGGCTCCCTTACTCCCCATCCCGGGAGACGAGGTAGAGGGAGGACAGCTGGGGGAACTGGAAACCCAGGGTGCCGAGCGGCAATCCGAGGAGATTGGTAAGGCTTCCGTCTCCTACGACTCTGGTGACCCAAGCTTCCGCTTCCCATGCTCATAGCTGTTTTCACACACGTGGTTCACTTTTACCTATCATTGTTTACTCCTTTACGATCCTTTATGTTATTTGATCTTATAGTATCTGCTGTTTTACCTTGCGATTGCATATAGATACATATACTGCGGTCTCTTAACCTATAAATGTCTCATCTTTTCAGGTATGTCAGGATCAGTGCCATCGTTCATCAAGCCGTCTGAAAAGTATGAAGACTTATTTCCTGAGGATGAGTTAATGATGTTGGAGACCCCTATTGCCGCCACTCCAGTCTCTCGATTCCCTGCCTCCATGTCTGTTAAGACTGAGCTGTCTGCAGCCGAGAAGCGAAGACTTTCTCAGGTTGCCGGAGGTTCAAAATCCACTCCCGAGACTAGATCCTCGAAGAAGGCTAAGGTATCACAGCAGGGTACCCCCGCGGGTGATGTTGAGCAGTTCTTTCAAATGTCTGGGGGCCAGATTCCCATGGAGATTATCACTGGATGGGCCAGGCAGAGATCCTCTGATGCTGCAAAATCTATGTTGTTCTCATCAGGTGAGAGTTTCTTCCATCAACTCAGGCTCTCCAACCAATTAGCATTGGCTACCCGTGGGGATATGAGGCTTCGGGATGAGATTAAGCAGTTAAAGTTGGATAGGCAAGCCATGGAGGAAGAAAAGAAGAAACTGCTCGATGCTGGTAAAAAGTTGAAGGTGGATTTGTCCGAGTTAACTAGGGAGAAGGACAGGTTGGCTAAGCTGGTTGCTAGTCAAAACACGGAGAAAGAGGAAAGGACGGTAGCCCATGCTACCACAGTGAAGGAGCTGACCTTGCAGGTAGACATGTTGCAGGCTTCAGTAAAGAAGTTGAAGGAAGCCCTCCCAGAAAGGTACAACACTGGTTTTTCAAAGGGAGTTAATGATTATTTGAAGGCCACCTGGGAGGTGATGCCAGATTTAGATTGGTCGCTCCTAGGTGAGGATGCAGTGAACCAAGTAGAGAAATTCAAAGCTGAAGCAACGAAGGTTGGGGCTACCGGGCGCCATATTGCGACTACACCTCCGGTTACACAGAAGGGTACTGCCGAATTCATCCCCACTCCTGAGACTATGGTTGAGGCTCCCGCACTCACGGTTGAGGTAGCCCCAGGGAATTCTTCAAAAAAGAATGACCCTGTCGAGGACTCCCCTAGCTCAGACGTTGTCAAAGACGCTCCTTCTGCCTAAGCAATCTCCCTAAATCATCCTTATTATCTTGAACTCATATTTTGTTGGTTTACAAACTCTATAGTTTTAACTAAGGGGGTGGGCTCCTATAACGCTCCACAGATGTAAGGATTTAATCTTTCAACTCTGTTTGTCTTATGGCCTCGGGCCTGGTACTTTTGAATTTGCTTTCGTAATGCGTGTTTATCTTATTATCTGGTTTTTTATGTAGTAGGTATGATTGTCGCATCATTTCTGATTATGCAACGAGAACCAACTTGGACTTAATAATCCTTACCCGTCGAACCCCCATAGTACTCATTCTCTAGGGTACCAATATGCTAAGTAAGAAAGGTACTACGATAACTCAAAACAGTGCATAACTAAACACCACCATCGAATTCTATCCGGTAAAATGATTCTCCTCTCTAATTCTAAAATAAGTTTGTACAAATTCTCAGAGGATATACGTCATATATATGTTGATTAAATAGATATTAGATCATGGATTAAGATAAGAACGATAGAATGGTATCGCAGTGTAGAAGAGTACAAGAGTAAATATGGCAACACATACCCGGATAGGTGGCCACAGAACTGATAGACTACTTGTACCTTTGTCTGCTTGGTTGTCATTGTGGGTGTGGGGGTACCGTCCGGTATCCCAATTCCATTTGGAAGCCCGAAGGCAGGAACCTGGCTCCGGGAGCCCCGTGGCCGGTAGCCCCTTATCCGGTAGCCTGGGTACCGGAGGCTCAGCTTGGAAACCTTTGTTACGGGAGTCCCAGTCATTTAATAAATCATGTGTGGTGATGCCATGTAGGCCAATCCTGCAAAGATGTCTTGTAATGAAGGGATCCAAGTGGGTAAACCAGGGTACCACACAGGCCCAAATAATGAAGGGAACCATGTATGCCGAGCAGGGTTCCATACATGCCCTGATAACCAAGTAAGCCATGTGAACCGCTCAAGGTTCCGTACATGTCTGGTATTGAAGGGATCCAAGTGTGCCAATCAGGTTACCACACAAGCCCAAGTAATGAAGGGAACCATGTATGCCGAACAGGGTTCCATACATGCCCTGATAACCAAGTAAGCCATGTGAACCACTCAAGGTTCCGCACATGTCTGGTATTGAAGGGATCCAAGTGTGCCAATCAGGTTACCACACAAGCCCAAGTAATGAAGGGAACCATGTATGCCGAACAGGGTTCCATACATGCCCTGATAACCAAGTAAGCCATGTGAACCACTCAAGGTTCCGCACATGTCTGGTATTGAAGGGATCCAAGTGTGCCAATCAGGTTACCACACAAGCCCAAGTAATGAAGGGAACCATGTATGCCGAACAGGGTTCCATACATGCCCTGATTAACCAAGTAAGCCATGTGAACCACTCAAGGTTCTGTACATGTCTGGAAATGGCAAAAATTTGAAATTCTGATAATTTCAACCTGTTAAGCTGAGAGGTGTATCCACTACTACCCCCCTAGTTCTGGATGGTAGCCTAGCTGCCATGTAGAACTATGCTTGTAGGTCTTACATATATTTCTGAAAATATTTATAAGTGGTAAATGTAAAAGAAAACAATCAACTTCTACTTTTACTGAAAATCAAATAGTACGAATACATCAAATTTCATCCAGACGGGGTGTGCATCCACTACCCCCCGGGCATCTACTGAAAATCATGAAATCCTAAGAACTGAAAGGGAAATGGTGCAACCACAACTAGTAGGTTGCCTTTATTCATCCTAAGCCTGAAAGAGGCCTACGTTTGCTCTGAAAAGAGCCTTACTGATAGTACTTTTTTAGGTGCTCGGCATTCCAAGCACGGGGAATAGTGTTCCCATCCATGTCTTCAAGGTGGTAAGTGCCTTCCCAAAAGATAGACTTTATTTTGTAAGGCCCTTCCCAGTTTGCTCCAAAGGCTCCGTGCCCGGGAACCCGCATATTGGGCATCATTCTTCTCAGTACTAGGTCGCCAACCTTGAGGGGTCGAGGGCGTACCTTGTTGTTATAGTATTTGCGGGTCCTCTGTTGGTAAGCCGTAAGTTTCAGCTGGGCGGTAGCCCGGTTTTCCTCTACCATGTCTAGGGCCAACCTCTGATGTATTTCATTTGATTCTTGACTGAAATTATCCCTCCGGTAGGACCCTGTCCCGACTTCCACTGGGACCATAGCTTCACAGCCATAGGTTAGAACAAAGGGAGACTCTCCGGTTGTGGACCTGGGAGTGGTGTTGTAAGACCACAAGACCATTGGAAGCTCCTCTGGCCAATTTCCCTTTTTATCTTCCAACTTGGCTTTCAGAGTGTGCTTGATGATTTTATTCACAGCTTCCGTCTGCCCATTGCTTTGGGGGTGGCAAACGGCTGAAAAATCTTTCTTTATTTCCAAGTCCTCACATAGACTTCTCATTTCTCTACTATCAAATTGCTTGCCATTGTCTGAGATCAGCTTGTACGGTACCCCGTATCTACATATAATGGCTCGCTTAACAAATTCCTTCAGCTTACCAGCAGTGATGGTAGCTAGGGGTTCCGCCTCTGCCCACTTGGTAAAGTAGTCAACGGCTACCACGGCATATTTCACACCACCTCTGCCTTTGGGAAGCTCCCCAATCAGGTCAATCCCCCATATTGCAAAGGGCCAGGGGCTTCCAATGGGTCTTAGTTCCACAGCTGGGTTGCTATTGAAGTTAGCAAACCTTTGGCATTGATCACAAGCTTTAGCAAAGTCATAAGCATCAGTTTTCATGGTAGGCCAGTAATAGCCCTGTCGGAGAATTTTGTGGGCCAGGGATGTACCCCCCGAGTGGTTGCCACAAATGCCTTCATGAATTTCCCTTAGGATGTATTCACATTCATTTCCAGATATGCACTTAAGTAGAGGTTGATTAAATCCCCTCTTGTATAGGATGCCATCATAGATCACATAACGGGCAGCCTTATATTTGAGTTTCCGAGCTTCATCTTTGTCTTCCGGAAGTGTCCCCTTGGTGATATACTCACGTATTGGGGTTGTCCATTGGCTTTCCATTGAAGAATCTATTTCCATGGTCTCCTCTCGATGGATACTTGGTTGGAGTTGCACTTCAAGGGGTATTACCCCTAACAGGACAGCTTCTTTTTGGGATCCCAACTTGGCAAGGGCATCAGCATTGGCATTTTCCACCCTTGGGATTTGATTTAGATTTAGCAATTTGAACCTACTGATAAGTTCTTGGGCATACCTCATGTAGAGTTCAGTGCGGGGGCCTCGACTCTGGAAGCTTCCTTTAATTTGCCACACAATCAGCATGGAGTCACTAAACACATTTAGGTATTCTACCTTCATTTCCAGAGCCAGTTTCAAGCCAGCAATCAGGGCCTCGTACTCTGCATCATTGTTGGTAGCCCTGAAGCCAAAGTGTATGGCACTCTGAATTCGGTGCCCCTCTGGGCTTACCAACTCTATTCCTGCACCTCCCCCATTATTGTTTACTACACCATCAACGTACAGATTCCACCATAATTGGGGGCTTTCGGCATCCCCTTCGGTAACTGGGGATACCGGGGTACAATCTTCTCCGGTAACCTCAAAATCAGGAGGAAACTCCAGTAAGAAATCGGCCAGTGCTTGGCCTTTGATAGCAGTTCGGGGTTTGTAATCTATTTCAAACTGTCCTAGCTCGACAGCCCATTTCATCATTCTACCGGAGGCTTCCGGCTTGTGCATCACTTGTCTTAGCGGGAAGGATGTTCTAACTTCAATTTTATGGGCCTGAAAGTAAGGCCTTAGCTTCATGGAAGCCAATATTAGAGCATATGCTAGCTTTTCCATGCTGGGATACCGGGTTTCCGCATCCAGCAACCTTTTGCTCACATAGTATACCGGGTACTGTACTTGTTCTTCCTCCCGGATCAACACAGCACTTATAGAGTATTCAGAAACAGCTAAATATAAAATGAGTACCTCACCTTCCAAGGGTTTGGAGAGCAATGGTGGGCTTCCTAGCTGTTCTTTTAGTTTCTTGAAGGCTTCCTCACATTCCGGGGTCCATTCAAAGTTTTGACCCTTTTTGATAGCCTTGAAAAACTCCTTGCATTTGTCGGAAGACCGAGATACGAATCTATTTAGGGCTGCTACCCTTCCGGTAAGCCCTTGGACTTCTTTTACATTCCTTGGGGACCTCAGTTCCAGCAATGCTTTGATTTTGGCAGGGTTTGCCTCAATCCCTCTGTGGTTCACAATGAATCCAAGAAATTTTCCAGACTCCACCCCAAAAACACACTTTTGGGGGTTCAGCTTCATCCGGTACTTCCTTAGGATATCAAACATCTCAGATAGGTGCAACACATGGTCGGCTGCCACCTTTGATTTGACCAACATATCATCAACATAGACTTCCATAGTCTTACCAATCTGTTCCTTAAACATCATGTTTACCAGCCTCTGATAGGTAGCCCCGGCATTCAATAGCCCAAACGGCATCCCCACATAACAGTACAGTCCCCTATCAGTTATGAAGCTGGTATGCTCCTGGTCCGGTTCAAACATCGGTATCTGGTTATATCCAGAGTAGGCATCCATGAAACTTAGCAAAGCATGGCCTGCCGTGGCATCCACTAGTTGATCAATTCTGGGTAGCGGGAAGCTATCCTTAGGGCATGCCTTATTTAGATCAGTAAAGTCAACACATGTCCTCCATTTCCCATTAGGCTTCCGGACCAGTACTGGGTTTGCTAGCCATGTTGGATAGAAGGATTCTTTGATCAAACCAGCCTTCAATAACCGGTCTACTTCTTCCTGGAGGGCGGTAGCCCTTTCACCACTAACGGACCTTCTCTTCTGCCGGATACCCCTTCTCTCAGGGTCGATGTTCAAATGATGGCACATGACTTTCAGGTCAATCCCCACCATGTCAGAATGACACCATGCAAACACATCAAGGTTGCTTTTAAGGAAAGCAGTCAACCTTTCTCTTGTATTTTTATCTAGCTATTGCCCGATTTTCAAGATTTTACTGGGATCTTCAGCATCCACTAGTATAGGGATAGTATCCTCGGCAGCCCCTGCCTTTTCCAGGGTACCGGGCATCCGGGGATCAATGTCAATCTCAACCGGGAGTCCTCTCTCCGCTCCGTGGCTCTCATTCTCTAACATTTCTCCATCTAGATCATCATCTGAGGCACTTTTTACTATGCCTTCCAGCGAAGTGTTATGAATTTCATCATTTTTTTCGGCAGCTTCCAACAACAAGCTTTGTGGTGGTACTACCCCCCGAAAATTAGGAACCTCTTCAGTAGGTTCATCTGGCAATTCCACTATCATGATGGCATTACAAGACGCTCTTTCAAACTTCTGTGGCTCATGCCCATGGCTTCTCAATAAGGCTTCTCCATCAGCCTTTTCTTCAGCTTGAATAGGTTTGTCTGCTTTCTCGGCAGCCTGAACAGCTCTGTTATAGCATTCCCTTGACTCATGTTGACATCCCTTCACGCACCCAATGCCATTTGGTGTAGGAAACTTCATTGAGAAGTGGTATATTGAGGTTACCACCCTCATATCTTTCAATATTGGTCTACCAAGAATTGCATTGTGGGATATGTCTTCATCTACCACCATGAATTCTGCCATTTGTGTGGCCTTGCAGGGATCCACACCCAATGTCAAGGGTAATTTGACCTTGCCCATAATTTGGACTGGGTTACCGGTAAACCCATATAGCTCATTATTGGTAGGCAGTAACTCTTTGTCCAAAAGTCCTAATTTCTGGAATGTGGTGTATGCCAAGATATTTACTGAGCTTCCATTATCAACCAGCACTCTGTGCACATTCATTCCACCAATACTCACGGTCACCACCAAAGCATCATTATGAGGGTGGTGAACCCACTTGGCATCCTCCTCGGTAAAGGAAATATCAGCGGTTTCCCCTTTGAACAGCTTGGGGGGCCTTTCTACAAGGTGGAACACATTAGTTAGGGGTTTGCCTCTGGCTTCCCGGGCATACCTATCTCTGGCATTCCGACTGGCACCCCCCAAGTAAGGGCCGCCAAAGATGGTATGGATGCTATTAGCTCGGGTAGTCCTTTCTTGGTTTCCAGGAACTTTGTCCTTGCTATCTCTTCCTTCTTTATATTTCTTAGCCTCTTGGGCTACAAATTCAGTCAGGTATCCACCTCTAATCAACTCTTCAATTTGATCTTTCAAATGCCTGCAATCAGCAGTCTCGTGTCCATTTACTTCGTGGAATGCACAGTACTTTCCTTGATCTTTCACTCCTGGGGGCCCTGCCCGGTAGGGCCTCCGGAATAGCCCATTCTTCTCATTCACTTCGAGAATATGACTGATTGGGACAGTCAAGGGAGTATACTCTGAGTATTTCTGAAAATTCGCCTTTGGAGTAAGTCTGTCCTTGGCAGAAACTCTATCCTTAGTTGCATTAACAGCAATAGGGGCAGTCTTGTCATCATACCGGGGGGCTCCTAAGCCGGCAGTACCACTCCCGGAAGCCCTCTTGTTCGAATCCCTTTTAGGGCTGTAAGAACGATTTCTTTTGTTCCTGCTCCAACCTCGGGAACTGGAGTCTTTGGACAATTTTGCCATGGATTCCTCAATTACTTTGTGGCGTTCTGCTTGTTGGTAAAATTCCGCCAGGGTTCCGGGCTCCTCGGTTTGCAATTCCTTCCAAAACTCAGTTCCAGGCCTTACCCCGGCTATCAGGAAGTTCTTCAGAGTTTCATCAGAGGCCTTCTTCACTTTTGGCACTTGCTCATTAAATCTTTTGAAATACTGTCTTAAAGACTCGTGAGTTTCTTGCTTGATATTAGCCAGAGTATTCACCGGTGGGGCGTAGGCCACGGTAGCCCTAAATTGAGAGATAAACTGATCTCCCATCCTCCTCCAGGATTTGATAGACCCTTCGGCTAGCCTTTTGAACCATTGGTGGGCATTTCCAGTCAGTGTAGATGCCAAAAGCCTACACCTTGCTAAGTCCTCCACCTGGTAGACATCCATTTCCGTATTAAAACGGCTCAAGTATTCAACTGGATCTGAGTTTCCATTGAATTTCAAGTCAGTATTCATCTTAAAGAACCTTGGCAAGGCTGCCTTTTTCACTTTCACAGAAAAGGGGGAACCGGCAGTGATACCGGACTTAAACTTTTTCTCCTCCTTGATCTTTTCCAAGGCTTTTTTCCAGTCAGACATCCTGAACTGTCCATTTTCACCATCTGAAAGCGTATCACTTTCAGAATCATCATCTTCATTGGCTGTCTTGCTTCTTCTAGGGACTGAACTTTGATGGGAGCCGGAATCCTGATCGGTACCCCCACCGGTAGGGACTCCGGTAGAGCAGGATCTCCTGTTTCTATGCCAAGAAGAGTGACTGCTTTGCCTATAATTCCTTCTGCCATCAGATCTGGATCTCCTGGAAATGCTTTTTGGGGGTACCGTTTGGGACCTCTCTCGGCGTTCTCGGGAACCCTGAGTTATGGAACCCCCATTGCCATCTCTCCGATCTTTGCTTCCAGTGTGAATCAGTTTGTGACGAAGGTCTTTGTTAGTCAGTTTTTTGCCAACTCGATCAAAAACACTTAGACTTCTGGTGGGTGAACCTTCGGCACCCTGAGTTTCCGGGACATCAGATTGGTCACCCTCATATTCTTCTTCCACAGGCTCTTCTGCGTCTTCTTCAGATGGGACATGATCAGTGTTGTCCTCAATATTGTCCTCAGACTCGAAGTTCAGCCTTGTCGGAGTCACATTCTTCTTTTTTGACTTCGACTTGCACTTCCTTTGCCATTTTTTCATTTTCTCGGAACCTTTTTCCAAGTTGTTGACTCTTTCATTCATCGTCTTCAGATAGTCCATGATGTCCTTGTTACTAACATCATCACCACCTTTGTTTCGCCCATTACCATCCTGGGACGGTGTTTTATCACTTTCAGAATTGTCACTCGCCATATCTCCTCCAAATGACGATTTTTGAGGCCCCTCCTTCGGGCGCCAATTGTTGTGGGAGGATTTTAGCACAACAAATTATGAGGCCTCGTGCTGGAATAGCGCCAATAATCAAGGAATCGTCCAACCACCCGGAAAGGCTCGTGGTTGAAGATCAATGGCTAGCCGCCCGGGAAGGCACACGACTAGGGTTACCGAAGAACACGGGATGTGGTTCCTCGGAAGGATCGGACTGAATCTACGGGATGAGAGCTCAAGGACCAAATGTTGGCCAGCCAAGAACCCTAATTTGACTGTGTCACACAAGAGTGCACGTGCTCTAGCTACTCAGGGAGTGTAAAGTGTCGAAGAAGATCCCGTAAACTGCCTACATACCACTATTTATAGTGGATCAAGCCCGAATGTAGTTCTTGAATGATATGATTGTTTGTTCATGATGAGTTATCCTCTCTCCAGTGGGATAATGACTGTTATTTCTGATAATAATCGAGTGTGATGTATAAAATCAGGTTACCAAGCAGTTTAGGTAACATAGAATGATTATCTCTTGTATTTATCTTGATTTTTGTATCATTTATCAAGTATATATGACATATATCCTCAAATAACTGAATGTTTATCTGTTTGAGAGTGTTTTTAGATGATATAGACGTATTCCTAAAAAATAGGAGGCGTGCCTTATCTGTATTGGCAGCCTAATCAGGCTTCCGGCGGAAGCTATGGGTACCGCCCGGTAGCCTGGCTCCGGTACCCCCTCCGGTAACCCCTATCACGGGAGCTACTCTGGAAGCTCTACTGGATTACTGGTAATAGCTATAGGTTATCCTCAAGGGGATGCCTTGAGACCCTTAGTCATGTGTCCCCGTGCTACAGTGTACATGGTAACCCCTAGGGCTACCGTAGGCCTCCGGAAACCTGACAGATTACTCATCCTCTTCGTGGATCTGGACCCTAATCCTCTAGTGGGCCTAAATTTAACCCATGCCAGATTTTGGTCACAACAATTGGCTAAATAACAATTATGTAAAATTTGTTGAATCTGTAAGGTGTTTTACTCCAATGTAGTTGGTTATATTGATTGGCTATAATTTAAAAATGGTATGTTTTCATTATTTCAAGTTGTTAAAAATAGAATATATTATTATAATATGGTAATTGACGATGTAGAGTTTTACTACAGGTCTATAGAGGTTCGACAAATATAGCCAATATGATGAGATTATCTAAAATTTTAGCTAACAGTTATGTCCCGTTGGAGATGAAATATTTTTACACATTCTCCATAATTTTTATTTATGGTATTTCCGATACAATTTTAGCTAAGAGGTATGTATGGTTGGAGATGTTCTTAGTTAATTTTCAGTAATCCATTTATTTTAATTTTCCATCAAAATTTGGTTAATGTAACTAAAAAATTAAAAACTACTAAAATGGTGAGTTAGGTCAGCAATGTGGGCTATAGCCGTTTATGTTCCATCTTGATTTCCAATTACCACTTGTCTGCAGAACTGCATAACTTTTTGGATTCTTGCAACCAAAAGGGATTTGAACTTAAATTCTTTAAAATTATTTTGGATGTAGAAGACTTATTACATGAATTACTCATGACTCATTTATTTCGATATAATCCAAGAATCGTGTAACTAGAAACAAATTTGTAGGAACATAAAAAAAAATTATGATTTGTTGGTTAAATGATTTAAAAGTTTGAACAAATTAATTTGTGATTTCAATTCATTTGTAGATACACTCCAAAATAAAAGAATTCAGAAAATTTAAAGTTTGACTTTTGAGGCATGAACTTTTGATTCTTTACTTTTGCGTAGAGTATCGAAATTAATTATGAAATTGGTCATATGCACAAAATAATTTAATTTTTTTTATTAGACGGTATCAAAATTAATTATCAAGTGGTCATGCACTCAGATTATATAAATTGATAGACACCCTCTACTTTAACTACTTGTATATTAGAATAAAATAAACTATATATAATATGTAGAGAAAGAGAGCTAGAGGGAAGAGACCATCATTTTCATTCATATGTACAACTCCTCAACATACAATGCTTTATATAGTGCTTAGAAATAATAAGTTACATCACTTGAAAAGCCAAAGGACTTGTATTAAGTTACATATATATGAAAGGTCAAGAGTTGGAAAATCTAAAGGTCTAGAGTTGAGATTATAGAGAGTCATACAATAATGTTTTATAACACTCCCCCTTGGATGACTCGTACACACATCATGCCTCGTTAAAACCTTACTAGGAAAAACCCTGTGGGAAAAACCCTAGTGAAGGAAAAAGAGTACATGAGTTGTACCAAAATGAGTGTATAATAAATGTCTCCCCCTCATTGCAGTAGGACTAGTGTCGTCAGCATAAATCTCGAAATCTGCGCATTCCAATCTGATATACTAGCTTCTCGAAAGGACATGTTGGAAGTGCTTTGGTAAATAAATCTGCTGGATTATCGCAAGAACGAATCTGAGAAACATTGATTTCTCCTCTTTGTTGTAGTTCATGAGTAAAGAAGAATTTCGGATCTATATGTTTCGTCCTGTCACCTTTGATGTAGCCCTCTCTTGTTTGTGTTATGTAAGCTTCATTGTCTTCGTATAGAGTAGTTGGAATGTGTTTGTTCACTACAAGACCACATGATTTTCGGACATGGTGGACAAGAGATCTTAACCATACATATTCTCGGCTTGCTTCATTAAGAGCTAATAATTCAGCATGATTCGAAGAAGTAGCTGCAAGAGTCTGTTTTGTAGATCGCCAAGATATTGCAGTATCTCCATATGTGAATATGTAACCTGTTTGTGATCTTCTTTTGTGGGGATCAGACCGATATCCTGCATCTGTATAACCAACTAATTCTACTTTTGAGTCTTTAGAATAAAACAAACCCATGTCCATTGTTCCTTGAAGATATCTAAATATTTGTTTCAGACTAGTCTAATGTCTTCGAGTTGGAGCAGAACTATGTCTTGCCAATAGGTTAACAAAAAATGCAATGTCAGGACGTGTACAATTGGCAAGGTACATTAGTGCTCCAATGGCACTAAGATATGGTACTTCTGGACCAAGAAGCTCTTCTCCATTCTCTCTTGGGCGAAATGGGTCCTTATGCTTTTTTAGTGAACGCACCACCATAGGTGTACTAATAGGATATGCTTTATCCATTATAAAACGTTTAAGGATTTTTTCGATATAAGGTGACTGGTGGACAAAGATTCCTTTAGGTAAATGTTCAACTTGAAAACCAAGACAAAGTTTCGTTCTACCCAAGTCTTTCATTTCAAATTCTCTTTTCAAATATTCAATCGTCTCATGAAGTTCATTTGGGGTCCCAATGATGTTTAAATCATCAACATAAACTGCAATGATTGTAAATCCCATTTTCGTCCTTTTAATAAAAACACATGGGCAAATAACATTATTGATATATCCATCTTTCAACAGATACTCACTGAGACGATTATACCACATGTGACCCGACTGTTTCAACCCGTATAATGAACTTTGCAATTTGATCGAGTAAATCTCTCGGGGTCTTGAACCACATGATTCGGGCATTTTTAAACCATCGAGAATTTTCATATAAATGTCATTATCAAGTGATACATATAAATAGGCAGTCACAACATCCATCAAATTCATTTGGAGCCCTTATAGAATTGATAAACTTAGTAAGAATCTGAATGTTGTTGCATCCTTGACCGGTGAATAAGTCTCTTCATAATCAATTCCCGGTCTTTGTGAGAAACCTTGTGCAACAAGTCATGCTTTGTATCTCACAACTTCATTTTTCTCATTTCTTTTGCGCACAAATACCCATCTATATCCAACGGGTTTCACACCTGCAGGTGTTTGGACAATAGGTCCAAAAACTTGACGTTTTTCTAGTGATTTTAATTCTGCCTCAATAGCATCTTTCCACTTTAGCCAATCATTTCTTCTTTTACATTCATAGATCGATCTAGGTTCATGATCCTCGATTTCTTCAGAAATGTCAAAAGCAGCTGCATATGCAAATATTTCATCCAAGACAATTTCTTTTCTATTCCACCTTTTTCCTGAAATGATATAATTTATCGAGATCTCTGCATTGTCCTCAATTTCAGGTGTTTGATCATTTTTTGAAGACGTCTCTTCATTGATCAATTCTATTTCTTTAGGAATGATGTCATTTGATATAACAACTAACTTATCAAGTTTTCTTGTTTTTCTAGGATTTTTATCCTTGGATCCAATAGGTCTACCACGCTTCTAGCGTGCTTTAGACTCATTTGCTAGCATGTTTTATTTTCTTCATCAGGAAGTCTTATTTTACAAGGAACATTGACAGCCGGTATATGTGACTTCGTCACTGTCTTGACATCAGTAAATGAATCGGGCAATTTATTTGCAATCTCTTCTAGGTGGATAATCTTTTGAACTTCAAGTTCACATTGATTTGTGCGGGGATCATAATGAGACAGAGATGCTGCATTCCACAAAATTTCTTGTCTTTCTTTTTCAAATTTTGACTTCTCTCCCCCCTAATGCAGGAAAAACTGTCTCATCAAACTGACAGTCGGCAAATCTTGCCTTAAATAAATCACCAGTCATGGGCTCCAAATATTTTATAATTGAGGGAGAGTCAAACCCAACGTATATCCCTAATCTTCTTTAGGGTCCCATTTTTGTTCGTTGGGGAGGAGATATCGGAACATAAACTGCACACCCAAAAACTCTTAAGTGAGAAATATTTGGTTCTTTACCATTTACAAGTTGCATAGGGGAATATTGATGATATGAAGTCGGTCTTAACCGAACTAAAGAACTGCATGTAATATCGCATGACCCCATGCATAACTTGGTAGATTTGTTTTTATAAGTAAAGGTCTAGCAATTAGTTGTAGCCTCTTAATGAAAGATTCTGCTAGACCATTTTGAGTGTGCACATGAGCAACAGAATGTTCCACTTCAGTCCCAATCGACATACAATAATCATTGAAACATTGGGATGAAAATTCCCCAGCATTGTCCAATCTAATTTTCTTTAAATTATTATCAGGGAATTGTGCTCTCAATCGAATTATTTGAGCAAGTATTCATGCAAATGCAATGTTTCGAGTGGACAATAAATTGACATGCGACCATCTTGTTGAAGCATCAATAAGTACCATAAAGTACTGAAATGGCCCACTTGATGGGGTGATAGGTCCACATATATCTCCCTGAATACGTTCCAAAAAATTTGGACACTCAGTTGCAACTTTTACTGGAGATGGTCTTGTTATTAATTTTCCTTAATAACAAGCAACACATGAAAAATCTTTAGCCAAAGGAATAATTTTGTTCTTGAGGGGATGTCCATTTGAATTTTCTATAATCCTTCGCATCATTGTTGAACCCGGATGACCTAAATGATTATGCCATATGATAAAATTAGTCGGGTCCTTTGATTTTTGGTTTATCACCATATTTGACTCAACTGGATATATGAAGGTATAATACAATCCAGATTTATATGAAGGGAGCTTTTTCATGAATTTCTTCATCCCTGAAACAACTGATGTGATATATAAAAATTCTTCATCATTTTCATTTATTGTCTCAATGTGATAACCATTTTTACGTATATCTTTGAAACTCAAAAGGTTTCTTTGTGATCTGGTGGAGAACATTGCATCATCGATGATAAACTGTGTACCATTAGGTAACATTATATTTGCTCTTCCGGAGCCCTCAATAAGATCTGATGCATCAGATATAGTGTTAACATTAGCTTTGGCTAGAATTAGATGCGAAAAGTATTTTTGATTTTTCAATATTGTGTGTGTTGTTGCACTATCCGCTAAGAAAAGTGATTCATCATCATTTATAACGCATGAAGAGAGGCTGTTGGCCATATTTCTTCACAAAAAAAAAAATAACACAGTAATTAGAAATATAATTAACATTTCTTTTGATGATAAGATAAGCAACATATAAAGTTCAAACATAGAACCTTATGGTTCAAACATAAATACTGATAGTTCAAACATAAATCTTAACAAGAAGACAAGGACTTATTATTTAATTAATATTGGCATCATCACCACCATCAAATTTGACCCCTTCCATATTGCCATCTTCAAAGAAGTCTGCCACTTCCATATGAGTAGAGCTGATTAGATTAATTTGATTTCCCCTCCAAGGTGTGCTTCAAGGTGGGCAATGCCCAAATGATCACTTTGTTCAGTAAAATTAGTCTCCACATCCTTCAAAGAAGCTTGATAAAGATCAACAAGGTGCTTGGAGGTACGACAGGTACGACTCCAGTGACCTTTCATTCCACAACGATGACAAGTGCTTTCAACCCTTTTATCCATCATACTTCCCTTGGGCTTCTCCTCATTCTTTGTCCACTTCTGGTGGTGAGGTTTCTTAAAATTTGAGAATTTTTTGTGATCATGGCCTCGACCACGTCCAAAACCACGCCCACGTCCACGGGCTCGCCCACGTCCATGCCCACGTCCAAATTGCTTATTTTGTTCATATTCATTACTAGTCACAACATTCGCTTCAGGGAATGGTGTTGAACCAGTTGGACGTGCTTGATGATTTTTCAGCAAGAGTTCATTGTTTTGCTCGGCAAGGAGCAAAATTGATATAAGTTCAGAATATTTTGTGTATTATTGGCATGGAAAGTGGAGTAGGTTTTTTCCAACATATCATTATCAGAGATATTTTCACCACATAATTTCAACTATGAAGTAATCTTAAACATTGCAGAATTATACTCACTTACACTTTTAAAATCTTGTAAGCGCAAGTGTAACCAATCATAACGAGCCTTAGGAAGTATGATAGTTTTTTGGTGGTCATATCTTTCTTTCAGATTGTTCCAAAGGGTTGAGGGATCTTTAACAATTAAGTATTCAGTTTTCAATCCCTCATCAAGATGGTGGCGGAGAAATATCATAGCCTTTGCTCTGTCTTGTTCTGAGGACTTATTCTCTTCTTTTATGGTGTCACCAAGACCCATAGCACTAAGATGGATTTCAGCATCTAGAATCCATGTTAAATAATTCTTGCCAGTAACATCAAGTGCATTGAACTCGAGTTTTATGAGATTTGACATTGCATATAATACTATAATAAAACACAACAACAAGTGTTATAATTTATAAAATAAATTGTCCACTACACCATATATGCTCTTTAGCAACACCTAAAACCAGTGTTGGCTGTAAAATGTAGCCTTAGATGGCTTAATTTTGATGTAAGCCAACATTTTATTTTGATGTTGCAATACATTTCAATGTATGTTGCCTTCAATATTTTTGATTAACAAAGCCAACACTTGAAATGATGTTGCCATAGACATTAAAAAAAGTGTTGGAATTATATTTGGGGGAAGTGAAATATTTGGGGGGAACTAAAATATTGGGGGGGTGGAAATGAAATTTTTGGGGAAAAATCGGCCGGGTTATAATATTTGGGAAAAAATAGTTCAAGTTGTACACTCTCTCATCTCTCTCGTACACTCTCGCTTTCTCTCTCTCTCGAACAGGTCTCTCTCTCATTCTCAATCTTTTACTCATTCTCTCAATCTCAATCTTGTACTAATTCATCTATATATCTATACCTATATCTCCCTGATTCTCTCTCTCCCTCGTTCTCTTTCTCTCTCTCTCTATATATATATATATATATCCATATCTTATTCTCTCTAATTGATTTTTTTAGTTGCTACCGAGGCACGTTCTCAAACAGGTACAAAACCTTCCTCTTTCTCTCAATTTGTATTTGATTAATTAGTAACTCCGTTCGATTTGTAACTCTTAATTTAAGATTTGTAAACCCTAAAATTTGGGGGGTTTTACTTTTTTTTAGAACTTTGTCAATCAATTTATAAAGAGATGGAGAGAGGAAGAGAGAGAGAGAGAGAGAGAGAGAGAGGGAGATTTGTCTGCTTCCCTGTGTTGTTGATTTTTTTAGATTTTTTTGTTTGTTTTGAATTAATTTGGAGGCCTTCTCACTACTGGAAAACAACCCCGTTGCTGGCTTTGGCTGGGAAACTGGACTCAAGTTTAAAGGCTAGTTACAACTCTAATCCTAATGTGTACAAACAGTAGATAGTCGATGCAGCATAGCAGCTCTTAGAGTTTATAATATCTCATGCAGGTTAAAGGCAATGTTACTTACAACGGCCACAAACTCAACGAATTTGTGCCAGGGAAGACATCAGCATATATTAGCCAAAATGATGTTCATGTTGGAGAAATGACTGTGAAAGAAACCCTGGATTTCTCTGCTAGATGTCAAGGTGTTGGATCAAGATACGGTACTGTAAACAAGCTATGATCGATTAATAATTATCCTTCGATTTACAAATTATTAATGAAATTTGTTACTGGTGAATGATTTGTACAACTCTTGACTGAGCTTGCGAGGAGGGAAAAGGAAGCTGGGATTTTGCCTGATGCAGAGATTGATCTTTTCATGAAGGTGAAATTTACATACTATATCATTAGTACTAATGCTTGTATGCTACGCATTAGCTGACGGTTTCGTTTTTTTACAGGCAACTTCAATCGACGGAATTAAGAGCAACTTATTTTCTGACTACACAATCAGGCTAATTAAATTTATACTTAGGTTAGGCACACAGCTTCATTAACTTGTTCTGTCTTTTTTATGCTAAGTGAATTAAATTTTGTTTAACACGAAGATGTTCTCTTCGTTTTGCTATTTGTTCTCTAATTGAAGTAACTACTCCAGCACTCAACTATTGCATAAGCAAGAACAAAATTATAGTTTATGTAATTCTTACATTCATGTCATTGTAAATTAATACTCTACAGTACTTGTAAACCAATGCAAATTTGAAAAAAATATTTGTTAATGAGCTTCTTTTTTATAACCAATGCAGATACTTGGACTCGATGTTTTCCGCGACACCCTTGTTGGGGATGATATGATACGAGGAATATCAGGAGGCCAGAAAAAGAGAGTCACAACAGGTATTGCCATTTTTCCATTTGAAAATTTAGCAGGGGACATTGGTTTTTAGGTAAAGAAAAAGTGAAAACTGAATGGAATTGTCACTGTGGTGGAGTACTAGAGAGACCACGGAGTGTTACTTTTGATACTTAGGTTCAGCAATTTGCTAGTCAAGTTAGTTGAACCATAGGAAATCTAAAACCTAATTGTAGAATGGTGAACCCCAGATGAAATGATGAATATGTACTTGTACCCTAGTTATATGTGCCTTATTAAAGAAATGTTAGTAGAGGTATCTCCAGATGGTCATGTTTCGAGGGTAGGTTTCGTAGTTCCTTTCTATTGGTAGTCTGTGTCTTTTTCCTTTATATAATTCTCAAAACTAATCAGTCAGATCATATTATATCTCTTGTGTGCTTAATTTCTGCACTATGTATTTGCTTAGGACTACAATGCTGATGCTCAAGCCAACTTACCTTTTTTTCCAGTAAATTACATGTTTTTATTTTTCAGAGCCATTTCATTAATATATAGACCAACCTCTTCTCATTGCAGATGGCCAGGTGCAGGATTTGGAAAAAATAGCTTGTATAACTATGCGAAGAATTGGTGTTGCGCCTCGTGATTTCTTCTAAGGCTTTAAATAATGAACTTCGTTAGCAATGATAGCCAAGAGTTGATTACTCAATTGGTTCTAGGCTTTGATAGCAACTAACTTGTTATATATGACAATGTGACATATATCTGTATTTTACTTTCTAATGTATTAATCAAAGAAAATTTAAGTGCGATTTTGGTTTATGATTATGAATTTTGGTAACAAAAATTAGGATGTTGCCAATAAAGAAAAGTGTTTTTCTAATATTTATGTTTTGTAAATAAATAGAAACTATTAATTGTTTTATAAAATATGAAAAAGTGTTTAATAAAAAAAGTGTTGGAATAAGTGAAAAGATGTTGCAAAATTTTAAAAGTGTTCAATAACAAGATGTTGCCATAAAGCTGAAAAGGTGTTGCCGAAAAAAATAGGTGTAGATAAAATAGTGTTGTTGTAAGAAAAAATGATGTTGCAGTAGAGTCTATGGTAATATTGTATTTGGTGTTGCTGTAGAACGTAAAGTGTTGCCATAAATAACTAAGGCAACATATATAACGATGTAGCCATAGAATTGGACAAAGTGTTGGCTTAGCACCTAAGGCTACAAGACTATATCCAACACCACAAAATTTGGAAAAAGTGTAGCCTTAGACCAATTTTTTGTCTAAGGCAACATTATTCATGATTTTTTACACTTTTTTCAGGTGTTGCTAAAGACCATTTATGGTGTAGTGGTCTTGCAGCACCATATAAATTTTAAACACATATGACATAGCTATGCACAGAATACATGGTCAAGGAATCCATTAATAATAGATAAATGAAATATTTAGGTGAACTACTTATTGCATAGCAGCAGTGGGTCTAAATTCTAACCTTTTATAATAACATATGTGAAAATCACTCATTACGCAGCAAACTCCATTAAAACTCTAAGAAATGTACATACTATGGCTTACTGATTACAATCATTGTTTACAGAGATGAAAGAGATAGTATCTGTTTCTCACATTCTAACTAACTGTTCTCATCTCTCTCTACAAGGTTTATATAGTAAGTAAAACAAGTAGTAAGTAGTAGCTTGCTAGCTAGTTGCATATAACAGAAAACGTAACTAACTATTGCTGACGTGTAACTCTTAGCTGGCATTCGGTATAGTCACAATCACAGTCATCACAACCATCACAGTCAATAGTCTTAACATCCCCCCTAAAACTATAATGGCAAAAAGACATTCCTAGTTTGGTTTGTAACTCTCGAAACTGAGTAGAAGGAAGAATCTTTGTGAAAATATCTGCTAGCTGAGAACTGGTTGGCAAATATGCCAACTGAATCAAACCTTCCAGTACTTTATCTCGTGTAAAATGCACATCAATTTCAATGTGTTTCGTGCGTTCATGCTGGACTGGATTCTTGGCAATATGAATAGAACTTTGATTATCACAGTAGAGAGTAATTGGTTTAAGTTGTGGCATCCCTAATTCTTCAAGTAAATGAATAAGCCAAGTGATTTCAAAAGCAGCTGCAAACATAGCTCGATATTCAGCCTCTGCAGAACTTTTTGAAACTATTCCCTGTTTCTTAGATTTCCAACTCAGATGTGATTTACCAAGCATCATGATATAACCAGAAATGGATCTCCTAGTATCTTGACAAGCTCCCCAATCTGAATCTGTAAAATCTTGTAGCACTAACTGATCAGAAGCATTAAGAACAATTCCTTGTCCAAGTGTAAAAGCAACATAATGTAATGTATGCATTAAAGCTTGATAATGAGGCACTCTAGGACATTGTAGAAACTGACTTAGATGTTGCACAGTAAAAGATAAATCTGGCCTGGTATGAGTTAAAAAATTTAATTTGCCCACCAGACATCTATAAAGAGTTGGATCAGAAAATACTTCTCCTTCATCTGCTTAAGTTTAAGATTCTGTGGCAAGGGTGTGATAGTGTGCTTATGATCAGTCAATTTAGCCTCCTGTAACAGTTCCTTGGTGAACTTTGCCTGTGACATAGAAATTCCAGACTGAAGATAAGCAATTTCAATTCCTAAGAAGAAACTTAATCTTCCTAAGTCTTTAATACTAAAAGCTTGATGCAAATAATCCTTGAGATTCTGAATTTCTTGTTCATCTGTTCCAGTCAGAATAATATCATCCACATAAACTGCAATTATTGTTGTGGAGTCTGCAACTTTCTTGATGAACAAAGAATAATCATTCTTAGACTGAGAAAATCCTCTAAGTTTGTTAGGAATAATTCATGAGTTGTGATGTTAAGAATAGAATTTTACTTATACTTCTTGTATATCCTGATTTATAAAGGATTTAGCACTTTGTATAGGAAATATGTGTTAGATAGTTATCTGTAAAGTTTAGTCAGTAATGAACAGTGCATCGAGTACTACATGTCAGGAACTGAGATTGAATCCTGATACGTCAAGTCAAATACTGATCAAGTACTGATGGGATGGTCAGATCCTGATGCAAGATGGAATCCTGATATCAGTCGTGTTACTGATGATGTCATTATGGATGCTACAGAAACTGGTAAGTGCTATAAAACAGGATCTTTGTTTGAGGAACAAGCAAGAAGATTTTATGAAGGAAAGAATTTTCTATTGATGGAAACTATCAACTGGACGGCAGAACATTGTCATGTATAGATTATATCTTTCTGTTATTAGTTGATAGGTAGCATTATAAATACTCTCTCAATATCATTGTAAAGAGCGTGTGTCATAAGTTCGTGTGCTTAGCTCTGTATAAGGTTTGTATTCGAGAGTTCGAAACAAACAGAGAGAAATTTATTTTGTCAGCAGCTGCTAAAGGTATTTGTACACCTTTGGTAGAGTTTGTATTTGATTTATTTAATACAAACAGAATTTGATTCATTCGTTTATTCTTGTTCATATAACCAAGCAAAAATCAGACACGATTATATAACTTGTATTCAACCCCCCCCCCCTTCTACAAGTTATTCGAGTTAACAATTGGTATCAGAGCAGGTTGATTTCGAATAATCATAAAGATCTGCAATCATGTCTGGTTACAAGGATGGGAATACTAAGATTCCTATGCTCAAGAGAAACGAATATACTCTATGGGAAGTAAAGATGTTGCATCATCTGAAAGCAACAGATCCTGATTATCTTGAAGAATCAGAGATGGACCTTTTATCCCAACAAATGTTATTGGATAAGCAACTGTTGATGGTCAAGTTGTTCCAGAACATACAGCAGAGAAGCCAAAATCTGAGTGGTCAGATAAGGACAAGGAGAATGTTCTTAAAGACGCTAAAGTGAGAAACATATTATTCAACAGTCTTGATTCTGTTCTCACTAACTATGTTCTCTCTTGTAAAACTGCTAAGGATATATGGGACAATATTAAGGTTTACTGTGAAGGAACTAAGCCTGTCAGGAAGAATATGAGGACACTACTTATACAACAGTATGAGTACTTTGAATCCAAGTCTGGTGAGTCACTTACTGATACCTTTGATAGGTTTACAAAACTCATAAATGAGATGGCCATGCATGGTAAATATTATGACTTGGAGGATATGAATACAAAGTTCATGAAAGCTTTGCCTGATTTCTACAATGAGAAGATATCTATGATTGAGGAAGCTAATGATCTGGATAAGATATCATTAGAGGCAGTGTATGGAAAACTGAGAGCTTATGAACTTGACAAGCAGCAGAAGAAGAGCAGGAGTGAAGGAAAGATGAAGACTGTTGCACTTACTACTCAATCTGAATTAAAGAAGCTTCCAGAAGAACAGCATGAAGAGACTGCTGTAAAGAATTCAAGGAAGAAGAAAAGCAAAGAAAGTTCTGAGTCAGAGACTACTGATATGGACTCTAACAACAATGATTCTGAATCTGAGATGCAGGAACTCTTTGCTATGTTTGCTAAAGCTTTCAAAAAAGGAAGATTCAACAGGAAAAGATTTAGCAAAGTACCTTTTCAAAAGAAGGAGGAGAAGAAGGGTGACAAAGGCAAAAGTACAATTGTCAAGCTTGATAAGGCCAAGATCAAGTGCTTTAACTGCAACGAGCTTGGACACTTTGCTAGTGAGTGTAAGAAGCCTAGGAATTCAGGAAAGGGTAATGCACTTATGGTCACACAGAAGGATTGGGCTGATTCCAGTGATTCTGAAGATGAATTGGATTATGACAACATTGCACTGATGGCAAATGTTTCAGACAAACCTGGATCTCCAAAGAAAACTTCTCCATCTTCTGTTAAGGTATCACTTCACTCTCTTGATTCATTTGATAACTTAAATTCTGATGAAATTAGATCTATCCATGCTGAGTTTAAGAATCTTATGACTAATTTTAGAATTCTTACTTGTGAAAGAGATGAACTTAAGGTTAAGAATGATAAATTAGTTAATAGAAATAATTTTCTTAAATCTGAGTTAATTCAAATGGAAGAATACAAGTTAAGTTCTGATAAAGCTAAGCATGATTATAGTGTTATTCTTGAGGCTTATGGCTATGTCAGAAAAGAACTAGAAGAAGACAGAGATGTGATTAAGACCATTAACAATTCTGGTAAAAAGACCATAGAAATCTTTGAAAGTGGAATTCGTGGTAAGGTTAATGGTTTAGGTTTTGATAAGGCTAGACAAAAAGAAAAAGTAGCTATTGTCAATGATGACAGTAAAATAGAAGCTAGCACATCTAAATCTGAAGGTAAGAAAATTGTTTCTGAACCTAATCATGTTAAATTTGTTGATTCAAAAGGTACCCCTGTTGTACACAAAAGGATTAACAATAGTAATTCAGATGAGAAAGTGTTAGAGAAACATAAGAATGTAAACATAGGGTTTCTGTCTAAGTCTCAGTTGAAACAGAGATTAGATGGTCTTTCAGAGTCTAGCAAAATCAAGAGAAATAGGAATGGAAAAGAAGGTATTAACAAAGAGAATAATTACAAGAATGTACCTGATGCACCTAGGAAAAAATGCTATAAGTGTGGAAATCATAATCATTTGGCCCTAGACTGCAATCAAAAACCTTCTTGAAAAACTGAGTCCAGATTCCCCAAGACTCAGAAAATTCAATACCAACCACAAAAAGCTTGTTATCATTGTGGTAGTTTACTTCATTCCATTTACATGTGTAGAGAATATCATGAACTGTATTATGACTATTATTCTCTGAAAGCTGAAACTCCTAGTCACAAACAGTTTGTGAAATCAGAGTCTAAGGTTGACTCTGCAACATGTAAAGTAAAGGCAAAATCTTCAAAGCCTGTTGTTTCTAAATCTAGTAAGAAAGGATCCAATCAAAGTTGGGTCCTAAAAAATTCTAACTAGTTACTTTTTGTTTGCAGGGCACAGGAAAGAAGCATTCAATTATCTTGGACAGTGGATGCTCTGGACATATGACTGGAAAGAAGTCCCTGCTTACAAAGTTTGAGAGGAAAGCTGGCCCAGTAATATCTTTTGGAGATGGCAACAAAGGAGAAACTCTGGGATATGGCTCAATTGTTTTGGGGAATGTCATCATAGAAAATGTAGCATTGGTTGAAGGCTTGAAACATACTCTTTTAAGCATAAGTCAACTGGGTGATAAAGGTTAAAAATCAATCTTTGACAGAGAAGGATGCAAAATCTTGAATATGCAGAATGGAGACATTGTTCTAACTGGTCAAAGACATGGTAACATATATGAAGCCAGCTTAAGTGATACATCTAAAGGAATTGTTAGATGTCTCTACAGCAAAGCAACAAGTAATGAAAGCTGGAATTGGCACAAGAAACTCTCACATCTCAACTTCAAGAAGCTTAATCAACTTGTTAAGCATAATCTGGTGAGAGGCCTACCTCAGGCGAATTTTGTGCAAGATGGACTTTGTGATGCCTGTCAGCTTGGAAAACAGAGAAGAACAACTTTCAAGAGCAAGACTGAAAATTCAATTACTAAACCATTTCACATGCTACATCTTGATCTGTTTGGTCCAGTAAACATTATGTCTATCAACAAGAAAAGATATGCTCTAGTGATAGTGGACGATTTCACAAGGTTTACATGGGTGTTCTTTCTACACAAGAAGGATGAAGCTCCTCAGCAAATCATTGAACTTGTCAAGAATATTCAGAATAACTCTGAGTACAAAGTCAAAGTACTTAGGAGTGACAATGGTACAGAATTCAAGAATTCTACAATGGAGGAGTATTGTGCAGACAATGGAATCACTCAATAATTTTCTGCACTGGTACACCTCAGCAAAATGGTGTAGTGGAAAGAAAGAACAGGACTCTCATAGAGGCAGCAAGAACCATGCTTGCAGATGCAAAACTTCCAACCTATTTTTGGGCAGAAGCTATTAACACTGCATGTTTCACTCAAAACTGTACCTTGGTAAATAGTCATGGAAAAACTCCCTATGAGATGATCAAAGGAAAGAAACCAAGTGTGAAATACTTTCACATCTTTGGATGCAAATGCTATGTCCTAAAAGTTCATCCAGAACAACTTGGAAAATTTGAAGCCAAATTGGATGAAGCAATCTTTCTAGGATATTCAGCATCTAAGGCCTTCAAAGTTTATAATCTCAGAACTCACATTGTTATGGAATCAATTCATGTTGCATTTGATGATAAGAAATTTGAATTCTGCAAACTGATGAGAGCCATGACAAATTGGAATTTGAAAATCTGAAGAATTCTAAGATACTCTCCAGTGATGATGAAGGTTCTCCAGAAGGAATTTCTATTGCTTCTCAAAGGAATGCTACTGTTGAGGGGGAGCAAATAAATCAAAGAGAACACAGTGATCATCAGGAGCAGACTAGTTATTCAGAGTCTACTCCATCAGGAACTGATCTTTCAGAGTCTACTGAGGAAAGATCAGTAACTAGCAGCAATATGGAATCTATTGATTTTATTGATCAAAGGGGAGTTATTGAAGGCAGAGAGAATTCTTCTACAAGAGATACCACTAACTTAGGGGGAGAATCTAGCAGAGGCAATCTACCACCTGTTAGAAAATGGACAAAGGATCATACTGAAGATTTGATTATTGGTGATCCAAATAGTGGTGTTCGAACTAGAAGATCAATTCAAATGAATGCTTGTATAGTTGTTTTCTCTCAAAGAATGAACCTAAGAAGGTTGAAGAAGCCTTACAGGATCCTGATTGGGTAATTGCAATGCAGGAGGAGTTAAATGAGTTTGAGAGAAACAAAGTCTGAAAACTGGTACCAAGACCTAAAGATAGATCTATTGTTGGTGCAAAATAGGTTTTCAGAAAAAAGCTAGATGAATCTGGTATGATTGTAAGAAACAAAGCAAGACTGGTGGCCAAGGGTTATTCTCAGGAAGAAGGCATTGATTATGATGAGACATTTGCACCTGTAGCAAGATTAGAAGCAATCAGAATGTTTCTTGCATTTGCAGCTTATTCAAAATTCAAGGTATACCAGATGGATGTAAAGAGTGCTTTTCTAAATGGCAAACTTGATGAGGAAGTGTATGTGGAACAGCCACCTGGATTTGTTGATCCAAAGTTTCCAAATCATGTCTACAAACTTGACAAGGCACTCTATGGACTAAAGCAGGCACCAAGAGCATGGTATGAGACTTTGTCTAAATTTCTTCTTGAAAATGGCTTCACAAGAGGTACAATTGACAAAACTCTATTCTTTAGAAAGATAAAAGAGGAATTGCTTTTAGTTCAAGTTTATGTTGATGATATCATATTTGGCTCTACTAATGAAAAGTTGTGTGCTAAGTTTAGCAAGCTTATGCAGTCTAAGTATCAGATGAGCATGATGGGTGAACTAAATTATTTCTTAGGCTTGCAGGTCAAACAAACTGAGACTGGTATTTTCATTAATCAGTCAAAGTATATCAAAGATCTTTTAAGAAGGTTTGACTTTCAAGACTGTGTAGTTGCAAAAACACCCATGGCAACAGCCACTAAACTAGACTCTGATCCTAAGGGAAAGAGTGTGCATAATACTAGTTATAGAGGCATGATAGGCTCATTGTTATATCTAACTGCAAGTAGACCAGATATAATGTTTTCTACCTGTTTATGTGCTAGATTCCAAAGTGATCCTAAGGAATCTCATTTAATTGCTGTGAAGAGAATTTTTAGATATCTCAAAGGAACTCCAAATCTTGGTTTGTGGTATCCTAGAGAATCTGATTTCTTCCTAATTGGATATTCAGACTCTGATTATGCAGGGTGTAAAATAGACAGGAAAAGCACTACAGGTACATGTCAATTCTTGGGAAACAGATTGATTTCTTGGGCAAGCAAGAAGCAATAATCTGTCTCAACCTCAACTGCAGAAGCTGAGTACATAGCAGTAGGCAGTTGTTGTGCACAGCTCCTTTGGATAAGAAATCAGTTGACGGATTATAGTATGACACTTAGTAATATTCCTATGTTTTGTGATAATACTAGTGCTATCAAAATTGCAGAAAATCCAGTTCAACATTCAAGGACTAAGCACATTGATGTCATGTATCATTTTATTAGAGAACATATTGAGAATGGTATTGTGGAACTTCATTTTGTTCCTACTGACAAACAGCTTGCAGATATTCTAACTAAACCACTTGATGAGACTACATTCAGTAGATTAGTAAGTGAGTTAGGAATGTTAAATTTCTAGATCTTTAACATCTGCAAAAGTAGCAAGGTATGTTGTTTTTAGCTTTTAGACTTGATATTCTTGTCAGGATCTATATTTGATTGTTAAATGCTTTAGCTATAACACTTTGCCTTGATAAATTTCAGTATGATAGACTTGTTAATAATCATCAGGATTAGAATTGTTATCAGGATGCTGACGTCATCAGGATTGCATCGTCAGTATCAAGATTATGAAATTTTTTTGTTTAACAGTTTCAAATCCTGAAGTTAATGTAATATAGTGGTCTAATTCTGGGTTTTGTTAAGTCTAGACTAGCAAATTTTCATACATGCATACTGATAATTTATACATCATTCAAATCAGTCAATAAACAATAGAGACAAGTAGATAATAAGAAATTGTATCTTCATTAATTGAAAGCATTACATACATGGAAATGAAATACAACATCTTTTTGTCTAACTTCTACTGATAATCCTATACTTGTCTAATGATATGGATTCTGAGATACAGGACAAGGAGCATCTCAAGAAATCCATCAGGGGATTTGAACAGCCTCATCTGCTCGTGGATTCCTTGTTTGGGCGACTTGAATGAGAGTAGCTGACTTAAATGTATAGCATCCTCATCAAGATCAACCTCAGACTCTCGGCCAAATTCTTCATCCTCAAGTTTTGAGGAGGTTAGAGGGTGATTGTATCCAACAGATGGATGTTCTAAGAAAAGGTTCTGGACATTATATGGATCTACTTCAATCATGTCTAAAACGATTTGGTGTTCATCTCTTCAAAGAGACGAATATTGAATCTTTGGTGTTCATCATCTGTGAGAAATCGAAAGATTTGGTTGAAGGTCATTGTGTATTTTGGAAGCTCTGTGTTTACAGAGAGGTTTTGTGTGTTTTTGGAGTTAAGAAAGGCAAAAGACATCAAGGGTTTATAAAGGAAAGAGTGAGAAGCTGAACATTCATTTTAAATGTACATTGTATGGGCGTATACATCTATGCGTATGACTGGTCCTTTCATATTTCCAAGATATTTTTGACAATCTAACAAGATTTTTTTTGTTTAGATTATTGATGTTCTTTTCAGGTTAAATTCTAAAATGCCACGTGGAACTCCATTTAATCTTTGGAATCAGGATGATAGTGATCAGGAAAACGAAAGTGATTTCATCAGGATTGATGATTATTTTTATTATTTTTAATCACATTCAGAATTGTGATTATCTTGGTGAAAAAGATCACATCAGAAAATGAAGCTGATCAGTATTGATTTTATTTTGATTTACCCTGATTTATTTAATTGAAATCAATTTTGGATTTATTTTCCAAAAATCGTGGGTAAACTGCATTTTTCAGGGACTGACACCTGTCAACCTACGTGTCAACGTGGGTTAGTGGGTCTGAAGGATTTTTGAATATATCTTTATTTTCAGACTCTGATTGTTTATTGCTAACTTCTAATTCATATTTCCTAAAGCAAAAACATTCATTCAAGTTCTCAAAATCGCTAATCAATTTCAAGATTTCTCAAGTTCATTTCAGATCAAAAATGGCAGCTCAAAGAAGTCTACCTAAATCAGTAGCTTTCAAGTTTGGTGACTTTGATTTTATGACTAACAATCATGTTGCAGCAATCACCAGCAAGAAAGGAGTATCAGCTGATTTTCATCCAGTAATGGATTTTATGGCTATTGGACCTTTGCATTATGCATTGTCAGCATCTCCAGAAATAAATCAAGCTGCTGTTTCATAAGCTTGGGAGAATGCTGAGGTAATTGATTCTACTCAGAGTCAATCAGGTAAGATTGTTCTACACTTAGGACAAGATACTTTTGATATTACTGAATCTATTGTTAATTCAGTACTTCACTTACCTGTTACTGATAATTATGCAAGTGAACCATCTGATGATGATGTAAGAACTATGTTGTCTGCATTAGGTTATAGTGGATCTCTAGACAACATGAGCCAGTTAAATAGGTCTTTTCTTAGGAAGGAATGGTCTTTCTTCTTTGATCAAATTGCTAAATGTTTTACTGGCAAATGTAGTTCTTTTCAGCAAATTACTTCTGTTACTTCACATATTGCTTACAGTTTGCTTTATGACAGAGTAATTAACATTGGTCACATTATCTTAAATCAGATGAGTATTAAACTTGGGTTAAGAGATCAAAACAGGAATGTGGTTTATTATCATAGATTTATGCAAATGTTTATTAACCATTTTATTCCTGATGTTGAAGCTAGATTTGGTAGAGAACATTGTGTTTCTTCTTATGTACAGCAAAAGAGAATTTTCTCTGACATTACAAAGAAGGACAATGAAAAGAATCTAGATGAAATACCTGTAATTCATTATCCACATCATGTTCAGGTAATTCTTAAAACTCATCTTCCTACTCTCTACAATTCTTCTTTCTTTTGTGGTGAAATGGCTCAGGAATCTCATTGGAGGAGAACCCACCTGTGTCTACCCAAGTAGCCAAAAACTTTATAGTCTCTGAAACAATTCAAGAACAACGTTTTAATCCACAACCTATTGTTTAAAAGAAACCAACCTCTGGTGTTTCTCAAAAGACATCAGTTGTAAGGAAGAGAAGATTTGTTGTGTCTAGTAGTAGTAGTTCTAGTGAAGATGATGATAATATATCTCTTGCTGAGAGAAAAGAATTGAAGGTTGCAATTCAACTTTCTAAGCTAGGACAAAGAGATGAAGCACCTAGTCACAGCCAGGCTGCAGTCTCTCAAAAGGTTGTAGTACTTAAAAAGGGAAAACAGTTACTGGATACTGTCTCTCAAAAGACTGTGTCTATTGAAAAAGGATCTCATCCCAAGATCAATTCTGTGTCTACACCTCTTGAGTCTTCTCAGGATAAATCTTTTGCTCACTATACTAGGAGAACAAGGAGAAAGATTCATTTGTCACCTACACACACAGAGTCTAGTCCAACTAATATCATGCAGGTCTCTACAAATGAAGCTACAATCAAGTCTGCAAATGACTATAGAGATCTGGATATTGATTCTTTATGGGAAACTACATTATCATACAGACTGGCTATGGGAGTTATTTCTATCAAAGTGAAGTTGTCCAGGCCTGTTCTAGATTTTCTAATTGAAAGAGTACTAAAACGTTTATTTCCAGACAAATATGGACTTCTACATCAAAGACTTGACTTAATGAAGATGTATTTCTATGTATCTGTCAGAAGACAATTAGTCAAGAAATTTGGACTCTCGAAACATGTTGCACTTCAATCACTTCATGCATATTTATTTGACAAGGATGTCATTATTGAAGATGCTTCAGCTCAAGGTGAACAACTGGAGGGAGTAGATAGAGGAATGCAGTCAACAGAAGATACTATTGCATCAGTGGTGGATAGTAGGAAAGATCATATCACAGTCATTGCAACACAAGAACCATCTAGTCAGAGGTTGGATGACTCAGGAGCTGTGATAGCTGATGTTGAAAGGTCTTCTGTGATGACTGAAATTGCAAGTGAGAAACCCTATGATATGGGAGGAATAACTTTGACTGATTTTCTTGAAGATCAAACAAATATTGTTCAGTCAGAATCTATCCACCTTGAGGGTGAGTCTCAGCAAACAACACTTAAAGCTGGTGACATACTAACTATGGTGTCTAATGAAGTATTACTGAAGACATCAGAGTCTAGTAGAGAACCTGAAAGTGGTATACTGGAGCATGTAGTCTCTGAAAGGAAAGAAGATGATTGTAAGGATTCAGAGATTATAGCAGCTCACTCCTTGGAGAAAACATCAAGCCCCTTGCCATATGAGGAACCCTCTCTCCATGTGAGTTCAGGTATAAAAACTTCTTCTAAACTCTATTTTTCTGTAGGTCATGAGAGCACTTATCCAAATTTGAGTGATACACTTGAAAAGATGGATATTGATCCACAATAAGAGCTGCTGGCTCCTGACCAGGCAAAAGGAGAGGTAGAAAGAGTGTTGACTTTAGATAGTCATAGTGAGAATGAGGGTATGGATGATCAACTCCATAGTGAGGGAGAGAAAATTAGGAAACCACCATCGTTTGATTTCTGGGATCAGGTTTTTCCTGAATCTTGGTCTAACAATCTTGGTATGGATGCTGGTACTTATTCTTTTATCAAGATGTATGAGAAGAATGACTTAGCAAAGCACAACTCAAAGCCAGAAGTTAAAGCTCAGAAGCAAAAAGAAAGGCTTGCAGGAATTATAAACAGAAGAGGTGAAAGGCTAAGACAAACTTCTACACCATCAGTACCAGAAGATATTCCTAATGATCCTAGTATTCCTTTGTTTGTACTACCAATATCAGCCAGAATTGAGACATCAACAGTATCTGATCAATCTAAGGAGGAGTCAGGTTTTGTAGATGTTAGTACACAGAATACTGGTGAAGGACAAGATGATCATATTGCAGCTTCAGATCAGAAAGATGAAGATGTTTGTAACTCTAATCGAGTTTTATTACTTGAATATCATTGTACACAGGCAACTTCTTCTACAAGACTTGAATCTGAAGATATTCCAAACACTTCCAACATTGAAGTCAATTCTGAAGTTCTACAAGACATTCAGAAATCTCAAGTTGAAATTCAATCAAGACTTCAAACACTTGAAGATAACCAAGTCACTATTATGGAAAATCAAGCAGTTCTGATGAATCTCATTTGTTCTGTTACTGAATCTCTTGGAATTAGTGTTGCTGATGTCAAAAAGGGGGAGATAAAAATAGTTCAAAGGCAACAAACTGGGGGAGGAGATAAACAGACTGGGAGAAATAAAAGAAGAACTAAGGATGACAGAGGTGAATCTTATCAGGGAAGTGGTAAAGGAAAAGAAGCATCAAATAGTTGAATTCTTTCTTCTAAGTACTGGATACTATGTCTATATCTGAAGAAGGAGGTACTTAACTTCATGATTTTTGAATTCATAAATTCTATTCTGATTGTATTGTTATATGTTTTGACATCAATAACTCAGATTTATGCTTCAGATCTTAAAGCATAAATAGGGGAGATTGTTAGGAATAATTCATGAGTTGTGATGTTAAGAATAGAATTTTACTTATACTTCTTGTATATCCTGATTTATAAAGGATTTAGCACTTTGTATAGGAAATATGTGTTAGACAGTAATTTGTAAAGTTTAGTCAGGAATGAACAGTGCATCGAGTACTACATGTCAGGAATTGAGATTGAATCCTGATACGTCAAGTCAAATACTGATCAAGTACTGATGGGATGGTCAGATCCTGATGCAAGATGGAATCCTGATATCAGTCGTGTTACTGATGATGTCATTATGGATGCTACAGAAACTGGTAAGTGCTATAAAACAGGATCTTTGTTTGAGGAACAAGCAAGAAGATTTTATGAAGGAAAGAATTTTCTATTGATGGAAACTATCAACTGGACGGCAGAACATTGTCATGTATAGATTATATCTTTCTGTTATTAGTTGATAGGTAGCATTATAAATACTCTCTCAATATCATTGTAAAGAGTGTGTGTCATAAGTTCGTGTGCGTAGCTCTGTATAAGGTTTGTATTCGAGAGTTCGAAACAAACAGAGAGAAATTTATTTTGTCAGCAGCTGCTAAAGGTATTTGTACACCTTTGGTAGAGTTTGTATTTGATTTATTTAATACAAACAGAATTTGATTCATTCGTTTATTCTTGTTCATATAACCAAGCAAAAATCAGACACGATTATATAACTTGTATTCAACCCCCCCCCCCTTCTACAAGTTATTCGAGTTAACAAAGTTGTAATGCCCCTAGTAACTTAGCAAACCACTGTCTGGATGCTTGTTTTAAACCATACAGTGATTTGATAAGTTTGCAAACAAAATGAAAAGGATTTTCAAGACCCTCTGGTGCTTGCATATAAACTTCCTCTGTTAGATCTCCATGCAAAAATGCATTATTTATATCAAGCTGATGTAATATCCAATTGTTATGAGCAGCAAGAGCTAGTAAACACCTAACTGTTGTCATTTTTATGATAGGGGAAAAAGTTTCATGATAGTCAATTCCCCATTGTTGATTCTATCCCTTAGCTACTAATCTAGCTTTAAACCTCTCAATACTACCATCAACTTTCAACTTAATTTTAAAAACCCACCTACAACCTATAGTCTTCTTTCCAGGTGGAAGAGGTACAAGTTCCCAAGTATTATTCAACTGTAAAGCCTTTAATTCTGCAGCCATTGCTTCAACCCATCTAACATCTTGACAAGCTTCTGCATATGTCTTAGGTTCTACTAAAGATGCAATTTGAGAAAGAAAAGCATGATGATGAGAAGGCAAATTGTGAGAGGAAATGATATTACACCAATGATCATGTTCTTTATAGTTAAGAGTACTAAAATTACAAACATAATCATTCAGAAATTCTGGTTGTTTTGTAATTCTAGTACTTCTTCTAACTTCTGGAATGAAAGCATTGCTATTAGTTGTAGAATCAGAAGTAGAAGAATTAGAGTCATTGTCATTGTGAAAAGAATCACTATGGAAAGAATTAGAAGTTGAACCAGAATCATCAGAAAAATGAAACACATCTGGAATGGATGTGAACTCACAAGAAGAAAATTGAGTAACAGATGGTAAGAAAATTTGAACTGAGTATTTGAAGCATCTGGTTGAAAATGAAATGGGAAATGTTGCTCATGAAAAATGATATCTCTGGATACAAATACTTGTAGAGTAGTAACATTAAGTACCTTGTAACCTTTCTGGCCTGCTGGATATCCAATAAAGACATGTGGAGTAGCTCTAGGCTCAAATTTTGCTCTCTGTGGTGCTTTGGTTGACACAAAGCATAGACACCCAAACACCTTCATATAAGATAAATCTGGGGCTTCATGAAAAAACTTTTCATAAGGACTAATATTCTGCAAAATTTGAGAAGGCATTCTGTTAATTAAATGAGTAGCACAAAGCACACATTCTCCCCAAAACTGAATAGGTACTTTTGACTGGAAAAACAATGCTCTAGAGGTTTTCAGCAAATGTCCGTGTTTCCTTTCAACAATGCCATTTTGTTGAGGACTGTAATCACAAGTTCTTTGATGAATTATACCTTGTGTATTAAAAAATTCCTGTAAATTTCCTTTGCATAGCTCAAGAGCATTATCAGTTCTCACTGTTTGTATAGGAAGATGATATTGATTGTTAACAAAAGAAGAGAAATCCTTGAATACTTGAGTAACATCATATTTGTATTTCAGCAGAAAAACCCAAGTCATTCTTGTAAAATCATCTACAACTGTAAGGAAGTATTTACAATCATTATAAGTTGGTTCCTTATAAGGACCCCATATATCCAAATGTAGCAAAGAGAAAGCAATTGTAGTCTTTATATGACTATGAGGAAAAGACTTCCTAGTTTGTTTTACAATTGGACAAACTTGACAAATATTATCCAAATTACAAGTCTTGTTGAATACACTCTTTATATGATGGAGCCTTCCAACTGGCATATGTCCCATTCGAAGATGCCAAAGATTGATTTTGTTTTGATCCTCTTCTGTCTGATTTACTGTAGCTGCTACTGCATTAATAGCCTCTTGTGCTTTATGACCATCAAAGTAATACAGTCCATTCTTCATTCTACCAAGAAGTTGTTGACTCATTGATGCATTCTGAAGAAAACACTGATTGTCATTAAACCCTACTGTACACTTCAAATCCTGACAAATCTTAGGAATAGAAATCAAATTATATCTGAAATCAGGGACATATAAAAAGTCTCTCAAGATTATATTATTTGAAATCTGAATATCCCCCAACTGAGTGACTAAAACTTGTTTACCATTTGGAATAGTTATGAAAATACCATTACCAGCAACACTTTTACATGTTGTAAATTGAGATAATTGGCAACACATGTGATCTGTAGCTCCACTATCTATAATCCAAGAAGAAGTCTCTGTAGTATAAACAAGATAGATTTTACCTGCAACATTTGCAGCCTTGATATTTCCAGTAGAAATCAATTCATCTTTGTCTTTGCCTGGAAATTTTAGTAACTGATTATACTGTGCTTCTGTAAAACCTTCACCCTTCTGAACCTGAGAATCATCATCAGTATTATCATTTGTTTCAAAAGAAACATTAGCAGCAATTCTCCTATCTGATTTTGGATGAGATGGATATCCATGAAGCTTGTAACACCTCTGAACAGTATGTCTTGGAACCTTGCAATGTTCACAGAAAAAATATGATCCTCTTCATTTGTTATCATTAAATTTCCCTTTGTTATCATTCCAATTAGATCCTTGTCTAAAACTGTTTCCCTGTGGCCTAAACTTCTCAGGAAAATTTCTCTTATGACTTATAAAAGCCATAACATCATCATGAGATTTCTCAGAAGAATGCAGCACTTTCTTGTGGTTTTCCTCATGAAGTAACAATCTATAAGCTTGAGAAATCGCAGGTAGAGGATTCATAACAAGAATATTACCCCTAAGAATCTCAAATCCATCATTCAGTTTCATAAGAAACTCTACCAACCTTCTTTCTTCTTGAGACTTAACCAATTTTTGTGTTATAGTACAAGTACAATTAGCACAGTCACACATAGGAAGTGGATCTATAGCATCTAGCTGATCCCAAATCATTTTGATCTTTGTAAAATAATTAGAAACAGAGTCATGACCTTGCTTAATCTCATACAATTCCTGTTGTAATGAAAACAATAAAGTTCCAGACGATTGACCATATCTCTCTTCAAGATTCAACCAAATGTCTCTAGCAGTATTAAAATAGAGAACACTTCTTGCAATATTCTGATCAAGAACTCCAAGGAACCAGGAAATCAACATATTGTTACATCTATCCCAAGCTTTATAAACAGTATCAGTTGTTGCAGGTTTTATGATAGTTCCATCTATAAAACCTACTTTGTTCTTAGCAGAAAGGCTAATCATGAGAGAACGTTTCCAATCAGCAAATCCAGTTCCATCAAAATGAAAAGAAACGAGTTTCATTCCAGGATTATCAGAAGGATGTATATAATATGGAGAAGATGGATTTTGAGATGGATCAACAGTATTAGTAGCCATTTAATCCAACAAATGTTCACAGATCAACAAAGAAATCAAAAAGATGATCTTGTTAAAAACAGTTTTTCAGATCAATCGAAAAACTAGAACACAAATCAAACAAGAAATCGATCGAAGAATGATCGAACAAAAAACAAGAAATGAGCAAGATCAACAAGATCAATAAGATCAATAAGATCAATCAACAAATCATGATTCAATAAGATCGATCAACAAATCATGAAAAGAAAGAAAAAAAAAATCTTGCACAGAAACGAGAATCAAACACAAGATCGATGAAAAATGATCGAGAAAACCTGGAGAATGCCTCAGAAACAAAGAAATCGTGACGAAACGAACCAAAAATCATCACCTTCGGCTCTGATACCATGTGAAAATCACTAATTATGCAGCAAACTCCATTAAAACTCTAAGAAATGTACATACTATGGCTTACTGATTACAATCATTGTTTACAGAGATGAAAGAGATAGTATTTGTTTCTCACATTCTAACTAACTGATTCTCATCTCTCTCTACAAGGTTTATATAGTAAGTAACTAACTATGGCTTACTAGCTAGTTGCATATAACAGAAAACGTAACTAACTATTGCTGACATGTAACTCTTAGCTGGCATTCGGTATAGTCACAATCACAGTCATCACAACCATCACAGTCAATAGTCTTAACAACATACACGAGTTTTTGCAGTATACAAAATTTGATCACAAATCTAACAGATAGATAACACAATTAACACAGTCAGGAGATATCAACACAAAAGAAGTATTTGATACTGTATATATTTTCCTTTTAATATTATACCGGTGTATTATTGGATTTTTTTTAGAAGGTGCTACGGATTACAGTCCGCATTATTACATGTTGTCATGGGTGGCTAGATTTAACAAGAAATATGACATTAACATTACATGGTAACATCAAACAAGGACAATAATTATTATGACTAATGCAGATAATGATATAAAATATTGTAGAAAATATTGTAGCCTTCATTCTTCTTTTATGATCGTGCTGATAACGTATTAGAATAAAATAAACTATATATAATATGTAGAGAAAGAGAGTTAGAGGAAAGAAACCATTATTTTCATTCATATGTACAACTCCTCAACATACAATGCTTTATATAGTGCTTAGAAATAATAAGTTACATCACTTGAAAAGCCAAAGGACTTGTATTAAGTTACATATATGTGAAAGGTCAAGAGTTGGAAAATCTAAAGGTCTAGAATTGAGATTATAGAGAGTCATACAATAATGTTTTATAACATTGTATTTGTTTTGAGATTTATTAAAAAAAAAATGTAGCTATGGTAAAGTACTATTTTTTCACCATTTTTTTTAGGGAATTTTTTTTTCACCATTGTTCTATTCATTTTGGTTACTAAAGGTAACTTTATTTAAAGTTAGTGGTTCGTGTCTCCAATCACCCTATATACGAATAAGGGTTTCATGTACTTGGGGATGATTTCAGGATTTTACTTGAGATTAAATCAATTCTAATATAGATTTAAAGGTATTTATATAAATTATTAATAAAAAATTTATATTTACAAAAATGTCCTTGCGGGATCCCTTACTTTATAACCTTAGGAGAGATCCCTGAGGATAATCTCAAGCCCAATTTTCTCTACAAATCTATACTATTATATAAAAATTGAAACATTAAAAGTTTTGGTACCTGTTTTTTGGTACCTGTTTTTAGGTACCTATTTTTTGGTACTTCATGAATTTACTTATTTACCCTTCATTATAAAGAAAAATAAATACATCTAAAATAAATAATAACATAATATAATTAATGGTAATTAGTTGATTGTCTTTTTCACATTTACTTTTAGTCGAAGATATTATTACCTTTTATAAACACCTAAAAATATATACCCGAAAATAGCACACCATAATTTTCAAGAAAAATATAACACCTAAAATAAATAATAACATAATATAATTAATGGTAATTAGTTGATTAACATAATAAAATTAATGCTAATTAGTCGATTGCCTTTTTCACATTAACATAATAAAATTAATGATAATTAGCCGATTGCCTTTTTCACATTTACTTTTATTTGAAGATATTAGCTTTTATAAATACCTAAAAACAACAATCAATCATTAATATTTCCTTTCGAATTAAAACACGTTACAAATTTAATTTAAAATAAATCTTACAATCATTAATATATACCCGAAAATATCATACCATAATTTTCAAGAAAAACATAACACCTAAAATAAATAGTAACATAATATAATTAATGATAATTAGTCGATTGTATTTTTTACATTAGCATAATAAAATTAAACGTAATTAGTCGATTGCCTTTTTCACATTTAATTTTAGTTGAAAATATTACCTTTTATAAATACCTAAAACAGATCATTAATATTTCCTTTCGAATTAAAACATGTTACCTTTATAATTTAAAATAAATCAGACAATCATAATATATACCCAAAAATATCACACCATAATTTTCAAGAAAAATATAACCCAAAAATATCACACCATATTTTTCAATTATTAATAAAATATATTAAAAATCATATACATTGTTTATAATAATGAAATATTTGTATAATCCGTAAACATAAGTATATTAAATTATATTAAATTAAAATTAGAAAAATTATTAAAAATAATGATTATATAAAAAAACATAATTTTAATATTAAATAAAATTTATAACATAATACAAGAAACCCGTACATTGCACGGGTTATAAGGTAATTATTATATTAAAGTTGAAACATATAAAATTTTATCGGTTTGGTTTAGGTACAGTCATCTTAATTAATAAATAAAAAATTATACAATTAAGGTTAAGCAGCCGATTGCCTTTTCTAATTAAAATACGTATCTATTCTACTATATTAAAGCCGAAAGATTGAAAGTTTGTCGGTTTAGTTATCCTTATTATTAAAATAAATAATAAAATCATATAATTAATGGTAATTAGCCAGTTGCCTTTTTAACATTTACTTTTAGTTATTACCTTTTATAAACAACTAAAAACATCAATCGTATCATATATTTCGATCATTAATATTTCATTTTGAATTAAAACACGTTCCCTTTTTAATTTAAAACAAATCTTACAATATATACCCGAAAATATCACAACATATTTTTCAATTATTAATAAAATATATTAAAAATCGTATACGTTGTTTATAATTTATTATCATAGAATCTTACATAAAATCGCATTTAGATTTTCAAGATTTTCAAAATCTAACATAGAAACCTACAAAATTTTCAAGATTTTCAATGAAATAGTGATATTCATGTAATAAACCTTGCAAAATAATAAAATCTACAAAATTTTGAATGCAAAATGTATATGTACTCCAAGTACTCCAATTAAATGAGTACTTTATAGAACTTTACCTTTTATATATATATATATATATATAGTTCAAAAAAAAAGGTCGAAAATGACAACTAAAAAATGGAACTTTCTTATGCAACTGAATGCAACCATATGCAATTCAATGCAACCTGCAACTGAATTTCTGATTGCAAGTTCAATTTTTCAGTTGTCATTTTCGATCTCTTTTTTGAACTTCAAAAAAGTGGTCGAAAATGACAACTGAAAAATGGAACTTTCTTATGCAATTGAATGCAACTTTCGTTTTTCAGTTGCATTCAGTTGAATATTGTCCCTGTCGGGGTCATGCAACCCAAATCCACCAAAATCACCCCACCTAAAAAAAAAAGTTGCATGTGGTTGCATTTAGTTGAATATTGCCACTGGCGAGGCCATGCAACCCAAATCCACCAAAATCACCCCACCTTAAAAAAAAGTTGCATTAGTTGAATATTGCCTCTGGCGGGACCATGCAACCCAAATCCACCAAAATCACCCCACCTTAAAAAAAAAGTTGCATTAGTTGAATATTGCCTCTGGCGGGACCATGCAACCCAAATCCACCAAAATCACCCCACCTTAAAAAAAATTGCATGTGGTTGCATTTAGTTGAATATTGCCCCTGACGGGGCCATGCAACCCAAATCCACCAAAATCACCACACAAAAAAAATCGATGAATACCACGTGGCAGGTTACTGTTCATCCAAATTATTTTTTAAAAAAAAGTTTATTTTAAAAAAAATAAAATTGGGTCCAAAAAGGAAAGATTGTATTTTTTCAATTAAGATAGTAAATATGCAATTAATTAAAGAAGATGGTATTTTTGTAAATAGAAACTTTAAACCTAGTATTTTTGATAAATTCTCTTAATGATATTACCTTTTATAAACACCTAAAATATCGTATCTTACAATCAATAATATTTCTTTCTACATAAAATACGTTAACTTTTAATGTAAAATATAATTTTACAATAATTAATATATACCCAAAACTATAACACTATATCGTTTAATCACTACCAAAATATAATAGAAATCTGTAGACAACGAATAACGACTGTTAAATTTTTATTAAAAAATCAGAACCGTTAGATCTAATGATAGATATATTATATGTTTAACTCAATTTACTAAAATTTCAAGGTTCGAATTCTGTCAACGACATATTTTTTTTTAAAATTTAATAATATAAGTTTTAGCCACATAATTTTGCAATCATTAATGTATACTTAAAATATTACACCATTTTACTGTTAGATTTTTAGTAATTGATAAGAACCGTTAGATGTAATTATAAGGTATATTTTATGATTAAAGTACTTTACTAAAAATTCATGTTTCGAATCCCGTCAACAATATATTTAACTTAAAATTATATAAAATAAAATTTATAATATATTAAAAAAAAACCGTGCATCGCACGGGTTATAAGCTAGTAATTCGTAAACATAAAAATGCATATAATACGTATTCATTAATCATGGACAGGAAGATAAAACAAAAGATACAACACTGATACTAACACCATATTCTTGCCAATTTTTTTATTTTTTTTGTTTCTCTTTCAACATGAAATTTTCAAAACCTAAGGAATCATGTACTAACTATGTATTTTATAAAAGATATCATATTAAAATAATTCAAATAAGAATATTGCAATACACCAAAGTATTAAGGGGGTGTTTGGCAAATTTGTCGGACAACTTATAAGTTACTTATTTCGGAAAAAATTTCGTATTTACATACTTTATTTTAGAGAAAAATGTGTATCGGGAGTTTAATATTCGTTATCTTACAAAAATAAGTTAATTATTTTAGAAAAAAGTACATATTTTCTAACTTTTTCCCAAAATAAGTAACTTATTTTTGAAAAATAAGATTTCTCAAACGGGCCCTAAAAATCAATACACCAAAGTATCAAAAATGCATACCTTAAAATAAAGATGTTGCTTTAAGATTAGGAAGAGTGCGCAAAATAGATATATAATTTTAACCTTAAAAAGAAGAGTTTACTGGCCCTGAGGTCACCCTCAGGTAATAACCCTGAGGTTAAGATAAAATAGATTATAAGTGGAGGTTATTTTTGTAAATTCAGGAGGGTAACTTTTATTATTACAAAATTGTCATCCAATATTTATACTGAAATCAGTCTAACCTCAGATAAGGTCCCTGAGGTCATCCTCAGGGCCATTTTTCTCTAAAAAAAAAACTTCGTGTAATCTTTAATTTTACACTACCTCGTACTGATAACATGTTGTAATATATTATAATTAATAATATATAATAGATATTTAAAGAATGATGAAGATTACTTTGAAGTACATATTAGAAATTAGAAAAAGATGTCTATTTATAGGCTTTCAAGATATAAGTTATAAGGATCTAAAATGTCAAAAGTCTATATGAAAATTTAAGTAGCGAAAGGTCAAGAGTCTATATGAAAATTAGAGACATCCATATTATAACACAAATTCGTTAGTTATTATTAATTAAAAAAATCAAAAAAACTCTCGCTATCTTGTAAATTTGAATTTTATATGAAACGATAACAAACAAAACATGAATATTCTCTACGTCCCACTCAATTTTGACATTTTTTGACAGAACCGATAATTCTTTGGATTACCTTCAGAAATTATTGGCTTCCGCTTTTATAAAGTTATAAAAATGTAGGTTATAATAGGTTATAACCTAAAAAAAAAAGTTGCTTGTACCTACATCTCCAATTGCATACCCGTACCACCCAAAAATACCGAATACTTTTGGCTCACGATTCTTTAAAATCCCTAAACATTATTATGCATTTTTCAATCAGTTGCAGACCTGCAGTTCTATTCATCTCAACTGTGCTAATTCTGTTTTATTTTAAGTCCGAATTATTTCATCCAAAATATTACAAACTACATCAGTTGCATTGTAACTACAGTAGTTTCCTTGCCCAGAGAAGCAATCTGCATTAGGTAATTTACAGATGCTGTTAAGGTATCAAAACTGTTTCTTTGATGACTAAAGATATATTTGACAAATCTGAATTAGACTCCCTTAATTAAATATTTGAATGAGAAAAAACATTTTTTAAAATTATCTATGTAAATAGAAAGATTTAGTAAATGGGCAAAAAAACATATGCAACTAAATATAAGACTGGTAATAAACACAGATTTTACAACCTCGGCAACTGAAGCTCCTCAAGTCCGAGGAGGTTGGTAACATTGAATTTAAAACGTGTGGACAAAAGGCTATCAAATGCTCTCTCAATAATGTAAGCATTAGAAGGCCAAAGAAATGCTCAAGTTGAGTGTTTCAATTCAGAGGAGTCGACATAGACATCCCTAAGTATCAAACCCTCCAGTCGCAGTTCTTGGCATCCAAATCAGCTCATGGTGTGAAATTTATTTCGTGTTGTTACTACTAACTCTGCCAAATTGGGGTTTCAAAAATAACATACTTGAAGAAATATATATCTCATTAAGTAAGCTAGAACCCAATGGCATATGGCTTCCTTCACATACCTATGTGTTGTGCATGACTTCACAGCTTCGATACAATTGCATCTTCTGGGGTCCTTGTCCTTCTTATTACCCCCTCTTGTGTTACCGTTACAACCAGCTAAGAATCAATATGAACGAGCTCAGATGTATTACTCAAAGTATAATAGCACTAGTAAAGAAAAAGAGTTGGACAAACAGTTCTCTTAAACTTATATACCTCTCCTCTCCTGTTGAACATCTGTCCTAAAACAAAACCTCGTGCATTGTATGCTGCAGGACTTTCTATCTGTTATGCAAATGATGTCTTTCATATCAGCATGAAAATCAATATAACAATGTATGAGTGAGCAAAAAAAAGAAAAAAATTATACGCTATATCAGATTAAATTACTCGGGTCTCACCACAAAGAGTGTCCACTCGTCAGCTCTGAAAGGCCTGTGAAACCACATTCTGCACAAAACTATGTTGATTAAGCTACAACTACAACTTAAATTACTTAATTTGAAATTGTCACTAAACCTCAGACTTCATTAAATTTGTCATAACTAAGAGTTTAAAGATTTGTCATTGATATTGCTGTTGAACTACTGCACTTACGCATGATCCAAACTAACAGATGATGTTTTCAAACCCTTTGTGCGATGAGGATTCAAACTGACTCCGAGAAATACCAGATCCGAAGTGAATGCCGCTATACACCTGAAGTCATATTGCATATCTTTATCTCTTGAAAAACATAAAACCAACTTGAATTTATGTTACCCCTTGGTATAAAACCAAGATAAAGCAAGTTTAGTCTAAGTGGAGGTATTTAAATTCCTGCAATTGACCATTTCTATATACACAAGCTACTTACGATTTTTAAAAAATTATGATTGAGTGATAACTTGACCTGTACAGACAGAACTAAGATCTCTAAATACAGAGCTGAGAGAAATCACAATCCCTAAAACGATCAGTAATCAAGTTTCCTAACTAAATCGGTATTTTGTATTGGATCGGATGCTCGACCACAACAATGGTGTTCTAGACTGCAGTATAGCTTTATACTTTATAAGCTATTTGTAGTTGGGTGAATATATATAATTCTTACAAGATATCCCTATAAAGAGGGAAAAGCCTATTAGTTAACTGCCGCGGGTGCTACTTCCTTAGTCAAATACCCTGAAATACTTTCTCTGGAACACTAACAGAAGTTCTAAATGGGAACACGTTACTAAAAAGAAAGCTAAGATTTGTGTAATGTGCATCGATGCAAGTGAGAATGTGAAATGTCGATGATCAGTCATCAGTCATCACCCTACCCTGATGTAAACAAATTTATAAATTGCACATTACATTGCTTGAGCAGCATTTTGGAGCCAATGAGAACTGTCACTAGGACCACAGGCGGAGCCTACTGCTGAACGAAAGTGTGTGCGCACATATTTTATGGACAACGAATTTCGACTCCCCCTGGACCAAATTTCTGGCTCCACCTTTGACTGGGAATAAGCATATAGGTGGGGGTGTTCCGGCCCTCCATTAATCTTCTTCTATACAATACTCCCTCCCATTCTTTCCATCACCATTTGCAAAATTCACTAAACAGATATAATTTTATATGCTAAAAATTGATTCTTACCTATGCAGAGCTTGGTCATCCGATACTTTTCCCTTCGCTCTAAACCAATACCGCTGGCTGCGATATAATATTAAGGAGTGCTAGTGAGCCATAACATCTTAGTACAATTATACTGTACAGAGTAGCATAAAAATTTTCTACAAACTCTTGTTTCAAAAAGATTTGTCATTAAAGAAGGGAAAAACCAGCAATACCTTGGAGGAGACTTAGTCTGATTCGTCGAAGTACTAGGTTCACAAAACCTTATGTCTATCGGATATGGAACAAACTTCCGACTAGCAATTTTATTTCGGTATGTCCTGTTACAACTGACTGTTAGGACTCAACCATATTACCATAAACTTTAGGGTGGATTCCACCCAGTGGAAACTACTTTGCATTACAAAACACTTCATATTTGAGACTACAGCATGCTTGAGTATACCTTTTAAATATGCACATATTAAGGGGCAGATGGAATACATGTTTATAAAGCAATACTATTTCACAATCCCATGTCAAAACTAAGAAGCCCGGTAAAAAAATCATATAGTTAAATGATCATTTATAAAAAAATAATATATTAGTTTGGAATAAAAGTTGAAAAAGTTTATGCCATTTCTCTACAAACAAGCATGCCTGAGATTTAGAAATGAGATTTCAACCTCTAACCTCAACTCACAATAGATGCAAACATTTACTTGAAGAAACAGATAGATGAATGTAGAAATGCAATATATTGTATCTGGGATGTGTAGAGACAGGAAAATGTCACCAAACCATAGACTTCAATATCATGTTGCAAGAATAAGCATGAGTATTGCGAGTATGCTATGTGTGTCTGCAATTGATGGTGTATTCAAGTAATGTCCAGGTGCAGTTAAATTTGCAGTGATCTGGAGTACGTAAAAACTGACTTTAGCCTCAGATCTCAAGCTCCAAGGCCCCAGGCAAAGTACGGACTATATATCGATTTTGTGCATTGTGCCTACTTAACAAGTTAAGCCCATCTGTGTAAGTCAAAATATATCACGGTTATCACGAAGAAAACGACTAGTCTTCTTGAAGGTACTCAAGCTTCGAGGCTCGACTTAGCGCTGTGATAACCATTGAGCATTGTTCATTCCAAAAAAGTAAAAGATTTTTTTTTAATCACACTGACACTGCTGCAAAAGCAAACTTTGGAGTTACCAGCTTATATTCATATAGGAGGGAGAGGAGTCGACACCAAAAATTAAGTTACTAAACAAATTACAGGGTTGATTATATATATAATGGGACTAAGATCTTCACCTGGAAAGACGAGGATCAGTTAGTCGTCTTTCCCGCAACTCTTCCATTGATAAAAGCTGCAGGGTTCTAGAGTCAGGAAATAGCAATCCAATAAAACAGATATCTAAGCACACTGCACAGCCCATATATAGGTGAACAATAGACACAACCATAGTTTTCTTACCGTTTCTGGATCAGGCACAAAAGGCATTACCGCGAACTGGTGATCAAACCCTACCTCTTCTTTCTGTGAAATTAGTTTATGTTATTTGGCAAATACTTGACATTTATAATGCATCATATAGCTCGATCTGAGTGACTAAAATATAAGAATGTACAAAAATTAACAGGGAAGATGAGTCGGCAATTAAGACCAGTATACAGTATACACTAAAATTATTATAAGCAGTGGAAGTAAAGATCAATAAAGATCAATTGACCGAGCTTTATATTAAAAGTTTATTTCTTTTTTGTTTCTATAGCTTCGAGCTTAAAATCTATATTTCTAAATGTTACGGCTTATCCGTGTCAATGTATTGCCGTACAAGTTATTCGTTTCAATGTAATGACTTACAAGCAGTTACCTGTTTGGTAAAGAGAGCTTATAGGTGTGAACACGTAGAAAAAAGATGTAAAGAGGTTAATTTGGTTTATGGGTATATTAGAACAGCAGAGGATCTGTGCATGTGTCTTTGTGAGGAAACAGGGAAAGTTAGCAAGTTTGACTTTTTCAGCTTTTAATGAGAAAAAGAAGTGAAGTCAAAACATGGGAGAGCTACTTACTACTTTCAAAGAAAAAACAAATAGGCACTCAAGGGTATAAGAAATAATTGGTGGTGGCTTAGATAGCTTCAAAGTTCATGTCCAACCAAAAATTTTAGGAGAGGTACTTAGTACTTACATTTCACACCAAAGCTCAGGAATAAGCATTTGTGTGTATAGACAAATAAGATAGATCAACTTTTAGCAGATTCAATGTCTTGACTAGTTTATAAAAAGCTAGGCTAACAATGCACTTAATCACTTGCTCTTATTTCAGAAAACTGCTGGGAAATAACTATCATAACAAGGGTGATAGACAAAAATTAGCTTTACACTTTATCAATAACAGAATATTAACATATAACATTCTTAAATGGCTACAGAGAACGCAAGATAGCTTCACTTCAGTTTAGCGTTTACAGCTTCCTAATTATAGTTGTACAATTTTGTATCTGTTGATTAGTTTTTGTATTTGGTTTCACTATAATGTGATTGATATTTCAACTGGAGCAAACTTTAAAGACATATAGTGGCACCAACAAACACAAATGAGTATATATTACACATCCTAATCTTCTCATATCGTTAAAAGACTCACCAGGCTCATGGACTGAAACCAAAAAACTGAAACATGCATTAAATTTGTTTTATTAAAAGGAAAGTTGTTACTTCAAACAAATAAATTTCACCACCTAGGCACCTACCGACAGAACCAAAAGATTTTTAGAAAGTAATTTGGAACCAATAACGAAATCTGATACGATATTTGAAAGGTTCAAATTTGTTTGAGTAAGCATATGGACAAGCAGTGATTGCCCAAGCCTTGGGTTCGTTAGTTGTTACTTAAAAACTCCTCCACTGCAGTGAGACATACAATTTGCTATAAGACCTTTTTCTGAAAATCAACCTGCATAACCAGTTCTTTGATATTGAGGGCACCTCTCTATTGCTGCTCTTCTTACTGAAAATGAGTCAATGTGTGTATTTATATAGTTTTGGCATCTGTTTTCTTGTTTCTCAGTATCTCTAGGTATAAAATCTACAGTTCAATCAAGTATATATTGGCTCTTAAGGAATGAATCACGCAATTTCTTAAAATGTAAAAAGCATATGGATATCTTATATCTGTACAGTTATTTTCATGTTTGTTAACTATTTCCCAAAGAGTCGATCTTCCTTTTAGTTGTTGAGGGGACAGTTGATATACCTGAAATGATGCAAGTAACGAGAACACAACATTTCCCTTTTGTATTGCATCTACCCTTCGGGTAGCAAAACTTTTTCCATCACGTATACGATCAACATGATAAATGATTGGAACTGACATTTTGGAAATATTATCATCATTAGAAATCTTTATGCTTAAAGGTCATGTGCATTAATTTAGATAACAACCAGGGTGCAGGGGTTCAAGAATATAAACATCTCATGTCAACAAAGTAAATTAAAGTTACAGAAAAACAAATATGACGCGACATTTCAGCGCCGTGAGTAATTATTTTTAAAGATAAACAAATATGACGACTACAATAAAATGTTCTTTCTTATTAGAATCTAAAATCCTGAACTAGCAACAAACTTGAAGAAAAAAAATTGCATACAATGCCATTTCCACCAGAGCTAATGACTTAAATCTTGAAAACAGAAAATGACTTTATAAATGTAACTTTCTAACAATTCAATCCATCGTCAATACGCAGGAAGATGAGGACCCCAAAAAATCGGCAATTAATTACACTTAGGATTTGAAACTTGATTAGCACCAGAGACAGACTGATAGACCGAGGACACTGCATCCTTGGCAGCAGTATGCAGTCATGGCTCCAAACACTTATAAAAAGTGGTTTAGAGCAGGTAATGGAGATATTGACCAGCTGTAAGCAGTTCCAAGTGTGCGCTCCTGCTCACTGCTCACACACTCAGAGACTAACACAAAAACTTGCAAAATTTTTGCTATGCTATGTCATGTGGTCACAGTGTTATTCTTTAAAACTCAAAGTATTCTCTCAAAAAGAAGTCTTATCTGAACACCTGAAAGTTGAAACAAGGTTAAAATCCTAATCTACCTCTTCCTTCCATGAATCAACTGACACAGGACTTTTTCAGACTGCAAGAGAACCTCTTGGTTGGAAATAATGTTCTACTTAGTAGTTTGATGACCCAGAAAGTAGTGAAATACTTAAATCTGAGAGACCTCTTCACTTAACTAATGATCCAGCTCATCCTATATCTAAACTAGAGCCGGCAATTTTGGACACGACTCGAAAACGACACGAAAATTACGGGTTTGGGTTGACCTTTTCGGTACACGAACAAGAAAATACACGAACACGAAAGTACACGAGCGAATTTAGTGTCGGTTTCGGATTTACCATTAGGTACACGACACGAAACGAAAATACACGAAATAAATAAATATTTTAAATTATATAAATATATATTATAAATAAATATTACATATTTAACTTTTTTACAAAATAAATAGAAAATACACGGAAAGTACACGAAAAGTACACGAAAGTACACGAAAAGTACACGGTTTTCGTTTCATTTTCGTGTAAACGGAAATATTTCGTGTACTTTTCGTTTCGTTTCGTGTTTATACGAAATGTTTCGTTTCGTGTTCGTTTCAGAATTTGAGTACACGAATTTATTTCGTTTCGTTTTCGTTTTGGCCACTTGGTACACGAAACACGAAAGTACACGACACGACACGAATTGCCAGCTCTAATCTAAACTAGGCAGAGTCGGAGAAACTATAAGCAACCAGTCTTGTCTTGTCAATTCTAAAATTAATAAAAATCAGTGTTGTAAAAAAAAGGGAATCGGACTTAATCGATGGAGGTACTGTCCAGGGATTAATCGGATAATCGGGGATTAATCGGAATGATTAATCAGAGCTAATTTAATATTATTTTTAAATATAATTATTATTAATATATGTAATTATTTTATTATTTTGATTGTACATGAATAATTATCATATATTTATACAAATATATTTAAAATATATAGCACTATTAAAGTAAATATAAATTTTAAGATCTAATTTTTGAATTGAGGCCAATATGAGAGAAAAAATTGATAAAATTCATGATTTAACCGTTTAAAATATTAATTTCGTATATGAGAATAAGATTTTTCTTAAAATTTATTCAATTTTATACTTTTTGAATTTTGATTTTTTTTTTTAATTTTTCTACAAATTTTTCAATTTTTTATCAATGAGGCCGATTTTTTATCGATTAATCCGATTTTTGACCGATTAATCCCGATTTTGATCGACTATTGAGCGATTTTTGAAAAAACGATTTTTTAGCCGAACAACGATTAATCAGTACGGTGAACTACCGAACAGCGATTAATCGACTATTAATCCCGATTAATCGCCGACTTTTAGAACAGAGATAAAAATCAATAATGATAATTAAGATAACAAACTAAATGTAAAACACATATTTAGAGATATATAATTGAGAATAATTTGTCCAATTCACTTGAGCAGTTGTCTTACTATCATAATCCCCAACAAGCAGAAAGTAAGCATGCAGACTATGAACAATCTTGAGGCAATCAACAGTTTTAGATGCTGCAGCCAGTGCCTGCCAAGTAAAGACACAATTACAATATGCATTCGAAGAATTTGATAATATTCCATAATTTGTGATTAACACAACTTTGGAACTTAGAACTGATTTATACCATAGATATTGTGCAATTAATGGCTAAGATTTATTCGTTCTGCTTCAGTACACGATATCTATGTTTTGCTACAACACACAATATAACTATAGAGTATAATGTACTTACGCATTGCTACAACACACAATATAACTATAGAGTATAATGTACTTACGCAGTACACAATAATTATTTTTCTAAAATACATACTTTTTTAAAAAGATAAATTATTTTTCACGTAACTCAACTTATATTTCATATTTCATCATTATAATATGTTATTTGTGCCAAAAATAATTGATACTAATGAAATATTATAAAAAATGTATAACGTACTGCAGCAGAACCTGGCCCATATATATATATATATATATAACAAGTACAACTCATCTGTGAACCTACAAGGGATAATCTCACCAGTGGTAAAAAAGACACCTATCACTTGTTAATGAGGAACTAGGAGCCGACTCTGTAATATATAGGAATTTTATAATAATAATAATTATTATTATTATTATTTGAATCAGAATTAGAATAAAAAAAATATAATTAATTATATTGATTAATTAGAAAAGAAATTAGTATTGGAGTCCTATTAGTAATTGGTGATCTGTAGCTATATATACACATCACGCATATTGAGTCTAACCCTAAAAAGAAAATATCGAAAGCCGCAGGAGAAACAAAGATCGAAACAGAACCCGAACTAGGTGTTTGAGAAAGAGATTTTATAATAGCCAACACACACAAGTAAGACTATTTCCTTTATTTATTATTATACTGTTTCAATGATTGTCTGTAAACGAGCCACTTTGTTGTAGTAGATTGTTAGTCTCGATTTTATTACTCTGCTTTTGTTTGTTTAGCTAAGCTAGCTTTATGTTGATAAGGTGGATTTAATAATATAACTACTTTTATTATACAACCTTCTTTAAATTGGTTATTAAATTGTTATGTTGGCAAGTCTATGTTGCTATGTTGCACGCCACATATACTAGCACATGTACTTATATATTTTGATTTTGATTATTGTCTCTTGTTCTTGTTGTGAACATATCAGGTTTTATTTTATTTTATTTTTGAATTATGTAGATTTTAAATAGTTAAAGGAGCTTTCATGTAAACATTGTTAATTTAATAAAAACAAGTTTTGTAGCATAATATATTGATATTCAATTATGATGTCATGATAAATTTACATTATTATATATAAGTGATAATAGCCGAGGGTGTCCTGGTTTAGTTTTGTCACTGTGTAGTGTTGGTAGTATCACTGGAGAAGTTGGTCACCTAGTTTTTGCACGTCACAGAGGCAATCACAGAAGCATTACTTAAGTTAATGTCGAGTATTAATAGTTTTAATATATTAATGGGGTTAAATGGCATTTAGGTCACTCAACTGACTGGAAACTTTCAGTTGGGTCATCCAACTCAAAAAACTTTCAATCAGGTCACTTAACAAATAAAAACTTTCAGTCCGATCACTTAACAAATAAAAACACGTTAAATGACCTGATTTTAACGTGTTTAATGACCTGACTGAAAGTTTTTAACGTGTTTAATGACCTGATTGAAAGTTTTATTTGTTAAGTGACCTGATTGAAAACTTTTTGAGTTGGATGATCCAACTGAAAAATGAAAGTTTTGAGTCAGTTGAGTGACCTAACTGCCATTTAACCCTATATTAATGAGATAGACTAGGTGTACACTTATTTAAGTTGGTATAATTTTACAGGTAATTTGTATTTCATATGATAATAATTGTGGTCAGCTTGTATGATTTATGTAAAATGGTTAGTTAGTGCATGTACTTGTCAATCAGTCGTAGATTATTAATATTTAAATAAAAAGAATGTATTTAATGATCAAAATTAAAAAAATGTATATTAATTATAAATTACAATTTTGATTTTAGATCGGGGACAGGGAATTTAGCGAATTAATTACGGATTTCGTGAGTGTTTGAGATCGCTATTTTCAAGGTACGGATTTTCTCTCCTTTTTATTCAGCGCTACTCATCTTAGGATTAACTATATTAAATCTGTTTTGCCCTCAAATCTATTCACTTGATCTTAATTGTTTTGACGGTTCTGATTTTGGAAAATATTTTGACTCGTTGACTTTTGAAAATGATTTTAAAATCTGTTTTGAAATATTTAAATACTCCCTCTGTCCCATTTATTTTGGCCACATTTCCAATTTTTGTTGTCCCACAATATTTGTCCACTTTCCTTAATAAAGGTAAACAAAACTCTAAATATGTTAAAAATTTGTGAATATAGTAATATTTAAGCTTAGTTATGGAAACTAAACAAAAAAAATACTAAATTGGCAAAAACGTGGATTTTGATTGATGGACAAAATAAGTGGGACGGAGGGAGTACTTGTTTCGACGGCTTTATGGAATTTCTGTAAGTTATATTTGTTGGAAATATTGAGAATATTTGTTTGTTGGATTTTAAAGAGTTTGCGAAATACTTTATTTGAACCCTTAGCGATATAGGGTATACCGAGTTAACCAGCTGTAGGGGTACTACACCCATGTCATTCATTGCGGCACTAGTGACATGACACTTCCGTGGCAGTGTGATTGGTCACGGCGTATCCTTCTGATAGCTCAGGTGGCGAGCTTTTGCGCATTTTGATATTTGTTTCAGGATACGTGGGTGCACCCAGATTTGTTTTGATTTGTGATTTGATTTGGCGTTGACGTTGTATATGCCGTACACGTTATCCGATTTGTTGCACACATTAGGTACCCTATGATGTGTGTATTTGTATCTGTTCTGTTCTGATCTCGGTATGAAATATCTTAACCCCTCGTTGCTTCAACCATGCATATTTTAAAATAAATGTTTTACTATAATTGTCAAATATACTTATCTGTTTTTCTGTTTTACAAATTATATTCCAAATCTGTACCGGGCGGTTGGCTCATGCCGTATTCTTTTTCTGGCAGGTGCTTAGGGGATCTGGGCCTGTGTGATGGAGAGCTACTCTTTATTTCGTTGCTTAGGACTTATGAATTTCTAGCATTATTTAGACTTGATTATTTGTTTAGAGATTTTTCGTATTTAATGGTTTGAACTGTAATTTGGAGATTAATATTGAGATTATTAGACTGTTTAATCATTATTTAGAGATTATTTTAGTGCTCTGTTTGCAGGTTTATGGATTTTAGGTAATATTCCCTTCTATTTTAGGAAGGGGGGTGTTACAGACTCAAACATCAAACACACAAAATTATCTTAAACTGAACATTCTACACTATAGGTAATTTACATGAGATGCTTTGTCAGACAGAAATAAGTTGACAGTAAGTACACACTCAGATAATTGTCAATGCAACAACTTGTGTACAGGAAGATAAAAGAGAAGGAACATCTTCATGAAATTATCAGCAAGTTTGCCATCACAGTCTGACAATGAATATTAAACTACAACATAGTTTACTTTATTGATAAGATCAAATTATTTGCTACAAGTGTTGGTGAAAATTGATTCTTATAGATTAGCAATGACTTTAAAGCACCTCATTCCTTGCCAGGTTTCTAATTCTATAGCAATTTGATTGTTGAGCATATTGTCATGCATCTAGATAAAGATTACTTATGTCTGCATTAACACTTGTTGTGTATATTATATTTGTTTTCCTTTCAATTATTAACAGGCATATATAATTGAGCTGAATCATACCTGTCCAATGAACTGTCCTCCAAACACTTTACCAAACTTTGGAGCATCCGGCAAAGTGATACCCTGAAAGATGTTCACCTTAAACAAAAACAGAAGATATTAGCCAAAATCCAATATGCAGGTATATAAAATGTTTTGCAAAGATACCAAATGAGTCGTCCTTCAGATTTCAGTAAGCAGACTGAAAAATATAGAGAAATATAAATAGAAACATGACAAACAACAAAATCCGATGCCCTTTCCACTGGAAAAACTCAATAGGTCCATATTTCAGTTTAATCAAAAAGAGGAATTTTGAAAGAAGTATCAGTGTGCATCAACTTATCATTACTAGGTCCTATTTTTAAACAATTACAACAGACCTGGAGAAAAAACATTGATACACCTTAAATCTATTTGTCCCTGGATTATAAAGTAAGATAACTAATTACAACTAAATATAATAGATGGAGAATGCACTTAAAAACGTGTAAATCATCGATTTTACACCCGATTTGTTTCCAGATAATATAGATCAGTGGAAGCATGCACTAAGAACTGTCACGGTGTCAAACCAAAATGTAACACCATACAAACATTTTCTGTACAAAGAGATCACTTGCATGCTATTTGATGGAAGACAAATCACCATAATGGAACATGCAAAGACATACTTCAATAGGTTTCAAGTGAAGTATTTGCTCCACAAGCGAGCATGCCTCAGATGAGTAATCTGCATTCCAAATAGAATTTGGCTGCAGCAGTTTAGAATGCACGTGAGGCAGCACCAAGCAAATCAGCTGTCACAGACAAAGTACTACAAGCTTGTTAAAACTTCCATCAAAGCATAGGCTATGCGCAATATTATGTAACTCTTAGGTACCTTAGTTAATGCAACAACATCTGCATGCTGCACAGACGCTTCCACGCCTGAAAAAATTGTATAATAGTCTTTGGATTTAATTTCTCAGCAATTGAAGAAGATTTTTGCTTTGATATGCTATGAAGATCAATAGATCATTAGACAGCTCTAATGGACACAGCAATATGGAATCACCCTTTTAGAAGCTTTAGAGACTCCAAGATCCTTCTTCTGAGTCTCTAAAAGTTTGTTACAGGCCAAACTAAAAAAGTAGTTGCAATATGGATTTTTGTGCTATATCATTTAAGGATCGAAAAAAAATTCTAAAATGATTAAGATTGTGCACCATAAGACACAATCTGTAAGACAGAAAACAACATATGTGTATAAATATCTTACGCCACCATACAATGTGCATAATTCTACTTTTTTTCTTAAAGACTGCATCTTTTTAACGAATTCAGTGAGCACAGATAGATAGGCTACAGCAACTTCAAATATATTAAGTGTATCATAAGGTCCAGGCCTTTAAGCTAATATACACAAGCTTTACTACTCGAATCTACATGAGAAAGAGAACCATATTCAAAGATTTGCCAATTTATTGTCCATATTAAGACTTATTGAAAAAGAAAAATATGAATAAACAAGAAACACAGCCAAAAGGCATTGATTATTCATATATTATGTGACTAAGTAAATACTTAAATCAGCTGTGCGCACCTTGACCAAAATAATCATATTTTTTCAACTGGAACTCTGGACGACTTTCATCCTCATCATGGACTGAGGAAACTTCTGCCTATACAATAATCTAATAATATTTAAGCGAGGTCATACTAAAAATCTACTAAATGCTAAAACTCAGAGTTAACTTACTTCCCCTTCCCATATGAAGTAGGTTCCATCCACTGCATCTCCTTCTCGAACAATATAGTCTCCACGATCTTCAAATGGCATATATCCCATCACAAAACAGCAATCGGATTATCAATAAAAATAACAAAATACATGCAACAGAATATATTTCAGCTATTTAACATTTGAGGATTCACACTTTCCAGAGCTCACACAACAGTAATCAATTTCAAAGGTCTATGCAAATAGATTTATATGCCAAGCATATAATAAAGATAATAAGCGTAATAATTAATTACTCACAGACCCCAGGAGGTGTAGCTGACAGTATTAGTTTATAACTTCACAGTTTGTTAAGAAGTTAAAACTGCATCATCTATTTATACTTGTATAGATGATAGAATTAACCAGGAGGACTTAAACTTTGGAATAATTCAAGAGAACTGAGACAAATAAAAAAAGTGTTGGCAGAGGTTATAACGACAAGATGTAGGACAAGGGCATGACTACACAACACTTGAGTCAGTTCCTCATGGCACATGCCTTGTACTCGGACAAGCCCGATAGCATGAGGATCAGAAGATAAAAAAAACTTGGTCCAATCAGATGCACAGAGGATAGCTATTGAGAAGTACAGCAATGTCAATCAGGCCATTATTGAACAAATAAGGACAAAGATTGGGTGTCACGAATTCCTATCAAGATGCTGCAGCTTTTTCCGGACAGTTAACAAACACTTGATACAGATCTCAGCATGTATGCTAACTAGGGGAGAGAACGGTTCGGTTCGGGGCGGTTTTGCCTCGAAACCAAACCCGAAACCGCATGTCTTCGGTTTTAAAAATTGAAAACCACAATCGAACCGTCGGTTTCGGTTTCAGTTTTAAAAAGTTCGATTCGGTTTTTAACGGTTCGGTTTCGGTTATGAAACCGAACGAAAATATCATAAATATATTACAAGACTTTAAATTTATAAATTATAACGGTCTCGACTTTTAAACAAAGTGACAAAGCTGTTGAATTTATCATCCCTTTCTCATGTCTTGGGTGGAGAAGCAGGGCGATGCTAGTGTAGTTCAGAATTATATTTCGTTTGAAATTTTAATCTGTTCTGACTTCTGGACTTCTTATAAACACATTTCGTACATGATTGTTAGCATAGTGGACTGACCATACACTTTTTCGTTGTAATGAAATACATTATACAGATTTTTTACAAAAATTGATACAAGTTATTGATCCGTATAACATTGAGGAACAAAAGTGTAATCATGTAGTCATACAACAACCAAGTTCGCAAGATTTTTGTTAACATATCTATTAGTTTCAACTTCAGGAACTACTTCGGAAATGAACTACAGGTTACAGCACATTAAACTTGTGTCTTGCACAGTGAAAAATACAATGAAGCTTAATTATTAATTTTGAAACGGAAGCACATTAAACTTGTGTTTTTGGGTTCGGTTTTGGCCGGTTTCGGTTTCGGTTTCAATTTGGTTTTTTGCTCACCCCTAATGCTAACGTAAATCATCTTAAGCAATGCTAACTGGATAACTATCAAGTACAGAATTTTGTCTAGGACTAGAGTAATCTTCGATATGCTTTAGGACTAGAGCATGTGGACTAAAAAAATGTCATAAAATGGTAATGTTTTAACAACTTTTTATATAAAAAGCAAAATATTTTGTTTTACATAATCTGAAGCTCCAGCTTGTCTAATTCGTGTGGATTCAAGAATAGTCAAATTCCTGTTAGTAACAATCTTTTACATTACTATTCTGCTACATCAACATTTATACTTTGGTCGAGGTTGTAAACCAGATGAATCAGAATCTAATGCCGCTACCTTTCTTCTTTTCTCGATATCTCGAAAAACTAATTGTGACAGCATAATAAACTATGAAAACGAGTCCTAAATAACTTCAATTAAACATATAAACAAACAATGAGACAGCTCAGCATAACCGTCGTCACAACACAAAAGAGTATCAAATGAAGACTAATTTTGGACAAAACAACGAAAAGAGAAACTGAGAAATTGAGTCAGAGAAAGATACCAAAATTCCTAACAGAAACAAGCTGAGCGATTTTGTGGAGAGAGGAGCCAGGAAGTCGTTGAAGCAACGGCACGCATCCCAAGAATTCAGTTACTGGACCCAAACATACATATATATTAACAATGATTAAAAAAATTAAAGAAAAGATAAGCACAATCACTTGCCCGTCCTCGTATATGAATGATTATAAGCTAAATTCAAGAAAGAAAAAAGGTAACACTTGTGATTCACATATGTATAGGGTTTGTGAGATTTACCTGATTCAGTATTCATCAAGATACAATACGACACAGAAATGAGAGAGTGTTTTTTTTTTTTTGGATATTTTGATTTTGGGGAAGGGAGGTGAGAATTCAAAGAGCTGGACAAACAACCTATTAATAACACTGTTTGTTTATGTACGCATGAAAATCTTCTACATGACACTCTCACTTATTTTTATCGCGGGATTGGTGTGAATGCTGGGAATCCTATTTATATATATATATTAGTGAGAGAAGAGTCAATCAAAAATAATCACCTAAAGTAGCACGTCTAAAATGGTATAGAGGATTTGTACTCGCATGATTGGAACAATATTTTTATTATTTTCCGGCGTTTTGATTTCCACAGATACAACTCTAAAGTCAACTGTAGTTACGGATAATTATTGAATTGCTTTATCCATCTTTTCATTGAAAGTTTAGACATGCGAAACACGGATATGACGTCGAAAATGATGAGTTTTAAAGAAAATTTACAAAAAACAATTTTTCTTCAATTCATTGGTTAAACTAAATACTATAATAAATTAGAAAATCTGAGATAGATTTCAAATAACTATAGAAATAGAGTAAATTGCACTTTGATGGCTTGTATTTTAATTTTTTTGCACTTAGATGGCCAATTTTTAAAAATGAACACTTTGATGGCTGTAATTTAATTTTTTTGCACTTAGATGACCAACTTTTTAAAATGAATACTTTGATGACTTACCTTTTTTTTTGTTTAGCACTTTGGTGACCAAAATAGCGTCAAAATAAAAAAAACTTGGACATCAAAGTGCTAAACAAAAAAAAGGTAAGTCATCAAAGTGTTCACTTTTAAAAATTGGCCATCTAATTGCAAAAAAAAAAAACTACAGTCATTAAAGTGTTCACTTTTAAAATTTGGCCATCTAAGTGCAAAAAAATTAAAGTACGAGCCATCAAAGTGTAATTTACTCTAGAAACTATACGACTTAACCTAAACGTTCTCTCCCTTTTTCTTCATCACTCCAGAAGCCGCACGTCTTAAAGGATCCCTCCTTCGGCGGTGGCTTCTCCACCGACCGGAGGCTCGATTTCCTTGTTTTCGTTTGTATTTTTTCTTTTTCCCTGTTTTCTTCAATAATTAAATCTACTTGTGAGATTTGTTTGATCCCTTCCTAGTTCTTAGATTTGAATTTTCAGAGTTTTCAGATTTTTCTTCTCTGATTTGTGGTGATCTTCGGTTTTTTTCCCCGATTCCTGGTGGATCTTCGCTCTCAAGAGGGATCCGGTTTCTCTTGTTTTTGAGGTTTCGTTTTCTAGATCTAAGACTTGTTTTAGTTTGGTATCTTTTTGTGTAATTTCAATTTTACTTTGTAAGTTCAGTTTGATTTCTCTCCTTGGTGAGAGGTGTGGATTTCTCTCCTTATTTTGTGAGAGTTGGTTCGGATTCAACGATAAGAGCTTATTCGAAACTGCATTTGTGGTCGTTAGCTCAAACGGATTTTGACGAAGATATTGAGCGTATAGCGAGTATTTATAGATATATCATTTTTTTCAGACATATGCTTATTTGTCTCATTTTGATTATGAAGACGAGCATGTCATCCATTTCTATGTTTGATCGATCCGATCATTCTTGTAGATGCCGTATGGTTTTTATGTATTGAATTATCACCTTTCATAAAAAAAAATAACTACTTCCTTTAAAAACTCAATGAAATAACTTTATATTATAAAATATTATATATATCAAATTAATATTAAAATATATTAATATTAAAATATATTAATATATATCATAAGATTATATTTATACAATACTTAGCAACAAAAAAAGGATTATAGTTATACAAAACACTTGGGAAAAGACTCTGGTTCCACTTTGTCTATTTTTGAAATAAAGGTGTTAATTCGATAATAAAAAGGCATACGGCATCTACACCAATGATCGAGTCGAACAAACAGTAATTTGCAATCACCTGTTCTCATGAAGAGACAGTTAAGCGATATTTTGAAGATAAAGTATATACAAATACAAGTAGCCACTTCGTGCATCCTCGTTGGACTACTGGTACCTTCTTCATCATGCCCCGATGGAGCTATCTTTTGAGCTATCGACCAAAGCTGCAATCCCATACAAAACTTCATCACTAAATCAAGACCCCCGCTCATAATTAAGAAGCGAATAACAAAATCAAAACCATAAAGATCCATCAAAACCAAAGAAATCTTGCAGATCTGAAATCCCGGATATTAAAACACACCAAACACATAAAGAACACACCAAACTCTCACAAGGAGAGATAAACTAGACCCAAATAAATTGGGAAAACTCTCACCAAGAAGGGAGATTATTGAAAAACAAGAACAAAAACAAAGAAAATTAAAAGATTTGGGGCTTTCCACCGGTGAAAACCGATGAAAGCTCCGGCGATTAGACAAGAAAAGAGAGGGGAAAAGTGAGGCGGCTGTGGAGAGAAAGAGAGAGTAGGTTTTTCTCGGATTAATTTCTTTGATTAGAAATGTTGATTCCACTTTGTCTATTATGAAACAAGTTCAACAATGTTTCTTATTTACACACTATAATTATCAAGCTATACCCAAAAATAAGACCATAATTATATTATATCAATTTTGGTCACTATAATCCTATTAAAAACATATGATCCGTTGGATTATATTTATAAGCATAATTATAGTAAAATCTTTTATATATATATATATATATATATATATATATAAATTTTAACAACAAATTGATATGTAAATTAATAACATATAGATATTTAAAAAATCAATAATATATCCTTATATATAGTAATCCTAATAGGGATCTTATCCAAATTTTTGTTTTGGTCACTGTACTAGCTACCAAAAACATATGATCCGTTGGATTAAAAAGTTGGGTTAAAAGTCATCCGTTAGATTATAAATTATATCCTTATATATAGTATGCATAAAAGAGATATTATACAAAATTTTGGTCTCTTAAGTTAGGTTTTTGTACCGTCAAAATCATCTCAACCGTCGAATATAATATTTTTAAAAATAGACGATTAAGATTATATCATAGTAAAAAGACAATTATAATCTGAATAGGATATAATTAAAAAAAGGTTGTATAAGAATTGAATTTTAAAAAGAAAATTATAATTTAAAAAAGGTTATATTAGAATATTTTTTTTTATTAATATTAAAAAAAATATAGATTTACTATAGTGCTCTATCTTTAGATCTACAAATCAGATTTGGATGATTTTAAAGCCCACGTAAAGATCATAAAATTATCTTTAATTTTCTGATGATTTAATAATTATCCAAATGGAAACATTCAGAATCTCAAAATAAAATATAATTACGAATTTTTTACATTAATCCTATTTAATGTAAAAGACCTACATTGATAATTTTATTCAATGTAAAAAAACCTAATTACATATGATTTAAATCATTGATATACATTTTTTCATATATTAATATAAATGCATTTTTTAGTTTAAATATTAAAATATAAAATATTTTTTATGCTAGATCCAACACTTTTCATCTATTTATTTTAAAATCTAACGGTTCTTATAAGAACCAGACTATGGAGTACCAAAGTTTTGGATAAAAACCCCATTTACACTTATTTTTAAAACTATATTTGGTTCTTAGTAAAACTTTTGTCAAACAAAGAAGAATAATTTTATAATCATAACAAAATATTAATAGATTTCATAAATGGAATAGAATTTTCAATGTAAAAAATTGTCATCTTCTCTCTTTTGTTTTTGCGTAGTTTTAATTGGAAAATAATTGTTAAACCATCACTAAATTAACAATTATTTTGTTAATTTCTAGTGGGTTGTGAAATCGTCCAAATCAAATTTTAAGAATTCAAGATAGAACACAAATATTAAAATTCAATATTTGTGTTCTATCTTGAATTCTTAAAATATGATTTTAAGAAAAAATAAATTATTTAACCAACTAATAAAGAATAATAAATAACACCATAAAATCTTACATAATCGCATTTAGAATCTAACTTTTACATCAAAAATGATGTTTTATGAATAAAAATAGAATCTAACAAAAAAATATGATCAAATATAACATGATTACACATAATTTTATTGTTACAAAAAAATATATAAGATTCTATAGTGGATTCTATGTAACATTTGCTTTTTAAATTTAGAAGAGATTCTACGTTAAATTCGATATGTTAAGTTTAATTGTTTTTTTTTAAAGACTTTTTGGAAAAAAAATTAAAAAAATTTGTTCTGCTATAGAATAAAAAAAAAATAGATGATTCTCCACGGTTCTCTACGTAAGATGATTCTCTCTAGAGTGCTATATATATATATATATATATATATATATATATATATATATATATATATATATATATATATATATCATTTTTTCAACAACAATTTGATATGTAAATTAATAATATATAAGTATTGAAAAAAATTAATGTAATTATAAATCTTGAAAAGGAGTCGTGCATTGCACGGGTTATAAGCTAGTACAAGTAAAAAGAGTTACATATCATGGTTAAATTAGATTGATGGGGCAAACTAATCACTTCAGTGATTAGTCATTTTACGGCTAAAAACAAATCGAATATGTGCAAATAATATTGTGATCAAATTCAGTTTGAATTTATAGTTACTCGTTTGGATCCAGTCCGGATTCGAACTAATATGATTATATTTTGTATAAATTCGACTCGAATTCGAATACAAATGTTCGCATTTGATTCGATTCGACTTGATTGAGTATCGAACTACTCCTTTTTATATATTTGAATTCGTTCAAAATAATCTTAAAAAATTACGAATATTGGAACAATTATTTAAAAAAACTAAAATATGCTAATTTGTAATATTACTTTTATTTATTATATAGATATATAATTTATAATACATACATAACTTACAAATTCTAATCGAATACATATAATAAACACATTATCGAGTACTCTAAAATTATTCGAGTTATTCTGTATAAAAATGAACGAGTATAGAAGTGGTGAGATTCGACTCGATATTCGTTAGAATTATAAAATAAGATTAAATTCACTCGTTTATTGTACGAATACGAATAAAATTGGTTTTTAACGAGTCGAATCCGGATTTGAACCTCGATTACTCGGATTCATTTTCAGCCCTAGTCGCTCAGACATGATTAATTACTTTTTATTAATTTATCAAAATAACCATTATACAAAAATGTATGTGCTAATATAACCTAAATTTTAATCAAAATGTGTTTTTTTTTGTCAAAGAATATACATTCTCGTATATGAATTGTACCAAAATACGATACCAGCGAAACCGGAGAAAGGGGTTTAGTTTCTTTCATTCAAAAAAGTTTATTATCTAACCGAAAGGCACGCATGTTGCCCCCGGACGTTTAGACAATATAACCTTTAAGTCCGAAAAAACTACCCAAAAGGTAAAAATACAGAAGGCAAAAATAATAGTAACCAACTAAAAATATAATCAACACTCCAAAAGGAGTGTTGATCCAATCTTCAGTTATCACAAAATCCGCCTATCCACCAGCTCTGCTTAATCCCAATTTGTCACCAATCCCAATTTGTCACCAGCATTTACTTCAAAGAAACTTGCACTCCAAAAAAATATATCATGGCCGATCTTCAAAAATCTCAACACAATCAATAGGGACACAACGGGAACAAAGAAGGGTCTCGTTAAAAACCCACAAGAGCAAAAACCCTTTAGGAAAAAAACTCAAGTGGAAAAAGAGTGCCCTCCATGAATCCTGATGTGCTAAAAATAAACATTTAAATATCGCAAGCGCACGATCATCGTTTTAATATTTAAGATTCGATCCACAGAGACTATATCATTTTCGCACAACCTTAATTTCTAGTTTAGGCGAATTAGACCAAAGATTTCGTGGTGAGATTTTATTAGCCTAATTAACAAAGATTATCAAATAATATGGAAAACCTAGGAATCTGAATCCGTTAATCAATCACAATTAATATCAACTCATCCTAAAATCAGTTATCCTTTCTTCACAAATAAGATATATCAATTAACGAGACAAGCATATACTATGAAACTTGTTATCTAACAATAACCTATCAAAACTTCAACGAGCAAGCATAGGCTATGAAAAATAAACCCGATAACAATAATATATCAAAATCACTTTGTCAATTGAACAATTAAGTACCAAGAAAACTTATGAGAATTAATTTATAGAAACGAGGAGAAATCAAGAATAATTAAATTAACTTCATCTTCATCCTAGGGCAAAAGATTTAGCTACACATAATTGACAAATAAACAAAGTAAAATAAAAACGCTAAAAACATGAATTAATAATTAAGTACGAGTAAACTAAATAATTGATATAAACTAATATAAAGTTATATAAACAAGTATGCATGCAAGGTTATTTCTATCATTTAATAAACAAACGAAAACTAAGAATCTAAAATGAATGCGGGTGTTTGTCTAAAAGAATAAAAGTAAAGAAAATGGGCCAGAGATTAGAAAATGGGCCAGAAGCTAGTTTAAACAAGGATTAAAATTCCATTTGGGCTAGGAGCTCAAAACTAAAAAGAAAATACAAGAAAAGAACTTGGGCTAGAAATGAAAATGGGCCGATTAACCAAGTATCACAATTACACTAAATGAACTAAACAAAACCATTCGGGTGTAAGTAACATGCCAGTTTAATATTAAATACTAAAGACTAATTAAAGGCAGGACAAGAGCTACATTAATGAACTAATAATTAATCAATGGGAGAACTAATACAAAAGGTGAATTAAAAGTATGGATTAATATCAAGAAACTGGACAAACAAAAGAAAGCATATAATATGGGCTAAAATAGAAATGGGTTTAAAGAAGAAGGGGTCATAGATTACAACCAAGCAACGTAAATAAAGAATATCAAAATTAAATTTTAACTACCAAGAAAAAGGAAAATTGGAGAGCAATTAAAATTAAAATAATAACACAAGAAGTAAAGGCAGTCGGCAAACTAATAAAAATATAAGAAGATTAGCAAACTAAGGAATCAACTTTACTACAAGGTGGCAATTGATATGATAAAAAGTTTAAAGAAAAGCAACGTGTGGTTTTTTTTTTTGTGAGTAAACCAACTAATAAAGCCTACTGATAATAGCTCCTAAATGAAGAGAAGACAGAAAATGATTACAACTAGTATTCATAAAAAGAAAATATGTCCCTGTGAATGATGAAATATTGTCTTATTTATAGGCTAGCTTAATCACTCTTTGTAAACAACGCGCTGACAATTTTATCAATCTGTAGCTCATCACTTCCGTGTAAGGTGGAAAACTTTGACAAGCATACTTGTTACAGCAAGATGTGACTTAAAGGGAAAAGGGTGGGTTTAAAATATTCCAATTTGCTCCAAGCTCCTAATCCTTTTTCCTTCTTTTTTTTTCTAGTCATTTTTCTTCTCTTTTGTCATTCCTTGCACTTTATTTCTTTATTTTGTCATTTCTTTATTTTACTCAAATTTCCTAAAATGAAACAAAATAATTTATTAAAATACGAGTTCAATCAATAAATAAGTAATAAAAATATGCAAAAATATGCATTTATCAAATGCCCTCATACCTATCTTTTGCTCGTCCTCGAGTAAAACAAAAAGAAAAATGCATAATGAAAAGCCTATACTCACTGTCGTAGGAATCACGGGTAATTTTAGGTTTACCAACCCGTTAAACTCATAGACGATCTCTACAAGAGGAGTGTTGTCTCCTAAGGGTTTATAGAAGATATACCCATAAAATCTTTGAGATAAATCAGCAAGTATCCAACTTTCCTCTTTCAATCTAGCTTTCATTGGTGTCAACAAAACAATTTGTACGAAAATATATGCATTCAAGATTATTCTAATAATAGCCAAGTTATAGTGTAAGAACCTGACTTTTCAGACTATTAATTCTAAATTGAAAACTAAAACAAATTACAATTTATTAAACCAAAAGTCAATTACAAAGGTATTTATTACAAAAGCGCATCTAACGATGACGGTCTACTTCGAACCTAAGATCCTTGAACTCCAATGCTATCCACTCGATCTTATACGGAACCTAAAATATTAAAAGAATAAGCTACAAAGCCCAGCAAGCAACTATCGTCTGACGGCTCAAAATAATATTTTTATATTTTTCAAAAACACGATTTTCACATGTAGCACATAACATCTATCACACAGTTTCACACAACATACTCGATAACAATTACGACAAAATTTCACACAATACATTCCATAACAAATATCAAATCGATGTACACCAAATTATCAATAACTCACATAATTTAAATTCTGAATAGAACAAACAAATCTTAACATCAAATTCTTATTTTAATTCCCACAGTTCTAAATTACGGTCACACTATAGCAGTGACATGCTTCTATAATTCGATGGTTCGATGGGGGCCAGTTTACGTATTTAAGTGTTCCGGAACGTGCGTAAACTAGTTCTATGATTCTATATGCCACACTATCCAGTGACCGGATTCTATGATTCGATACGCAACTAAAACTGGGGAATCAAAACAATGTTCTTATCTTATCAATCACATATCAATATCATATTTTCGTAACTAAAACAAATATCTAACATGTAATCAAATAATATAAAACATGTTTCAAATTAATACGGAGTAACGAATAGTTACTTACCTCAATTACGCAAATCAATAATTCACATAATCACATAAGAATACATGTAGCAACCCCTCAGAAGCAAAACATCTAAAATCTTGAAAGACTCCGTGATTACAATTCTGATCAGATCTGTATTTAGCCTTTTTGACCATCTAAACGATGTTTTCTTGAAAAAAATCAAAGAATGAAAGTTGTATAAAACGAAAAGACCTTTCCAAAAAGTCCAGAATCAACGAATTCTGACTTACGATGAATTTTCTACGAATTTTACAAGACTGCTGAATTATGTTTATAAAACCCTACGAATTTTGTTATAAAAAATGAGGAAGAAGTATAAGATGTATTTATAATGTTACAAAACCCTATGTCCAAACCTACAAGTTATCTGTATTCAAATCCGATCCATATTTTAGGCCCAATTAAGCTAAACCAATTTTAAATCGTATTTATTATCTAATTTTAATCCTTTTTATTCTCTTATTCTTTATTAATATTATTCTAAAAATTACGGGATATTACATACTACCCTCCTTAAAAAGAATTTGGTCCCCAAATTCACAACAGTCCTAAACTCCAAAAAGTTCGTGATACATCTTCCTAAAGTCTAGTCCTAAGGATCGCATCCTAGAGAATGTACTAGTCCCATACCTAACACACTCCGAAGGACAGCCTGCTCTGATACCAACTGTAACAACCCGACTTTTCGGACTATTAATTCTAAATCGAAAACTAAAACAAATTACAATTTATTAAACCAAAAGTCAATTACAAAGGTATTTATTACAAAAGCGCAGCTAACGATGACGGTCTACTTCGAACCTAAGATCCTTGAACTCCAATACTATCCACTCGATCTTATACGGAACCTGAAATATTAAAAGAATAAGTTACGAAGCCCAGCAAGCAACTATCGTCTGACGGCTCAAAATAATATTTTTATATTTTTCAAAAACACGATTTTCACATGTAGCACATAACATCTATCACACAGTTTCACACAACATACTCGATAACAATTACGACAAAATTTCACACAATACATTCCAAAACAAATATCAAATCGATGTACAAAAAATTATCAATAACTCACATAATCTAAATTCTGAATCGAACAAACAAATCTTAACATCAAATTCTTATTTTAATTCCCACAGTTCTAAATTACGGTCACACTATAGTAGTGACATGCTTCTATAATTCGATGGTTCGATGGGGGCCAGTTTATGTATTTAAGTGTTCCGGAACGTGCATAAACTAGTTCTATGATTCTATATGCCACACTATCCAGTGACCGGATTCTATGATTCGATACGCAACTAAAACTGGGGAATCAAAACAATGTTCTTATCTTATCAATCACATATCAATATCATATTTTCGTAACTAAAACAAATATCTAACATGTAATCAAATAATATAAAACATGTTTCAAATTAATACGGAGCAACGAATAGTTACTTACCTCAATTACGCAAATCAATAATTCACATAATCACATAAGAATACATGTAGCAACCCCTCAGAAGCAAAACATCTAAAATCTTGAAAGACTCCGTGATTACAATTCTGATCAGATCTGTATTTAGCCTTTTTGACCATCTAAACGATGTTTTCTTGAAAAAAAATCAAAGAATGAAAGTTGTACAGAACGAAAAGACCTTTCCGAAAAGTCCAGAATCAACGAATTATGACTTACGATGAATTTTCTACGAATTTTACAAGACTGCTGAATTATGTTTATAAAACCCTACGAATTTTGTTATAAAAGATGAGGAAGAAGTATAAGATGTATTTATAATGTTACAAAACCCTATGTCCAAACCTACAAGTTATTTGTATTCAAATCCGATCCATATTTTAGGCCCAATTAAGCTAAACCAATTTTAAATCGTATTTATTATCTAATTTTAATCCTTTTTATTCTCTTATTCTTTATTAATATTATTCTAAATATTACGGGATATTACATATAGGTTCCCACAATCCACATGAGTAGACTCTAAAATTTTACAAAACATCCCAAGGTGTGTAGTGAATTTAAGGCCTTTGATGGATAAGTGCATACGAACATTTTCTCTTTTTCAACCAATATTGAACTGACCCAATCTCTATCAAAACAAGTATCTAGCCAAACTTCACGTTCTTAGTAGTTAGATCGACCGTGCAATGGTTGAGGTCCCAAAAGACTTTTGCATCAATACCCATTTAACGAGTTTTAGGTCAGCAATCCCAGATCACAAAAGACCGTAGGTTGCTAGGCACAAAGTCCCCTCAGACTTACTTACTCGGGTTATCAATGAGCCCAACCTAGCCGATTTCCCTACTAAGAATTTATTATTACAAAATTACACTAGCACTCTACAATTACAAAAATTTATTGACTCTTTTTTTTTCTTTTTTTTTTCTTTCATCATTTTTTTAGACACTATTGGAACAATTTTCGCAAAGGTTTGATTCGACATTGTTTTAACATGTGCGTTCTCCCTCAGGTATCGAATAATATTCCTATACAATTCTTCCATCAAAAGTCTTGTGCAAATGTGTCGACTTGGACTTTTAAGCAAAAAATTTGTTCGACACAAGTTTCATGAGGAAAACCTTACTTGACTACGTTCAAATTATCTAAAGGCATTATACATATAATTTTTGGAGAATAGTTAAACACCGACTAGTTCTAAAATTTAAAGAGTGAGAAGGACAACTAAGCTAAAATATCTCTATTTTTGGATTTTTAATTTTTTTTTTATTTTATTTTTCAATTTTATGCATTTACACTAAAACCCTCCCCCATACCTAAATCATGCATTGTCCTCAATGTATGCAAATGCAAGAGAAATGATAAAGGAGAATGAGGAGATAATACCTGACAAGGGATGACAGAGATGAATGAAAATGAAAAACAACTAATTAACACGACTCACGCACACAATTCCTCCCACATACCTATCTTTCACGAGGGGAGGCAAATGAATAAAATTGAATTAGCCGATGCCGGTTGGAAAATTGGGATGCAGCTTTGAGAAAATATCAAGACATTGTTGAAAATTTCGATTAGAAAAGATTTTCTCAAGCAACATGGAATCAGTCAACCTTATTGAATAAGTGTCACTAATGTGCTCCCTAAACCAACTTAAGGCTTCTTTATTTTGTTTAAGCAAATTAGAGACAATGAAAGTTTGGTCATGGGTGGAGTCACTAGGAATGACAAAAGATAAAGGTCCATCTTTCCCTAAGGGTTGTTGATCAAACTCGAGATGATACCAAGTTGAGTCTAATGCAGGAGGTGTTCCCACGGGACTCTTAACAACGACCTCAACACTAACAACCTCGAGTGGTGTATCCAATTTGGAAAAAATGTCATCTAACTCTCTCAACATCTCTTCCGAAGTCATATCCCTTAACGACTCATTATACGCTTGATTAGACGCATAGTTGACTTTAAAATCCTTTTTGAGAAGAGACTCAATTTCACTATCCTGAAAGCTAGACCATGTGACAAACTTGTTGACCACATTGACCCCTATTGGTTGCTCAAAAAGCTCGTTGGGCTGTTCTTTTCCTACATTGAAAATGTTAAAGTCAATGGTCATGTTACCAAAGTGAGTTTCATCGAACCATTCCTACAATTGATCAAGGCATTGGATGTGGCAAGAAAAGGTCTTCCTAGAATGGTCGGGATTTGGTTCTTAGGATTCGTGACAGGTTGAGTTTCGAGAACAACGAAGTCAATCGGAAAGATAAAATTGCCAATCTTAATCAAGACATCTTCTACTAATCCCTTAGGCATTTTGACAGAACGATCAGCTAGTTGAAGTGTCATGTTCATCTTCTTAAGTGCACCTAACCCTAGGGCTTGATAGACCGAAAATGGAAGAAGATTCACACTCGCTCCTAAGTCAAGTAACGCTTTATCCACAAAGGTATCGCCTATGACACATGAAATTGTAGGACATCCGGGGTCCTTATATTTCACAGGAATTTGATTCGAAAGAATTGAACTAACATGAGAAGTCAAAAAGGCTTTCTTAGGGACATGGGTGGAGCTCTTGTGAGAACACAGATCTTTTAGACACTTGGCATAAGAAGGAATTTGTTGAATGACATCTAAAAGAGGAATGTTTATCTTGACTTGCTTAAAGACTTCCAAAATCTTGTCCATTTGAGCTGATTGTTTATTAGAAATGAGTCTTTGGGGATAAGGAGCTTTTGGCTTAAAGGCTTGTTCGCTAGGTTCTTCGGGACTGGATTTTGAAAGTGGAATGACAAACGAAGATTCACTAGATGAAGGTGGTTTGGAAGATGAAGAAGGTTTTGGTGACTTGGGAGTTTGAGAGGAGTGATCAAGGATAGGGTTCGGTTCAACATCGGAATCTTTTTCTTCGGGAGACTTGACACCTACTTGATTATCAACTTGATTTCCCGACCTTAGAGAAATGATAGCATTAACATTTTCATGAGGTCTTTGGTTGAGAGGAAATTTAGGATTTACCTCGGGTTGACTCAGGAATTTGTTCTTCTCTCGCTCACACATGGCGTTGGCTAATTGACTCACTTGAACCTCTAACTTAGATATGGCTTGAGTACTAGCATTTAAAATTTGCCTATCTTGAGTCATGGTTTGCATGAAGGTTTGTTGAGATTGAGCCAAATTAGTTGTTGATTTTAAAAGCGCATCCAGACTCTTTTCCAAGGAATTAAGTCTTTTATCTGACTCATGAAAGCCGGTAGGGTGGGCGGATGCTTGAGTTGGATAAGGACCGTGATTTTGAGTCGGGTAAGAGTTCGGCTTTTGAAAAGAAGGTGGCGGAGATTGGTAGTTTTGACCTTGGTTCCACGAGAAATTTGGGTGATTCTTCCAACCTGGATTGTATGTAGGTGCAAAAGGCTCATTCCTAGGAGTTGGTTGAAACACCGCATTAACTTGATCACAACCGGGAAAGTCCAGAAAACCTTGATTATAATTAGAGCACATAGACATTATGAGGGGGCCTTACTAATTTCTAGGGCTTCGAGTCTTCTAGTTAGAGTAGCTAACTTGGCATCGGTTGTAATCGAATTTCCAATCGAATGCAAACCCCTAGATGTACTAGACGACTCGTTGGACTTATTAGGTTCCCTAGTAGACTCCCACAACATTGTCTTTTCCGCTAATTTCTCGAAAAAGGTCACCCTTCGTCCTCATCTTTTTCCATGAATTTGCCTTGGCACATAGACTCTAACAAAGCGGTTGTCGGACTATCTAAGGCCTCGTAGACAATCTTACAAAGTCTCCATTTTTCTATTCCATGGTGGGGGCATTGTGATAAAAGACTTTTAAAACGATCAAAATATTTCCAAAAAGACTCATTTTCATTTTGATGAAATTGATTTATCTCATTTGTAATCCTTGTAGTCTTGTGATTAGAAGAATATTTTTTAAGAAAAATTACCACAAATCCCTCCCACGTGGAAATAGAATTAACGGGTAGACTATACAACCATTTTTTAGCATTTTCTTTCAAAGCGAAGTTGATAAGTCTCAGCCTAATGGAGTCTTCGGTCAATTGTTGGAGTTTTTGTAAAGCACAAACCTCCTCGAACTCTTGAATAAAAATATAAGGGTCCTCACCATCACTCCCGGTAAACTTAGGTAACATGCTAATGTGGTGAGCTTTAATCTCGAAATTATTACCATTAACCGGGGGAAGAGTGATACACGAAGGTTGGGACGATCGGGTGGGGTAACAACGATCTTTAAGAGACACGGCCATGGTCACTAATGGTTCAGAATTTTCTAAAGACTCGGATTCAGAAGAGGAAGAAATCTCAATTGATCTCACTAGTCTAGCAGAATTATCCCTAATCCAAGTAGTTCGCATAAACCACGAAAGAAACACGTAGCAAATAAGTGCGATAAAATAAACCAACAAAAGAAAAGGTGAAAAATTAAAAGAAAATTTCTAGACCTAGGGTTCCTTAAGAAAATAAACTAGACCTTCCTCCTAACTTTAAGGACCACCAAAAATTCAGTAAATCAAGAATTATTCGAACTGATTTGACCAGGTAGGTGCAAGCATTGCCAAGAGGCTAAACACTAGCCTAGACACCAAAGAGTCGGAATAATTAATGATTACGTCGTTTCTTTGGTACCTTCCTAATTGAGCGCGAAAATCCTATTGGCCATGTCTAAATTAATTTTATTAAGGCTAAGGGCATGCAAAATGATGGATTAATTGTTTGTGGGCCAAGGAAAGAGTGATGAAATCCCTTCCCTTATCTTGTGATGGGGTTTTGCCCATAAGATTTATTAAAATGAATGCAACAAACCACGAGATTATTAAAGCGATAAACAATTATGGATGCTTACACTACGTGCTCTAATCTAAAGAAAAGAAGAAAAATTTAACGTACCATTGGGTCCTCCAGCGATCACCACAATTTATAAGGTATGAAAAATTTAAAACAAGAAAATAAAAATCTAGATGGTGTGCCTTAAGTGACTAAATGCATGATGCAACAATTATGTAATTTCTAACTAATTTTTTTGGATTTTAAATTTTATTTTTTTTTTTTGATTTTTGATTTTTTTTGTGATTTTCTAAAATAATAAAAAGGCGAAAAGAGTGAAATACCGGTTGCCGAAGCACGCTTCCAAAAGTTCCAATTTTCTTCCACGCTCCGTGAGAAGATTCCCGAAATTTCGACTTTCCTAAAAAAAATGAGACAAAAATAATACAAGTAAAACTAATCCGAAAAATTAAAAATCAAGGCGCGAAAAATAATTATAGCTCCCCGGCAGCGGTGCCAAAAACTTGATGTGCTAAAAATAAACATTTAAATATCGCAAGCGCACGATCATCGTTTTAATATTTAAGATTCGATCCACAGAAACTATATATTTTTCGCACAACCTTAATTTCTAGTTTAGGCGAATTAGACCAAAGATTTCGTGGTGAGATTTTATTACCCTAATTAACAAAGATTATCAAATAATATGGAAAACCTAGGAATCTGAATCCGTTAATCAATCACAATTAATATCGACTCATCCTAAAATCAGTTCTCCTTTCTTCACAAGTAAGATATATCAATTAACGAGACAAGCATATACTATGAAACTTGTTATCTAACAATAACCTACAAAACTTCAACGAGCAAGCATAGGCTATGAAAAATAAATCCGATAACAATAATATATCAAAATCACTTTGTCAATTGAACAATTAAGTACCAAGAAAACTTGTGAGAATTAATTAATAGAAACGAGGAGAAATCAAGAATAATTAAACTAACTTCATCTTCATCCTAGGGCAAAAGATTTAGCTACACATAATTGACAAATAAACAAAGTAAAATAAAACGCTAAAAACATGAATTAATAATTAAGTACGAGTAAACTAAATAATTGATATAAACTAATATAAAGTTATATAAACAAGTATGCATGCAAGGTTATTTTTATTATTTAATAAACAAACGAAAACTAAGAATCTAAAATGAATGCGGGTGTTTGTCTAAAAGAATAAAAGTAAAGAAAATGGGCCAGAGATTAGAAAATGGGCTAGAAGCTAGTTTAAACAAGGATTAAAATTCCATTTGGGCTAGGAGCTCAAAACTAAAAAGAAAATACAAGAAAAGAACTTGGGCTAGAAATGAAAACGGGCCGATTAACCAAGTATCACAATTACACTAAACGAACTAAACAAAACCATTCGGGTGTAAGTAACATGCCAGTTTAATATTAAATAAAACTAAAGACTAATTAAAGGCAGGGACAAGAGCTACATTAATGAACTAATAATTAATCAATGGGAGAACTAATACAAAAGGTGAATTAAAAGTATGGATTAATATCAAGAAACTGGACAAACAAAAGAAAGCATATAATATGGGCTAAAATAGAAATGGGTTTAAAGAAGAAGGGGTCATAGATTACAACCAAGCAACGTAAATAAAGAATATCAAAATTAAATTTTAACTACCAAGAAAAAGGAAAATTGGAGAGCAATTAAAATTAAAATAATAACACAAGAAGTAAAGGCAGTCGGCAATCTAATAAAAACTAGCGTAACAGCCCGTGCAAGGCACGGGCCCGTGTTTTTACGCATACAATTTTTCGTTAGGAATACTCAAGTTACGTTGTGTAGCTATAATAGGTTGAGTCAGTCAACACACCTTGTTCGAAGTCAGTGGTAACAATATCCGATAATAGTGGTAATAGTGAAGTGTCAATTACTTGAGCCATGTATTTTCCAGAATAAACTTTTGCAATTACAAAAATTTTAGCTCGAGTTCATCAGTTATTATAAAGCACATCATACTGAGCAAGGAAAGTTTGTGATCTGCACCGAACTTATGTGCCTCTAGATTACTTTTGTTTTTATGATAATAATAATCATGGTGGTGCAGCAAAACAAAGAAACTATCATCTTGACACCGTATATCTTTCTCGCTTAACTCGGTAGAGGAAAGTAAATTCCCTTATTCATGATATATGTTTTCAGTAGCAGAGCAAATATCACACTTCTAGAACCAGAAATATATATAAATGAGACTCAATTTGATGAACTGAACCCATCCACTTCGAACAAGTAGTTGATGCAATGTCTACTTCACATGAACTTCCCGTTGTTTCGTCGTTGATCCAAACATCATCGATGAAAATTGGTGGATGAGGTCTACAGAAAGAAATTGAGCCACAACACCAATATCACCAACAAATGTGTGGTTACTTATTAGATGGTTACTTTAAGGCACTCGGCTCAAATTCCACAGTTTGATAAGCAGACTTGTAACTTTTTAATTAAAAACTGCATAAGCTTGGAAAAATAATACAGTAGCTATAACAAATCAGAGGAGTGAGTTATAAGATTTCAGCAACTTTATACCAAAGTGCAATCGGCTAATTATATCAGTATTTATATCTCCAAAGGCGCTGGCAATGCTCACTGGGCGGGTGATTACTTTTATATGCAAAACAAATCAGGACAAACTTTCATTGTCATATACAAAAACCTATGACTTTCCTTAATCCCATTGTAGCACGTGTTCCTAAATATTTGTGAGTATACATTGTTATCATGATGGAGACAGTTTAATATGTGTTGGTAAATGTTAAAAAAAACAATATCCATTTCTATAAGTACTCAGGTGTCCGTTAATGCAATTACTGTTGGGTATAATTAACTAAACAACAATGAGGCAGTGATATATATTAAACAAGAACAGGCAAATAACCAAATAACGAAACAAAACACGAAGGCATAAACAAGAGTATAATCAGTAACTGTAATTAACAAGAAAAGTAAGAACACTTATCTCTCACAGTAGCTTAAGCCAAGACAACAAGAGAGAAAGAACATAGCTGAGTCACCAAGCCCTTCAAGAAGACTTGGCTGTTCTTGAAGAGAATATTGCCCCACTTACGTTGTGATTGGGTTGCAGCAATATCACTTCCAGGATAAAACAGCACCGATCAAAGGGTTCACAAATACACCAGTGATCAACAGCGACCAGCACCTCAGTTCGCCTAAGAACTATGTATTTCTCCTATATGTATCGTGAGAGAACAGAGAAAGAAGAAAACGAATCGTGTTACTATCCTTAGGACGTATCTCTTCACCTTAACGTTTATTTTCTTCTGTATTGTATATATAATACCAAAAATAAACGTAACTGATACTCCATAAAAGGAAAGTAAATATTCTGATTTAATTGCATTAACTGCATCTGGATTTATTTTTTTCAGTTACAGTAGCATCAGGATTTAGTCATCAGTAATATCAGAACTTAGTGTCCATCAGGATCAGGATTTAGTACTCATCAGGAACTGATATCCATCAGGATTTAGCCCATCAGTATTTGATGTCTGACCAAGTCCATCAGGATTTTCTCCAAGTACTGATCCAAATTTCCATCAGGATTTAATTCAAATACTGATCCAAATTTCCAGTACTATTGCAACAAATAAATCTGAAACCTGTTAAAATAAACCAATAATCAATTCTTCTTTCTACTCAATTTATTTATGGATTCCACTAAGAAAATGTCTTAGATCCAAACATGAAAGTTTAAGTCCTCATTACAAGGAACAAACTCCACTTGTTAGTTTCCGGAAATTACATCAAGAACATATTATAAATATGTCTCAAACTTTCCATTTTCTAACAATCCCCCACGAATCCATACAGAAATGCAAATACATATCTATCCTCATCATGAATTGTTTTTCAGAGTAGGTACCCTTTCGGGTTTGAACCCTCCTAAGTCCTCTACTTCGATGGCTACCGGATTCAGTTGGAATGTTTCACCTTGAATCTTTATCCGTTTGGTGTAACCACACTCCATAGACGACGACAAGTCAAAGGATATGGTGCTAATCTACGGCTTTGAGACGTTAATGGTCATGTCTCGATCCTGTTCGTCGAATGTTTCAAGGAATAATCCTTTCCTCTAATTGCGACCACACAATTACATTCGCTTAGCTGGGCATCTCCAGAGATGTACTGCTAGCATCTCGTCAAATGACTTGACCCCATTCATAGTTCAAATAACTCTTGCTATTCTGGCAGTTACAGTACCTTTTAGGTTTACAGGGGATAGACTCCAGATACGTAAGTATCAATCTATGTTGTTAAAGGTACAACCAATTCACCCTTACAACTTATTATTACCACATTGAATACACTTTCGAGGGATCTCCTCTCATGTGTATTGGGTTCCCGCTGTAGATGAATTATTATGGGCTATCAGTCCCATCCCCAACCTAGACTTAAGGACTACAACATGCTCAAGCCCTTTAGTCAAAGGATCAGCTAGGTTTTCTTGAGTTCCAATAAACTCTACAGCTATGATCCTGTCAGACATTAGACCCCTTATAGACTTTAGTCTAACTTGGATATGTCTCTTTGTTTTCACATTATACTTCTTGTTGTTTATCTTGTCGATAGTTGTACGGCTATCACAATGAACAGCAAAAGCAGGAAGTGGACCACTTACTACAGGTAACATTGACATAAGTCCATGTAACCATTCAGCCTTAGTCCCCGTGGCATCTAATACACAAAACTCAGCCTCAAAAGTAGACCGAGTTATAATAGTCTGTCTAGAAGACTTCCAAGACACTGCTCCACTTGCTAGGGTAAATAGGTATCCAGTCACTCCATTGGAACCAGACTTCTTAGCTATCCAACTTGCATCACTATATCCCTCTAGCACTCCAAGAAACCTCCTGTAATGCAGACCAAGATATATGGTGCCTTTCAGATATCTAAGCACTCTATCAAGAGCATCCCAATGAGTCTTGTTTGGATAGCTTGTATATCTTGCTAACTTAGACACTGAATATGAAATATCTGGCCTAGTACCATTAGCAAGATACTGCAAACTCCCAATAATCTGAGAATACCTTAACTGAGACACTGGTACTCCTAAACTATTCTTGACAAGGGCAATCTTAGGATCATACGGAGTACTTGCAATTCTACAATTTGAATAACCATACTTCTCAAGTATAGATTTCTCTATATAATGAGATTGTGACAAGGTTATTCCATCAGTTGACTGAGTCAACTTGTGTTATGCTAAACTCACGCAAGCGCACGTAGTCACAAGTAATACAATTAAAGTTCGTTCCACAGAGATCTTGGTTAAGTTTTACTCAGAAAATATGTCTATGCAATAATGTATGGTTTTAATTCACTGCTAAGAAAATAACAATTAGGGTTTGATTAGCTAAATTAACTAAGATGCAAATTAATAAACTAACAATTAACGAGAATTAAAATCGAATTACTTATATGAGAATAAACATGGAATCCTAGTTTCATTATCTAATTCACTTAGAGTTGCAGCCTTTGATTAAAACATGCGATGGTTTTGATATCTGATCGAACAACACGAAAAGAGTAAAAGTTACCTCTCGGTAAACTAGTACCAATCTAAACATACATCCACAAAAGAGATAGAAGATGAATAGGCACCTATTATGTTTAGACCCTATATCTCTATAGAATTTGAAAACATAAAGGTTGAAGCACAAGTTATTCACTTAGATCACATAGGGTAGCATAATATCTCTATTCATGCCACAAATCATGATGCTTAACATCAACCTATCCTATGCTAGCATGGCAAGTTCTAAATCTCAAGATCCACTCTCGTTTAGCAAGAGATTAACAAATTAGATGTTCGCGACGTACCTAAATTCAATAAGCACAACCATACAAGGATATCAATAATTCACCACACATAAATCTCTAAGGCATGCAAACTACTAAGCTACATAGATAAATCCACTAGGACCCCACGATAACGATTAGTTCATAATCGAACCTTTCGTCACCATGGGATTTGATGAAAGCATGGTAGTAAACAAGATAAAGAAGAAGATGAATAAATCAATAATAAAGTAAGGTTTAGCGAACAAATCCGGAAAAGTAATGAGCATCCACAAGATACGCCTAACAAAGGAATACAAGAAAACTATGACTAGATCTTCTTGTCGTCACGATCCTCGCCTTGGCTTCTCTCCCTTCTTGCTCTGAACGAATTATGTGTGTAGGATGTGTAGATGATGATTTTTCTGTGCCCCAAGGTGTGTATTTATAGCCCCCAAGTGCCTCCTTGACCAAGCGATTACCGTATTTGAAATAGGATAGAATTCCGGTAATTTTCCATCTTTAATTGAAATAGAATTGCAATTCCCTTGTTTAAGTTGAATTCCAGAAGCTTCAAATCGTCCCAAGTGATTGCCATATGAATTAGGAAAAGAAACGGCAAGTTTTCCAAATTACAAACCAATTCCAGAAACTTCTGTCGAGTCCCCGCGCGGCCGCGCGCGCCATAGGCAAAATCCACCGCGCCCGCGCTCAATCTTCTGGCCGCGCCCGCGCGTAATCCCTTGTATACTGGGCGCGCCCGCGCGCAAGGTTGGCTACATAGGCTGACTTCTGTTCCACTTCTGATTTCTTGCCTTATTCCAATGCAATTCCCGACACCTGTTTCTTTGAGCTCACATGTACTAATTAATCACTGAAACACCATACTTGCACCTGATATTAATACCTACACAATTCTCACAAAAATAGATTAAAACACACAAATACTTGAGGTACAAAACACCAATTTAAGCCAAAATAGAACGATCCAAGTGGATATAAATCCACTTATCACACCCCCAAACTTAAACCGATGCTTGTCCTCAAGCATACACAAACAAAAATATATACAACTAGCTAGTACCACTTCCGTAGGTGATCACGGTTGCATTTGGCATATGCAACAAGCCCTTTAAACCCCTAGGCAGCCCTAGTGGACGAGTAAGATCTCGTGAGGGCCTATAGCGAATGTACCCACAAAATCCATTTAACCTAATGCAATGCAATGCATGAATGCAACTAATATGAAAAATGCAAGATCCCCTTCAAACTCACCAAAACCAACTAACAAGCAAATATCTCAACGAATGCAACAATCCAAGCAGAGCTCGACTAAATCCCCGTATACTAACAGTACATGACAGAAACGTGCGTGTGTGCAATGCTCATCAGAAATACCCCCAGAAATAAGTCAAAAATCATACATGCTTTCCGTCAAGACAATCACAGGTTTATAACTAGAATAGACTGTAGACACTCTATAACCTAGGAACACCTCCACCCTTATCCAAGGTAGACAGAAACTCATGCTTTATTACTATGCTACGACACTACATATATAATACGCATGCTTATTTAACCGTGCAATGAATGAGACCCCAAAAGGCTTATATAATAATACCCATGTAGCGAGTGTTGGGTCAGCAGGATCCCAGACTATAAAGCCTTAGGTCACTAGGACTAAGTCCCCTCAGACTTAATTACTCGAGTATTAAAGAGCTCACTCTGGTTAATTTTGCATTAAACAAACAAAACTTGACTCTTTTTTTCTTTCTTTCTTTTTTTTTTTTTTCTGCAATCTGGAATGAGCCTTTCTCATTTCCAACCCTAGACTACTCATATAAATATGAGCTGGCTACTAGCCAATTGACGCCTAGCCTTTATTGACAAATATTAACAACTAGCATGAAATTCCTGTTTTCCCCCAAACTTAGACTTTAATGTTCCTACGCTATAAAGGGAATAACGAAAATTCTAAGAATAAACAAGTGATTAATCTCAAAACATCCAACATGCATGACTCCAACCTACCCCCAAAAGCACCCCAATGAGACTGTGTAAAAATTTTGTTCCTGAACATGCAAGTCAATTACCTAAGAACTATAAATCAGCCCTCTACTCATTATCATCACACTCAAATCAACATCTACCTATCAATCAGAATCAGCTCATTTTAAGGGATCATGAAAAATGCATGCCATGCAAATGCAACTAACATGAAAACTCACATGGTATACGAAAATAAAACAAAATGTCCTATATGAACACACGTAGATAATACGAACATAACAATTATGCATGAATTATCACTACTATGCAAACATGATATCCTATATGAACACAAAATACAACACATAAACTACGCATCCCCCAAACTTGAAAGATTCAATGTCCACATTGAATGGAAGTAAATACGAGGGATCGCAGAAAACATACCTAAAAATACCGAAACACATGGGTTGCCTCCCACGAAGCGCTGTCGTTAACGTCATTTAGCCGGACAAATATGATTCAAATCATGGTGGCTCGAAGATTGCATTCGACTTGTCTTTAGCAGAAGGACCATTCACCCATTGTTTAACAACCCTCTTGCTATCTTCCCACATCTTCTCTAAATCAAACTTCACTTTGCCTCTTCATCCAGTCGACTTTTTCTTTTTCTTCTTCACGCCTCTAAGGTGCTTATTTGATTCAGACGGCTGAACAACACTCTCTTCTACTTCATCATCGGTCATCCACCTTCTTAACACGTTATCTTGGCACACTTCAAAAATCACCAACTCATCATTCAGAAGAACATATTTCAAATGGGATGGAAGTTTTCCGAGCTTGACATTCGAGAGATCTCGAACTGAAGAACTGTCAATGGAATCAGTGATGTGATGTTCGAGCAAGTGTGTGTCCGACTTTTCACTCAACAATTGATCCAACTTCTTTTTCTGACCCGTATCAACCGTTTCCACACTACAACACTCTTCATCATCTGTCGGAAATTTCATGGCCTTGAACACATTAAAGGTGACACTCTGATCTTGCACCCTCATTGTAAGCTCTCCTTTTTGCACATCAATCAAAGTCTTTCCTGTAGCCAAGAACGGTCTTCCCAAGATTATGGGAATCTTCTTATCTTCTTCGAAATCCAAGATAACAAAATCAGCTGGGAAGATGAACTTATCAACTTTTACCAAAACATCCTCTATTATACCCCTCGGATAAGTGATCGTCCTATCAGCCAACTGCAAAGAGATGTTAGTCGGCTTCGGCTCTGGTAGACCAAGTTGCTTGAAAACAGACAAGGGCATAAGATTAATGCTAGCTCCCAAATCACATAAACATTTGCCGAATGAAAGGTTGCCAATAGTACATGGAATAGTGAAACTTCCCGGATCTTTCAATTTCGGAGGCAATTTCTGTTGCAGAACAGCACTACACTCCTCCGTCAAAGCTACTGTTTCAGAATCTTCCAACCTTCTCTTCCGTGACAAAATATCCTTCATAAACTTTGCATATCTTGGCATCTGCTCCAATGCTTCAACAAAAGGAATGTTAATGGACAGTTTCTTGAAGACATCCATGAATTTCTGAAACTGTTTCTCTTGACTTTTCTTCAAACGTCCAGGATATGGCGGAGGTGGATAAATCTGATTATTCATTGAAGATTGCTTCGGAGTAAACTTTTCAACAGGTTTCTTGCTCTTCTCACCATCTAGCTGATCAGCCACTAAATCAGATTTCTCAATTTCTGGCACTGCAGATTTTTCAACCTGCTGATTCTGAACATCTTCATCTTCTTCAGTTGCTGATTTAGGATCACTCGTGACTTTTCCAGATCTCAAAGTAACTGCATTGACCTGTTCCTTACTTTCCCTCCTGCCCGGATTTTCCTCCGTATCACTAGGAAGAGTTCCTGGTTGCCTACTAAGTAAGGCACTTGCAATCTGTCCTATCTGAGTTTCCAAGAGCTTCTGGCCAGCTTGCAGGTTCTTTAATGCTATCCACATCTCATCAGATTTTTCATTAGAAGATTGCCCCGCATGAGTCTGAGGTTGTTGCTGCTGAAATCCCGGAGGTTGATATGGTGCCCTATAATTTTGCTGATAACCCTGATTATACGGCTTTGCTTGCTGATAAGATTGTTGAGTATTCTGATTGTTGCTCCAGCTGAAGTTAGGATGATTCCTATTATTAGGATGATAAGTGGCTGGAACTGGTGCAGCAGGTCTCTGAAAATTACTCACGAACTGTGCTGATTCAGAAGAGATAGCACATTGACTCGTCTCATGTGCGCCCGCACATAACTCACAAACACTAGCCACCTGCTGAACTCCATAATTAGCAAGCGAATCCACTTTCATAGCAAGAGCCTTCAACTGAGCTGTAATCATCGAAGCTGTATCTACTTCCAAAACTCCTGCTACTTTGCCTTGAGAAAGTCTCTGGGTTGGATTCTGATATTCATTAGCAGCCATCATCTCAATAAGTTCATAAGCTTCATCATAGCTCTTTGCCCACAGAGCTCCACCTGATGCTGCATCTAGCAAAGGTCTAGATTGTGCTCCCAACCCATTGTAGAATCCATTGATAACCATCCAATCAGGCATGCCATGATGAGGACACTTCCTTAGCATCTCCTTGTAGCGTTCCCAAGCCTCACACAAAGACTCGCCAGATTGTTGTTGGAATTGAGTCAACTGGTTCCTTATTGCTGCAGTTTTCGCCATAGGAAAGAATTTTGTAAGGAACTTCTGAGCAAGATCTTCCCATGTAGTAATGGAACCAGGTGGTAGAGAGTGTAGCCAGCTCTTAGCCTTATCCCTCAGAGAGAATGGGAAAAGCCTCAACCTGATAGCATCATCCGTCACACCATTACACTTGAAAGTGTCGCAGATTTCAATAAAGTCCCGAACATGCATGTTTGGATCCTCTGTAGTAGCTCCCCCAAACTGGACTGAATTCTGCACCATCTGAATTGTGCCCGGCCTGATTTCAAAGTTGTTCGCTGCAATAGCTGGCCTAACAATGCTTGACTGAATGTCATTGAGTTTCGGCTGAGAATAGTCCTTCAAAGCCTTAGCTGCTGCTGCATCTGCCATTGCTACTGTAGTTTCAGTCTCCTCTTCCTTATTCTCTATATTCTCAACAAGATCGTCTTCTGCCAGTTTTAGTAATCGAGCTTGCGAACGTGTTTGCATACAAACTCAAGTACCTGAAACACCACGAAACAAACAAACTAAGTAAGAATCCGAGTCAGTGAACGCTAACGACCACTATTGACAAACACATAAACTGAAATAAAAACACCGATGATCCCCGGCAGCGGCGCCAAAAACTTGTTATGCTAAACTCACGCAAGCGCACGTAGTCACAAGTAATACAATTAAAGTTCGTTCCACAGAGATCTTGGTTAAGTTTTACTCAGAAAATATGTCTATGCAATAATGTATGGTTTTAATTCACTGCTAAGAAAATAACAATTAGGGTTTGATTAGCTAAATTAACTAAGATGCAAATTAATAAACTAACAATTAACGAGAATTAAAATCGAATTACTTATATGAGAATAAACATGGAATCCTAGTTTCATTATCTAATTCACTTAGAGTTGCAGCCTTTGATTAAAACATGCGATGGTTTTGATATCTGATCGAACAACACGAAAAGAGTAAAAGTTACCTCTCGGTAAACTAGTACCAATCTAAACATACATCCACAAAAGAGATAGAAGATGAATAGGCACCTATTATGTTTAGACCCTATATCTCTATAGAATTTGAAAACATAAAGGTTGAAGCACAAGTTATTCACTTAGATCACATAGGGTAGCATAATATCTCTATTCATGCCACAAATCATGATGCTTAACATCAACCTATCCTATGCTAGCATGGCAAGTTCTAAATCTCAAGATCCACTCTCGTTTAGCAAGAGATTAACAAATTAGATGTTCGCGACGCACCTAAATTCAATAAGCACAACCATACAAGGATATCAATAATTCACCACACATAAATCTCTAAGGCATGCAAACTACTAAGCTACATAGATAAATCCACTAGGACCCCACGATAACGATTAGTTCATAATCGAACCTTTCGTCACCATGGGATTTGATGAAAGCATGGTAGTAAACAAGATAAAGAAGAAGATGAATAAATCAATAATAAAGTAAGGTTTAGCGAACAAATCCGGAAAAGTAATGAGCATCCACAAGATACGCCTAACAAAGGAATACAAGAAAACTATGACTAGATCTTCTTGTCGTCACGATCCTCGCCTTGGCTTCTCTCCCTTCTTGCTCTGAACGAATTATGTGTGTAGGATGTGTAGATGATGATTTTTCTGTGCCCCAAGGTGTGTATTTATAGCCCCCAAGTGCCTCCTTGACCAAGCGATTACCGTATTTGAAATAGGATAGAATTCCGGTAATTTTCCATCTTTAATTGAAATAGAATTGCAATTCCCTTGTTTAAGTTGAATTCCAGAAGCTTCAAATCGTCCCAATTGATTGCCATATGAATTAGGAAAAGAAACGGCAAGTTTTCAAAATTACAAACCAATTCCAGAAACTTCTGTCGAGTCCCCGCGCGGCCGCGCGCGCCATAGGCAAAATCCACCGCGCCCGCGCTCAATCTTCTGGCCGCGCCCGCGCGCAATCCCTTGTATACTGGGCGCGCCCGCGCGCAAGGTTGGCTACACAGGCTGACTTCTGTTCCACTTCTGATTTCTTGCCTTATTCCAATGCAATTCCCGACACCTATTTCTTTGAGCTCACATGTACTAATTAATCACTGAAACACCATACTTGCACCTGATATTAATACCTACACAATTCTCACAAAAATAGATTAAAACACACAAATACTTGAGGTACAAAACACCAATTTAAGCCAAAATAGAACGATCCAAGTGGATATAAATCCACTTATCAACTTGATACCAAGAATCACACTAGCCTCTCCCATATCCTTCATATCAAAGTGCCTTTTCAAGAAACTTTTTGTCTCGTTAATAATCTCAATATTGGTTCCAAACAATAAAATATCATCCACATACAGGCACACAATAATACATTCATTTCCTTTAACCATGTAATAGACACACTTATCACTTTCATTAACTACAAATTCTGATTCTAAAACAGTTTCATCAAACTTTTTATGCCAGTCTCTTGGAGCTTGTTTTAAGCCATATATAGACTTGATTAACTTACATACTTTCCTCTCATTACCAGAAGCAACAAATCCCTCAGGCTGATCCATATAAATCTCTTCTTCAAGTTCACCATGAAGAAAAGCTATCTTTAAATCCATTTGATGGATGATAAGACCATGTACAGAAGCCAATGCTATAAGCATTCGGATTTTGTCATTCTAGCAACTGGAGAGTATGTATCAAAGTAATCAATGCATTCCTTTTGCTTAAATCCCTTAGCTACCAGCCTAGCCTTATACTTATCTATTGAGCCATCCGGGTTCATCTTCCTTTTGAACACCCATTTACATCCTATAGTAGAACACCCAGGAGGTAGATCAACCAACTCCCATGTTCCGTTAGAAACAATAGAGTCAATTTCACTTTTTACAGCACCTTTCCAGTACCTAGATTTTGAAGAATCCATGGTCTGTCTGAAAGTTAAAGGTTCATCCTCGATATTGTAAATGATAAAATCACTTCCAAAATCCTTGACTATCTTAGCACGCTTACTCCTTCTAGGTTCCTCTACTTCATCAGGAGTAGAGCTACTACCAGGATCTGCCCCCACATTTGTCATCCTTTCCACATGATCAGGAATGGACCTCGATGTGTGAGTGAGATCATCATCAGGAATATCCTGAGGTATACCAGTCTTCATAGAGAACACATCCTCAAAGAATGTTGCATCACGAAATTCAACTATAGTGTTAGCCACTATTCCGTCTATGTCAGATTTTAACACTAAAAATCTCATAGCTGTAGTGGTTTCAATATAGCCCAGAAAGATGCAATCAACAGTTTTCGGTCCTAGTTTCTTTCTCTTGTGTTCAGGGACAAGTACCTTTGCAAGGCACCCCCACACTCGAAGATATTTTAAACTAGTCCTTTTCTCTGTCCATAATTCATAAGGTGTCTTGTCCATGTGTTTCAGAGGAACTCTATTCAGAATATGGCAAGCCGTATTCAGAGCTTCTCCCCACATGTACTTAGGCAACCCAGAATTAATCAACATACTATTGATCATATCCTTAAAGGTTCTGTTCTTTCGTTCTGCCACCCCATTAGACTCAGGTGTGTATGGTGGAGTTACCTCATGAACTATACCATTGCTTTTGCAAAATTCATTAAACGAGTTACTCATGTACTCACCACCTCTATCTGATCTCAAACGTCTAAGTACTTTACCAGTTTGTGTTTCAGATTCAGTTTTGAACATAATGAATTTATCTAGTGCTTCATCTTTATGTTTAAGCAAATAAACATAACAATATCTACTACAATCATCTATAAAGGTAATGAAATATCTATTATGTTCCTTAGTCAAAACACCACCAAATTTACATATGTCTGTGTGCACTAAATCTAACACATTTGAATCCCTAACCACATTATGAAAGGGTTTCCTAGTTTGTTTAGCTGTCACACATACTTGACATTTAGATTTCTTATCAATGGCATGTTTTGGAATCAACTCTAAGTTCATCATATTCTTTAGAGCACCAAAATTCAAGTGACCAAGACGTGCGTGCCACAAATCAGATGATTCAACACAATTAATAGAAGGAGCAACATTATTATTAATAAAACTGCCCAAAACAGGCTCAACATTTATTAAAAATAATCCATCAGACAAGTAACCTTTGCCAAAGAATACACCAGTATTTGTAATAACTACTTTATTACATTTCAAATAAACTTCAAAACCATTCTTAACTAAACAACTTCCACTTATTATATTTCAACGAATATCAGGAACATATTGCACTCTAGTGAGGGATAGAACACGCCCAGAAGCGAACTTCAGGTCCACGTTTCCTATTCCAAGTACTTGAGCTACACTCGCATTCCCCATCGTCACAGTCATTCCATGAGTCTGTTGATAAGATACAAACAAAGTAATATCAGTACAAATATGTACATTAGCTCCAATATCAATCAACCATTCATGAGACGAATAAGTAGAAAGAAGTACAGGGTTGTAGGTTACATACCCGTTGTCAGTTTCAGAAGCAATAGCCTCACCAACAACCATGTTAACCGTAGGCCCACCAGTGGTTCCAAGCACAGTGTTAGCTTGTGTTCCCACAACAGGTTTCTTAGCTTTCTTTTCAGGACAATCCTTGCTCCAATGACCAACCTGTCCACAAGACCAACATGGTTTGTTTGCCTTTAGTTTCTTAGCCTTGTTCTTGTCCTTAGACTTAGTGTTTTCCTTCTTAGTGACAGACTTTCTTTTCTGTCCTACAGTCACTACATTCACCTTCGAACTCCCAGCATGTTCAGTAGGCATCACATGTCCTTGCTTGGACTTGTGTTGCTCCTGCACAGAGATGTCCAACATCAGGTTTGTCCAAGTGATCTCTCCTTTCTGTCTTTTCAGGGAGAGTGCAAACTCTTCCCAAGACTTAGGGAGCTTTTCAATCACAGACATAACCTGAAACTTTTCAGGAAGGTCCATACCAGACTCCTTCAAAGCATGCACCAACATCTCAAACTCATGCACTTGCTCAGTCATGGATTTCGTATCCACCAGTTTAAAGTCAAGGAACCTAGCCACAGAATACTTTTCCAACCCTTGCGAGTCAGTATTAAGTGTCTGGTCAAGCTTCTCCCATAAGAGCTTAGCAGTGTAGGAGTCAGATGAATAAACATCAAATAGAGTGTTCGCTAAAGCTACCAGAATTGCAGCCCTAGCCACCCCATCCTTTTCCTCCCACATATTATAAGCCTTAACAGTTTCAGCTTTCTCCTTAACCATAACTGGTTTCTCATACTGTACCACCGGCCATAGACCCTTTACCGTTAACCACAGTTTCATCTTTTTCTGCCAACGAGAAAAACCAACACCCCCACCGAATTTATCAGGCATACCTCACAAATCGATAGGCTGTGGGAAACGGTACATAGTCCAATCAATGGTGGGTACAGTAACAGTAGACCCATAGCCAGTCTCAACAACAGGAGTTTCCGTTTCGTTAACCATCTTGTTAATTAACAATATATAACACAAATATTCTCTTCAAGATTGTTGGGTATAATTAACTAAACAACAATGAGGCAGTGATATATATTAAACAAGAACAAGCAAATAACCAAATAACGAAACAAAACACGAAGGCATAAACAAGAGTATAATCAGTAACAGTAATTAACAAGAAAAGTAAGAACACTTATCTCTCACAGTAGCTTAAGCCAAGACAACAAGAGAGAAAGAACACAGCTGAGTCACCAAGCCCTTCAAGAAGACTTGGATGTTCTTGAAGAGAATATTGCCCCACTTACGTTGTGATTGGGTTGCAGCAATATCACTTCCAGGATAAAACAGCACCGATCAAAGGGTTCACAAATACACCAGTGATCAACAGCGACCAGCACCTCAGTTCGCCTAAGAACTATGTATTTCTCCTATATGTATCGTGAGAGAACAGAGAAAGAAGAAAATGAATCGTGTTACTATCCTTAGGACGTATCTCTTCACCTTAACGTTTATTTTCTTCTGTATTGTATATATAATACCAAAAATAAACGTAACTGATACTCCATAAAAGGAAAGTAAATATTCTGATTTAATTGCATTAAATGCATCAGGATTTATTTTTTTCAGTTACAGTAGCATCAGGATTTAGTCATCGGTAATATCAGAACTTAGTGTCCATTAGGATCAGGATTTAGTACTCATCAGGAACTGATATCCATCAGGATTTAGCCCATCAGTATTTGATGTCTGACCAAGTCCATCAGGATTTTCTCCAAGTACTGATCCAAATTTCCATCAGGATTTAATTCAAATACTGATCCAAATTTCCAGTACTGTTGCAACAAATAAATCTGAAACCTGTTAAAATAAACCAATAATCAATTCTTCTTTCAACTCAATTTATTTATGGATTCCACTAAGAAAATGTCTTAGATCCAAACATGAAAGTTTAAGTCCTCATTACAAGGAACAAACTCCACTTGTTAGTTTCCGGAAATTACATCAAGAACATATTATAAATATGTCTCAAACTTTCCATTTTCTAACAATTACCTCTATTGGTTGTTTCCCCAACATCAGAAGTTCTATAATCTTCATCCGGAGCAATAGTTCCATGACCTTTATCCGAAACAGCACCTCCGTACTCATGATGAGAAGACTCCCCCTGTTATGAAGCCAAAAAAGTATCACAAATATAGTTTATACATGAGATGCTTTCACATTGGCTAGTAATATTATGATTGATTTCAATATGCAAATTTAGGAGGCGATGTGCAGTTGTTTGAGGTTTCACTTATCAACCTTTCGGTGAAAGGTACAAATTTGGAAGGTGTAGGCGATCACAAAGGCTCGGTACGTAAACAATTTCTAGGTTTTACGTCACTATCTATGTTTACATTGTCCATTATATTTTGTTGCAAACTCGGATTGTTATCTTATAAAAGTTAATGTTACGTAAATTTTATCCACTCTATGAATAAAATAAAATATATATAATGTTTGAAAAAACAATCCGTAACCGAATCCTCAGGGGTACTTCCACCAGCAGTTATTCCTATTGTTAGAGGATCATCAGCTAACCAGTCTTCTTTTTCAACCAACTCGCCATGTTGCATGTTACAATATGTCAACATGAATGAGTTATATCGTATGCTGACATGGAATTTAAAATTTAATAAAGCCGTAAACGTAGGATTGTGAACGTTAATGTTCGATGCATGCTCCGAAAACTCCGAAGATTATATTTGCATCTGTAAGTCATTGATGTTTAGAATGCTATTCACAACAAAGTATTTACATAACATTAATTTAGTGAAAGTTAATAATTCAATTAGATGAAAATAATTTGCAGAACTTACTGATAACTTATAGGTTATTCTATTTCCAGGACAAATCCTCTGCTCAGTGTCAATCCAAAATGCTGGTATGCCGCTTTTCTCAGAAATCATTTGCAAGTGGCCAGTATTATTAGAATTTCAACCCCCAACTACTAACATCATGTCCATCTGATTCCCCAGCAATTTAGCCAGTGCATCTTGTCGTACCTTTCATAAAAATTGAGAATTTCTTATACACACTTTTGACAAAAATGCAAACGAAAAGTTTCAAATCGACTCAAAGACATTACTTGGTTAAAATCGTCGGAAATAGACCATCTACGACAGATGTGTGCGAAAGATCTTAAAATTTCTGGAAAGTAGGGTTCAGAAATTTGAATTTGACTTATAGTAGATGCAGAAGTAACTATAAAACTAATCTAATATCTAAAATAATTACAAAATTAAAGATATATACAATAAAGATCAATTTACATGTGTGGCCTCGCTGAGGGTGTTGAAGCTCATCAAGTGGTTGTTAATGTTAATGATTTTTCCATCCTGCAGTCAAAAATTAAAGTGGGGATTATAATCACTGTACTATAAAGCAAGAAAATTCAAAAAAAATGTAGCTGAAAGCCTGAAATTTTGTGTGTAGTTCATATTAGTAAAGCATGGCAGGTAGCAAAACAATATGGTATCCTTGGTCAGCATAGTAAGTATTATATTTTGCTTAGCATTGTAAGTATTATTGTTTGCTAACTGTCCAAGCATCAAGCAGAAGCAATGTGCTTATAAAGTACCTATTATATAATAGTGGAAATAAGCGGGCTCAGTTCACCAGTCCATCAAACGCTGCGCAATGATAGCATTAGTAGCATCACTTGGATGATATGCATCCCAGAAAATGTATTTTGATCTGTCTGGACAAACGTGTGTCGAACCTGGACCACATGGGATTATTCCTCCATGGCGCCCTGCGGATGAGCAACACGCTGAGTTCAAGTTTTGAAAACCTGTCAAAACAATTCAGGAAAAAGTAGCTTCTCATAAATCTTAGTTGTGATGTATAAACGATTTAAGTGACTGAAGTTAATGTAATGTAAAGAAAGATTGTGAAACAATGTAAACTGACCATATGAGGGGTAATTTTGAATGATATCAGCTACAATGTGGTAGACATCTGCATAAATAAATCTTGACCCCATGAGGTTGCCCTCAAGCTCAATTAGAAGGCTCTTTAATTGAATGTTAAAAGATTAGGCAAGCTGATTTGGCAAAGCAACACAATCATCTCCGGACAATGGATTTACATCTCTTTGATATGGTATGCATCCGATTGGCCCCACATTTGGCAAAATAAAATTTCTAGCACCCGAACAGTAAATCCTCTGGAACAAGTTTTTGAATAAACAGCATTGAGTGGATCATTTAACAACATAAACATCTAAGTGGATCGGTTAAAAAAACAGGTTTAGATGTTATAAATGATGATGAAGTCTTCTCTAAGGGAGTCTTAACGTAAGCTGAAGCCTGTATCTTGAAATTAAACTTGCAACAAACATCTTCGGAGATACTAACTTTTGTTTAACACTTGAAAGCACAGGCACCAAATAGTTGTTTATGAAATCATTAAAACCCATTGTAACAGAGAAGAGGGTTGTTTGCAATAGCTGCATTGCTGTAGGAAAACCTATTTGTGCAATTATATCTTGCCTTGTATTGGCAAAGGAATCAATCTGCACAGCCAACTCGATTCTACCACCCTGCAGATAACACTGCATACACAAATGTCTCCAACTATTAAAACCACAATGCTACATTTTATTTTTGATAAAGACCAGCAATCAAAATTGTTTAGCGGGATTCAGGTAATGTATAGGGTGCCTAGTGTCTTGGCAGATATTAACCGTTTAGTGCATCAGCAAGGACTAAAAAGTAAAACCAACTTAGATCGAAACAAAAACTCCACCATAAAAAACATAAAACCAATCAAGATTATACAAAATAGTTTAAATCTTTACAGGTATAGACAACGTAATAATAATGTAAAACTCATTACAGGTATAGACAACATAATAATAATGTAAAACTATTTAGAACTAAGATCAAACAGTTGGAGTGCAAAAATTACGTTCTTACAATATCGAAAAAAATTAGTGAAAAGGAACGATTTTTAAAAAATGAATGAAATGACTAATCATGACAAGGAGAGAAAGATCACCTGATTGTGTATCTCAACTACCATAAAAGATCATCCATTCCAATTTAATAACCACTTCATTTCTCCAATATCTTGAAAATAATTGACACATCCCTCTAAAACAATGTAAGAAATATTAATGGAATCAAGAAAAGAGTAGACAAATTAATGGATATATAGATCAGAGTAAAATCATAATCTTTTGAAATAAAATGAGAGATGAGAGAGAGTATGTAAAATATTTTGAATTTGAATTGACTGAAGAAAAGCATGAATCGATTTAGCCGTAGAAACAACTTTAATTTGAAATCACTCATACTACTGTTTTAGTAGTAATATAATAGGTTATCACCCTGATGAAGATTAAATTCATTTTAAATTCTATCAAACATGTAGTAATCCCCTTGTTTGATCCAGGTAATCATCTGTTCCATCACCATGAAAGCAAAATTAAGATTGAGGCAAATCACTGAATATTACCAATGAAATTGGAAGGATGGGTTGAAGGATTAGCCGGGACCTGATATAGTCGCATAAAATAATATAGCTATGGGCACACCTGGGCTTTGAAACTCTGAAAATCAAGCGCCTCTCTGTCTTGAATCTCTGAAAAATCAATAGCCTCTTGCCAAAATATTCCGGTGATTATACTGCCTAAGTCCACGGCGATGCAATCAAGCATGTGCAATCTGTTTGGGCAAAGTAGAGGCCGTAGAGATAGGATAGGATAGAATGTGTAATTTCATGAAAACTAAGGGTATTTAAGCCATTTTACAGGGGGTTTTTTGGCTCAAAATTATCCCCTTGTTCTGCTATTATATATAGAAGATGATATAAGAAGATTAGCAAACTAAGGAATCAACTTTACTAAAGGTGGCAATTGATATGATAGAAAGTTTAAAGAAAAGCAACGGGTGGTTTTTTTTTGGTGGTTTTTTTTTTTTGTGAGTAAACCAACTAATAAAGCCTACTGATAATAGCTCCTAAATGAAGAGTTGACAGAAAATGATTACAACTAGTATTCATAAAAAGAAAATAAAGGATTGTCTTATTTATAGGCCAGCTTAATCATTCTTTGTAAACAAAGCGCTGACAATTTTATCAATCTGTAGCTCATCACTTCCGTGTAAGGTGGAAAACTTTGACAAGCATACTTGTTACAGCAAGATGTGACTTAAAGGGAAAAGGGTGGGTTTGAAATATTCCAAATTGCTCCATGCTCCTAATCCTTTTTCCTTCTTTTTTCCTTCTAGTCATTTTTCTTCCTTTTTTGTCCTTCCTTGCACTTTATTTATTTATTTTGTCATTTCTTTATTTTACTCGAATTTCCTAAAATGCAACAAAATAATTTATTAAAATACGAGTTCAATCAATAAATAAGTAATAAAAATATGCAAAAATATGCATTTATCAAATCCCAAAATCATTGAAACACAAAAAGCTCCCTAAAACAAGGATTAAAACATTTTATAAATTTTCGCTTCTTCGTCCGTCCATCATTTCTTTGCATGTGATCTGCTTCCTGCAAAATTAAACTCAAAAGCAAACATTACTCTAGCCAAAAGGAGTACCCCTTTGGCTAGATACCTTAATCAACTAATACTAATTCGTTAATAAATATAATTTGTCAACTGACGACAGATAACAACCACCTATATAAGATCCAAAAACCGACAATTTCGGTACACCCAATAATGGTACAATAGTCAAATAATTTTCCAAAAACAGTATAACTAACAAGGAAATAGTTAATCAATTATTAATAATTAAAAGAATCAATTAATCAAAAACATTTAATCAAGGAAACAATTGATTAGGAGGTCAACTAATCAAATAAACAAATATCAATTAACATTTAATAAGGGAATCAATTAATCAGAAAATTAACCAAATAAATAAACAAAATAAATAAATAAAACACACATACCGAGCACACACACATGAAGAACAGGTCTCCGGAATTTACCCAAAATCCCGCCAAATTTCGGTCAACCAAACCAAATTCCGACAACAAAAAACAAGACCAGGAAATCTCCAAACCAACACCATATACTCCTTTTTATCATCTAAAATATCTGATCATCAATTTCACTTTGAAATACAACCAAAACTGACAGAAATCCGGCAATCCAAGCAATTTTTATTTTTGCCATGTCAGCTTCCAGTTGGCAATGATCCGGCAAATAAATGCCTTTCAGTTAATTACGATTAAATTTTGCATAGATTGATCATTATAAGTGTGAGTAAAAAATCATAATGATTATTTTGTAAACCGGAAAAAAATTGAATAATTTTTTTGGCTGAGTTCCAAGCAAAAATTGTACTCCCTCCGTCCCAATGGATTCTTTACACTTACTATTTTGGGCCGTCACATTCATTTCTTTACATTCCCAAAATAGTAAGTTTTAACACTATTACACCCATTACTTCACTTATTTTAACAATACTTTACACTATTACACCCACTACTTCACTTATTTTAACAATAAAATCACTATTACACCCACTACTTCACTTATTTTAACAATAAAATCACTATTTCACCCACTACTTTATTTATTTTAACAATATTACACTCACTTTATACCCACTTGTCTTGTCCTCCGTGCCCACCAGGAACGTAAAGATCCAAGTGGGATGGAGGGAGTAACTCCAGCAAACCGGAATAATACAATGTTGGACAAATACACTATATACAATGTTAATCAACAAATTCAAATTAGAAAACTTTTTTTTTTGAAACAATTCAAATTAGAAAACTTGGCAACTACTAAAAATAGTAGCAGTAGTTTGTGATCTAAATATCTGATCATAAGAATTTAGGTTTTTTTATTCTGGTGATAAAATTTCAGAAATATCAACAAAATTGATTCTGGTGCAGAATCTGAAATTTGTTTGTCCCGAACATATACCGACACTAGAAAGGTAAAATTGTAATACACAGATCAAAATATGACTTGCTCATGGAAAAGCTTAAAGATTCAATCTTCTGCTTTCTCATGAACGGTTAGCTGTGTGCCACTCCCACTGAGATGCCAAGTCTGTAGACCACTCCTTTCTGTTGAGAAGGTGCCATCAAGGGTTTCTTTGGCCTATATCCTGCCAGCCAATTTTGTTATTTTCAAACGTGTTTGAACTCATAGTCGGTGTTACCTAACTTTACAACTCATCTAATCTCAAGCATAAATTCATGTACTTCGATCATTCCTGATCGGCTGCACTCCTAGAGGCAGCCTACACGGGTTAAAATTTAGTGTAAGGCAACTGCTTCACAAAAGAAATAAAAGGATTCACCAAAGAAATTCTACAACACAGGATCAACAGATGGCTAAAACTGAACCCCTTCGGTGGTTGGTAATCTTGATCCTGATAGGCTTCTGCTAAACTCATTATATGTTTACTACTACCCAAGGCAACAGAACTTGTGTAGCCTAATACAAAACCTTTTCACAATTAGTCATCCTGAGAGCAAAATTCAGCTACAATGATTAGAAACAATGAGCACTTGAGTTTATACATATATAGGCCCAGATACAAACAACGCAGCTACAGACCACAACTTGAGTCTATGACCCATCGGCATATTCATCCCCAAAACTTCATTTTCCGAATTGGGCTTGGTCAGTTTTACAAGCAATCACATTTAAATGTACATGTCTAAGGGAGAATACTCCTTTACAGGAATTCTTTAAACATGATCCTAATGCAGGCACTCATTAGGGATATAAATCGTTGGTTCATGTCAATTTGACAATTTCTTTTGTGATATAACTATAATTAAACAGCAGCATTTATATAAACTAAAATTTGACTTGCACAACACATTTCGAAAAATAGGTGTGTGCAAACAACAAGCAGTCTTAAACTAGTAATCAATTCCATTAAAAAAAATTCAATAGCACCAACAGAATTACAGACTGAAAGTAAAGCCATTGTCTCAACAAAAACTGCAAAGGAAGGATTCACTGCTGTGCTCACTTCTTCTTCTCGGTACCACCTCCAGCTCTGTTGGCAATAAACATTAACCAAGGATTAGGCATTTTGCACAAAAAAGAAGATTAAAAAAAACATTTGATGGTAAAACACAAATATAATTTGTAATAGATTTGATCACCTCATTTTACGGAGAACATTGGACATCTCCTCTCTCTTCTTCTTAGCCCTCTTGTGGGTACCCAACTTTCTCTTGGCCACTTTCAGTGCACGCTTATCTTTTCCAACCTTCAAAAGCTCAGTAATTCGCTTCTCATAAGGAGCAAAACCAGCAACTTCTCTGATCAAGTTCCTCACAAAGTGGGTTCTTTTGCTGGTTTTCTAAAAAGATTACAACAAGATTCTTATGTTAAAATTATAAATAATATGATTGCAAACCAAATAAGCAGAAAGTAACATGAGTTAACAAAATAGACAAGGTAAAAATAACATACTCCTTTCCTATCAGATGGACGAGGGGCCAGCTCCTTCTTTGTTACAATGTGCCCTTTGTTCAGACCAACAAAGAGACCAGTATTTGGCTGTTTTGGAGCCATCTTCTGCCAAAAATGAATGACTATTTAGTCCAGCAACTAAAAATTCTAGGGCGAATGAATAATTTGAAATTGTACAAACACTAAAACAGAGAAAATCTATCTAGTACATGCAACACAACATGGCAAGACAATAAGACATTAATTTTGATTCCTTCAGTTTGATTGATGTGCAAATATGATTATAAGAGTTCCATGGAGAATAACAATTTACAAGAACAAGTTCATAGGATAGGACCAGCACCGAACTTGACTTTGCAGCAAAAGTATACCAAATTAAAAAAAAAAAAAAAAAACCAGAGATTTCCTACTACCAATACAGGGGTGACAAGGCTACTCATATCGATTGTGGGTATTAAATGTAAAAAAAAAAAAAAAAAAAGACTTGGCAGTGAGGAACAAAGGATAAGAACAGGGTACGATTTGACTTGAATATTCAAGAAAATGTTGTATAATCAATAGGCAGATAAAGACAGATTCTGTATAAACGCAAGGCAAGAGGTAAAAAAACACAACTACGGCAGAGCCTAATCATATGTTTGAATTGTGCAAGCATAAAAAAGAGCCAGAAACAAAATACTACAGCTTAATGCACTGAAATTCAAACCTTAAAACAGGGACGAGTTTGAGTGAGAGATGAACCTGAAATTCAAGAGAGGAAACAATGACAAGTTATATACAAGTTACATTTCATTTTTGTATGAAATACAAGTTAGGGTTTTCACAGTGCGGCGACTCACCTCACCTAACCTCACCTGTTGGGCGATATCAAAGCAAAATTAGGGTTTTCTGTATCTCCTCGTCTATTTATATTTACCACCATACAATACAAGGTTAGACTTGTAAATTCCATAAATCTTCTTGCTTCTATTCTTCTTTCCTTTATCTTTTGGATTTTATAATTCAAAAGTCAAAACCAATATTTAATATTTTACTATACTTATATATTTAAAATATTACTATTAAAATTCCAATTCTCCAAACAACATACTAAATTTAAATATTTCTAATGTCGGATCTAAAAATCCAATTCTTTTATTATTTTTATTAGAATTTATCTAAATTATTATAATTACTAAAATGAAATTAAAAAATAATGAAATATCAAAGAAGATAGTGTATCGCATGGGATATAAGCTTAGGGGAGAGCAAAATTTTCAAAACCCGCCCAAACCAGAATTTATGGTTTGTTAACGGTTCGGGTTGGTAACGGTTTCGATTTTTTAAAAACCGTAAATTAATGATTGGGTTCGGTTTACCTTGTCAAACCGACCAATATAACCCGTTCCACCCGAATATATAAAAATATATATTAATTATTTTTTATTATTATTTAAGAAATATAATTTAAATTAATAATCACTAGTACAGAATAGGCTTTTAGCGTCGGTCAAAATAGACATTAGGCGTCGGTTATTGGGCGTAGTCTATGAAGGCGACACTATAGGTATAGGCCTATAGCGTCGGTCAAAATGGCGACGCTGAAAGTCAATTATAGGCGTCGGTCATTTAAACAACCGACGCTAAAAGTCTGTTATAAGCGTCGGTCATTGAAACAACCGACGCTAAAAGTCAAGTCAAAGGCGTCAGTTATTGAAACAACCGACGCTGAAAGTCATATCAAAAGCGTCGGTCATTGAAACAACCGACGCTAAAAGTCAATTTTTTTTAAAAAAAAATTAAATTACAATTTCAAAAACAATTTAGCCCATGCCATCAAACACCATTATATATAAAATCACATTACATAATACAAGCTACCCTGAATATATACATGATATATAATCACGAATGAGATCTAATTAATAAACAATTTATAAGACTACTCTGATCTAATCCTTGCACAAAAAACCACCAATTTCTTGCGGAGCTAGAAAACAGATCTGGGCAAATTTCTTGCGGAGCTAGAAAAAAGGTCTAGGCATAGTCGTCGTTGCTAACACCATAGTACCCTCGGATCCTGGATGAGCCATGATGCGTAGAACTTATGGAGATTCTCAGGTGATGCATCAAGAATGTTGTAGTACTGTAGCACGAAAGCATCAGCTACTTGTTGAGCAGACAATGCTGGACATTCCGGACATTCCGGAGTAGCAAAATTAGAAAGGTAAGTCCCAGCATCAGACTAACATGCTCTTCTAGCTTGTTGGGGTCTAATATAACATGAAATAGATTAGTGATATTCATGCAGTCCAGGTGGAATCATCGTATAATCCTAGTGCTAATTCCCCAATAGCTGAAACGGTAAGTTGGGACTAAATGTAAGAGCGTTAAATAATTAAACAAGGCTCTAAGAGAAATATTATATTTGCCATTACACAATTAAATTACATTTGAAATACAGCTAATTATATTCAACAAGAAAATGCACATATACTCGGTATGTTATGTTGGGGAGTAAAGTGAGAGTTATCATGCAGAATTAGATGCACGAAGATCGTCTCTGAAATTAGCAGAATTAAACGTGCAACTTCAGTACTACTGAGGGTGTAATATCATAATACTCAAACATTACACTCTCAGTAGTACTAAAGTACTTAAGTTGCAAGTTTAAGGCAGTTCCGTGCATTAAGAAGCTACAGATTACAAGTCATCCCACAGACCCACACATACATATATTAAGCTAAATGCTGACGAATGGACAAATTAAAGAGTACATAACAATGAAGCACATCAACCCTATGATATACATTATGACATAAAAACAGGGACTTCGTCAATATACATTATGACATCAGATAAATAATTACACCTAGTAAACAAGGCCTTCTTTGATTTACATTATGAAACTACTGCAAGTTTGACTTAGATCTCTACTGTCTACTCTTTACAGGATAATGACATCACAATATTCACAAATATAAGAACATTGAATATAAAGGGATTCTATTTATCATTGAAGAATAACACAAGCACAAAGCACTGTAAACCAGATGAGCACCAGTACAAAGAAAATTTTACATACCTTCATTTTCCACATTTCCTTGGCACACCACACAAGAAATCAGATAAATTTTCTGCCTACAATAACAAGGGATATTCAAGTGTGAGTGTTTAATTAGCGATAACAAGGCACATTCAAGTGTGAGTATTTGTTCAGGGAAACCCGAGCTTCTGGATCGAAGTCTGATGTCATTGCCTCAGCTGTAAATAGCAGAATCTTCCACGCATCTCCAATACACATGTATAGGTATAATGAAACTGTTAAATATAATTGATATTAATGATTTCAGTGTTTAAGTGTAACAGTGAATAATCAGAGTTTAGCTGAAAGCAGTCAGAGTTTGGTTAAACGCTGACGAATGGAAGCGCAAACACTGACGAATGAAAGCGCAACAGAGTTTGTTAAACTCTATCTGGCGGAAGCGTTTACTTGTCAACAGTGATTGAAGAATACTTGAAGATAATTATGGAAGCGATATCTTTGAAGATTGGATAGTTGTCAAAGAGATTGTGTTGACTAAGGAAATGTGTAGCAATCGTAATTGATATCAATTGTATAGCTAATTTATAGGAGAATCAATTATCGATTGTATAGCAGCTGTATGTCTTATAAATACAGTTAGGTTAACCCTAAAAGGGAAATTGAACAATGAAGTTATCATTCATTGTAACCTAAGCAGCTCTCTGTGATAATTTACATCACTGAGAGTGGAATTTGAATACAAACAGTTTTAAGTGAATATACACATGTTACTTATTATTCTTTCATATACTCTTGATTATCATTGTGTATTCGGCCTATCAAGTGGTATCAGAGCCCATCTGTTACTTTAATACAGTTTAAGATCCAAACACAAAGATAATCAATGGCAGAGATTCCTCCTCCAACAGGTTCTGAGAAGGCTCCCATTACTGTGAGTCGTTATGAAACCATTAGGGTTCCTATTCTTAGGCCAGCAGAATATGCAATCTGGAAGGTTAAGATGACTATGTTTCTGGAGGCTACAGATCCAGAATATCTTGACAGGATTTATGAAGGTCCTCATAAACTTACTAAGTTATCTGTTGCTACTGCTGGACAAGAGGCCAAAACAGTCCCAAAGGAGAAGAAAGATATGACTCCTGAAGATCTTTCATCTACTGCAAAGGATGCAAAGGTTAGGCATCTACTTCATAGTGCCTTAGACAATGTTATGTCTAACAAAGTGATTAATTGTTGAAAGGCATATGATGTAGCCTATTTGTATTTCGAGGATTCAACTCAACTCAAACAAGAATGTAATAGTAAATAGTACATATGTACTGTCACATGTATCTCAAATGATTAACTGTCAAGAGAAAGAAGACAAAGTCAATCTACCGTTTTGAGTTATACTACACTTGAAGAAGTTCATTCAGTTGATCAAGCGTCAGTGGAGTAATCAAGACAGTGGGTTCTATTTATAGTGACAAGAGGTTCCTACAGTGGCAGAATACAGATTAGAAAGGTTTGAAAAAGAGTGAAGAAAAGGAAGACATGAACCACAGCTTTAAAGTCAATATATGAAGAACAGTCATTGCGATTAGTCACTCATGAACCAGACAGTACATCGAGTGTCAACATTAAACAGTGGTTGTTCGTCATTAACTTCAGTGGTTCAAGCTATCAAGACTGGTATGAGGGAAAATCATTGTGCAAGCAGCAGAAGTGCTAAATTAATTAACCACAAGGATTTTACTATCAAGTGGACTAGCTGTGAGGAAAAAGAGTTATCACAAAGAAATGCAAAGTGATATATTCTTAATGCTGAAACCCCGGTTAGAATTGTTGTATATTTTGCTAAGCAAAAGGAGTCCGGTTTCACATCCTCAAGAGACCGTAGCTTACACCTGGACGGGTTATGACAAAATAGAATTATCACAAGAATATGAAAAGTGATATATTCTTAAAGCTGGAACCCCGGTTGGAATTGTTATATTTTTTGTTAAGCAAAAGGAGTCCGGTTCCAGACGCTCAGGTAACCGCAGCTTAGGACTTAAGGATTTATTTATATTAATAAATATTTTATTTATTTGGAAAATTATATTTATAAATATCTAATAATATTAGATATTTATTTTTATAATTTCTGAATTAAAATAATTATTTATTAATTAAAGATTATAAGCTGTGCGGATTAAAAAGCATTTCTACGGAGCTGTCTCTAATAAGACGAAATAGGAGAAGAGACAAATTAAGCCCCGGTTGAAAATGAATTGCTAAGTAGGTCACAGGTTTTTGTAAATGTTTTGATTTAATAAACAATTACAAAATGAAACATATGCACATGTTGTCGGACCAGGCGCTCCACTCTCCTGCAGGCGCGTGAGGCGCACGCGCCAGAGAAAAGCAATCAGCAAAGCGCGCGCGTGTCCAGCAACTGGTATTCTTGCGAGTGGCCTTCTCAGCTGGCAATTCAATTCAGTTTTCACAGCAACAGATTTATGTCATACCGAACATATTCAATTATGTCATATCCAGAATTATGTCATTCCGGGTTTATGTCATATCCGAGATTATGTCATACAGACCAGGTGGAATTATGTCTTGGAGCAGATTATGTCATATTGATCAGCAGAAATTATGTCATAACGCAGATTATGTCATACTGAATGAAAATATCCTAGCCAGACAGCAACGTGGAGTACTTGGCTATAAAAAGAAAAAGAGTCAGAGACATACACACACACAGACAGAAACTTCACAGAAGAAAAAAAGAGAGACCAAGAGAGAATTGAGGGGAGAAAAAGAGAGCACCAAAGTTATATTTTCTCCTCCCCTCTTGATCATCACCGAAGTTTTAATAACTTGTAAATTCATCTCTAGAACATATTGTAATATCTTACCACTAGAGTTTGATTACTTGTAGTATTGAAACTATCTAGCGGATTAAGTTCCCTAGAATTTATCTCTCGAATTGCTTTTAGCATTCGATCTTTTTATTACAAATATAGAAAAGTTCATGTCGAATTTTCTATTGAATTTGTAATAATTAGTTTGGTCATCAAACCTTATAATTTGTACCCGTGTATTTAGACACACCCCATCAAGTTTAATATAATTTTATATTCAACTTGAAATATTGGTATTCATTTTATTCCGCATCAATTTGTTCTTGATTTAATATTTTAAGAAAAGAGCAAATTCGATAAAACGGTATAGTTTGTATTCAACCCCCCTTCTACAAACTATTTTGGACCTAACAATTGGTATCAGAGCCTTTTGATTGACGCACAAATCAAGATCCTTATTTTTGTGGTCCTCCAATTGGTTTTCGAGTTTGTTGACCCATACACAAATTAAATCCGGTATTAGACCAAAAAGTCAACTCCTCTATTTTCGAATCTTTAACCTTAAAAAATAATCATTTTTGAGATTTTTGATCTTTAAATAATTTGAACTTATATTCGAATTTTTTAATTCTTGAAATGATTAATTCTTGGAAATTTTGATTTTTAAACAACTTGAATTTATTTTCAAATTGTTTAATTCTCAAAATTTTTAATTCTTGGTAATTTCGAATTTTAATTAACTTGAATTTATTTTCGGATTCTTTAACTCTCAAAATTTTCATTTCTTGAGATTTTTTGATTCTTAAATAATTTGACTCTAATTTCAAATTTTAATTAATTTGAACTTACTTTCAGATTTTTTATTTCTCAAAAATTTTCAAGTCCTTGAAGTTTTTGAATTTTAAATATTTTGAATTTATTCTAAGCCAATGGTTCTAAGAAGATTGTTAGTTGAAGATTCCTCCAGGTTGTAAAGATGATTTGAATCTTTTGAAGAAGATGCATTTTTCAAGGAATTAATTTCTACCTACTGAAGAAAAATTTTGTGGAAGCTTCTCAAAGTTATATCCATAGAATTCACTGGTTTTTCAGAAGCAGGAATGAAAGAGGTTTTAGTGGATAGAATTTTTCTCGAAGATTTTAATTAACTCTATTGATTCTGTGATATACAAACACTCAGTGGATTGCTCCAATGTAACATCTACTACACTTAGTGGTTTGTACCAAGAAATGTCTTTCAAGGAATCAACAGAGATTTTAGAAAAGTGGAATCAATGAGGTTTGAGAATGGACTAGACAGTTAGACATGCCAGTCAGGAATTAATGATGGAACCTCAGAACAGACATGAAGAGTTACTAATTCAGAAAGAGTACTAAAGTTGTATCCATGGATCAGGCCTATCTACTCCGAAGCAGAAACTCTTCAGGATATAGTTCAACTTCAAGAGGTGGTTACAAGACTGAGATGGTGGAAAGAAACAAGACATGATAGTTGCAGTTATGAAAAGTTATATGTGATAAGTAACTATCAAGGTGTGCAACATGGTACAGAATTCTGACAGACAAGGATGAATAAGGATTCATTAAATGAGATGAAACAGAAGCATCAACGCAGAACTTGTCTTGTTGAAGGAAAGAGTTGGGATGGATCAGATGATGATGAGAAGAGCATAATGTATATCTTGCCTTCATAGCAATCTCTGAAGATGATTCACCTCAAATGTCTCAGGTATCAATTCTTCGAACTAATGTAATATGTAATTCTCAGAAATTCAAGCATGTTAAGATCTTAGTTTTTAATTGTTATATCTTTGGTTAGAAGATCTTAATATGTGTATGAATATTTGCTGAATTTAATTAATTGCAATAGTGAGTTAGAGATGTTCCTTAGACAATATCTTTTAATTCTTAATTGTAATATGTTAAGCATATAAGACCTCTGCTTAAGCTAGTTTCAGGATCCCCAGTATAACAAGATTTGATTATTCATTCTGAATTGTTTGTTAAGGTTTAAAAAGTTTAAAAGATGGAATAATTACCTAGGGTGTCAGTATAACATCAAGTTATTTTATAAAACTGACTTAGGTAATAGAGATTATATAATTTCTTATAACAACAGGAATGGATTGGATAGAATTAGTGATTTATTGTTAATTCTATTATTCCATGTACGTTTAGAAAATCATTGAATATCTGTAAATTTATTTGCTACCTGTTGCATGTGCATAGGTTAAAGTAGATAGTAGTGAATTTTCTAAAACTGTTGTTAACTCTGATAATAGAGAAATCTCTAATCCATCTGGACCCAAGTAAAAATGGGTACCAAGAACTTTTTATCCATTTGTGAATGTAGGGCTTAACAGGTTAATCGATTATGCATTATTATTGATTTATTCAAAGCATATCATTGAAGAAAGAACCATGCTATCAAATGTGATTGTGAAGACAGGCCAAGTGGTTTTCCCCTTGGAGATAACAGCAAGGGTATGAACCAGGGTCATGGCTATTCAATAGTTAGGAATGTTGTCAGTAATAATACCTCTTATGTGGAAGGTCCCAAGCACATCTTCTCAGGATCATACAACGTTATAGTTTTCAAAGAGAAGTGTCTGATCTTACACAAGAGTGATGGTAATCTTGCTATTCGAGGATAAAGGAAAGGAAACTTATTCGTAGCTGATCTGGAATCTCTGCAAGAGTATCTCATGCAAAGGTGGAGTCAACAACATCTTATCTAAAACTTCATCAAAGTGGAGTACTCAGGCAAGGTGAAGTCAACAAGGTTTAATCTAAAGCTTCATCAGACAAGAGCTCAGCTATGACAAAAGAAGCTCTCTTACCTGAATGTCAAATCAAGAGATTCGTTCCTGAAAATCGAATCAGTAAAGGAGACGGCCTCATCTGAAATTAAAGAAAAATGAAATTACGAGGCATGTCATAAAGGGAAGTCAAAGAAGCATCACATAGAAGTTCTACATCAAAGTAAAATATATTTTAGTAGTGATGACTGATGACTTTTCTCAACAAACAAGTTGTTGTTCAGACAATCTGAAGACAAGACACCACTGATGGTGATTGATCACATCTTAAACCATAATCCCTAAGAATTTTAGGAAGACCCCATAAGTATGAAGGAAATTGTTTTGCAATATTAAATGGAAGTGAGCATCCTAGCAATCAGCTAATGCTCAAGAGGATAATTTCCTTTGTTACTCAATGGAGTCAACAGCCTACAGGGTGATTGTTATTAATCAACAGAAGGTGATTGAAAGTCTTAGTGATGTTCAACAACTTCTAGCTCCAGCTGTCAATGGTAATGATGATTCAGATCCAACCAATGTGAAATATGAAGAATCTTCATGTAAACCCAACAACAGCTTAGGGGGAGCAATTGAAGGATAAAATAGTCAACTTAACACCATATTGAAAATCAAAGGACACTATGAGAACATATCTACCAATACAAAGAGTGTTGACTCAATTAACTCTTTGTCCCAGTTCTTAGTGTTTCTAATGGTGGAAGTAAAAGACTAGCAGAGCTTCAAGTACCAATGATTATTTCTATAGTTTTCTTTCAGAAGAAACTAAGAAAGTTACAAAGGCTCTGGAAGATCCAGATTGAGTGATTGCAATGCAAGATGATCTCAATCAGTGCAAAAGGTACATTGAAGGGAAACTGGTATCCAGACCAAACAACAAGGCTGTAATTGGTACAAGGATAACCAGAAGTCTAACTGGATGTCAAGGCATTGTTATGAGGAACAAGGCCAAACTGGATGCAAGGTTACAAGCTGATAAGACAGTATATCTGACAAGATGCACCAGTGATAAGACTTGAGGATATCAGGCACCTACTGCACATTTAAGATTTTGATGGACATCTGGACCTACTGAATCTGGATGCAAGAGGAATGTGAACAAGTGCACTCCTGGTTGGTGAGATAATTGAAGATCTCTACAGGTTAGTATGAACTGGTATCATCACTCAAGCAAGCATGGAAGACATGGTATGACACCCTAACTATAATTTAACATTTGTTATCAATCTTTAAACAATTGATATCATTTAGCAATTGGTGTCATATTTGTAGAACTCTCTTCATCATTAGGCACAAATACAATGATATATAAATGTGCAATGATATCTTGATTATATTATATGTTGGTTTATTAACTAAAAATTGGTATCAAGATATTTACTGATTTGATGTTGGTAAAGTTGCAATTCTTTTGATTTACTTTTGTAAGCCAAATGAATGATGACAATACAAATTAGTCAAGGATCTTTTGTTTCTATTCAGAAGATTCTAGACCTGTCAAGACTATATGCCAACACACATATTATATTCTCAATATGCAAATGTACAAGGCCCCAAGTGGATCCTAGAGAATCTATTCTTGTAGTTATTACACTTGATTTTCAGATGTCTTAAGTTGGACCCAAATCTGCGGAGATGGTACCCTAGAGACATCAGTTCTGACATGTTTTGCTGCAGAGAGACAGATCAAATGAGTTGTACGAAAGCAGGAGAACACAAGGAATCAAATTCATCTCCAACAACTCTGTGGAACACTCAAGGCCAAGTATCTTGCATAAGGTATCAATTTGTTTGAGAGAACATGTCTTTGATTAAGATTAACTTGCAGACATATTTATTAAATCACTTGATTAAGTCAATTTTTCAAGATTGGTTTGTAAATCTTGGGATTTTAGTAATGGAATATTCATTAAACATCCCATCTGTAAGTAATTCTTAAAGATTATATACAAGTACTCAATTGTCAATATTGAAAGGACTTGTAAGTAATTCTAAAATGAGTCATAAGTATTCAACTTCCTTATTGAAAGGACTTGTGAACTTATTAACATCCAGACCTCACGCTGAGAATTATCTATTAGATAATTGCCATGTGTATAATTGAATATATTTCATTGGTGATTATTTGAGGATAATTTAAATACTTAAATGCTAAAATCTAACTTATAGAGATTTAGTATTTATTTATTTATTTGTTATTTATTTTGACTTATATGGGTTATACACTTGAAGCAATTCAATATAAGTATTTGCTCTGTACCTCATATTTATTAAAATAAATATACAACTAACTAAATTGGACCTAACATTCCTGTTAGCTATCAATTTAGTTGTGAGATGTTAATTCTAGTGAATTTATCAATGCTCCATTTTCTGAAATTCACTAAAGTTAATATCATATTTCTAACAATTGGTTGTATTGAAGTTTTGACTTGTATCAGTTAATAATATTTAGTTAGAATTTTATTCACTAACTAATTGTGATGTATTAGTGCGAGTGAAATTACTTAGGACTCCTCTAAGTAATCATTGTTATATCTTTTACAATTCACTCCTACTATTATACATGGTATGAAAATTCTCTGAGTAGGACTATGGATTTTGTAATATCTAAAGTGACCGTAGTTCATTTACTTGGAATAATTTTTATGCTTATTTGCAAGCTTCTGATCACCTTGGTAATAAATGTTGTATACAATGGATCAAGGTGTATTGGACTTAGAATATTTTTCTAAGATTGCAGACAAGACAGCTTTGGTAATCGAGTCTTATTTTTGAACCAAGTTTGTCTACAACTAACAGTTGTTAGGAGTTAACAATTGTTATTATCGAGGAGTTGCCTTGAAGTCATGAGTTTAAAATGTTATATCTTAAGAAATTGTGAATTTCTTGTCAACTAGTTCCTCGTGCTTATGGATATCAGTGGATGATAGCCATAAATAGTTAGATACTAATATTCATTCTGTCAATTGGTATTCAAAGTAATAATTCAATCTTCATTGTATTGAATTTATCAAACAATTGGTATCATTGAATATTTAGTATTTAACAGTGATTATTTTTATCTTAGTTAAATTATGATATGAAGCAATTCAATGGTTTATTTGCTCATAATTTAATCTTGGTAAAGTAATCACAAACACAATTACTTGCATTCTAAAGTGTTTGATAAATACTATCAGTTGGTATCAAATAGTGAATATTTGTTTACTAACAGTTGCTAATTGCTCTAATACTTTATTGCATGTTAATTGTGGTATATATATTAGCTTTGCTGATATTACTTAGGATTTATTCTAAGTAAGAGTGTCTTATCTACAAATCATTAGTGTTAGTATATATTAAGATGTTTGACTTTCTAAGTATAAGTGAGACTTGAAGTTACATTCTGTCTCCTATCAGATCTTAAAGTGTTGAGAACTTTTAAAATTAAATTCTCTAATTCAGGTTATACATCACTTTATGCATATGATAGTTCTTAGAATATTTTACATCCATCAGACGATTACTTAGTTTATGTTGTGCTAAGTAATACAGCGCCAAAGGAGAGACATTGATTATCTGTACTTATGTACTTGGTAGTCTTTGCTACCTAAACGACATTTAGTGCTTGTTTGAGTCTTTTCACTAACTTTTGTGTTAAAGTTCTCTATACAAGATAAGCACTTAAAGAAAATCTTTTTTTCTTAATTACTGCGAAGTCAAGAGTTTGTGTCTTTTAAAAAATAAAACGACATAGTTTTCATTAAAAGACGTGATAATACAATGTTTTATGCATAAATACAAACTCTTTCACATTAATAGTTCTTAAAAGAAAACTCAATCTTTCTATAGTTGTGATTGCTTATATTGTAAAACTTTTTGAAGTCACAACTGTACATCATTTCTCACATGATATAATGCATATGTTCTCATTCAATGTTCTGATATATTTCAAATGCATTATATCTCTATATTGCTCTACTGCTTTGTGATGCAGGTTCAGCTCCTAGTGGAAGTTTTCTCACATGAAAGTCATGAGGTTGTAAACCCAACAACTTCTATCCCGGACTATAAATCCAAATCTAAACACATCCTAACTTACCCCTGAAGTGGAAGTAACCTATTAGACTAGAGGTCAATAAGGGAGTAACTGCATATGATGCAGCAAATAAGGATGTGATGGATAGTAAACCCACAGCTCTACCTCTCAAGGAGAATAGTCATATACAACTTGAGGTATCTGTAAGCTCACATGCATTCTCCCAAAAGAATGCAGAGCTGAAAATGGCACTAAAACAGTCTTTGGATTCATTCTCTCAACAGGATGAGTCTATTGAAATTCGCCTGTCAGCCAGGGCATCTATTTGTAATTCACTACCTCATACACAAACTAAAATACTTCCTATGCACAAAGTGAGATTGCACACACTAAGGACGAATTGACGGAACAACTAATACTCCGACCATTTTACGGTTAGGATTATAAGTTGAAGGTTCCTCAAAGAACCAAGAGTCTTCACAGACCTCGAGAGAAAACTTTGATCCCTAATGCAAAATCTTTCAGGATCAATGTTTAACTCCCCAGAGGGAACATCTCTGGATCCTGCGGGTAACGGGTCCGACATAGGTGCGGATCGGCAACTTGTGAACTATGATTCAGATTTTACCTGATGAGTTTCACAAGGTGATGTCTTCACAGACATTCGAAGGGAACCTTGATCTCAATGCTAAATTTATAGATCATTGTTTACCTTCTCAGAATTCAAATCCGAAAACCCTAAAAAGGGAAACTAGCAACTTGTAGATTATGACTCAGATTCGTCTGACGAGTCCAACGAGGAATTGGGAAAGATGATGAATTTAGTGCTAATTTCATCCTTGCCAAAAATTATGCTCTTCGGTAAGATGAACAACAAAAGAAACTGAATTCTTCCAACAACAAACACATCTCTAACAAACTCCCATTGCACCACCACTGACCTCTCTTGAAGGGGCTATGGTGATTTTTCTTTGCAGGTACTACACTTGGATGTTGGAGCTATGAGAAATAAGAGTGATACACTAGTGAGCATGAGTGTAAACACTTGAGAGATAAGAGAAGAGATCACTCATTTTAAGTGATATGAGTGGAGAGATGAGCTAAACACTTGTGAGGTACACGAAACAGAATCACACACTCACAGTGAGGAAGAAAGAGAAACACCAAATTCCATTCTCTATTCCCCAAACACAGTGAAAGAACAGTTGGGAGATATAAGGAAATTGTCGGGAGATTTGGTTGTCAAGATGATCAATAGTGAAGCCATTTTTTTATATCTAAAGGGCAAAGTTGATCAGTCTACATACTTCTATTCTGGAAGTCTTTATGAAAATTCTTCAACACAAGCAAAGCTTCTTTTCCTTATTGGAGCCGACAATGTTATATGTATGAAGAATCTGTTGTACCAAAGGTAAGAGGTGAGTTATAATTGAATATTTGGTATCATCTAATTTAATTGGATGTTTGCTATAATTGAATGTTTGGAGGATTACTCAACTAAGGGGGAGAGATATATTGAAGAAGATATACTCAAAGATTACCTTAGTAAGAGATATTCAACTAAGGGGGAGAGTATAAGTTTACCTTAGTGAGGGGGAGATTTTCTATCTAAGGGGGAAAGATATGAAAAAGGATATACCTTAGAAAGGGGGAGTATTCACCTTGTCAGGGGGAGATAGAAATATTCGCCTTGTCAGGGGAGATGAAAAGTATTCACCGTTATAAGGAGAAGTCATATCACCTCAGGTAGGGAGACATAAGGAAGGAGAGAAGTATGAAACGACAAAGAAGAATTCTTCAGTATGTGGTTGTAAAGTCATATTCTTTACCACTGAAGAGTTCTAGTATCTGCTGATAATGTTCAATGTTAAATTTAAAGGGTTATCAGGTAGATTTGTCAGAAATGAAGATGAGTTACTTAATGAAGATCAGTTCGGTGTCACAGGAACAATCATCTTTCATTTCATCTACTGAGATTCTGGAAATGTTATATCTAAACCAGAAATTTTTTTTGTAATGAATTATTTACTATAGCTCTTTAATGTTTTATCTTCTTCTTGTTTATAGTTGAGTTATCCTCTAGGTATTTGCTTGTTATTGTCTAACAAACAAATAGGGGGAGATTGAAAGGCATATGATGTAGCCTATTTGTATTTCGAGGATTCAACTTAACTCAAACAAGAATGTAATAGTAAATAGTACATATGTACTATCACAGGTATCTCAAATGATTATCTGTCAAGAGAAAGAAGACAAAGTCAATCTACCGTTTTGAGTTATACTACACTTGAAGAAGTTCATTCAGTTGATCAAGCGTCAGTGGAGTAATCAAGACAGTGGGTTCTATTTATAGTGACAAGAGGTTCCTACAGTGGCAGAATACAGATTATAAAGGTTTGAAAAAGAGTGAAGAAAAGGAAGACAGGAACCACAGCTTTAAAGTCAATATATGAAGAACCGTCATTGCGGTTACTCACTCATGAACCAGACAGTACATCGAGTGTCAACATTAAACAGTGGTTGTTCGTCATTAACTTCAGTGGTTCAAGCTATCAAGACTGGTATGAGGGAAAATCATTGTGCAAGCAGCAGAAGTGCTAAATTAATTAACCACAAGGATTTTACTATCAAGTGGACTAGCTGTGAGGAAAAAGAGTTATCACAAAGAAATGCAAAGTGATATATTCTTAATGCTGAAACCCCGGTTAGAATTGTTGTATATTTTGCTAAGCAAAAGGAGTCCGGTTTCACATCCTCAAGAGACCGTAGCTTACACCTGGACGGGTTATGACAAAATAGAATTATCACAAGAATATGAAAAGTGATATATTCTTAAAGCTGGAACCCCGGTTGGAATTGTTATATTTTTTGTTAAGCAAAAGGAGTCCGGTTCCAGACGCTCAGGTAACCGCAGCTTAGGACTTAAGGATTTATTTATATTAATAAATATTTTATTTATTTGGAAAATTATATTTATAAATATCTAATAATATTAGATATTTATTTTTATAATTTTTGAATTAAAATAATTATTTTTTAATTAAAGATTATAAGCTGTGCGGATTAAAAAGCATTTCTACGGAGCTGTCTCTAATAAGACGAAATAGGAGAGGAGACAAATTAAGCCCCGGTTGAAAATGAATTGCTAAGCAGGTCACAGGTTTTTGTAAATGTTTTGATTTAATAAACAATTACAAAATGAAACATATGCACATGTTGTCGGACCAGGCGCTCCACTCTCCTGTAGGCGCGTGAGGCGCACGCGCCAGAGAAAATCAATCAGCAAAGCGCGCGCGTGTCCAGCAACTGGTATTCTTGCGAGTGGCCTTCTCAGCTGGCAATTCAATTAAGTTTTCACAGCAACAGATTTATGTCATACCGAACATATTCAATTATGTCATATCCAAAATTATGTCATTCCGGGTTTATGTCATATCCGAGATTATGTCATATAGACCAGGTGGAATTATGTCTTGGAGCAGATTATGTCATATTGATCAGCAGAAATTATGTCATAACGCAGATTATATCATACTGAATGAAAATATCCTAGCCAGATAGCAACGTGGAGTACTTGGCTATAAAAAGAAAACGAGTCAGAGACATATACACACACGGACATAAACTTCACAGAAGAAAAAAAGAGAGACCAAGAGAGAATTGAGGGGAGAAAAAGAGAGCACCAAAGTTATATTTTCTCCTCCCCTCTTGATCATCACCGAAGTTTTAATAACTTGTAAATTCATCTCTAGAACATATTGTAATATCTTACCACTAGAGTTTGATTACTTGTAGTATTGAAACTATCTAGCGGATTAAGTTCCCTAGAATTTATCTCTCGAATTGCTTTTAGCATTCGATCTTTTTATTACAAATATAGAAAAGTTCATGTCGAATTTTCTATTGAATTTGTAATAATTAGTTTGGTCATCAAACCTTGTAATTTGTACCCGTGTATTTAGACACACCCCATCAAGTTTAATATAATTTTATATTCAACTTGAAATATTGGTATTCGTTTTATTCCGCATCAATTTGTTCTTGATTTAATATTTTAAGAAAAGAGCAAATTCGATAAAACGGTATAGTTTGTATTCAACCCCCCTTCTACAAACTATTTTGGACCTAACAATTGCACCACTGCAAAAGAGATCTGGGATGCCCTTGAGGTTAGATGTCAAGGAACTGCTGCTATCAAGAAGAATAGAAGAAACATACTCACACAGGAGTATGAGCACTTTGAGGTTAAATCTGTAGAAACCATGACAGAAACATTTGATAGATTCTGTAAATTGCTCAATGATTTGTCATTGGTAAACAAAGAGTATGACCTAGAATAATCAAATCTCAAGTTTCTTCTTTCTCTACCTGAAAAGTGGGATGTGAAAACAACCACCATAAGAGATAACTATGATCTTACTGATACTGAGATTGATGAAATCTATGGGCTGCTCAAAACTCATGAATTGGAAATGGAGCAGAGAAGCAAAAGATCAAATAAAAAGGCAAAATATGTTGCTCTAAAGGCTGAGGAGAAACCTTTGAAGAAGGAAGCATCAAGGAAGAAAACTAAAGGAAAAGCTTTGGTCATACAGTCTGAAAGTGAATCATCAATTACTAATGATGATTCAAACACTGATGATTCATCTGATTCTGAGGATGAAGAGGAAATGAGGAAGATGGCTGTCTTGATGTGAAGACTTTCAAGAAGATGGGTTTCAAGAACTTTAAGAAAGAAAACAGGTTTTATAGAGATTCAACTTCTGACAGAAAGAGTTTTAGGAAATCTGAGAGAAATGAGACTAAATCTGGGAAGAAGGATAAGTATGAGATTCAATGCTATAAGTGTAAGGAGATGGGTCACTATGCTCCTGAGTGCAAGAAGGGTAAAACTGAGAAGGCACTTTTCACCAAAGGCAGAGATTGGGCAGACACTTCAGACTCAGATGAGGAAGTTAACTATGCTCTCATGGCAACCAGTGAGACTCTTTCTGATTCTGAAAACAAGGTACCTCTGACTACCTATGCCTATAATAATGATAATATAACTGAATTAAGAATCTATCTTAAGGCTTTGCATATAAGTTATAGGGATCAGACTTTAGAAAATGAGAGAATCAAATTTGAGAATTTTGAACTTAAAGAGAGAAATAAAATTGTTGAAGAGAAACTTGAAAACATGCAACAAGTTCAGAAAGAAAGAGATGATGTTGTCTATCTAGAACAGGATTTGCTAGGAAAATATAAGCAACTAGAATCTGAGTTGGAAAAGGCAAATCACATAATTAAAACTTGGACTGATTCTGGAAAAGACACTCAAGAGGTTTTTCAATCTGACACTGTTGGTCTAGGTTATTCTGAGAAAGATGAACTTAGGTTTCAGAATAAAATCAAGATTAGACCACCACTCCCACCTAAGAAATTTGGAACATTTGTTAATGGAATAAGTGAACCTAGGTTTGAAGGTGGAAAATAAGCTGTTAAAAGAGAACCAGTAAAAACTAGTGTTAAACAGGTTAATATTGGTTTAATGACAGATAAATAACTTAAGCATAAGCTTAAGAAGTTAAAATCTGTTAAGAAACAGAAAGTGTCTAGAAAGAATAGGAATGGTAAAGTAGGCATTTCTCAAGGTAATTATCCAATGCTTTCTACTTTTGCTCCAAGAAAGACATGTCATAACTGTGGTAGCACTAACCATCTTGCTAGTTTTTGCAGGAAAAACAAAAACATTAATTCTTTACCTTCTAAGTCTGAAGTAAAGAAAGTTAATGTTAGAACTAGACCACCAGACATTATGCAAACATTTTGGAAGTACTTGGCATTCTATTTATACTTGCAGAGATTATCATGCTATTTATCATAATTACTATGAACCCAAGCCAAATTTGAAATGGGTTAAGGTTAATTCTGCAAGTGTAAACTCTGATAAAGTTAGCTTAAACTCTGATAATGTGAATTCCGCTGCAAAAGCTAACAAAGTTAAGAAAGCCAAAGGATCCAAGCAAGTCTGGATCCTTAAAACTAATCCTCAGTAAATGTTTGTGATTGCAGGGCACCAGGGAAAGTATCCTAGTCGTGGATAGTGGATGTTCAGGACACATGACTGGAAATAAAGCCCTATTATCAGAGTATGTGGAGAAGGCTGGCCCAAAAGTTTCCTATGGAGATGGCAACATAGGACATACTCTGGGATATGGCAATATCAATCTTGGAAGTGTCATCATCACAAATGTAGCTCTGGTTCCAGGACTCAAGCATGATCTGCTATCTGTGAGTCAAATCTGTGACAGAGGATATCATGTAGATTTTTAGCCTGAATATTGTGAAATCATCAGTAAATCTACAGGGAAGGTTGTTCTAGTTGGAAATAGGCACAATAACATCTATGAGATAATGTTGTCAACAAACTCTGATGGCAAAGCAGTGTGCCTGTCAACAAGAATGTCCAGTAAAGAGAGTTGGAAGTGGTATAAAAAACTCTCACATTTGAAAGTGAACAACATTAATGAGCTGATTAGAAAGAATCTTGTTAGAGGGCTCCCAAAATCATTATTACATGTTGATGGCCTATGTGATTCCTGTCAAAAGGCCAAACAAAGGAAGTCATCTTTCAAGAGCAAGACTGAATCTTCAATTGTTGATCCTTATCATCTTCTACATGTTGATCTTTTTGGACCAGTAAATGTGATGTCTATTGGAAGAAAGAAATATGCTTTGGTCATTGTTGATGAACACACCAGATATACATGGGTGTATTTTCTAGCAAAGAAGGATGAAACTGCATTAACTCTGATGGTGCATGTAAAGCAACTGGACAAAGGATCAAAACACAAAGTAAAGATAATAAGAAGTGATAATGGAATTGAATTCAGAAATGCAACAATGGAAGAATTTTGCAAAAACAAAGGAGTAAAGCAAGAGTTTTCTACACCTGGTACACCACAACAAAATGGTGTAGTTGAAAGAAAGAACAGAACCTTGATAGAAGCTGCTAGAACTATGCTTGATGAAGCAAAGCTGCCAACCTATTTCTGGGCAGAAGCTGTTCAGACTGCTTGTTTTACTCAGAATGCCACTCTGATCAATAAGCATGGAAAAACACCATATGAAATGGTGAGAGAAAAGAAGCCAAACCTGAAATATTTTCATATTTTTGGGTGCAAGTGCTTTGTGCTGAAAACTCATCCTAAACAGTTGACAAAATTTGAATTAAAAGCTGATGAAGGAATTTTTGTTGGTTATCCACTGCCAACTAAGGCATTCAGAGTTTATAATCTGAGAACCAAGGTTGTTATGGAATCTATTCATGTGTCATTTGATGACAAGAAAATAACTGGACTTGAAGATGTAGATGAACATGATCAACTGCACTTTGAGAATGAAGATTTAATCTCTGTTGAAGTAAACTCTGATGAAACTGATATGACAGACTGTGTTTTAACAGACTCTGATCCTCTACTGGTAAATACTGAAGAAATTCCTCAACCCAATCTAAGAGAAGAACCAGTTGAGGGGGAGCATGATCAAAATGATGACTCAAACACTGATAGTGAGTCAACTGAAAAATCTGAATCAAACTCTGATGACTCAAAATCTGAGAATTCAAATTATGACTCTAGGCAGTCAAATTCAGGGGAGCCTCAGAGAATGAAGAAAGTCAACAACAAAATCAGGAAAGCATGGATCAAGGGGGAGGATCACATGCTGAAAGAAGCCATTTACCTTCTGCTAGGAAATGGACAAAATCACATACTCCTGATTTGATTATTGGTGATCCAGATGCAAGAGTAAGGACAAGAAGTGCTACTGCAAGTGAATGTCTGTTCAATGCATTTTTGTCTAAAACTGAACCAAAGAAGGTAGAAGAAGCTCTTCAAGATGCTGACTGGATAACAACAATGCAGGAAGAGTTGAATGAATTTGAAAGAAATGAAGTTTGGACTCTTGTACCAAGACCCAAAGATAGATCTGTTGTTGGTACAAAATGGGTTTTCAGAAATAAAACTGACAGTGATGGAGCTATTACTAGAAATAAGGCAAGGCTTGTAGCAAAAGGCTATTCACAACAGGAAGGAATAGACTATGATGAAACTTTTGCTCCAGTTGCAAAATTGGAAGCAATAAGAATTTTTCTAGCATATGCTTCTCACAAGAAATTCAGAGTATTTCAAATGGATGTGAAAAGTGCTTTTCTGAATGGAAAGCTTGAAGAAGAGGTGTTTGTTGAATAACCACCAGGTTTTGTGGATCCCAAATATCCAGATTATGTCTACAGGCTGGACAAGGCACTTTATGGACTTAAGCAGGCACCAAGAGCATGGTATGAAACACTTGCTCAATTTCTTTTAGAGAGTGGATTTAACAGAGGTGCAATTGATAAAACTTTGTTTTATTTTAACTCTGGAAGTGATCTGCTTTTAGTTCAGATATATGTAGATGACATAATTTTTGGGTCTACTAATGACAAACTCTGTAAGAAATTTGCCAAGCTCATGCAGTCCAGGTATCAAATGAGCATGATGGGAGAGCTTAGTTATTTTCTAGGCTTACAAGTGAAGCAAAAAGATGATGGAATTTTCATAAATCAAGCAAAATATACCAGAAATCTTCTCAAGAAATTTGGCATGCTTGACTGTTCATCTGCAACAACTCCCATGGCAACAGCAACAAAATTAGACAAAGATACAGGAGTATCAGTAGATATGACAAATTACAGAGGCATGATAGGGTCTCTTCTTTATCTGACAGCAAGTAGACCTGATATCATGTATGCAACCTGTCTTTGTGCAAGGTTTCAGGCAGACCCTAGAGAACCACATCTATCAGCAGTAAAGAGAATTTTCAAGTATCTTAAAGGGACTATTACTTTGGGGCTGTGGTATCCAAGAGAATCAGATTTCAAGTTACTTGGATACTCTGATGTAGATTTTGCAGGCTGTAAGATAGACAGAAAAAGCACCAGTGGAAGCTGTCAATTTCTAGGTGACAGACTGGTTTCTTGGTACAGTAAGAAACAGAAATCGATTTCTACATCTACAGCTGAGGCAGAATATATTGCAGCTGGGAGCTGTTGTGCACAGATTCTCTGGATGAAGAATCAACTACTGGATTATGGATTAAGGTACAGTAAAATTCCTATTTACTGTGATAACCAAAGTGTTATTGCCATGACAGGTAATCCAGTACAGCATTCTATGACAAAGCACATCAGCATAAGGTATCACTTTATCAGAGAACATGTGGATGAAGGGAACATTGAACTTCATTTTGTGTCTACAGACCAACAGCTTGCAGACATTTTCACTAAGCCATTGAGTGAAGCTATGTTTACAAGGCTGATAAATGAGCTTGGGATGATCTCTAGTTTTGACTAGAGATACTGGTTAGACTCAAAATTTGTTTTTCATAATAATATGCTTTTCATGTTTTTGTGATTATGTGTTCTATGATTTGTATACCTTTATGTGGTTAGACACTGTTGATACTCAGTAGGTAACTCTGTTGGAATATTAGATAAACTCTCATAAACTCTGATAATGGTATTGTCTGAATATAAACACCGATGAAGAAATATGTGTGAAGCATGATTCTCAGTCATTAATCATGAATCCTTCTAAGTTTTTGTGATCTAATCTTAGACTGTGCAGAAATCTAACACAGCATGATACTGTTTCATATTTATAGCATCTCTTAGTTTATTTATCCTAAACTCTGAGTCTATATATACTGTGTGCATTGCCTCTCATGACTAATGTCTGATGACTGATGACCCCTAAACTCTGTTAGTTAAACTCTGATAATGTTTTTTTTTGTTTACCCCAACAGTAGTTAAATATAGGCTATTTACAACTCCTTTGAGATTATGTTGTATATAGGACGACCCAGGAACTTACTAGTAGTAAGGGCTAAAATTCTTTAATTTTTGGTGACTAGTCAAAAGACTAGGATGACCCAGGAACTTGCTAGTACTCAGTAAGGGCTAAAATTCTTTAATTTTTAGTGACTAGTCAAAGACTAGGATGACCCAAGAACTTATCAAAATGATAAAGGCTAAAATTATAGGATTTTTGGTGACTAGGTCCAACCTCTGATTACTGGAGTTATATATATATATATATATATATATATATATATATATATATATATATATATATATTATTAGATTAGTTATAAAGGGGGTTTAGAAGTTTCTGTATATCATGACGTGTTACTACAGAGTTTAGTGTTCATCAGACAATCAGTGTTTATTATGAGAGTTTGTGCAACCAGTACTTACTGATTTAGTTTATGGATTTTATGAAATATTAGATGCTCTAAAAATTGAAGTCGGTAAACTCTGCTATATACACACACACTCACCACTGTGCAGTTTTTGAGAAGACTATGGAAATAAAGATGGAGAATTGACAAACGCTGATGAATTTTTGTCTAATACTCTAAGGTATATTTTATTTCAGACATATTACATAGATGGGTTATGAGATTTTTTGAAATTTGGAATTAATGAGTGCCAACTGTACGTAGGTACTGTAGTGTAAGAGTGTCTTGAGAATAAGCGAGATAGTAGCAGTAATGATTGCTATAGTTACTGTGCATGCATATCTGTTCCGCTGTATATGCAACACGTGTCCCACTCACACATTAACCAAGAGACTGTAGCATGTTTTATTAAGTAAAACGATTGGTTTTTAATTTTTAATTATTAACCTTATCACTTTTCCTAACCGTTCATATTTACTTTCTACTCATCTACACAAAGTCTCTCTGGTCTTTCACTAATGCTTTTTCACAAACACTTTGCATACATACTATTTTTTTCACATCTTTTCATCTCAACTTCTTTCTAATGGCCACCAAATCTTTTAACGTTCATGGATTACTCTTTGTTACTAACAATTATGCAGCACCTTTGAACACTGAGAAGGTTCCTGAAGCGTTTCATATGATTCAAAACTTCTTGGGTGATTCAGAGATCGGAAAAGCTCTGGTTGAACCATCAACACTCTCTGGTTCTCAGATCGCTTCTTTCTGGAGAAACTCTGCTTATGATGATGGTGGAGAGTCTGGAACTCCATCAATTATTTTCACATATGAAGACAATGAGTTTGTTATCACTCCAACTACTGTCAGCGAGGCGCTGGGGTTTGAAACACACAACTCATATAGCATTGTTGGTGAGGATAATCTAAAATAGATGCTGCAAAGAATTGGGTATATGGAATCTCTGGAACGAATTGGTCAAGTGAAGAGGCCAGCTCTACGAAAGGAATGTAATTTCTTTTTCGACTGCATAACAAGGGCGTTTGCTAAGAAAACCACAAATTGGGATGCTATTCCTACTGATAGTCTTCAAATTGGATATGCTCTTCTTTATGGAGGTAATTTTGATTTTGGTAGACTTGTACTAATGAATTTGGGGGAAAGGTTGTCAGAGTCTCCTACTACTGTTTATTATGCTCGATTTTGTCAATTATTATTCTCTGCTTGTGTTCCTAATGTTCCTATTGCTGCTGAGGATATAATTCATCCTTTTCGAGTCACCAAAAGAATTTTCTCTGACATGACTAGTAAGGATGCACAAAATGATCATTTACCTAATTTGTTCTTACCCCTGGCACTTCAAAACCATATTCTCCAACCACAAGAACCACAGCAACCTGTACCACAGTCATCCATACCTACAAACACTGCTCAAACTTCAACTACAACACAATCTAAACCTTCTTCCACTCAACCTAAAACTACACTAGACACTGAACCACTAAACACTGAACCTCAACCACAAGTACCTCAGCCTCCTACTCAACCTCAACCTGACCAACAACCATCCAAACCAAAACGTGGGGGAAGAACCAAGCATACTTGTAACGCCCCCAAATCCGGGGTCAGGGATTTGGTCGTCACGCGGAAATCCTTAATAACAAATCACATGTTTAACCACATTAAACCATCTGTAGCCATTAATAATTGAGTTACAACATTTGAGACCCCAATCCCCAAGCATCTTTTAGGTTATAGGGCTAGAAACAAGAATCAACTCCTTACTACTAGTATGACTTCGTTGAGAAGTACACCAGCAACTAATACTATTTTGCGCAAAGTAACGTATATATTACACATCAATATAATTACATATAACTTACTCCAGATATAAACTTTCTAGATCATATCGTCTTCATAAGGCACGCTGCCCGCTTCATCTAAGCCATGCAGATAATCTCGTCCGGCTACCTTCCACTGAAAAGTTAATATTTGAAAACAAGCAAGTATGAGCGAAAGAATTGCTCAGCAAGTTATTACTAGAGTTTAACAAAATATCCCATCAGGTGCATGGGTTTCCAACATTCAACCGATACCTAATATCATTCTTGAACATTTATAACCACGAAATTCTATAGGGAAAGTATAATGTTTGAAAATAATATCAACTGAACAATGTACCAATATAATATAAAAGGTGTCGTTACAAGGTAATTAAATAGCCACATCTTGTTTGCGCAGTAATACACCAACATAAGCTTGCTGGTTATTCAATATGAAATCACTTATTGATAATATAATATCAATTTCTCTGCTATAACAAAATAATATAAATACTTGAACAAATCTCTCACTATCATCTTCTCATTTTCTTCTTATGCAACAATTATATATTTTAATATAAAAATCAGTTTCTCTTCATCTGTAACAATAATTCCATCATTTCATATCATTTTTCTGTTTTCAGTATAGAAATCTGAAAACCATTCTCAATTCTTTCTTTTAATCTTTTGGGGATATCTGCTGGCGCCAGATACGTAGGACGATGATCAGTCGCCTGACCGTATCCGCTCTCTGTTTACTACTAGTAGAAGGGATGATCCCTACCTGGTAATCAACCCTGGAGGAAGGCCACCTGCTAACATCCTCCCTTGGCATCTTCGTGCCGTAATAAAATAATGAATGCTGGACTGTGTCGCACACAGCCCTGACACAGCCTCTTACGCAAGTTTTATTGCAATCCCCCTTTTTCAAATCATTTTACCATTTCACATTTTTCCACTTTTCCGTTTCTATTCGCATTTCCATTCACATATATCATTTTCATTTCCATTTCCATTTCACCTTTCCATTTTCATATCCGTATTATAATCATTTGAAAACATATATACAGGTATATCAATTCAAGACATACATTCATTTCACTATAAAATTCCTTAAACCACCTTTTAACAATATATAATCACCCTTAGAACACTTAGAATATTTAAAGAATAACTATTCAATAATCCCTTTTAAATGAATATTATAATTAATATTCATTGAGTTAAATAACCAATAAAATAACATTTATCAATATCATTCCAGACATTTTTAACCACAAATGTCTCATTTATATCCATCGAAACATCTTTATTATTATTCCGGAACAACGATTTTAAGAAAACATTTTAAAAATAATATTCATCTAATTAAATAAATTTAATTAGACGAATAAGGTTTATTTAATCAGTAGATGCTTCAAGAGGTATCTAATAATTAAATAAACACTAGTTTATTGGTGATGTTGCCATTAGGTTAATTATTGCGAAATCCTTTCTAAAAACTTTGTCCGGGTTTTCAAAAATATACATTTCAAGATAACCCCTTCCACTTTTCCATTCATATATCAATACCTTTAAAATACACTAACTAAAATACTTTACATGTAAGTCCCTTTTTAAGAAAAATCTGTAGATATCAACTGTTGTCCCCTTATATAACAAAATATTTATTAATAACGTCTGAAACAGTTTAGAACTCAATATCCCCAATTTACACCTAATTATAATATCATAAAATAACTTTAGATAACAACTGATATCATAATGTCGTAAGAATAACCATAAATAACAACTGATATCATTCCCTCCCATATCACTTTACTCTTTATAGTATATCACTCTCTCCATATCACATATATTTCCAATCAAATCATTTTACTTAAAAGTAAACAATTTATCAAGATAAAGATAGAATAAATCTTGCAAATATGGACTGAGGTCTTATTCTACACATTTCATATATTTCAAAATAAATATACTCTGAACGATAGAGTATGTATAAATAAACTTGCCTCTGGTCCTTAGCACCAAACGGAACACCGCGAACAAATCCTTGGCGTTTCGCCCAAGCAGTTCCATGAACTTTACACGACGCCTCGATCCTTCCTTTTTGATACACGTTGCTCCACTTGATCACACCCTAATGGTACTGTAATTGTTACGAGTACGCGTCAGTCCAACCTCGTATCTCGAGTAGACCCAACTCAGAATTACCACTGAGTCACCTAAAGTCGTACTATAGTTGTTATCCCTATAACTGACTACTCAAATACCAATTAATGCACATAACACATTTAATCACTTCACTTAACATAAACAATTATAATACTAGTGTCATTCTATGAAAAAACTCAGTTTATAAATAATTCTCAAAACGCATTTAATCCCCGAAACACATAAATTCTTGAATTAAATCACTTAGCACATAAATCCTCGAGACAACAATTACCCTCGAATTAATTCACTTAACACATATACACATAAACAGTTAACATCCAAATCATACCTTTAAACCCTTGAAATCAAATAAGTTAAATAAATTAAAAATGCAGGGGATTTTTAGAAAATTTCGGCATGTAGTATTCGTTTATCGGACTATGGGCTCAGCCCCTCCATGCCAAACAAAACAATTTATAACCCTGCTTTTGATAAAATAAAAGCTGCCTCAACTTGCAGCAACATAAAAGTAAACAAATAATGAAAAGTACCCGCCCGAACATGCGGCACCTAGCACATAATAATTTACACTACTACTTACGCGACACCAATGATCGTATTTCTCACGCATTTTAATGATACACGTGACAACCAATCATTGATGTTCGTAAGCCCTAGGGAACAACCCCTAGCACTAACTATTACTTACGCTATATCAATGATCACATCACTCAAGTATATTAATTATACTCATGATAGCTAATCATGGATATTCGTAAGCCCTAGGGATTAGTCGAAAAGAATTACACAAGTCCTTTAAATATTGACATTTAAAAACTTGTGATCTTCTCATAACCCCTAGCACAATTCTAATTATTATAAAATTCTAACATTTAACATGTATCACGTATTCTCATACTTACCAACACCAAGTAATTGACGATTATACATTCAACAAATACTAAGACTTGATTTATACCATTTAGAATTTAGCACATAAACATTTACCATTTAGTCAAACTATGCAACTCCACATATTATCCGACAACTAATATTTACCCACTAAAGACCACAAACTAATTCCAACCATTACACTTAGAAATTAGAACTTAAGTATTTATAAATTAACAACACAAATAAACTTTTAACATGCCTTACACGACAATAACAATTTACAATTAACGACCAACAATCAATAAACCCGAATATTTTCCGAGTTCCCAAAATTATACTTAACCAATATACTCTCCGAATTAAAATACGGAAATCCCAATAATATTCACAATCCACCATATTACTCTAATTACGAAAATTAGCATACTAACTTACAATTTAAATCCAACTTAATTACCACAATAATCTCACCATTTAACTAATTAAATTACAACCATATACTCAAAATTCCACATAATCTAATTACTAAAATTAACACCATAAAACTCACAATTTAAAACTAATTAAATTACAACAATAATTACTCAAAGTTAAACTACAACAATTAATTACATAATTTAAATTATACACAAAAGGGGTATACCATTCATCGGAAAATCACCACCAGCGTCCTGCTGCTACCTCCGCCGCCGGAACTTCCTTCTCCGGTCGACCTCCGTACGCCTCCACAGCCGTCGCCCCTCCTCCTGCCTTCAACCGCGCCACCACCAGTTGATTCCTCCACTGCTAACACACACACACACACACGACAATACACACACACCGCACGTACACAACACATACACACGTATCTATACATATATATAACCCAATCTCTTTTAATCTCTCTCAATCTCTCTTCTTCTTCCCCCTTTTCTTTCCCTTCTCTCTCTTTTTCCTTCTCCTGTATTCTCTCGAACCTTCTGACTCTGCTCTTGTTTTCAACTAATGGGCTTGGCCCAATTCCTTTATAACACTACTACTTATCCCCTATTCGGCCCAATTATAACAAATAACGACTAAAAATCACAATTAAATAAAACCTCCGGAAAATTACACTTTTCATTTTTAAAATAAAGAATATAAAATTAGGAGCACCCACATATTTTCAAAATATTTTTCGGATCAAAAATGAATTAAATATGAATTTTCAAAGTTTTGATCCTTTAAATACAATAAAACTCTTAAAATCATTTTAAAATACCGAAACATCCAAATTAATTCACCCAACCATTTTAAAAACTAAATAATATTATAAAGATAATATTACAAAAGATTTCATGATTTTTAATTCCTCCGATAATTTTATAAAATTAACATAGGATCAAAATGCATGATTTAAATATATTTAAATCCTCAAAAATATAAATAAAATACATCAGCCTTCACAACTCACACAATCATCATATAAACACATAAACACAACTTCACATATATTCCACCTTCCAACAATAATCACATAATATAGTTCATAATTACACTGAACCAGACAATAATTAAATAATTCGCTTTTGAAATTCCTTGAACTGGAATAATGAACAATAAAATAAAATAAAAAATTTCCTCCTCATTTTAGGAAAACATTAATATTCTTAAAATAATAATAAAATCATTTTCTGAAAATTCGGGTTATTACAATCTACCCCCCTTAAAAGGATTCCGTCCACGGAATCAGCTAAGGCCACTACTGGGATTCCTCAACTCCTTCATCATCAACTCTTATTCTACAATACTGGAGATAGTGTCCCTTCGTAAACATCTCCTCCGAAACCTTAATTCAACCATAAAATCCATACTTGACACAGTTACCACTAGAATCTCACAACCCCATCACTATTCCTTTCACACATATATGTCCCGACCAACTTGCCACTATCATCCTATCCTTGAGAGAGAGTTCACTGATTCCATTAACATAACACTCTTGAGAGAGAGATTGCACTCATTACATAAATCACAATGTCCTTGAGAGAGAGCAAACTAATTCTATCGATACGCCACTGATATTATATTCGTTTTAGGATTCGCTCATGCTCTTGGCGATTCCATTCGAATCTAACTTCTATCAGCGAATTTCGAGTTGACCGACCTGGCTGGCATCCCCTTGAAATTCATTAGATAACCAGAATCATGGAGCTTTAAAAAGATAGCTGTCATATCAAGACAAATGTCACCCACTAGTGACCATAGGATTATGAGTTTTGAAACAAACCTTCTTGGAAATAAGAGAATTTACTGAGAGATCAATATGATCATAAGAACTCACGTTGCGTGTCTCAGTTAAGACATTACTAAAGGTAATTAGCCTTCTTGTATTTCACAACTCACAAGTGATGGCGTCCCATCAGACTTCTATCACACAGACAGATAGTCCTTGTGGCCCCTATCAGTATAGGGTTGTTCGTCTCAGTGGAAATTGAGAAGTATGAAAGCAATTCAAAGTCAAGTCAATAATAATCATCTTTTGGCAATTAATTCTCAAAGGGACACCTTGGATTAAAATCGAACAATTTCCAAGGCGCGATTTCCAAAGAAAAGGATAACCAGAAAGATACTGGTATTCAACAAGCAAGTGGTGCTATATCACCATTGAATTATCCACTATTGAAGAAAAGTGGAAGTTTGAAACAATATCATTTGATAGGGCTTCGAAAACCTGAAGGTAAGTATAATGAAAGCCCTTGGCACAATTGAAATTTAATATGGCTTAACATAAGTATTAAAGAATAACTTCGAAGAGGAAATATATCCTTTATCAAAATTCTCCCTTAGAGATATGTCAAATAATTTATAGATTGGGGAGGAAATCAAAAAGATTCAACAATGGGGATATTGCCAAGGTCTCCACGGATGCCTTTTATGTCGGCTCCTCTGACGGATAATCGTTCGATCCCAGAGCTGTTCTTTTCCAGGCACACCATAAGGTGCTTGATAACTTACGTCATCATCGACACTAATAATCGCAAGGAATTCTATCTCAACATGTCCTTCAACATAGCATTCAAATCTTAACTTAATCATTGGCACTACACCCGGTAGTCCAACATGAACTCTACATGAGCTCCGACGTTCTCACATAACTATACACACTCCTACTCACTCTCGTTTCTAGTTTACTATAACCTCAGCTCTGATACCAAACTGTAACGCCCCCAAATCCGGGGTCAGGGATTTGGTCGTCACGCGGAAATCCTTAATAACAAATCACATGTTTAACCACATTAAACCATCTGTAGCCATTAATAATTGAGTTACAACATTTGAGACCCCAATCCCCAAGCATCTTTTAGGTTATAGGGCTAGAAACAAGAATCAACTCCTTACTACTAGTATGACTTCGTTGAGAAGTACACCAGCAACTAATACTATTTTGCGCAAAGTAACGTATATATTACACATCAATATAATTACATATAACTTACTCCAGATATAAACTTTCTAGATCATATCGTCTTCATAAGGCACGCTGCCCGCTTCATCTAAGCCATGCAGATAATCTCGTCCGGCTACCTTCCACTGAAAAGTTAATATTTGAAAACAAGCAAGTATGAGCGAAAGAATTGCTCAGCAAGTTATTACTAGAGTTTAACAAAATATCCCATCAGGTGCATGGGTTTCCAACATTCAACCGATACCTAATATCATTCTTGAACATTTATAACCACGAAATTCTATAGGGAAAGTATAATGTTTGAAAATAATATCAACTGAACAATGTACCAATATAATATAAAAGGTGTCGTTACAAGGTAATTAAATAGCCACATCTTGTTTGCGCAGTAATACACCAACATAAGCTTGCTGGTTATTCAATATGAAATCACTTATTGATAATATAATATCAATTTCTCTGCTATAACAAGATAATATAAATACTTGAAAAAATCTCTCACTATCATCTTCTCATTTTCTTCTTATGCAACAATTATATATTTTAATATAAAAATCAGTTTCTCTTCATCTGTAACAATAATTCCATCATTTCATATCATTTTTCTGTTTTCAGTATAGAAATCTGAAAACCATTCTCAATTCTTTCTTTTAATCTTTTGGGGATATCTGCTGGCGCCAGATACGTAGGATGATGATCAGTCGCCTGACCGTATCCGCTCTCTGTTTACTACTAGTAGAAGGGATGATCCCTACCTGGTAATCAACCATGGAGGAAGGCCACCTGCTAACATCCTCCCTTGGCATCTTCGTGCCGTAATAAAATAATGAATGATGGACTATGTCGCACACAGCCCTGACACAGCCTCTTACGCAAGTTTTATTGCAATCCCCCTTTTTCAAATCATTTTACCATTTCACATTTTTCCACTTTTCCGATTCTATTCGCATTTCCATTCACATATATCATTTTCATTTCCATTTCAATTTCACCTTTCCATTTTCATATCCGTATTATAATCATTTGAAAACATATATACAGGTATATCAATTCAAGACATACATTCATTTCACTATAAAATTCCTTAAACCACCTTTTAACAATATATAATCACCCTTAGAACACTTAGAATATTTAAAGAATAACTATTCAATAATCCCTTTTAAATGAATATTATAATTAATATTCATTGAGTTAAATAACCAATAAAATAACATTTATCAATATCATTCCAGACATTTTTAACCACAAATGTCTCATTTATATCCATCGAAACATCTTTATTATTATTCCGGAACAACGATTTTAAGAAAACATTTTAAAAATAATATTCATCTAATTAAATAAATTTAATTAGACGAATAAGGTTTATTTAATCAGTAGATGCTTCAAGAGGTATCTAATAATTAAATAAACACTAGTTTATTGGTGATGTTGCCATTAGGTTAATTATTGCGAAATCCTTTCCAAAAACTTTGTCCGGGTTTTCAAAAATATACATTTCAAGATAACCCCTTCCACTTTTCCATTCATATATCAATACCTTTAAAATACACTAACTAAAATACTTTACATGTAAGTCCCTTTTTAAGAAAAATCTGTAGATATCAACTGTTGTCCCCTTATATAACAAAATATTTATTAATAACGTCTGAAACAGTTTAGAACTCAATATCCCCAATTTACACCTAATTATAATATCATAAAATAACTTTAGATAACAACTGATATCATAATGTCGTAAGAATAACCATAAATAACAACTGATATCATTCCCTCCCATATCACTTTACTCCTTATAGTATATCACTCTCTCCATATCACATATATTTCCAATCAAATCATTTTACTTAAAAGTAAACAATTTATCAAGATAAAGATAGAATAAATCTTGCAAATATGGACCGAGGTCTTATTCTACACATTTCATATATTTCAAAATAAATATACTCTGAACGATAGAGTATGTATAAATAAACTTGCCTCTGGTCCTTAGCACCAAACGGAACACCGCGAATAAATCCTTGGCGTTTCGCCCAAGCAGTTCCATGAACTTTACACGACGCCTCGATCCTTCCTTTTTGATACACGTTGCTTCACTTGATCACACCCTAATGGTACTGTAATTGTTACGAGTACGCGTCAGTCCAACCTCGTATCTCGAGTAGACCCAACTCAGAATTACCACTGAGTCACCTAAAGTCGTACTATAGTTGTTATCCCTATAACTGACTACTCAAATACCAATTAATGCACATAACACATTTAATCAACTTCACTTAACATATACAATTATAATACTAGTGTCATTCTATGAAAAAACTCAGTTTATAAATAATTCTCAAAACGCATTTAATCCCCGAAACACATAAATCCTTGAATTAAATCACTTAGCACATAAATCCTCGAGACAACAATTACCCTCGAATTAATTCACTTAACACATATACACATAAACAGTTAACACCCAAATCATACCTTTAAACCCTTGAAATCAAATAAGTTAAATAAATTAAAAATGCAGGGGATTTTTAGAAAATTTCGGCATGTAGTATTCGTTTATCGGACTATGGGCTCAGCCCCTCCATGCCAAACAAAACAATTTATAACCCTGCTTTTGATAAAATAAAAGCTGCCTCAACTTGCAGCAACATAAAAGTAAACAAATAATGAAAAGTACCCGCCCGAACATGCGGCACCTAGCACATAATAATTTACACTACTACTTACGCTACACCAATGATCGTATTTCTCACGCATTTTAATGATACACGTGACAACCAATCATTGATGTTCGTAAGCCCTAGGGAACAACCCCTAGCACTAACTATTACTTACGCTATATCAATGATCACATCACTCAAGTATATTAATTATACTCGTGATAGCTAATCATGGATATTCGTAAGCCCTAGGGATTAGTCGAAAAGAATTACACAAGTCCTTTAAATATTGACATTTAAAAACTTGTGATCTTCTCATAACCCCTAGCACAATTCTAATTATTATAAAATTCTAACATTTAACATGTATCACGTATTCTCATACTTACCAACACCAAGTAATTGACGATTATACATTCAACAAATACTAAGACTTGATTTATACCATTTAGGATTTAGCACATAAACATTTACCATTTAGTCAAACTATGCAACTCCACATATTATCCGACAACTAATATTTACCCACTAAAGACCACAAACTAATTCCAACCATTACACTTAGAAATTAGAACTTAAGCATTTATAAATTAACAACACAAATAAACTTTTAACATGCCTTACACGACAATAACAATTTACAATTAACGACCAACAATCAATAAACCCGAATATTTTCCGAGTTCCCAAAATTATACTTAACCAATATACTCTCCGAATTAAAATACGGAAATCCCAATAATATTCACAATCCACCATATTACTCTAATTACAAAAATTAGCATACTAACTTACAATTTAAATCCAACTTAATTACCACAATAATCTCACCATTTAACTAATTAAATTACAACCATATACTCAAAATTCCACATAATCTAATTACTAAAATTAACACCATAAAACTCACAATTTAAAACTAATTAAATTACAACAATAATTACTCAAAGTTAAACTACAACAATTAATTACATAATTTAAATTATACACAAAAGGGGTATACCATTCATCGGAAAATCACCACCAGCGTCCTGCTGCTACCTCCGCCGCCGGAACTTCCTTCTCCGGTCGACCTCCGTACGCCTCCACAGCCGTCGCCCCTCCTCCTGCCTTCAACCGCGCCACCACCAGTTGATTCCTCCACTGCTAACACACACACACACATACGCGACAATACACACACACCGCACGTACACAACACATACACACGTATCTATACATATATATAACCCAATCTCTTTTAATCTCTCTCAATCTCTCCTCTTCTTCCCCCTTTTCTTTCCCTTCTCTCTTTTTTTCCTTCTCCTGTATTCTCTCGAACCTTCTGACTCTGCTCTTGTTTTCAACAAATGGGCTTGGCCCAATTCCTTTATAACACTACTACTTATCCCCTATTCGGCCCAATTATAACAAATAACGACTAAAAATCACAATTAAATAAAACCTCCGGAAAATTACACTTTTCATTTTTAAAATAAAGAATATAAAATTAGGAGCACCCACATATTTTCAAAATATTTTTCGGATCAAAAATGAATTAAATATGAATTTTCAAAGTTTTGATCCTTTAAATACAATAAAACTCTTAAAATCATTTTAAAATACCGAAACATCCAAATTAATTCACCCAACCATTTTAAAAACTAAATAATATTATAAAGATAATATTACAAAAGATTTCATGATTTTTAATTCCTCCGATAATTTTATAAAATTAACATAGGATCAAAATGCATGATTTAAATATATTTAAATCCTCAAAAATATAAATAAAATACATCAGCCTTCACAACTCACACAATCATCATATAAACACATAAACACAACTTCACATATATTCCACCTTCCAACAATAATCACATAATATAGTTCATAATTACACTGAACCAGACAATAATTAAATAATTCGCTTTTGAAATTCCTTGAACTGGAATAATGAACAATAAAATAAAATAAAAAATTTCCTCCTCATTTTAGGAAAACATTAATATTCTTAAAATAATAATAAAATCATTTTCTGAAAATTCGGGTTATTACAATACTGCTCTTAATTCAAGGCATAGCTCTGCAAGGGCTAAGAGGGCCAGAAAAGAGAAAAAGGAGAGAGCGAATATGTCTCCATCCCCATCAATTGTTGATGTAGAGGAAGAGTCAACCTCTGATGGAGAAGAGGAAGCTGTTGAGGTGCAAACTCATAAAAGAAGGAAGTTGGTCATCTCTGGTTCTGATGAAGAGATGGAAGTTAAAGCTCCAGAGGTAGTTTCTCAGGAAATACCTACTGTTGAGGTACCTATTGCACAAGAAACTATCAAAGTCACTGAGGATGCAAAGATTCCTACAGAAATTAGAGGTGGTTTTGTTCAAATGGATGAGTTTGTTGAAACATTCATGCCAATCTCTGATGATTTTGAAGTTCCTCTATCTTCACCAATTATCAATTCTGAAGCCACAGGTGTAGCTGATCAACCCACTTTGGTTCTTGATGAGACAGTTACAACTCACACTGAGTTAATCTCTGATGCTCATCATATTATTGAAAAAGGTGAAGAAGTTGATCAGGCTAAGGATGTAATCTCTGAGCATGTGGTTGCAGAGAATATTGAGATATCAAAGTCTGCTGATGTTGAGAAAGAGATTGCAGAGAATGTTGAAGAAGTTTTTGCTGAGAATACTATCACTGAACAAGATGGCATTGCACATGCTCCTGGTGCAAATGTTGACATTAAAGAAAGTGCACATGATGCTGCTGACAAAGATACTGATATTGAAGAAAGTGCTCATGGTGAAGCTGAAGAGAGTGCAGAATCTGATTCTTCTCAAAGTGCCCCTGTGCAAACTGATGCAAAGCATGCACCATTTTCTCAGCCCTCTAATGCACATGAAGTTGAAGCAGAGTTTCTTGCTAAATTCTCTGAAAATTGGTACAAGGAAGATTGTATTTTTCCTAGAGGGAGAGCAGCAAAGTTTGTGCAACAAACTGCTAAGAAAATTTCCAATCCAGAGCTTCTTTCCTGTTTAAAGGCCACAGTGGTTCAAGTCAAAACTCTGGATGGGAGATTTGCTGATACTCAAAAGGAAATCACTGATTTAAAAACTGAGATTCAGATTCGAGACATGACTATGGAGAGAGAATCTAAGCTCAGGAGTCAAAAATTTACTAAAGCTCAAGAAGTTCTTTTTGAGAGGCTGGGAAAGGTTGAACAAAATCAGTCTATAATGTCTGATAAAATTGATTCCATTTCTTCTTCACTGGAATTGATTACCTCCATTCTGATTCCTGATGATGTCAAAAAGGGGGAGAGAGTTGCTAAATCCAGTTGCAAGCAATCTCAAACTCTGTCTAAAAAGGATGATGCTGGAGATGGAGGAGCTGATGATCAAGGCAGGAGATTGAGATCTGGGAAGTCAATTGCTCATTCAGGAAAAGTGGCAATTGCAAAGTCTGGTAGAACAAACACTGATGGTCAGAGTACTTCAAAGATCAAGAATTTACAATTATCTGAAAATCCACAGAATGATGATGAACTAGCTGTGAAAGTGTTTCTTGAAGAAAATGAGGAAGGAGTTACACTTGTAGATATTCAAGCTGAAGAGAAGAACTTACAAAAAGAATATCAGAAGGCTTTGAAATCTGGCAAAGTGAAGAAAACAGTGGAAGTTTCTAAGCCTGTTCTTAAAGGCATCTTTATTAAAGAGAATGTTGGTCCTAGTCAGAGCTTATCTTATTCAAGAAGAAAACCAACAGAAGTAGAAGCTAAGTTGAAGCTAAAAGGAAAAGCTGTTGAAGAAGAAAGAGTGTCTAAGAAGAAAAGTACAATCTCTGGTGCTACAAAAGTTATGCAAAATTCTTTGTCTGCTCCATTACAATAAGTTTTTGGAAAAACATCAGTTATGAACAAACTCTGAATATTGAAGATACTAGAGGTACTTTTGTACATGGGAGAACTCAAGATGGAAAAATTGGAGGTGATAAAGCTGGTTTGGGTTCACACAGAGAGAAAAGAACAAATACCAGTCCTTTAGATCCATCATCACTGGCTGTTCCTGGTATAGTTTGGACAGACTGGAGTCAGTTCAGTTAGTTCATCAAAAGAGTTTAGAACGAGATTTTCTCTTGTATTTCATGGCTGATGGAACTGTATACAAAATTGGAGAATTTGATTTAGATCTGAAGTTTTATGAGGAGCTGGAATATGTTCTGTATCTTTTCAGAGTAAGAAATCAAAGGACTCAACGAGCTGCCAATGTGTTAAGGAATAAAATGCTTCATAATTTGGCAACTAGAGGTTTGAAATACAAAGGTGTGTATGTTCCGAAGTACATAGACTATCATGGAAATCTTGTTGAAATGCAGAAGAACAGTGCAAAGTTGAGGACAGATCTGGGAATTATTGTGTTGGATTTTAATTCAGAATCAGAAAAGGCACAGTTCATTCGACTGGGAAATGATATGAGGAGAAATAAAATTAATGATCTGAGATCTGCTATCTATCAGACTGATGAGAGTGATCCTCAATTAAGGGAGATTAAAGAGATTATGCAAAGGGAGCTTGAAAATGCAGAGAGGAGATTGCTTATAGACTATCTGAGAACAACACCAGATTTTCAAGAAATTAGATAGATAATGGTCTGTAAGTATTTCTTATTTTCTGTAATTTTTGTCAAGTAGAAATGTAAACTCTGATCACTTGCTAAACACTGTATTTATTTGTTTTGTTTTGACATCATAAATTATTGCTATTAACTTGTACATTATTGGTAATGAACAAGTTGGGGGAGATTGTTAAATATAATTGATGTTAATGATTTCAGTGTTTAAGTGTAACAGTGAATAATCAGAGTTTAGCTGAAAGCAGTCAGAGTTTGGTTAAACGCTGACGAATGGAAGCGCAAACACTGACGAATGGAAGCGCAACAGAGTTTGTTAAACTCTATCTGGCGGAAGCGTTTACTTGTCAACAGTGATTGAAGAATACTTAAGATAATTATGGAAGTGATATCTTTGAAGATTGGATAGCTGTCAAAGAGATTGTGTTGACTAAGGAAATGTGTAGCAATCGTAATTGATATCAATTGTATAGCTAATTTATAGGAGAATCAATTATCGATTGTATAGCAGCTGTATGTCTTACAAATACAGTTAGGTTAACCCTAAAAGGGAAATCGAACAACAAAGTTATCATTCATTGTAACCTAAGCAGCTCTCTGCGATAATTTACATCACTGAGAGAGGAGTTTGAATACAAACAGTTTTAAGTGAATATACACGTGTTACTTATTATTCTTTCATATACTCTTGATTATCATTGTGTATTCGGCCTATCAGAAACATTATAAGGAAAACTACAACTGGTTAGCTGCATATAACAATTTTATTGTAATTTAATTTTGCTATCTAATTCTATATTAGCCATACATATCAAGTATGTATGAGACGATACATACTTTTTGTCATTTAAAATAAAGAAACCTCTATAATGAGAACAGGAAGATAGTACATGCATGAACACAGATCTTTCTCCTTAATATAGATATCTTGCAAATATCTCCAAGTTACTATACGAATCACCTATATGGATCAGGGCGCTTAGGCTTGGTCTGAACAACAGCCTCAATTCTGTCCATGATCTCTGGCGTAAGTAATGGAATTACCTTGATTGCTTTCATATTTTCTTCAATCTACATTTTGAAAATAGAAGTTTTAGCTAAAGAAATGCAACAAAAATAAAGGGGAAGTCTTTACTATTACTTCAAACAATTTGAATACAGCAACCTAAAAATGCAACAGGAGACTTAGGAGAAGAAAGGACTAGTATCAATTAAGGCATGCTTGAATATAAGCACTTACCCCAGTCAGCCAAAAAATCCAACAAAAGAAAGAAAAAAGTAAAAAGACAGAGTCAAATACATTAGGATTTGCACCTTAGTAGGTTTCAACTGACCTGATGAACCTTAGCTTCAACATCGACACTAAATACATCTCTTACCTTGTAATTTTCCAGTGCAAACCTACTCTCTTGGGGAATAATCCCAGTGTTATATTTTCCATGTCCGTAGTTTGTGTACAGAGGCTGGTATTCAACTTCGACCTGTAGTATAAGAAAAAATGAGAGTTTTTTATTAATCCATTACTAAAGAGGGAAAAAAATTACTCACAGCAATCCGTTGATTGCTTAACTGCACATACTATCTACAACAGTGTGAAAAGATATATAAAACAAGGAGAACAAGAAAAGTGAGGGAAAAAACTCCTCTGTGACAAAAGACAGAGAAACATCCAAGAGCATATGTAAACTAAGAACTTTTAGTATTCATTACACACAAAAAAAGCTTATTATGTTCTAAGATAAAACTATAATGCATGACATTATAAATAACTCTGGCATGCAAAATCTGTTCTAAGAAAACGTGACAATTTGGAGGGACAAAAGTAACGTCTATAAGTGATGCATTCAAAGAATAATATTTGGTGGAAAACCAACGTTGACAATAAGAGTAATTTCAGAAGAAAGGTTCTGTATGTGTTTGAAACTGGAATAGGTGGGTAAAATCATATCTACAGCTAGACAAGAGTACTTTCTTTTTCCTAGCTCGATATTATTATCCAGGATGCCCTGATAAGTCTTACTTAAGTCACCAAGGAGAACTAAAATATTATCAGACAACCTAATTTGATGCGGCTCGATGTTCCATTGCCCAGATGCTGCAATCAAATCACTTGCTGAACCCCCAGGCACCGTACTATTGGTACCAACTGCTTTGGTTGTGCAAGGATTTTTTGTTACAACAGATTTGGTAGGATTTAAGAAAAATTCAAGATTATTACATTCTGACATGGATTTAATCAGTCTAGTAACGCTATTAGACTCAAGGTTGCTTGGTGATTTTCCCTTTACCCTTTTCTGGCATCCATCATTCAGCGCTCTGCTAGAAGTTTCTTCAGTACACACATGAGCAACGGATGTGTCAATAAATCTCCAACATTTCTTTGTATTCTTTTTTGTATGCTACGTTTTGACTATCATCATATAAAACTGAATCTAGGACCAGCACTCCGGCATCAAATGACTTCTCCGCTTACTCTGTATGGTACACTAATTTGCACCGACGCAAGCTCATTCAATACTGGTTGCAACAATCTTCTTAATGATCAATATACTCAAAATACCCTGACTTTTCTTTATTAAATGCAAAACTGGATATCTTAACTCCTAATTTTCTAACAATTCACATAACCACAAGCCTATAAGTGATTCCAACAGGACCATATATAGCTTCAAACTTTGTTAAAAACCCCAGGTGAATAATTCAATCAAAAATGCATACATAATCAAAACCAAAAACCCTGAATAAAAATTGAATCTTTCATCAAATAATCAAACAACCCTGTTGCTAGTTTTCTTACTTTCCTGGGGATACATAACACAAACACAAATATCACACATAAAAATATACATTAAACAAGCCCTGAAATCATTTCATATAAACAAAACCAATCAAATTACAAAAAAAGTTATTGACAGTTTTTACGTTATGAAAATCTTGATAAAAAGAATGAAAAATCTTGAAATGATTAAATTAGAAAATAAAAAAAGTGAACAATTAAAATTAACACGATAAGCTCAATTTCTGTACCTTCAATTTCAGAACCAGAGAAACACTGAGCCAGAGAGAAGCCACAAAATTGAAAAACCCAAATTAATGTTGATGGGGAACAGGTGCAAAAGATATAATTTCACTACCAAATCAAACCCCTAAACTGTATATTCAAATACAGTTTCCAAAGTCGAGAGATAGAGAGTCGAGAGTGAGAGATGAGACGAGAGTGAGAGAGAGACAATTGATAACCTAATTGAGAAGAAGTCAGAGAACTATTGTAGTGTTTGATTGATATTCAAGTTTTTTATTCAATTATTTGATTTATAATTTTTCTATAATTTTTCTAATTTTATTTAAAGCTTTAGGCGTCGGCATTCCTAGGCCCGACACTATAGGTCCAGTATAAATTATCTTTTGCGTCGGTTGAGTAATAACCGACGCATATTTGTCGATTTTAGGCGTCGGTTGAGTAAACGACGACGCTAAAGGGTTGGTTTTTAAGCGTCAGTTGACTAAAGACCGACACTAAAGGGTTGGATTTTAGGCGTCGGTTGTTTATGCGACGCTAATGGTTGGTTTTAGGCGTCGGTTAAGTAAAGACCGACGCTAAAGAGTGAGTTTTAGGCGTCGGTTGTTTCATGACCGACGCAAAAGACCCAGTACAAATGACTTTAAGCGTTGATTAAGCTAGAAACCGACGATTAAAGTATGTATAGGCCACGGCTCTCTAAATGACCGACGCCTAAAGTGCGACACTAAAAGCCTATTCTGTACTAGTGAATTAAAGCATGTTTGAGAATTATTTTATTCTCATGTCATAGCATGTGGTGCTGGTTTGCTAGTTTACTATCGAGTGTAACTATTGATCCAACTTAATTACATGCAAAGTGTGTTGTTTTATAATTTTTTTGTTAATGTTTCACGTTACAGGCCTATTGAAAAAGGTGATAGGTTGAAGGTTTGTGCATTTCATATAAGATTTTTAGTTATGTAAGATTTTGAATGGTGATGTATGATTATATTTTACGAGACTTTGTACATTATTTTGTTGGTCCGTAAGACTTTGTAACTTAATTACCAGATTTTGATGATTTTTGTGATGTTAGTTCATTGATGCATTGTACATTTGTGACGATTAATTTTTTGCAAGTTTAAAATTTTTCAAGTGGTTTAAAACCCAACCCGTCCAAACCAAACCGTTATAATTTGGACGGTTTCATTTAATACTAACGGTAACGGTTATGGTAACAGGTTGCTAAATTCCAAAATCATAAAATATGGGTTGGGTGATTTAGTCCTTTCAACCCGACCAACCCGACTGTTGCTCACCCCTACTATACCATAAACGAAACACGAAAATTAATATACTCACAAATTTTTCATAAAATGATGATATATTTTGAAAAAAAAATTGCATAAAATTTTTACTATATTCATTTAATGGAGTCTTATTTGGCTTATAAGCTATATTTAAAAAAAACAAATTGGACTATAAATGAAGACAAAATTACAAAATTAAGTTTAAAATATTACATTATGCAAAAATAAATATTTGGGACATAATTATATAAATCTATTATCTATTATATATATAATAGCCCAACAAGGGCTTAAATTAGTGAGACATTTTAATCAACTTTAAATAGTGACACATTTTATTCTATTTGAATTGTCTAAATTGCCCTTTTATTTTCATTTTCTAAAAAATGTGGTAGGTGGGAATCGAACTCAAGTCTTACCATTGATTTACACACCATCCTACCACTACACCACTGAATCATATGTGTTATGAATCATACTCATACTATGTGTTCGTGTATGTTCGTGAATTAAGAATATTTAGTATTATGACTACTAAATTTTCTAAATCATTTTTTCGTGTTACATTTACAAATTTGTATCATATTATTTTATAGTATAAAATAGTGATTTATAATATGTAGTCAACTTATACATTTTCAAATCATTCAGTTAAAAATAATAATATTAATAGTAAGTATTTACAATATTAATAGATAAAAGATATTTATTAGATATTTAAATTTTTTCATTACATTTAAATGCATATTATTTCGAAAAATGGTTAATGAAAGCGTAACAATCAGAACATTTAAATGCATGTTATTGAACCAATGTAGTTCGACATATTTCAGATTTAAAATCGGAGCATGACTTGATGTTTTAAAAGTACTCAAAATTTCATCATTTTATACATATAATATTAGCTTTGTCTGGAGGGAATTGCATTATCATTTGCAAGATTTAGTATGTTTGTTCATTCGTGGGATGGACGAGATCGTCGTCCAACTACGATAGGGGTTGTAACATTCCACATCGATACGAATTAGTGTATTTGACGCCTCTATAAGAGTAAGTTAATATAATGTATATCAAAATTACAATCTTAGTATATGGTGAGTTTTTAGGTCAAGAACTTGACATGATTTTAAGAAATACTTCGAATGGACCAGGATTATTGCAATTAAACTTGATCAACTCATTTATCACATTTCACAATTTTATAATAAGTTTGAATTAATATCACTGTTTGAAATATTAGTTTATGTCAATTTTAATAATGGTGATTTTTTTTTATAAAAAAGGTCATTTATTGTCTTGATTTATTATTTAATGCCAATTTAGAATAAAAATTAAATTAGTTCTTATTAATTAAAAAGATTTTTCACCGATCAATGCAATTTGACAATCGCATATAAATCCATTGATTTTAAATATCACCTATTTTAAAAATATATAGGTTATAGATTACATACAATATTATTGAATTAATATATGAAACTCGATCATAATCAAAATAATGCTCAAACGATATTAGTACAAATACTTAAGTCTGATACTAGAAAATAGCTCGTCACTCGCATAGGTTTTAAAATATATAAAATTTCATTTTAAGAAAAAATAGGAATTCTCCACTTACCGCGAGATTTCCGTATCCCATATGGCACAAGATTAGTTAGCAAAATAATTTTTATTTCTGGATCGGGACGGATTCAGGATGGGGGGAGGAAAGATATCACTGCACACGACGTAGTGACCCAATATTTATTACTAACTTCATAATTTGTACTCATTCAATACATGCAGATTACATGTCACAAACAAAAAAAATTATCATTCGCTTTATGAGCTAAATTACCAACGTAGCGCAAATTAGTAATGTCTTACGTACAAATCAAAATCATTGATACTTGGTCAACTTATATTTGATATATCTAAAACATTATACATATGCTCAATAAACGAATAATTAAGAATGTTATTGTTGCGTGTTAAACAAAAAATATCTAGAAATTGACCCGTGCCTCGCACGGGTTATTATGCTAGTTACTAGTATGATTTACAAATTAACGTGTTAAAATAAACTTGAAAGTGTTTGATTTGCATTTAAATAAACTTTAACCTGATAGAAGTGACTTGCTTTTCGAGTACATAGGGCTGTAATTCGAGTCGAGTCGGGCGAGTTCGAGCCGAGCTTTAAATTGAGTTGAATTTTTTATACGAGTCGAGTCGGGCTCGTTTATTAAACAAGCTGAAAATCCCCGCCGAACCCGGCTCATTTATTATACAAGTCGAGTCGAGTTTACTCGCGAGCCTAACGAGCCGAGTCGGGTAACTGTTAAATGAGCCGAGCCGGGTAGCTCGTTTAGTCATTGAATTTACATTTTTTTTAAAATTCTGAAAATTACTTATTTTATTTGTAAAAAAAATCTGAAAATTACTTATTAATTATATAAACATCTTTACACATAATAAAAAAGTAATCAAACAAGATGTCAGAAATTATTTAATTTACAAATTATCAAAAAAATTAATATGATTTTTTTTTATATAATTTTCATTTATTTAACCAAATATAACAAGAATAGTAATGATCTACTAAGATCTCCAAACAAATTAATTTTTTATTTTTTGAAAATTTGGGAATATAATTAAATTAGATATATCTTGACATCCGTACAGTTGGATCGTCAAAAAATATTTTTAAAAAATAGAAACAATAATCTAGGACGGATCACTAGTTACGAGTACTAGATAATATAGTAGTGTTCTACTAAGATCTCCAACCAAATTAATTTTTTATTTTTTGAAAACTTGGTAATATCATTAAATTATATATATCTTGACATCCGTACGGTTGGATCGTGGATTTTTTTTTTAAAAAAATAGAAAAAATAATCTAGGACGAAGCACTAGTTACGAGTAATAAACAATATAGTAGTGTTTTATTAAGATCTCCAACTAAATTAATTTTTAATTTTTTGAAAATTTGGGAATATCATTTAATTAGATATATCTTGACATCAGTACGGTTGGATCGTCGAGAAATATTTTTAAAAAATAGAAATAATAATATGGGACGAAGCACTTGTTACGAGTACTAGACAAGTGTTCTATTAAGATCTTCAACAAAATTAATTTTTTATTTTTTAAAAATTTAGGATTATCATTTAATCAGATATATCTTGACATCCGTACGGTTGGATCGTCGAGAAATATTTTTAAAAAAAATAGAAACAATAATTGTACTATTAAAATATTACAATAATAGAAACAATGTTGTAGTACTATTAAAATATGCCCTAAAAAAAAATTATACTATTAAAATATTGTTGTACTATTATTTCGATAATATTTCAATAATAGAAACAATGTGGTAGTACTATTATTTATTAATATGATTTATCAATAACATTTCGAATATTATTTTGCTTTGTTTTGTATATTATTTAGATTGTCATATACTAACACAATACAAGTGGTGTAGCCTAAGTGGTTGGAATGTGGTATTAGAAACCCATAAGGCAGGAGTGCATGGTTGTGGGTTCAAATCCCTCATCTTGCAATATTTTGAAAAATAATAGAAAATTTTGTAAACGAGCGAGCTCGAGCCGGGTCGAGTTCGAGTTTTCGAGCCGGGTTTCATTCGAGTCCGGCACATACCGGGACCGGCTCGTTTATATAAACGAGTCTAAAATCGCTGTCGAGCTCGAGTCGAGCCGGGTTCAGTTAAACGAGTTCGAGCTGGGTAGACTCGCGAGCCACCTGACTCGAATTACAGCCCTACGAGTACATGATTATGAAACATATCAATTCGATTTTTTAAATAATTTATGGGCATTCTCTTGAAATCTATATCTATATCTATACTATCTATTTATCTATCTATCTATACTATAATAAGCGAAAAGGGGTATAATTTGTAGTTTGGTTAACCTTTTTTTGGTTATCCCCCATTTTTGGTTATCCTTCATCCACAATCGTTAGGTCATCAATTCAAATAGCTTATGACCGTTAGATATAATAATACTAAAAGTTATTATATAAAGATGTAACACTGATAAGTGAATTTTATATCCACTTGGAACGTTCCATATCGGCTTAAATTGATTGTTTTAGACTCAAGTTTGTTATAGTTTTGATGTGTTTTGTGTAGATGTGCAGGCTTGCAAGAATGTCGATTAAGGTGATGCTTCTGTCGTGTTTTGAGGTTAAATTAATTAAAATTCGGATTTCCTGGGACGGTTGCGTAGTCTACACTGTTTTGGCCATATCTGGAGTTCTATAAGTCCGTTTTCAGCGATCTTACTGCCCACGCGAAGCTTGAGAGATTTTCTACAACCTGGGATAGATAGCAGGTGCAGGGAGCGTGCTGAATGAATTCGCGCGCGTGTTCTTTGTGAAAGAAGGCTGGGAAATTACTGTCTTTCCCTTTTTCTAATTCTAATTGTATTTTGGGCAGTTTTTGGTACCTTCTTCTAATTCTTATTGTAATAGAAGGCAATTTCTTGCTGGGCAAGAATTATAGAGCCTATATAAACACATCCAACCCTTGTAATTTGTATCATTAGGAGAGAACCATTACATATCAATTACTTAGATTTATTTGTATCTTTTCATACTTTGTTTTTATCATGGTTTCATCAGATCCCATGATGACGAGCTGTTCGATTATGAACTAATCATTGTCATGGGATTCTAACGGATTTATTTTTGGAGCTTTAGTATCTTGATGCTTACGGATCTGTGTGTGATGTATACCTGATATCCTCGTATGGTTGTGCTTTATGAATTTAGATGCGCAGCTAACATCTAATTTGTTAATCTCTTGCGAAGCGAGAGTGGATCTTGAGATTTAGAACTTGCCATGCTAGCATAGGATAGGTTGATGTTTTAACATCATGATTTGTAGCGTAAATAGAGATATTATGCTGCCCTATGTGATCAATGTGGATAACTTGTTCTTCAACCGTTATGTTTTCAAATTCTATAGAGATATAGGGTCTAAGCATAATTGGTGTCTATTCATCTTCTATCTCTTTTGTGGATGTATGTTTAGTTTGGTATTCGTATACTGAGAAGTAGCGTATACTTGTTTCGTGTTGTCTGATCAGATATCATAACCATTGCATATAGTGATTAAAGGCGTCAGATCTAAGCAAAGTATTTAATGAAGTTAGGATTCCATGCTTTCTCTTGCAGAAGTAATATGATTTAAATTCTCGTTAGTTAATTAATTCTTAGTTTGTTAATTTGTTTTTTTAGTTAATTTAGATAATCATATCCCAATATTGTTAATTGTCTTAGCAGTGCATAATAACCATACATTGTTGCATAGGTACAAAATTAAAACCATAACCAGATCTCTGTGGGAACGAACTTGACTTATTCATATATTACTTGTGACCACGTACGCTTGCGTGATTTAGTGCAAACAAGTTTTTGGCGCCGCTGCCGGGGATCATCGTTGTTTTATTTTTGGTTTATGTGCTTGTAAATAGTGGTCGTTAGTGTTCACTGACTCGGATTTGTTTTTCTTATCTATCTTGTTTAGTTTGGTGTGTTTCAGGTACTTGAGTGTTTGAAGATGGCATGCGAGGAGTTGCCATGGTGGACATATTCGAGGACATCCATGCCTCAGCAATGTGAGTAGTGTTTGGGCGTTCATGATCCCTCACAATATTGTTACTACGAAGGAGTTGATCCATATGTCAATTATGAGGAGCAACCATATTTTCAATATCATCCTCAACAGTACCAGCAAGATGTTTCAGATACGTCATATTTCTTTGGTAATGAAGAGTTTCAACATCAGCAACCTACTCCTACTTTTCAGTCAGATGAGGTTGATGCTATGGAGGAGATTAGGATGCTTGCAAGAAGTTATGAGGAGTCTACCAAATCTATGGGGACGCTAATTGCTCAAGTTGTGAGTGCCTTGGAACAAGAGAAACAACAATTCATACGAGAGGCAATTCCAGAAAATAATGGTGACTTGGAGCAAGGTATTGCATGCATAATGGAGGAAGACAAATTCCAAGGTGAGGTGAGTGTTCGCAAGCCATGTGAGGAATTTGATCATGTTAGTGTGGTGGATGATTTGGAAAGGGCACTATTTGGGACAGACACTGATGAGCTGCACAAATTTCAAGAATTGGTATGTGCGTACCAAGAGGCTGATGAACATGGGAAAGATGTAGGTCTTCTACTTGTCCCAGAGTTTAAAGATGGAGGTAGCGCATTAGAGCCAATGGAGGAAGTTCTCTTTGAGGAACCAAAGGCTTCAGCAACTTACATTTACCCTCCTCCATTATATTCAGGCGATGCCCGCGAATGTGTGTTGTTCTACAAATTGTCAGATTTTGGGTCAACAGATGAAGGCATTGGAATAAGACATATTTGTTATACGAATAGGCCAAGCGAGGAGAAGTGGCAGAAAGTGTGTCGCCGTGATGACGATGAAGTCTCACGAAAAGATGACCAGGCAAATTATTATCATCCTTAATGGAGGCTTGGAAGTAACGTCAAGCTATTGACGTTAAAGAAGCGCTTGGTGGGAGGCAACCCGCATTAGTGTAGGAAAAAAAATGAAAAAAAAAATTGAGTGTTTTGTTAGAAAAAAAAAAGTGTGAGTGTTGTGTTCAAAAAAATAAAAAACAAAAAAATAAAAAAAATCGAATTTTTGAGTGTAACGCAGGCTGCGCCTGCGTTTCTGTATGTTGCAGCTCTGTAACGCAGGCTGCGCCTGCGTTACTGGTATTCCCGCAGTCTGCAGCCCTGACACGCAGCTCTTGGGGCAGTGTGCGCTAGCCGCGCGCAAGGTGCGCGTGTTGCAGTGTTTGTCTGATGTTTTTTTGTGTTGGTCAGCTGTTTTATAAAAAAAAAAAAAACTGTTCACCTCCCATTCTATTTATACCCCTATTTTATCTAATTCTTTTCCTATTTCAATTCCAAAACCCTCCATCTTTTCTTCAAATCTCTAAACCTATTTCTATTTTAATTCATATTTATTATTATTATTATTATTATTATATTTTAATCCTTAAATCCTATTTCTATCATACATCAAATTTCATACCCACTATTATTTTTTCCTTTACACATTCAATTTTTTTTTAATTCATCCTATCACTCCATTATTTATATATACCCACCTATACATACAAATCCAATTCCTCTTATATTTATTTAAATCTCTAAAAAATCAATTCTAAAGAGGAATTAATTGCAAGTTCACCTCTTCGATTCGTATTGGGTAAATCTTTTTCTCGAATCTTATTTTTATTACGAATTTGTGTTCTTGTCAATTTGGGGTTTTGTAGTATTCAGGCAAGGTGGCCAGTCTATGGAGCTTGTACGCAGTATTCTCCACCAGATTCAACTGAGGAGGGTGATAATTCAGATGGTTAGGTATGTTTTCTGCTATCCCTTGTATTTTATTCCATTCAATGAGGACATTGAATATTTTAAGTTTGGGGATGGTTTGAGGGATTAGTAGTTGTTGTTGTATTATGTGTTCATATAGGATATCATGTTTGCATGTTTAGTGTAATTCATGCATGTTCGTTCATATTTTTTACGTTTGTTTCATATAGGACATTCTGTTTTATTTTCGTATATCATGTGAGTTCATTTTAGTTGCATTTTCATGGCATGCATAATTCATGATCCCTTAGGACGAGCTGATTCTGATTGGTAGGTAGATGTTTAATTGAGTGTGGTAATGATGAGTAGAGGGTTGATTTATAGTTCCTAAGAAATTGACTTGCATGTTACGGGAACAAAACTTTTACACAGTCTCATTGTTTGCTTTTGGGCTAGGTTAGGGTTATGCTTCTTTGGATGTTTTGAGATTTAATCACTTGATTATATTTAGAATTTTCGTTATTCCCTTGATGGCATAGGAGCACTAAAGTCTAAGTTTGGGGGAAACCAGGGATTTCATGCTAGTTGTTTTTATTTGTCAATAATGGCTAGGTGTCAATTGGCTAGTAGCCAGCTCATATTTATATGAGTAGTTTAGGGTTGGAAGTGAGAATTCTCATTCCAGATTGCATGAAAAAAAAAAAGGGAAAAAAAAGCAAAAAAAAAAGAAAAAAAAGAGTCAAAAGTCCAATTGTTAATTGCAAAATTAACCACGAGTGAGCTCTTTAATACTCGAGTAAGTAAGTCTGAGGGGACTTAGGGGTCATTTGTTTTGTTCTTAACCCCTCTTAATCCTTCTTAATGGGCCTTTCTTAACGCTTAAGATTGTTTGGGCTTATTTTTTTTAATCTTAATGATTAAAAATCTTCTTAATCGTTAATAAAAAAACTAGTCGCTGAAGCGCTAAGATACGTGACACCTAGCTAGGGTTTTATATAGCCCTCTTCTTCTACAGGTTACACACAAACACCTTGACACTTGACAAACGTGACAAAAAACTACAGCAGCACAGGTACAAGACATCTCGTACAATCTATCAACATTATTTATGATACTTTATAATGTAACGATGCATGCATTTTTGATCTGCAAGTTTAAGTTTAATGGTTGTATGGTCGTTAATGCATTTACCCATGTTCTGTTGCATCAATATTATACTCTATTCACTCTAGTTTATTAACTATTCTAACGTACAGGTTATTTGTTTTTACATATAATTTGCATATGTTAGAAACAAAGATTGATATATATATATATATTTGTTCATGCGTATAAACATGTTATTGGCCCTGTAAATATTGTTGCTAACTGTTGCTTCTAATATCCATACATATATTGCTAGCTAGTTTATTTGCATAAAGCCCGACTCCCATGCCAAAGGTATAAGGTTTCTCACTTTCTCTGTTTCTGGAAGAAGGTGCTGCAGATAGATACTATACGTAGCAAACAAGCTATGTAAACTTGTAGCATACTAGAAATCGTTAGTAAAGAATAAGAATATCACCATAAATACTATTATAGTGTAGTGATAAGCAAGCACTGGTGTAGAAACAATTATGTCTGAGTTACACTATTATCAAATTGACTATATGGGAAATCAGGGAGCATGCACTGGTATCATATAGAATCTCGAGGTTTTAATTTTGTTCCAGTGATGAGTTCAGTTATTCCAGCACTCTCCAGTGCCAAAGTTGCAATAATGTGTTGTAGTTTAGTGCCCACGAGTAGAACCAGCTGCATACCAAACATAAGGCAACATAAAAGGTAAAGAACAATTAAGTGTATCAGACATGAAATCATACAAATGTGCTTGACATAAAAGGAATTCAGAAGTATAATGATAGATTTAATATGCACTGAACTTCTGTTCCAAGCATCTAGCAATTCAAAATTTCATCTTAGCATCTTTGAAATAGATTGTTATATGTACATAACGTTTTAATTTTGCTTGATCAGGTTAGTTGTATAATGCATATAGAATCTGTTTATTCCATGTATACTCTTATGGTATATCTTATTTTTATTTAGGCATGGAGCAATCTGTTGATCTTGAAACTCAAACTGATGAAACTCAAACTCAATCCGCTGAAACTCAAACTCAAAAAAAAAATAGAACATCTTGGAAAGATGAAGCTTTAAACAAAACTTTTCTTGAAGCCTGTATTCATGAAGTTGCAGTCAATGGTAGACAAGGTACTAGCCTGCAGCCACAATCATGGGTCAAAGTGGGAGAAATTCTTAAAAGCAAACATAAATTTGAAGTTACTGCTAGGCAAATGAGAAATCGATATGATTACATGAAATTCAGATACGGTGCCTGGTGTTTACTCAAATCAAAAACGGGAAATCATTATGATCCCACAACTAACACATTCAAGTTTAGTGATGCGGAATGGACACAACATTCTCAGGTTAACTCGATATTCCAAATCGATTACAAATTTTAGGTTACTATAATAGTACTTAATATGGTATTTAATATCATGTGCAGGCTAATTCATATGTGAGCACTTTAAAGAATGCACCATTGTTAAGTCTGAGGGGACTTAGTCCTAGTAACCTAAAGCCCTTGTGGTTTGGGATTGCTGACCTAACGCTCGCTACATGGGTATTATTGTATAAGCCTTTTGGGGTCTCATTCATTGCACGGTTAAATAAGCATGTGTATTGTTTATGGTATTATGTGTCGTATTGTAGTAATAAAGCATGAATTCCTGGCTAACTTGAATGAGGATGGGGGTGTTTCTAAGTTATGAAGTGGATTTTATATCCACTTGGAACGTTCCATATCGGCTTAAATTGATTGTTTTAGACTCAAGTTTGTTATAGTTTTGATGTGTTTTGTGTAGATGTGCAGGCTTGCAAGAATGTCGATTAAGGTGATGCTTCTGTCGTGTTTTGGGGTTAAATTAATTAAAATTCGGATTTTCTTGGACGGTTGCGCAGTCTACACTGTTTTGGCCATATTCGGAGTTCTATAAGTCCTTTTTCAGCGATCTTACTGCCCACGCGAAGCTTGAGAGATTTTTTACAACCTGGGATAGATAGCAGGTGCAGGGAGCGTGCTGAATGAATTCACGCACGTGTTCTTTGTGAAAGAAGGCTGGGAAATTACTGTCTTGCCCTTTTTCTAATTCTAATTGTATTTTGGGCAGTTTTTGGTACCTTCTTCTAATTCTAATTGTAATAGAAGGCAATTTCTTGCTGGGCAAGAATTATAGAGCCTATATAAACACATCCAACCCTTGTAATTTGTATCATTAGGAGAGAACCATTACATATCAATTACTTAGATTTATTTGTATCTTTTCATACTTTATTTTTATCATGGTTTCATCAGATCCCATGATGACGAGCGGTTCGATTATGAACTAATCATTGTCATGGGATTCTAACGGATTTATTTATGGAGCTTTAGTATCTTGATGCTTACAGTGTGTGATGTATACCTGATATCCTCGTATGGTTGTGCTTTATGAATTTAGATGCGTAGCTAACATCTAATTTATTAATCTCTTGCGAAGCGAGAGTGGATCTTGAGATTTAGAACTTGCCATGCTAGCATAGGATAGGTTGATGTTTTAACATCATGATTTGTAGCGTAAATAGAGATATTATGCTGCCCTATGTGATCAATGTGGATAACTTGTTCTTCAACCGTTATGTTTTCAAATTCTATAGAGATATAGGGTCTAAGCATAATTGGTGTCTATTCATCTTCTATCTCTTTTGTGGATGTATGTTTAGTTTGGTATTCGTATACTGAGAAGTAGCGTATACTTGTTTCGTGTTGTCTGATCAGATATCATAACCATTGCATATAGTGATTAAAGGCGTCAGATCCAAGCAAAGTATTCAATGAAGTTAGGATTCCATGCTTTCTCTTGCAGAAGTAATTTGATTTAAATTCTCGTTCGTTAATTAATTCTTAGTTTGTTAATTTGTTTTTTTAGTTAATTTAGATAATCATATCCCAATATTGTTAATTGTCTTAGCAGTGCATAATAACCATACATTGTTGCATAGGTACAAAATTAAAACCATAACAAGATCTGTTGAGTATTGAATACGGTAAAAGAATACAGAGGGGGGGGGTGAATGGATTCTTGAACTTTTCTTTGATTGAGTCTATGTAGCAGGTAAGTGCCTGTGTGTGTAGAAGTGAAGGTGCGGATAAATAAACAACACAAGACACAATATCACTTTAATCTAATGTATTATTAGATAAAGGTTGCTACAATCTGTGAATACAAATGGTAGTATTCTCAGCTTCGTTTTTCTCAGAGAGATATGGCTTACAGTGTATGAAAAACTTGACTCACAAAAAGTTACTAAGTTATGAAGTGAGGCTGTGTCCTTATAGAACATGGATACAGCCTACTTACTGCAAATAAGGTAGCTAAACAAATTACTTTCTAGTCTGTCTATCCTTTTTGAGTAAGTGTCCAAACGGTTACAGATTTGACTTTGCAAAGCCTGTTTAGATCCACTTCTTTAGCTCCTTGTCTCTTCTATATCTCTCCAAGCTTCCTTGTAGGCTTTCCAGAGCACGTTACAGATTGTGGTCCATAAAGTGCATTGGCTTGTTGCAGGTTTCTGACTTGTACAATTTCTTCAGTATTTTGTCTCCAAGAATGTATTCGAGAAGTGACTAAGTAAGTGATTCGAGAACTAGAATTGACTTGATCGATAACTCTGAGTTCTCGAATACTGTTATAATGACATATCGAACCACTTCTCGAATAGCTCTTTTCCATCAGGATTCCTTGAGTTGTCGAATAGAACATTTGACTTATCGAATCCTCGAGTTGTCGAATAGCTTTCTGAGTCCTTGAGATATCGAATGGAACTTTGACTTGTTGACTCTTTGAGAACTCGAATACCATCTTGACTTGTTGACTTCTTGAGTTCTCGAATAGAGTAGTAGACATATCGAATCCCTGAGATATCGAATGAGATATCGAACAGTGTATTCAGAGATATCGAATAGTGTCTTGAGATATCGAATCCCTGACTTCTCGAATGCTGGACTTCTCGAATAGACAAGTGTACTTCTCGAATTGGTACTTAGGCAAATTCTTCATTTCTTCAAATCCCAACTGTGATTATTTGACAGTCTTTAACTCCTTGCTTGAGGCATGAACCTTGGAACTTCTTTCAAGCATTATTCTAGACTCTATTTGTACAATTACACAACTAGGATTTGATGCCTACTACAAGTACAATACAAACAGAAACTCTACAACTAGAGGTTCCCTCAGTTAAGAGGTCATGTAAGTAATGCAAAGCATTACAAACAATTAGGCTTGTTATTAGATGTGTACAGGCATGCCTCTGTAACTAACAATCTCCCCCAAATTGTGAGTGAGACCCTTAGTCACAATTTCATGTCTGATAACAAGCCTAACATACATAAAGATAAAACTTTAAAAGTACAGGTATGTATTTTGATTGAACACATAAATGAAATTACAAGATAAATACTCTTACAGTATGATGAGGTACTAGCCATTTTCTTTTGATTGCATCTCCATTGCTTTGGCTTGTAGATCATCATATGCTTTCTGTTTCCTTTCTTTCTCCTTTCTTGCAATCTCATCTATTGCTCTCATGATTTCTGTCATAGCATCCAATTCTTCAATCATAATAGAGTTTTTGAAATCTTCAAGCACTGGCTTCAGAATGTTGGCAGGATAGTGACTGAGTAGGTCCATTCTTATATTGACATTGTCTCCATTTCTTCTCCTATACTTCACCACATAGGGATCAAACTGAACTCTACACAATCCCTTTGCCCTTAGCTTTTCTGCTTCAATCTCCAGTCTATCAATTTCTTTCTCCCTTTCTAACCATTTCTCAAAGCAGCCCTTTCTTATCTTCTCAGCATAATCTTTCTTCATTTTCACAAAGTCAATCAATTCCAGCTTCCATACTTTCTCCACCTTGTCTTCAGAATTCAGCAATGCAATGATTCTTTCTATCTCATACAATTTACCCCAATGTTGACAACCCCCTTGTTTGAATTTCATTTCTTTCCCATCAGTGTACTTGATTTCAAGGTGGTCATCCACAATTGCAGCATAGCATATCTTTTGAGCTCTTAGAAATTGCAGTTGCTCTTCATCAAAGTCTTCATCAAGTGGCTGGAGTTTCAATCCTGGAATGATTGTTAGGGCTCTAGATTTGGATAGCTTCACTCTTCTTGCAACATGTTTAAATTTCATCCTCTTGACATGATTGCTTGGCAGAAATCTTTGACCTTTGTTGGTAGACCATAGTAGTATTCCATTAGCAGATTGCTTTCTGAAACATACACATGGTTTCTTGACTTGAATCTTCTTCTCTTCTTGAGGTGGTAAGACAGTTGCAGAAGCCACAGATGTAGATTTTGCTAGGTCACTACTAACAGTATTCATCCTAGACTTAGAGTCTTGTGTTGTGGTGAGGTTACTGCTAGCAGTGCCTAAGGCTTGCTGTCTCCCACTCTTTCTCTCATATGTTTTACCTTGGTCATCATCATCCTTTTTATCCTTGTCTCCCTTTTTCTTCTTGTCTTCATCACCCTTATCCCTCCTGTGATGTCTTCTCCTCCCATCACCTTTGTCTTCAGAATCATCATCCTTATTTCTCCTAGGTTGAGCCATCTCTGGAATTTCACCAGTTGCAATATAGGTTCTGAGGATGTGCAGTGCCTCAGTTTCTTCAGCATTTCTGGCTCCAACCTTCTTCTGTAATTGATCAATGATAGCAATGATCAGTCTGTGATTTCTAGTGGTGAGATCATGGGGAATGACCAATTGCTTGATATCTTCAATTCTGGTGCCAGATTGATAAATGATTGTCCATGGCTTCTTGATCACTTCTGGTAGCCTTGAAGGTTGACCATTCCTCAAATCATCAAACAGACTTTTGCTGTTCTCATTCCTCTTCTCAATGAACTCAAGTATGGCATCTATCTCTGAGTGTTTTAGGTCTTGTAGAGTCTGGTATGTTAGATGCCATATCTTTAATTTGGAAACCATCACTATCTCCTTGACCCATAGATTGTTGACTTTCTTGGGGATGACAGTGATGTAGTCAATCTGCTTCTTCACCTCCCTCAGATAAAACTGAGTGTCACCAACCTGTTCCCTTATGGCTTTCAGAAACTCCAAGAAGGCTTTATCATGATAAATATCTGAGTTGGCAACTTCTTGCAGCTTGGCCTCAGTAACAACTTTGACTTCTACAGGCTTGGCACTCTCAGATATAGAGGTTGGAGGTTTGTCAGATGGCATACTCCCTGCAACCACTGTGGTAGTTATGGATTGCTTTTGTCCTCCAGGAGTAGTGATGTGCACAGTTGGTAGAGTGACAACTGGCAAGGTAGATGGAGGCTCATCCACTTTGGATTTTCCTTTGCCAGGCACATTTGCTAGAGACTTTGAAGCCCTTTGTTGACCACCCTCTTTTATTATTATGCCTTTCTCCCCCTTTGTATTTGAGTTCCTTGCCTTCTTCTCCCCCTTAGGCTTGTTGTCAGGCACAGAGGCTGTAGAAATGTCCTTTGGGATTGAAGATTCATCAGGTAGAGGGAGACCCATATGCTTCATCATTGCAGCTAACATGGATTGTTGATGCAGAAGGACATCAGCTGTGGTGGATGCTTGAGTGTCCAACTGATCATTTAGTAGTGCAACCTTTTCTATAAGATGAGCATTGGACTTGGTAAGAGTAGCTACCTCCTGTTCAAGAGTGTTCACCTTAGTGAATAACTCATTGGCCTTGAAACCAGATAAAGATTGATCCTGCAGCCTCTTCACTTCATATTTAGACAGTTCATGCACAGGGACATCAGTCACTAGCCTATCTCCATAAAGATTCTTGAACATTGTCCTCAGCATGGCATTGGCATCTGTAGTCTGGTCAGATAGATTTTGAAATTGATGCCCCAGACCTATGATAGTATCCTTTAGCAGAGCTAGCCCATTATCCATCTGGGTGCAGGTAGAGTTGCAGTGTTTGATGTCCTTGAACACACTATCTAGCTGAGGGAATTTAGCATCAAAGGCCCTCTTGACTTCTGCTACTGAAGTGGCTATCTTGTCACACACCCTGTTGACTTCAGTTTTGACTCCCTTGCCAAGATAGTGTGCAGCCTTGAGGAAACCCTTGTAGGAATCATTTACAGCTTCATACACTTCACCAGGTGACAGGGATTTTGCATTGGAGCCCAGTGAAGTGATGTATTCCTCCCTGAGATACTGAAGTGCTTCATCGAGAGTAATATCATATTTTCCTTGCAACCAGGCATCTATGTTGCCATCTCTCTCAGCATCATCAATGATCTTTGACTTCTGCACTTCCACATCATCCCTATGGCATAACAGAATAGCCTCATAGTCTGGATTAGGCATGTCTGCAGTGAGAAGGTTCTGAGCAATCTTTGTGAACTCAGGAATCTGATCCATAATTAAGCTTTGAAGTGCTTCAACCATCAATTGTTGTGGAACAGACCCTGATCCTGAAGCACTGTCATGTTGCACAGGCTTCAGCCATTTTGACATGAAGTCAGAGCTAGAGCTAGGCAAGCTAGACTTCTCAGTTACAGATGCAACTTCTGTAACCGGATGGATTGACTCTACTACTGGTGTCACCACAGAGGTGGGATGAATTACACCAGCAGTTGACACAGGCACAGAGTCTCTAGTAAAAACCAGTGGAACCTCTGTGTTTGTAATGGTGTCATTAGGAGATGCCTCAGCATGCATTCCCTCACCATCTAAATGTGGGTTCTGAGTGGTGAACAAAGTGTCATGCACTAAGTCACTTGAAATTATTGGCTCATCAAGAGAAAAGAATTCTTGATGATCAATACCTTGCATCTCAGTTGCCTGAGTTGCAGGTTCCAAAGAAATTTCAGAGTTAGATTCTGGAAGAGAAGTGTGTTTAAGAGTAGATTTTGGCAACTCCCCCTGAGAGATAGAGGGAGTTTCAAATGTGATGTGCTCTCCACTCAGTGTTGTGCCAGCCTTATCACTCCCATGTGCTGACTCTATACAAGAAGGTGCATTGGGGAGGATGCTTGATTCTATAGGTGCACCCTGTTGAGAGGATACACCTAGTGAGCTGTGTGCCCCTAATTTTACAACTTCAGCCATTTGTGTGACTGAAGAGGTGGTCTTAATTTTCTTCTTCTTTGTCCTGTGTAAGGGTAACTCAGGTTCCTCACTTCCTAGACCTAATTCAACAGCTAATGCTGCTTCAGACAAGATATTCAATGGTGCAGACATTACTTCCTTTCTCTTCTTTTTACTAACATCACCCTTTTGAGAGGATGATGCAGTTGGCTCAGTATGTGGTAGAGTGTTTGGTTGAGAGGGTTGGTTAGCAGGCCCTGGGTTAGCATTTTGTTCTACTTGCTTGGGCTGTGCTAACTTAGATTTTGCATCAAATGTTGGCATGTTGTGGGGATAAGTCCTAAACAAACTCTCCATATGGGGAGTTATGTTCAGTCTTACATCCACATCATTCCTAGTCTCCAAATTACCAAAAATGAGTTTGGTCATGGACTTAGGATAGCCTATTTTATTTTTATCAATCCCAGGCAATTCAATCAATGAAGCATTTTTATAATTAAGTACAGATTGAATAAAGCGAGGGAAGAAAATATCAGTACCTCTCTTGGTTGTGTTCTTACCAAGTCTCCCATATAATTCTTGGAGTATGATTTGGCCAACATCAATCTTCTTCCCATAGGCCAAAGCATATCCAATTTGCTGCACAGGTGCACTGATTTGATCAAAGCTTGATTTCCTGGCAGTGAAGACTTGGAGAAGAGTTGCAAACACATAACTCCACTCCTTTCTCAGATTCTTTCTGTTTAGCTTTCCAAGGTTAATCCCATCTGAGTAGTTTATGAACTCAAAGAATTCCTCCAACTCTGCATTAGTGGCCATTCTGTCAAATGACTCTTGTTGTAGGCCTAGTGCTTGGTTCATGTCTGCAGTAGTGATAGTGATTTCCTTATCTTGAACCTTGCAGTAGATGACATATGAAGTAATTGCGTTTTCCAGGGCTACAACCTCCACAATAGGAGTACTCCAGAATTGTTCCAGAATATCTAGATATAGAGTTGGGTTGGCAGAGAGTGCATCCTTGATATACGACTCAGCCATCCATTTCACAAAGCACTTGAAATTGGCATTGGGTGCTTCAACATCACTAGTGAGAGCGATGAAGTTGGTGTTAAACTTTACTGTTGCCATTTGTGTAGAAGAGAGGAAAGAAATTGAAGGTTGAAGAAGAAATTTGGCTTTTCGTAGCTAGGGTTTCAGGGGTTTAGAGAGTGTAGATGCTTGAGAAATCGAATGAAATGAATCGAATAGTTGTGAAATTGTATAAGTATGAAGTACTTGAATTGTCGATTAGCAGAGAGTTTTGTATCGACAAGTCAGGCATTCGAGAAGTAGGAAACAACTATTCGAGAAGTCAAGAATGGCTTAATCGATAACTCAAGCAGGTAGAAACTCACAGCTGGCAGTTATCTAACTCAGAAATAATTCTAAATTAAATAATATGTGTTTTTATGAGTGAATTAAACTTTTAGACAAAAGTCCAAAATCGGTTAAAATTCAGCGAAAATTCAGCCTTTTCAAATGATTCGAGAACTCAGATATAGTGTTCGAGAACTCAGTCATTCGAGAACTCAGTTACTATATTCGAGAAGTCAAGAATTCCTCTATTCGATATCTCAGAAAGACTCTATTCGAGAACTCAAGAGTACTCTAATGAGACTTATTAGAGATGTCGAATAGTGAATCATTCGAGAAGTCTGACTTATCGAACTATACCCATCACTCATAAAAATTTGATTTTCACTATCTTTTAAAAATTTACCAGACATATTCATTGAAAAATATCCTAGCAAATTAAATAGTGATTTTCTCAAAATTTCATAGAAATTTTAAGTTAATAAAAATATGATTTTCAACATATACAACAGATTTGAAATATTTATAAATCATATTTCAGCCAACACTTACTCCAAAAATATTGAGAATTTAGATAAAGTAAGTGTTTACTGCTGCAACAATCTAGATGGTGTATTCACTTAGCCAGAATCTGAAGAATTCAGCATTCCAATCTCACTTACCAACCTTGTGAAGGTGGCTTCATCTAATGGCTTAGTGAATATATCAGCTAGTTGTTTATCTGTAGAGACATAATGCAACTCAATGGTTCCATTAGTTGCATGTTCTCTTATGAAATGATATCTGATGTCAATGTGCTTTGTTCTAGAATGATTGACAGGATTGGCAACTATAGAGATTGCACTTGTGTTGTCACACATGATTGGAATTCTTTCCAACACAAGTCCATAATCTCTAAGTTGATTTCTAATCCAAAGCACTTGGGCACAGCAACTTCCAGCAGCTATGTATTCAGCCTCAGCTGTAGAAGTTGACACAGATTGTTGCTTCTTGCTATACCAAGAAACTAACCTTTGTCCAAGAAACTGGCAGCTTCCTGAGGTGCTTTTCCTATCCACTCTGCATCCAGCATAATCAGCATCAGAATAACCAACCAGATTGAACCCTGTGTCCTTAGGATACCATAATCCCAAGTTAGGAGTGCCCTTCAGATATCTAAAGATCCTTTTTATTGCAATCAAATGTGATTCCTTTGGATTTGATTGAAACCTTGCACACAAGCATGTAGCAAACATGATGTCTGGCCTACTTGCAGTGAGGTAGAGTAGAGAACCAACCATGCCTCTGTAGACTGAGATATCTACTCTCTTGCCTTTAGCATCTTCATCCAATTTAGTGGCAGTGGCCATGGGTGTCTTGGCAGGTGAACAATCTTCCAAGTCAAACTTCTTCAATAAATCCTTGATGTACTTGGTTTGACTGATAAAGATACCATCCTTCCTTTGACTGACTTGCAACCCTAGAAAGAATGTCAACTCTCCCATCATACTCATCTCATATCTGCTCTGCATGAGTTTAGAGAATTTCTCACACAGTTTCTCATTTGTAGAACCAAAAATGATATCATCTACATAGATTTGAACTAGGATCATATCATCACCATGCTTCTTGTAAAACAGTGTCTTGTCCAATGTGCCTCTAGTGAATTGATTTTCAAGAAGGAATTGTGATAAAGTATCATACCATGCTCTTGGAGCTTGCTTAAGTCCATACAATGCCTTAAGCAATCTGTAGACAAATTCTGGGAAATGTGGATCCTCAAAGCCAGGTGGTTGTTGCACATAAACCTCTTCTTCCAACTCTCCATTTAGAAATGCACTCTTGACATCCATTTGATAAACTTTAAAGTTTGAATGAGCAGCAAATGCCAAGAATATTCTAATGGCTTCCAATCTAGCAACAGGGGCAAATGTCTCATCATAATCAATGCCTTCCTGTTGAGAGTATCCTTTTGCAACCAGCCTTGCTTTGTTTCTTATTATTACACCATCTTCATCCATCTTATTCTTCAGAACCCATTTTGTTCCAACAATGGTTCTATTCTTTGGTGCAGGCACAAGTTCCCATACTTTGTTCCTTTCAAATTGATTCAGCTCCTCTTGCATGGCAATAATCCAATCTGGATCCAACAATGCATCATCAAGTTTCTTAGGCTCAACTTGTGATAGAAAACATCCATAGATGCACTCATTTTGAGTTGCTCTCCTAGTCCTTACTCCTGCATTAGGATCTCCAATGATTTGCTCTGCAGTGTGTGATCTATCCCATTTCCTCGAGTGTTCAGCCTGATTTCTCATTCTTGATGTTGCTTCATCATCCACATCATGGTCATCCTCATTTCCTCCCCCTGTGAAGTTACCATTACTCACAGGTATGTCTTGGATGCTTGTTTCTCCACTATTGATTGGCACAAATTCTTCTCTTGTATCATTATTCACTTGAGAATGTTGAACTTGAGTTTCAACTCCAGTTTCAGTCTCTTCATCAGAATCATCTAGATTATCAAACTTCAATGGATCTCTGTCTTCATCATTGGCTTCTTCTAGTCCAGGTAGTTTGCTGTCATCAAATGTTACATCTGTGCTTTCCATAACTTTCTTTTGACTGATGACATAAACCTTCTATGCAATTCTTTCCATAGAATAGCCAAGAAAAATTCCTTCAAATGCTTTTGCATCAAACTTTCCAACATATTCAGAATTATCCTTGAGTACAAAGCATTTGCTTCCAAAAGTATGAACATACTTTAGTGTAGGCTTCTTTCCAGTCATCAAGTTGTAAGGTGTCTTTCCAGTGTTTTTGTTGATGAGGGTCCTGTTCTGAATATAGCATGCAGTGCTCACAGCCTCAACCCAAAAACATGTAGGCATTTTTGCATCAAGTAACATTGTTCTAGCAGCCTCAATTAGAGTTCTATTCTTTCTCTCAACAACTCCATTTTGTTGTGGAGTCCTTGGAGCTGAGAATTGCTGAGAAATGCCATTCTCTTTGCAGAATGCTTCAAGTGTGGCATTTCTGAACTCTGTTCCATTATCACTCCTCAGTGCAATCACACTTGCATCGTTTGCCTTTGCTTCCTTGTCAACTTTCTTTATATGCTCAATAATTACTTGTGAAGCCTCATCTTTTGATGCTAGAAATTCCACCCATGTATACCTTGAAAAATCATCAACCATTACCAGGGCATACTTCTTTCTTCCAAGTGACATTATGTTGACAGGCCAAAACAAATCCATATGGATGAGTTGTAGTGGCTTGGTTACAGATGTCACTGTCTTTGACTTGTGGCTTGATCTCTTCATTTTTCCTTTTTGACAAGCCTCACACACTCCTTCTTGGCAGAATTCAAGTGTGGGCATGCCTCTCACTAACTCTCTTTTGACTAGAGAATTAATGGCCTTGAAGTTCAGGTGTGATAGTTTCTTGTGCCACAGCCAATAATCTTCATTTGATGCTTTTGAGTAAAAGCAACAAATTTTGTCCTTGTTTGCAGAGTCCATATTGGCTACAAACAGGCTTCCCTTCCTTACTCCAGATAGAGCAAAATCACCAGTCTTCTTGTGGGTGATCAAACATTCATCCTTGTCAAAATTCAATTTGAATCCTCTATCAGTAAACTGACCAACACTTAACAGATTATGCTTGAGCCCCTTGACTAGTGCTACATCTTCAATGATGACATTTCCAACTTTCAGCTTACCATATCCCAATGTGTTACCCATGCTGTCATCTCCAAAAGCAACCATTGGGCCAGCCTTTTCCTCATACTGTGATAGCAGGGCCATATCACCAGTCATATGATTTGAGCATCCACTGTCCAAAATCCACATGACCTTCTTTTCACTTTCTTTGCCCTGCAAACACAAAGGTATTACTTTTCCTTTGGTACCCAAACAAGTTTGGGTCCATGTGACTTAGAGACAGTTTTATCATAAACAACATTGTAACACCCCTAGATCCGGGGTCGGAGATCCAGGCTGTCACTAAATCCTTAATTCCCATTTTAATAAACATTACTCTCAATCTTCCTTTTTGCATGCCGTGACCCCTCAGTCAAACATAACATTTACAGATTATAGGCTCAGAGACGAAATTAAAATGTTACTGAGTTATTACAACCATCTTGAAATAGATATTACAAACCCAAATTGTCATAATCTTAAAAGTTCAAATTAAAAGGATTACCATCTAAGGCGGCATCTACAGCCACAATACGGTTTGGTTTTCAGAAGCTTACACAAGTCATGCTTGTAAATAAACCTAACCAACCTAAGCTGCAATCCTATCCAACTTAGTCTGCTCACCTGTGGTAATGCTGCTGGGTGTGACCTCGACACCTGCCTCGTAAATAGTCTCCTATACTGCTGACCGGTTAGCACGCTTTTGCGGGGGTCTGACTTGTTCTTGCCATGCTTATCTGTTGTTGTGTGGTGGTATATATAAAAGAAAAGCAAGAGTGAGCAATATAGCTCAGCCATATAATAATAGTTTTCAAAGTACTTTTGTTAACGTAAACCATAAAAAAAATATCGTATACTGACATTGTATTATCCTTAAACATTTTCATTCTTTATCCAGAAATATAACGAAGAATTTCTGAGGTACTTTGAATAGTTCATCATTCTGTCAACACTATCGGTAACTGAGCACCTAGGCTTTTATTACAGTGTTGCAATACAATTCCAATTGGAAGAATGGGATTATGCTGGAGCCTCTTCCACGATATTTGGTGATCAGCCAATATACCGTGCATCTGCTTCTCTACTAGTAGAAGGACGACGTTCCCTTATCGGGTTGCACCCTGACCGCATATGGGCCTTATCATTTGGACTACGCTCGAAGGCGATGTCCCCTCTTCCTCCAATCCCTTAGAGAATTCTATGCATCGTAGGAACAGAATTTAATTCAGTTTCCCCCAAGCACAAAGCTTGACGACTGGTTTAATAATCATTACTACCTTTACTTCCATGAGTAATTGAGGAAGTAACTCTGATGTGTGGGTTGACTTTAGTCAACAGATTTCGATTACTAAGAATCGCCTCATCAACATAACTTGGGAGTTGGTCGGAGTTTTGAGTGTTTAGTCAAACCTGAGCCCCTCCTTACTAGGTAGGGTGCATTTCTTGTTGGTAGCGAAGGGAGAAAATAATTAATACTAGCTCCCAAAACCTTGGGTTCCCGAGTTTTGATAAGTTGAGTGAAGTAGCGATACTTTTTCGATGAGTGTAGCTATAGTCCATGAAGAAATGGGAACCCGTCCTATTTTTAAATACTTTTCCGACGTTCAGAAAATATTTAAAATACTTTTAAAATTTTTAAATAACTTTTAAAATAATAATATAATTTGTAAATCATCCTGGAATATTTAATAAATATTCAAATAATATTTATTAAATAAATAATAAGCTTAGAATATTTAATAAATATTTAAATAATATTTATTAAATAAATAAACCTTCAGACTATTCTCAATATGAAAATAATATTCAAATTATTAATAAATATTCAAATAATATTTATTAATATCATCAAAGGAATTTTAATCCGAAAATATCCAATTTATATTTATTGGATTATTTTTAAAACGAACTATACGTCATATATCATCTCCGGAGACTTCCGGGTTTTTATGTCCTTATCTGGACGAAATATCTCCGACTCCCTTACTACGAACAGGTATTATTATACTCTACTGGGAACTTGTAACACATCATCGTATACATATATATAAGAGTATATGCATACATACATACTTAACAGGTGTATAAACCCACGTAAATAACCATACATCATATGCTGATTCACAAAAATACTATCAAGCAGTTCATAGCATTTATACCACAACAACAACAGTTTGAAAATACTTGAAATACAAGTTTCGAAAACTTGCCTGATCGTGTCGGAATAGTCTGGGTTATGCCTCTAGTGCGATGATCTATAACAACCAATAAGGTTCGGTTAGTTCGTTAAACAATCCCGTCAAATCGACTATTCACGTAAAGACACAACTTCGTAACCATACATCCTTATTACACGTTTGGCTTATTATACGTCTATGATATCCTTTAACCACTTTTGGGTAATTATTGGTCTCATAACGACTTTCGTTAAAGGTCATTTTCAACGAAACTAAAGTTTGTCTCGTATCGTCCCCTAAAAGAGTTTTTCACTTGCGCGACTTCGATTCGAAAAATTCTATAAAATTGAAAAATAAACTTTTTCATGAAATTCTTTTTCTCACTTCTTCTTAACTGTCCAGAGGATTTTTCATCCAAATTTCATAATTAAGAACATCTTTTTAATATCTCAATTGTTGCTCTAAATATAGCTTCTTTCTGCAGTGGGTTCTCATGCGCATTCTTGACTTAAACATTTCTATAAAATCGAAAATTAAGCCTTTTGTCTTCAAATTTTTACAGGGACTTAACCACTGACTAAGTTAACCCCTGTAAAAATTTCATAATCACAGACCATTTTTAAAGGGCTCGTTTGACTTGGTAAAGTCAGTCCATCTTAACGATTCGTCCGTTTTAACCGGTTTCACTAAAACGAGCATATCTCATAAACCGTAAATCGTAATCACATGATCTTGGTGTCAAAACAAACTACAAAACAATTCCTACTGGTTTATGGCCAAAAACTTACCAAGAAAACATTTGTTGAATTCGGTATTACTGCTCAAATGATCTAATGAAATTTCGACATTATAACGACAATAAACCGAACATTTCCAAATTTCATGAACTCCATCTAACCACTTAATTCAACCACACACCATCAAGATCATATAAACATCATCAAGGATCTATAAAACCAGTGGTAACATCCATTTATCACTATCCAAAATTTTACACATACTTATAAAGTTTAAAACATCACAATCCCCTTAAACATGTACATACTTGCATCAACCTTTCAAATCAACTTATAGCTCATAAGGTTTAAGGTGGGTGTGAGTGTTTTACCTTCCTTGGAGTCTTAACAACCTTAACCAAGCTTGACTTTCCTTAAAAACACCTTAGATAGCTTTAACAACCTTTAATCTTCAAGACCTAAACAACCAAGTTTAAAATTTTCGTAGTCAGCATCACCACTCTTGAAAGAACTGGAAAAACGAGGGTCTTACCTTCCCTATCTGAACGAGGCTCCTGAATAAGAGTTGTAGAGCATCTCAATACCTTTCCAGAAAGCTATAGAACACAAAATTTCATTGAGAAATGAGGGAGTTATGGCAGGTTGAAGTGGCTGCTCTGTTTTTGGCCGAAAATAGAGAAAATGGAGGGGGAGAGCTTTTGCTATCTTTTCTTATGTAATTGATAAAATGATATGTATAATTGATATATATCAATCATACTTCAGCACTTATCAATTACCCAAGGTAATCTCCAAAGTGATTTTGCAAAAGAAAGGTAATTGGCAATTTGTCCCAAAAATGGTATACAATGCTTGGTTTAAATTATCATAACTTGTCTTATTTGATTAGCATCCAATGCTCCTTGTCTTGCATGGCTTGCATGGCTATCACATGGTAAATTGCAGGTATATTACTCACCTATTAATCAACCAATGCTTACCATTTAATTCCATATGCAAGTTTATAGATTTTCTTGTAAAAGCGTTTCGTCGCGTAGAAATTTCTTTCATCGTTCTTGAACATTTGCCTTTGAAATTCTTCTAATAAATTACATAATTTCTTGCCTTGGTATTTAACTTAGCTTAAAGATTTTCTTAACCTCAATATCCCATATTTATACCAATTTTTAATAAAAATGAAAATCTACGTAATCTGACAGTTTCTACATTCCCTTTCTTCTTGGTACAACGATACTTTATCCATAAAAGTATAAATACTTCTTCATTCATATAATATGATCTTAAAAACTTTACATAACCTCCACCAATCACCGTTTATGATCATTTTAGAATTATTACAAAAACCTGGGTTCTTACAACCTTCCCTCCTTAAAAGGATTCCGTCCCGGAATCATTTCTAGAACAGATTGGGGTACTTCTCTTGCATGGCGCTTTCCAATTCCCAGGTTGATTCCTCGACATTGTGATTAGTCCACAAAACTCTTACCAGGCTGATGGTCTTGTTTCTGAGTACTTGCTCTTTCCGGTCTATGATTTCCACCGGTCTCTCGACGTAGGACAAATCTGGCTGTAAATCTACATGCTCATGTTCCACTATATGTTTGGCATTGCGATTGTACTTCCTCAGCATAGACACATGGAAAACGTTATGTACTTGCTGCAGACTTGGAGGTAAGGCTAACTCGTAAGCCACTTGTCCAATCCGCCTTAATATCTCGAAAGGTCCGATGTATCTCGGACTCAACTTTCCTTTCTTCCCAAACCTCATCAGTCCTTTCCAGGGAGATACTTTTAGCAGCACCATGTCTCCTTCTTCATATTCTCTATCCTTTCGAGCTAAGTCGGCATACTTACGTTGTCTATCTTGGGCTGCTGCCAGTCTTCCCCTGATTAGAACTATCACATCTCTTGTCTGTTGTACCAATTCAGGTCCTAATATCTTCCTCTCACCAACTTCTTCCCAACATAAGGGAGAACGACATTTCCGGCCATAGAGGGCTTCATATGGGGGCATTCCGATACTTGAGTGATAACTGTTATTATAAGCAAACTCAATCAATGGTAAGTGCTCTTCCCAACTTCCTTTGAAATCCATAACACACACTCTCAGCATGTCCTCTAAGGTCTGAATTGTTCTTTCACTTTGTCCGTCAGTCTGGGGGTGGTATGCAGTACTCATATTTAGCTTGGTTCCCACACAGTCTTGAAAGCTCCTCCAGAACCTGGAGTTAAACCTTGGGTCTCTATCGGACACAATGGTCACGGGAACTCCATGTCGTACCACAATTTCTCTTATATATATGTCTACTAATTTATCAACAGTGTACCTCTCGTTGATTGGGAGAAAGTGGGCGGACTTAGTCAACCTATCGACGATTACCCATATCGCATCGTGGTTAGTCTTGGTCCTTGGGAGTCCTACTACAAAATCCATGGCTAGGTGCTCCCACTTCCATCTTTTGCTCTTGGCACATTCGAATCTTTTCCAATAACGGAGGCTGGATTTGAATTCCCATTAACACTTCTTGGCTACTTCTCGATGTCTTAACTTCGATTTCTAGCTTCTCCATTTCTTTTATCAATTCTTCCTTTGAAGTCATCATCTTGAGCCTTTCCTTTCTACTAAGGGCATCGGCTACCACATTTGCCTTTCCTGGATGATAACGAATTTCACAATCATAATCCTTGATTAATTCCAGCCATCTTCTCTGTCTCATATTCAATTCTTTCTGGGTAAAGATGTACTTGAGACTTTTATGATCTGTGTAAATTTCACACTTTTCTCCATATAGGTAGTGTCTCCATATCTTTAACGCGAAGACTATTGCAGCTAGCTCTAAGTCATGGGTAGGGTACCTTATTTCATACTCCTTCAATTGTCGGGAAGCATATGCAATTACCTTATCGTGCTGCATGAGCACGCAACCTAGTCCTTTATGCGATGCATCACTATAGATCACAAAGTCCCCCTTATCATCTGGCAGTGCCAACACTGGGGCGGTCATTAATCTTTTCTTTAGCTCTTGAAAGCTCTCTTCACATTTCTCATTCCATACAAACTTTTCAGTCTTTCTGGTGAGTCGGGTCAATGGGGCAGCCAGCTTGGCAAAGTCTTGTACAAACCTCCTATAATACCCGGCTAGTCCCACGAAACTTCTTACTTCGGTCGGGGTGGTCGGTCTTTCCCATTTTGATATTGCCTCTATTTTGGCAGGGTCAACCAGTACTCCTTCATTACTAACCACATGACCTAAGAATTGCACTTCTTTCAACCAAAATTCGCATTTCGAAAATTTGGCATACAACTTTTCTTCCCTCAAGATTCCTAGGACTATCCTCAAGTGTTCTGCATGTTCTTCCTCAGTCTGAGAATAAATCAAGATATCGTCAATGAAAACTATGACGCACTTGTCTAGGTACTGTTTGAATACTCGGTTCATCAAGTCCATGAATGCCGCGGGTGCATTTGTCAGTCCAAAGGACATCACTAGAAACTCATAATGGCCGTACCTAGTGCGAAAAGCAGTCTTGGGTATATCTTCCGGTTTGATCTTTAACTGATGGTACCCCGATCTCAAGTCTATCTTCGAAAAGTGAACTGCTCCCTTGAGTTGGTCAAAAAGGTCGTCAATCCTAGGCAAGGGGTACTTGTTTTTTATGGTTAACTTATTCAGCTCTCTGTAGTCTATACATAGCCTCATGCTACCATCCTTTTTCTTTACAAACAACACTGGGGCACCCCACGGGGACACACTTGGTCTTATCATGCCCTTGTCCAACAGTTCTTGCAACTGAGTGGCTAGCTATTTCATTTCAACGGGGGCCAATCGATAGGGGGCTTTAGAAACTGGTGCGGTTCCTGGTGCTAATTCTATCGCAAACTCGATTTCCCTATCGGGTGGTAACCCAGGAAGGTCTTCTGGAAACACATCTTTAAATTCCTTGACAACTGGAATGTCCTTCAATTCAGGTGTTCTTCTCTTCGTGTCTACTACATAGGCTAAGTAGGTCTCGCTACCATTTCGTACTAACTTTTTGGCTTGAGCAACAGTCAAGAATTTTTGAGTCTGTCGCTGTCCTTTGAATATGACCTCTTTCTTTCCTGACACCTTTATCCTAACTTTCTTGCTCTTGCAATCAATTTGGGCACCATTACTTGCCAACCAATCCATTCCTAAGATGACATCGAATCCACCTAACTTAAACGGAATTAGGTCTGCCCGAAAGTGGTGACCTCCTATTACTATATCGCAGTTAGGATATATCTGGCTTACAGGAACCACTTCGTGGTTAGCTATCTCTACCATTAGCCGATCCTTTAACATTTCTGGTTTCAAGTTCAGTTTACATGCAAAATCTTGCGATATAAAAGATTTGGTAGCTCCAGAATCAAACAAAGTATTTGCACTCAAGGTGTTTAGGGAAAGGGTACCTGCGATGACATCCTCATCCCTTACTGCATCCTGCACTGTCATGTTGAAAGTCCTAGCGGTGGGTGGTCGGTTGGATGCAGTACCGCTCATCCTTGATCCTGTCGGTTTCAGTTTAGGGCAGTCTTTCTTCCAGTGGTCCGTGCCTCCACACTGATAGCATTTCATGAGTGAGTTCCTCTGGGGGCAATTGTTGGCATAGTGTCCGGTCTGTCCACACTTAAAACATGTCGTCGTACCCTGGAGACATACCCCCGAATGTTTCTTACCACAAGTCTTACAGTTGGGTAGGGGAGGGCGCGACTGTCCTGATATGGGTGCCCTGGTTGATCCACCTCCTTGGCCAACACTCTTGCTTTCTGCTCTGTTAAACCCTGTGCTTTTGGCTGGCTGGGACACCGTTCCTCTAACAAACTTGTTGGAGAAACTCCCACTTGCAGCACCACTACTTCGACTTTCAAACTTCCTTTTCTTCATGATCTTGTCCTTCTGGGACTGCTCACTTCCTGCCTCTACAATCGATGCCTTCTGTACTAGAGTGGCGTAATCCGTAATTTCTAACATCGCGATGCGGTTCTGAATCCAATGTTTCAATCCTTGTTGAAACCTCCTTGCCTTCTTAATTTCAGTGTTTACATACTCTGGCACGAACCTTGACAGCTCTGTGAACCTAGCCTCATATTCGGCTACAGTCAGATTCTCCTGTTTAAGCTCTAGGAACTTGAGTTCCATCTGGGTCTCCATAAATCTCGGAAAGTACTTTTCCAAGAATAACTCTGTGAATCTGTCCCATGCAACCACTCCAGCTGGTTCCATATTCTTCTTGGCCTCCCACCAATAGTTGGCCTCTCCCTTAAGCAGGTATGTAGCAAAGATGGTTTTCTGGGCTTCCTCAGTGCCCATAATCTCAAAGGTCTTCTCCATTTCCTTCAACCATGCCCTGGCCTCAACGGGGTCTGCAGTCCCATGGAATTCTGGGGGTTTAAGTGACTTGAATGCCTTAAAGGCATTGGCTACTGCGTTGTTGGGTCCGCGGGGTGGTGGTTGTGGCCGTGGCTGGCGTTCCAGATTTTGCCTCATCAGGCGCATAAATTGTTCCATTGGGTCCTCTTCTTCTTCCTCATAATCCTCATCGTCGAACTCATTGTACTCATCTTCCTCATCCACCTGTTCTTGGTGACGGCGTTCCTCTTCCCTGTGTTGGTTACTACCATGAGTGGCGGACTCGGCAGGGTGAGTTCTTGTGTTTCTCCTTGGTGGCATTTTTCTGAAAGTATACATGTATATAAAAATTCTGTTAGGGTTTCCTCATTTTTCTTAATCTGGTTTTCTATGATTGGCACCTCGAAGGTGTAATCTTTTAAAGGTATATATGCATCTTATAAATAGCTGTCAAACAATCATGGAATCATATATGTAACAATTTAAACGGAAACAGTTGCTAAAATCGAACGAAATTTACGTCATAATACTGCTAGTGACTTCTGAGAGTCAAAGTTTCAAGTACAACATTAAAACTGAAATATATAAAAAGTACATCCAAAGCCAGCTAACATGTCTTCCTATCCAGAGGAAATATACTACGTGACTGACATCACTACCAAAAGTAAAACTACTACAACATCCCCCTGTACTAGAAGACTAAACTGGTCAACCATCCATCAGTCTGTGTGAAAGCGTATCGCCTCCCTAACTCGGCGCATAGTCCTCGAAAGGACTCTCTCTGCATCACTCCGTCGAATCCTCCTGCTGTGGCGGGAACGCGGAACTGCTCTGAGTCGGGTGTGAGCCCTCCTCTCAATCTTTAGTACTGCCCGCCTCATCCGTCTAGCTCTAGAGTCTCTCCCCTGGGAGTATAGTCTCGCTCGTCTCTCCTCAGCTAGCTGGAACCTCAGCTCCGCTACTCGGGCCTCCGCTGCCACCAGATCGGTGGTCATCCGGGTCACCATCCAATCGTACTCAGTGGGTCTAACAACCTGTATGGGAGGACTAACCGGCTCGCTCTCCGGGGCAACCTCAGTTTCAGCATCCTCTGGTATAGGCTCCTCAGAGTCACCCTCCAAATCTGTGTCCCAATGATATCCAATAGGGGATGAATCCTCTCTGAGGGGAGGGGAATGCATAGGAATATCAGTCCACACCACCTCCTCATCCTCAGGCTCCTCTCCGGGTGCAGGGTCAGCTGGAACATCGTCCACGGGGTCCTCCTCTGGATCCTCCTCTGGATCCTCTTCTGGATCCTCCTCTGGATCCTCCTCTGGATCCTCCTCTGGATCCTCCTCTGGATCACTCTCTGGCTCATCTGAGTCCACTGGGTCCTCTATGGGCATAGGGTCATCATCACTGGGACCCTCCTCCTGGACTATCTCTCTCTCTCCCTCCTGCTGAGGGTCAGTCTCTGTCTCAACATCAGGCTCATCTACAGCTCTCAGAAGGGCATCATCGTGTCGCTGCTCGGAACCCTCAGGTAGCTCTACATCCTCGGGTGTCTACACAAAAAGGAAAAAAATGTTACTATCCTTGAGGTTCTGATAAATAGTTCCATTATTAGCTTAAGGTTGTTAGGGCTATGTCTATTAGCCCGACAATGCTTCGGTAAGGGTTTGAGTCCTTAAACCTTCCTATCGTCTCTGAGATTATAACCTAATTCTCTGATACCATTTCTGTAACACCCCTAGATCCGGGGTCGGAGATCCAGGCTGTCACTAAATCCTTAATTCCCATTTTAATAAACATTACTCTCAATCTTCCTTTTTGCATGCCGTGACCCCTCAGTCAAACATAACATTTACAGATTATAGGCTCAGAGACGAAATTAAAATGTTACTGAGTTATTACAACCATCTTGAAATAGATATTACAAACCCAAATTGTCATAATCTTAAAAGTTCAAATTAAAAGGATTACCATCTAAGGCGGCATCTACAGCCACAATACGGTTTGGTTTTCAGAAGCTTACACAAGTCATGCTTGTAAATAAACCTAACCAACCTAAGCTGCAATCCTATCCAACTTAGTCTGCTCACCTGTGGTAATGCTGCTGGGTGTGACCTCGACACCTGCCTCGTAAATAGTCTCCTATACTGCTGACCGGTTAGCACGCTTTTGCGGGGGTCTGACTTGTTCTTGCCATGCTTATCTGTTGTTGTGTGGTGGTATATATAAAAGAAAAGCAAGAGTGAGCAATATAGCTCAGCCATATAATAATAGTTTTCAAAGTACTTTTGTTAACGTAAACCATAAAAAAAATATCGTATACTGACATTGTATTATCCTTAAACATTTTCATTCTTTATCCAGAAATATAACGAAGAATTTCTGAGGTACTTTGAATAGTTCATCATTCTGTCAACACTATCGGTAACTGAGCACCTAGGCTTTTATTACAGTGTTGCAATACAATTCCAATTGGAAGAATGGGATTATGCTGGAGCCTCTTCCACGATATTTGGTGATCAGCCAATATACCGTGCATCTGCTTCTCTACTAGTAGAAGGACGACGTTCCCTTATCGGGTTGCACCCTGACCGCATATGGGCCTTATCATTTGGACTACGCTCGAAGGCGATGTCCCCTCTTCCTCCAATCCCTTAGAGAATTCTATGCATCGTAGGAACAGAATTTAATTCAGTTTCCCCCAAGCACAAAGCTTGACGACTGGTTTAATAATCATTACTACCTTTACTTCCATGAGTAATTGAGGAAGTAACTCTGATGTGTGGGTTGACTTTAGTCAACAGATTTCGATTACTAAGAATCGCCTCATCAACATAACTTGGGAGTTGGTCGGAGTTTTGAGTGTTTAGTCAAACCTGAGCCCCTCCTTACTAGGTAGGGTGCATTTCTTGTTGGTAGCGAAGGGAGAAAATAATTAATACTAGCTCCCAAAACCTTGGGTTCCCGAGTTTTGATAAGTTGAGTGAAGTAGCGATACTTTTTCGATGAGTGTAGCTATAGTCCATGAAGAAATGGGAACCCGTCCTATTTTTAAATACTTTTCCGACGTTCAGAAAATATTTAAAATACTTTTAAAATTTTTAAATAACTTTTAAAATAATAATATAATTTGTAAATCATCCTGGAATATTTAATAAATATTCAAATAATATTTATTAAATAAATAATAAGCTTAGAATATTTAATAAATATTTAAATAATATTTATTAAATAAATAAACCTTCAGACTATTCTCAATATGAAAATAATATTCAAATTATTAATAAATATTCAAATAATATTTATTAATATCATCAAAGGAATTTTAATCCGAAAATATCCAATTTATATTTATTGGATTATTTTTAAAACGAACTATACGTCATATATCATCTCCGGAGACTTCCGGGTTTTTATGTCCTTATCTGGACGAAATATCTCCGACTCCCTTACTACGAACAGGTATTATTATACTCTACTGGGAACTTGTAACACATCATCATATACATATATATAAGAGTATATGCATACATACATACTTAACAGGTGTATAAACCCACGTAAATAACCATACATCATATGCTGATTCACAAAAATACTATCAAGCAGTTCATAGCATTTATACCACAACAACAACAGTTTGAAAATACTTGAAATACAAGTTTCGAAAACTTGCCTGATCGTGTCGGAATAGTCTGGGTTATGCCTCTAGTGCGATGATCTATAACAACCAATAAGGTTCGGTTAGTTCGTTAAACAATCCCGTCAAATCGACTATTCACGTAAAGACACAACTTCGTAACCATACATCCTTATTACACGTTTGGCTTATTATACGTCTATGATATCCTTTAACCACTTTTGGGTAATTATTGGTCTCATAACGACTTTCGTTAAAGGTCATTTTCAACGAAACTAAAGTTTGTCTCGTATCGTCCCCTAAAAGAGTTTTTCACTTGCGCGACTTCGATTCGAAAAATTCTATAAAATTGAAAAATAAACTTTTTCATGAAATTCTTTTTCTCACTTCTTCTTAACTGTCCAGAGGATTTTTCATCCAAATTTCATAATTAAGAACATCTTTTTAATATCTCAATTGTTGCTCTAAATATAGCTTCTTTCTGCAGTGGGTTCTCATGCGCATTCTTGACTTAAACATTTCTATAAAATCGAAAATTAAGCCTTTTGTCTTCAAATTTTTACAGGGACTTAACCACTGACTAAGTTAACCCCTGTAAAAATTTCATAATCACAGACCATTTTTAAAGGGCTCGTTTGACTTGGTAAAGTCAGTCCATCTTAACGATTCGTCCGTTTTAACCGGTTTCACTAAAACGAGCATATCTCATAAACCGTAAATCGTAATCACATGATCTTGGTGTCAAAACAAACTACAAAACAATTCCTACTGGTTTATGGCCAAAAACTTACCAAGAAAACATTTGTTGAATTCGGTATTACTGCTCAAATGATCTAATGAAATTTCGACATTATAACGACAATAAACCGAACATTTCCAAATTTCATGAACTCCATCTAACCACTTAATTCAACCACACACCATCAAGATCATATAAACATCATCAAGGATCTATAAAACCAGTGGTAACATCCATTTATCACTATCCAAAATTTTACACATACTTATAAAGTTTAAAACATCACAATCCCCTTAAACATGTACATACTTGCATCAACCTTTCAAATCAACTTATAGCTCATAAGGTTTAAGGTGGGTGTGAGTGTTTTACCTTCCTTGGAGTCTTAACAACCTTAACCAAGCTTGACTTTCCTTAAAAACACCTTAGATAGCTTTAACAACCTTTAATCTTCAAGACCTAAACAACCAAGTTTAAAATTTTCGTAGTCAGCATCACCACTCTTGAAAGAACTGGAAAAACGAGGGTCTTACCTTCCCTATCTGAATGAGGCTCCTGAATAAGAGTTGTAGAGCATCTCAATACCTTTCCAGAAAGCTATAGAACACAAAATTTCATTGAGAAATGAGGGAGTTATGGCAGGTTGAAGTGGCTGCTCTGTTTTTGGCCGAAAATAGAGAAAATGGAGGGGGAGAGCTTTTGCTATCTTTTCTTATGTAATTGATAAAATGATATGTATAATTGATATATATCAATCATACTTCAGCACTTATCAATTACCCAAGGTAATCTCCAAAGTGATTTTGCAAAAGAAAGGTAATTGGCAATTTGTCCCAAAAATGGTATACAATGCTTGGTTTAAATTATCATAACTTGTCTTATTTGATTAGCATCCAATGCTCCTTGTCTTGCATGGCTTGCATGGCTATCACATGGTAAATTGCAGGTATATTACTCACCTATTAATCAACCAATGCTTACCATTTAATTCCATATGCAAGTTTATAGATTTTCTTGTAAAAGCGTTTCGTCGCGTAGAAATTTCTTTCATCGTTCTTGAACATTTGCCTTTGAAATTCTTCTAATAAATTACATAATTTCTTGCCTTGGTATTTAACTTAGCTTAAAGATTTTCTTAACCTCAATATCCCATATTTATACCAATTTTTAATAAAAATGAAAATCTACGTAATCTGACAGTTTCTACATTCCCTTTCTTCTTGGTACAACGATACTTTATCCATAAAAGTATAAATACTTCTTCATTCATATAATATGATCTTAAAAACTTTACATAACCTCCACCAATCACCGTTTATGATCATTTTAGAATTATTACAAAAACCTGGGTTCTTACAAACATGCTTGTCAACTTTCTTAGTGTTAGTCTTCTTGTCACTGTTGGAAGTCTTAGAACCTGAGGTTTCAGACTTAGGTGACAAAGGTACCTTCCTAGCTTTAGGAGGACTTGAAGACTTTGACCTTGTGTAGTGTGTGTGGGAATTGTGACTGATACAACCATCAATGAACTGCCTTCTTAAATTAAAACAACTAGTCATAACATTCATATTGCATGGCATACAGTCAAATTTATCACAGAAAGGTGCATTTCTATGACTTAGAGGCACAGAACAATCATAGAAAGGTTTAGACACACTACCAACAGGTTTCTTGCATGCATGAGTTAGATGATTTGTACTGAAACAGTTCTGACAAGTTTTCCTAGGGGCATTAGGCATATAAGCATAGTTGTTATCCTTGTTAATCCCTAACTTGCCATTTCTGTTCTGTTTCTTTTTAGTCACTTCCTTTTCTGATTCACTCTTCCCAGCTGAGACAAACTTAACAAACTTCTTAGGTCTTGGCCTATCAACTACTGGCTTCTTGGTCTTTGACTTGACACTCTCACCCTTAGAGGATGCTTGCTGTTCACTAGATTGTGCCTCATCCTCATCATTCAACATTTGCTTGATGAGTAAGGCATCCTCATCAATTTCAAATGTTGATTCCTTAAAAATTGGATTTTCAGTTTTTCTCAAAATGTGAGGCACTTTCTCATGAACAGCTGTGTCCTCTTCAATGACAGCATAGCCTTTCCTTTGTTTGAGAGAGTCATAGTCAAGTCCAATAGCTGCTTTGGGTTTAGCTTCAATTTTATCACAGTAGGATTGCACTAAACCAGATGATTTCTTGAAAGTTTTAAGTTTGAATTCATTCTCAGCTAATTCATCCCTAAGAGCCTTCTCTACTTGACTAGCACATAGAACCTTGTTCTTCAAATATTCAACTTCTTTCTTAAGGTTTTCTACTTGCATAGTAGTTAGCTCAAGTTCCTCATTCTTTTTGGTTAATATTTCATTTCTAGTAGACAGTTTAGCAATCTCCTCATTAGTAGCAGTCATACTAGTATGAATATTAAACATTTCAACAGATAATTGTTCAATCATGCATTTGTATTCAGAAACAGACATGTCTATAGTAGTGAGAGATGGTACCTGAGAATCAGATGAAGATGAGTCATCCTTGGAGTTGGCCATCAAGGCATAGTTGCAGAATTCTTGTTCCTCTTCATCACTCTCAGAATCATCCCAACACTTCCCTTCAGCTATGTAGGCCTTACCATGTGTCTGCTTTTTCAGAAGGGCCTCATACTTAGCTTCTAGCTCAAGATAATCTCTATCCTTCTTTTTAGGCTTCTTGCATTCACTGGCAAAATGCCCTAGGTCATTGCATCTATAACACCTTACAGATGACCTATCCACATAACCGGTTTTGAACTTATTTCTGTTTGGCTTCACAGGTGCCTTGTTCTTGTTGGCTGAATGGTTTTGAGTTTTGGGTTTGAAGGGTTGATTTCTTTTAAATCTGATGTTTGGAAATTTTCTGGCCATGAAGGCATATGAGGTATTTTCCATCCCATCAAGTTCTTCCAAAGTGTAAAACTCTTCTTCTTCTTCCTCCTTTTCCTCAACAGGTTCACTCACCCCAGCTTCAGTTTCTTCATCATCTGCCACCTCCTCTATCCTTAGTTGGCTTGTAGATGCTTCTAGGTCCAGGATGGATTTGTTGACAATCAAGGCACATGATGTGTTTATCATCCTACCTTGGTTGGCTTGGATAGCCCTTTTCTGAAGCAACTCAAGTTCATGAGTCTTTAGGACTCCATAGAGCACATCATAGGTGACTTTGTTCAAATCTCTCTCTCTTAGAGAAATGACTCTTTGCTCCAGATGATTTGGTGAAGACAACAGAAATTTCATATTTAAATCCTTGGTGCTGTAAACCTTTCCATTCATCTGCAACTCAGTAACTAGCTTGTGAAACCTTTCAAACATTTCAGTGATGCTTTCCTTGGGCTGTGCCATGAAAGCTTCATACTGTGTGACCAGTATCTGTTTCCTGTTTTCCTTAACCTCATCAGTCCCTTCACACAACACCTCAATGTGATCCCACATCTCTTTAGCAGACGTGTATGATGCAATGTTTGCAAACATTGACATGTCCATGGAATCAATGATAAGCAACATGAGGTGGCTGTCGAGAGCAACCTTCTCCCTTTCTGACTCTGTCCACTTTGATGGATCCTTGGCCTCATAAGTTCTTGGGATAGTTATGGTTCCAACAGTCTTCTCTGGTATCTCTTGTTGTGGAACAAAAGGACCATTCTTGAGAATCTCAGGATACAAGGGATGAGAGGCTTTAATGAACAACATCATCTTTATCTTCCAGAGGTTGAAGTTTTCTTTATCAAACTTAGGGACCTTCACCGTTCCTGTAGTCTTTGGTGTATTCGAACTCATGATCGTTTCTCTGTTTTTGAATAAACAGCCCGCTCTGATACCACTTGTTGAGTATTGAATACGGTAAAAGAATACAGAGGGGGGGGGGGTGAATGGATTCTTGAACTTTTCTTTGATTGAGTCTATGTAGCAGATAAGTGCCTGTGTGTGTAGAAGTGAAGGTGCGGATAAATAAACAACACAAGACACAATATCACTTTAATCTAATGTATTATTAGATAAAGGTTGCTACAATCTGTGAATACAAATGGTAGTATTCTCAGCTTCGTTTTTCTCAGAGAGATATGGCTTACAGTGTATGAAAAACTTGACTCACAAAAAGTTACTAAGTTATGAAGTGAGGCTGTGTCCTTATAGAACATGGATACAGCCTACTTACTGCAAATAAGGTAGCTAAACAAATTACTTTCTAGTCTGTCTATCCTTTTTGAGTAAGTGTCCAAACGGTTACAGATTTGACTTTGCAAAGCCTGTTTAGATCCACTTCTTTAGCTCCTTGTCTCTTCTATATCTCTCCAAGCTTCCTTGTAGGCTTTCCAGAGCACGTTACAGATTGTGGTCCATAAAGTGCATTGGCTTGTTGCAGGTTTCTGACTTGTACAATTTCTTCAGTATTTTGTCTCCAAGAATGTATTCGAGAAGTGACTAAGTAAGTGATTCGAGAACTAGAATTGACTTGATCGATAACTCTGAGTTCTCGAATACTGTTATAATGACATATCGAACCACTTCTCGAATAGCTCTTTTCCATCAGGATTCCTTGAGTTGTCGAATAGAACATTTGACTTATCGAATCCTCGAGTTGTCGAATAGCTTTCTGAGTCCTTGAGATATCGAATGGAACTTTGACTTGTTGACTCTTTGAGAACTCGAATACCATCTTGACTTGTTGACTTCTTGAGTTCTCGAATAGAGTAGTAGACATATCGAATCCCTGAGATATCGAATGAGATATCGAACAGTGTATTCAGAGATATCGAATAGTGTCTTGAGATATCGAATCCCTGACTTCTCGAATGCTGGACTTCTCGAATAGACAAGTATACTTCTCGAATTGGTACTTAGGCAAATTCTTCATTTCTTCAAATCCCAACTGTGATTATTTGACAGTCTTTAACTCCTTGCTTGAGGCATGAACCTTGGAACTTCTTTCAAGCATTATTCTAGACTCTATTTGTACAATTACACAACTAGGATTTGATGCCTACTACAAGTACAATACAAACAGAAACTCTACAACTAGAGGTTCCCTCAGTTAAGAGGTCATGTAAGTAATGCAAAGCATTACAAACAATTAGCTTGTTATTAGATGTGTACAGGCATGCCTCTGTAACTAACAAGATCTTTGTGGGAACGAACTTGACTTATTCATATATTACTTGTGACCACGTACGCTTGCGTGATTTAGTGCAAACAAACACCCTCCAAATCCGGGGTCTAGATCCGGGGGTCACCAACCAATCACAACTAAAAATAAATCAGAATGCGCAACTGACCCCGCAAACCAAAGATCGCAAATAGGTTATTGTATGAAACTAAGCAGCCATAACCCAAAAGTAAACTATTCACTTATTACAAACCATAAAATAAATTCAACTTAAATCCCGTATAGTTCAGATTTATTATTACATCCCATTTTATTTAAAACTCCATCTAGCGCCAACAGTAACGCACAAGTACTTGCACGGCCTGGGGTGCGGACACTCGGCTACTCTGTAAACTTTGCCTCATACTCAGTGGCACTACCTTCTTGTTTTAATTCCAAAAATTTAATCTCCATCTGATTCTGCATATAGCGGGGAAAATGCTTTTCCAAAAACAACTCTTTGAATCTTTCCCACGTGGTTACCCCTGCTCCTTCCAAAGCCATCCTAGCTTCCCACCAGTAGTTCGCTTCCCCTTTCAGAAAGTAACTCACGAAATCGGTCTTTTTATTCTCCTCTACATTCACCAGTGCGAGAGCCTTCTCCATTTCTTTTAACCAATCTCGGGCCTCTACTGGGTTCGCTGAGCCCTGGAATTCTGGAGGTTTAACAGATTGAAAAGTTTTAAATGTTACCGCCTGGGGTGCTGGCGGCTGCTGCTACTGATGAGTGAGATTTTCGGTCTGTTGTCGGTATAGTTCCAGCATTTGCTGCATCATATTGAAATTGCCCTGCTCCCCAAAGTTCTGATTATTATTTGCATTTCCCGCGTGATCTCCAAATGGTTGTTGATTATCCATAATCTGGTAGAGCGAATACACAAGTTCCTTAGTAATTGGCTACACATGTTTTTGATAGACATTCATTGAAAAGAAACACAAATCAAGAATATTTATCAACTCATGTCACCCAATCACTAATTCACTTGAATATTGAAAAATAAATAAATGCATGCTGGATGGAATCGATACACTTAACACTACAAAAGTACTGCTAATATATAAATATACACACACAGTCATACATGACTACTGATCGGGTTACCTACCATCATAACGCTCTTAACCTACCACATCATCTAGAATGTCGGCTATACACAACAAAATTCCCGACTTATTCTACTAACAAACTGCTGTGAGTACACACAGAATACATTACACACAATTCAAACCAACTAAACACAGGTAGCGTTCCTTCCTTCCATGACTCTATCCCACCATATCTAATCCCAGCGGGGCCCTACCAACCCCTGAAGATCCGCTAACATCCTCTGGAGGATGCGGTAGGCCTGGCGATAATCAATAGTACCTGAATCACCCAATATCAACGCCTCCACCTCATACGTACCAGCTGCTATCAGCTCCCGGAGGTTATGACGAATCTCGGTGTCTGGAGTAGGATGACCTCCCATCCTAAGCAGTTCCGCATTCTGCCCTCTCAAAAAGTCATACGCCTCCCAAAGCTCACGGTACTCACCAAATGGAATGGTGCGTGGTGCACCGATATGGCTGCTAGACTTGGCCTCAGCTCCGCCTGTAACCTCCCCTATCAGAGCCCGTACTCTCTCCTCTCCCGGCTGCATCTGGTGCCAGGGTATAACTGGTGGAAGTGGTATGTAGGGACCCTGCACAGTGGGGTCTGACTGATCCATGAACTCTGCTGGCATAAAAAATCCTCCCGTAGCTCCCACTGCACCGGATAGGTGCAACTCAGGTACAACAGGTGGCGCTGCTACTACCCGTTGTTGATCAGAAATAAACATCGGTACGGGAACTGGTGGTAAAGGATCCAGTGGCTCCATAGGAAACTCCCAACCCATCCAGTAGTTTAACCCCATCACTGGGTAGTCTGGATCCATAAGAGCGGTAGTATATGGTAAGTCCACTGGTGGAAATAATGGTAGCGTAACTGGCTCTAGGGCCGGCATAGGCTGAGGTGCAATCACCGGTGCTGATGTAGTCACCCCAACAGGAACCTGCGTAACCTCGGTAACATAATATCACAATCATCTCACAACTTAGGCTTAGACCAAAATCTAACTCAACGTGTAACATAAAAACGTAACCCTATCTCATGTGATCTTCCTAATCCTTTCTGGCCTATATCTCTACTTATTTCAGTGACTATAACCTGTCAGCTTTGATGCCAACTGTAACACCCTCCAAATCCGGGGTCTAGATCCGGGGGTCACCAACCAATCACAACTAAAATTAAATCAGAATGCGCAACTGACCCCGCAAACCAAAGATCGCAAACAGGTTATCGTATGAAACTAAGCAGCCATAACCCAAAAGTAAACTATTCACTTATTACAAACCATAAAATAAATTCAACTTAAATCCCGTCTAGTTCAGATTTATTATTACATCCCATTTTATTTAAAACTCCATCTAGCGCCAACAGTAACGCACAAGTACTTACACGGCCTGGGGTGCGGACACTCGGCTACTCTGTAAACTTTGCCTCATACTCAGCGGCACTACCTTCTTGTTTTAATTCCAAAAATTTAATCTCCATCTGATTCTGCATATAGCGGGGAAAATGCTTTTCCAAAAACAACTCTTTGAATCTTTCCCACGTGGTTACCCCTGCTCCTTCCAAAGCCTTCCTAACTTCCCACCAATAGTTCGCTTCCCCTTTCAGAAAGTAACTCACGAACTCGGTCTTTTTATTCTCCTCTACCTTCACCAGTGCAAGAGCTTTCTCCATTTCTTTTAACCAAGCTCGGGCCTCTACTGGGTTCGCTGAGCCCTGGAATTCTGGAGGTTTAACAGATTGAAAAGTTTTAAATGTTACCGCCTGGGGTGCTGGCGGCTGCTGATGTGCTATAAATATGACAATTAAATATCGCAAGCGCACGATCTCGTTTTAGTATTTATGATTCGTTCCACAGGGACTAACATTTTCGCAAACCTTAATTTCTAATTTAGGCGAATTAGACCAAAGATTTCGTGGTGAGATTTTATTAGCCTAATTAACGAAGATTATCAAATAATATGGAAAACCTAGGAATCCGAATCCATTAATCAATCACAATTAATATCAACTCGTCCTAAAATCAATCCTCTTTTCTTCACAAATAATATATATCAATTAACGAGACAAGCATATAATATGAAACTTGTTATCTAACAATAACCTATCAAAACTTCAAAGAGCAAGCATAGGCTATGAAAAATAAATCCGGTAATAATAATATATCAAAATCACTTTGTCAATTGATCAATTAAGCACCAAGAAAAATCATGAGAATTAATTAATAGGAACGAGAAGAAATTGAGGGCAATTAATTTAACTTCATCTTCATCCTAGGATAAGAAAATTAGTTACGCATAATTGACAAATAAACAAAGTGAAATAAAAACGCTAAAAACATGTATTAATAATTGGGAAATGCTAACCATAGCCCTTAGGGCTATGGTTAAGCATTAAATACTCTTATAGTTTCAACATCTTTTATATAGTTTTTAGTTGTTTTTAGCTTTCCAATGTCTCTTTGCAACAATAATTTAATTTTCCAAGTAATAATAATGGACCCCCTGCATTCACATTAATTTCCAATAATAAAAATATCTCAAATTTCTAAATAATCATATCGAATTTCGTGCAAAATTGATGTATTAAGTGCAAAATTGATATATTAAATGCATTAATCCATGTACATTAATGCTTAACCATAGCCCTAAGGGCTATGTTTAGCATTACCCTTAATAATTAAGTACCATTGGGCCGAGAGGCTAGCATTAATCATGGACATTAAATGATTTGGGCCAAAAAATTAACAAACAATTAATCAAATAATTAAACAAACGAACAACATCAAGCCACGATTTAAAATTGACAAAAATTACATGGAAATCATACTGGGCCTAAAATATAAAATGGAACACCTAAAAATTTAAATTGAGAGGAACATTAGTTTGCGGCTTAAAAAGAAGAGAAATAAAAAAATGTGAAAAGATTAAAAGCAATAATTAAAGACCTGATTAACAATGATGATATTAACAACTAATATGATGATGACCAGAAACACAGTAGGTTAACGTAGTGGTGTGAAAAGGGGCATGCTGAATGGTACAGGCACGCAGCGAATAAGATAATGAAAAAGAAAGTAGAAAACTTAACTTCTAAAATTCATAATTAATTGAAAAATTATCAGAAAAATAAAATAAAAATATCACTATGAAGCTCTAAATTATTCTGAATTTAATAAAATATTTCCAAGTAAGATCCAACAAAAATTATTTTAATGTTGGAGCTCACCGGAATCTATGGAGTTGGCCGGAAAATTACCAAGCTTCACCGGAAAATTATTTTTAACCGGAAAATTTGGGTTAAACAAACTCAAACCAAGAAAAAGAATCCAAAGAAAATAGAAAGGGAATGAAAATTTGCATTAATAAAATGAAGGTGTTTACAAGATAGAGGCTACAACTAAATTTAAAGTAATCTAAACTAAAACTGAGATGTACTGAAAAGAGACTGAAGAGAAGGGAATGATCACAAAAATTATGTGATCATCCGAGTGTATGGCTAAAAAGAAAAAGTAACCTAAAGTAAAGTGCTCCTTCAGCTTGTTGTCTATGTCTGTATTTATAGGCTTTCTGGTAACTTGTTTACATGTAAAAGCATAAAGAAAGTCGTAGTCAAAAAATCATGCTCTAAGTTTTTCAAGATTCCCTTCATGCAAATTTTGACATATAAAGTGAGACGAAGTTTTTGGGTGTAAGCCAGTTGGCTCCAAGCTCCTAATTCTTTTTCCTTCTTCTTTTATTCTAGCCATTTTTCTTCATCCTTCTTTGCACTTTATTTCTTTATTTTACCATTTCTTTATTTTCCTCGAATTTCCTGAAATGCAATAAAATAATTTATAGAAATACGAATTCAAACAATAAATAGATAATAAAATTATGCAAAAATATGCACTTATCAGCTGCTGCTGCTGACGAGTGAGATTTTCGGTCTGTTGTAGCTTGAGGTAGAAGATGATGATTTTTAAAAAATATACTTTATTTTACTTTTATTTACTTTTAATTACTTTTAAATCTTTTAAAATTTTTGAATTTAATTATAAAATTCAGAAAATTATTTTCTGAAAATATTTTGGAAATTCAGAATTTATTTCTGAATTCTGTTTTTAATTATAAAAAATATTTTATTATTTATTTTAAATTCAAAAATAATTAAGAATTAAATATTTTTAATTATACTAATTAATTTCAAATAATTGTTTAATTAATTTAATTATTTGATAAATGCAATCATTTATTAAATATTTTTATTAATTAATTATTAGTTGATTCTAATTAATTTAATTAGGATTACTTAATTTTTAATTAACTAATTTTCTGTTTAAAAATGTTTAAAAATAGTTTTAATTGCTCAAAATATTCTGAGAAATGTTTTAAAAATCTTTTAAAAATCCTGAGTTGGATTTTATTCCAAAATTGTGATTTAAAATTATTTTAAAAATATTTCTTTAGTCCAGTTGAGTCCCAAATTGAGTTGTTAGACAGATATTTGTGAAAATTTCGTGTTATATGCTATCAGAAAATTATGTGAATTGCGTGTTATTATTCTTTGATTATCTGTTAGTGATTTGTAAATATTCTATGAATAATTTGAGTGCTCTTTTATTAGTGAGTCGTATCTGCTATGTGTTGATTGGTTATGTGACAAGTATATATGTATTTAATTCGAGGATTAATCGTGTCTTGAGGATAAATTGGTTATTTACGTTCTCTTTCGGGGAATAAGGTAGCTGTTTTGAGGATTATTTATTTAACTCGAGGATTTATTTTTTTAATTCGAGGATTAATTGGTGAATATTGACTTAGGAATGTCAGCGGAGTTGAGTTGATATGAGACGAAGAAGGTTGGAGATGGATGCAGGATTGTTTGTGGATTATTGGATTTATTGTGAGGTGATTTGACACCGGGAAAACGTCTATGTTCAAAGGGGACATATTTGCACTAAATCACGCAAGCGTACGTGGTCACAAGTAATATATGAATAAGTCAAGTTCGTTCCCACAGAGATCTGGTTATGGTTTTAATTCAATAGATGTACCTATGCAACAATGTATGATTATTATTCACTGCTAAGACAATTAACAAATTTGGGTTTTAATTAACTAAGAAGTAAATTAACAAACTACGAATTAACTAACTAAAGAGAATTGGAATCGAATTACTTATGCAAGAGGAAACATGGGATCCTAACTTCATTAAATACTTCGCTTAGATCTGACGCCTTTAATCACTATATGCAATAGTTATGATATCTGATCGGACAACACGAAACAAGTACACGCTACCTGTCAGCATACATATACCAAACTATCCATACATCCACAAAAGAGATAGAAGATAAATAGACACCAATTATGTTTAGACCCTATATGTCTATAGAATTTGAAAAAATAACGGTTGAAGAACAAGTTATCCATTAAGATCACACAGGCCAGTATAAGTATTTTCATCTCACACCACAAATCATATTGATAAACAATTATGAACCTATGCTAGCATGGCAAGTTCTAAATCTCAAGATCCACTTTCACTTCACAAGAGATTAACAAATTAGATGTTCATGACGCATCTATCAATTAAGCATAACCATACGAGGATATCAAATATACATCACACACAAATCTTTAAAGCATCAAGATACTAAAGCTCCATAGATAAATCCGTTAGAATCCCATGACAACGATTAGTTCTTAATTGAACCTCTCGTCATCATGGGATCAAGTGAAACCATGATAAAAACAAAGTATTAAAAGATACAAATAAACCTAAGTAATTGATATGTAATGGTGATCTAAATTACAATGGTAGGATGTGTTTATATAGGCTCTAGAAGTCTTGCCCAGCAAGAAATTCCCCAAAATAGAGTTAAAATAGAATTTCTGCAAAATACGTTTCCTAAACTGATTCTGTTTTGAAGGAAAATTCGTGGCTAACTTTTCTTCAGTATTTCTGGGCCGTTCCAATCGTAACTGGACCTCTGGACCACTTTAGAATGATAGAGAATCTCGTTAGCTTCACGTGGACTGTAAGATCGTCCAAAACGGACTTGTAGAACTCAAGATATGGCCAAAACAAAAATCCAAAAATCTGGCAGACTAGTTACAAAGCTCCAATAAGGTAAGGTATCGAGAGGGCTATCACAGTCAGGTGGGAAGAATTTAGCCCTATTTTTAAAGTCCCCCCTTCCTATTTAGGGAGTTGAGGCGAAAATGTTCTTGAAGAACCGTTCCGTTCGCCACGCACCGGGCCCATTCACTTGCTTATCGTAGAGGCTGTTTCTACGCGCTGTCAGCACGCATTTGTGCGCTGTCAGCACGCACAGCTCCTGTTATATGCGCTCTCAGCACGTATTTATGCGATGTCAGCACATACAATTGTTGTTGGCTTGCTGAAAATTGCACAACTTCATTTTCGCTCCAAATCATCCCGTTTCTTTTGCAATTGCTTCCGTCTTCAATTCTCTAGACTTCAAGTCATCATGGTGGCTAAAAAAAAGTCTCCATTCCTCCTTTCCATGCTAGAATTCAAATCTCAAAATCGACGAAAACATCCACCATAATCGATAATTCGTAAACCTGCACAACTAACAATAACATATCAAAACTACCACCAACTTGAGTCGAAGACGATCAATTTAAGCCGAATTGAAGCGATCCAAGTGGATATATCACACCCCCAAACTTAAACCCCCAAACTTAAACCGATGCTTGTCCTCAAGCATAAACAATTACAACTAACTAACTAGTACCACTTTCGTAGGTGATCACGGTTGCAGTTGGCATATGCAACAACCACTTTAAACCCCTAGGCAGCCCTAGTGGACGAGTAAGGTCTCGTGAGGGCCTATATGGAATGTACCCACAAAATCCTTTTAACTAAACAATGCAAAAATAATGCAATGCATGAATGCAACTAAATGAAAATGCAAAGATCCCCTTCAAACTAACCAAAACCAACTAGCAAACAAATATCTCAAAGAATGCAACTAAATCCAAATAGAGCTCGACTAAATCCCCGTATACTAACAATACATGAACAGAATGCGATGCTCATCAGAAATACTCCCAAAACTAGATCAAAAATCATACATATTCTTTGCCAAGACAATCACAGGTTTATAAATAGAATAGACTGTAGACACTTCATAACCTAGGAACACCTCCATCCTCATTTCAGTTAGTCAGGAATTCATGCTTTATTACTACACTACGACACATAATACTATATACAATACGCATGCTTATTTAACCGTGCAATGAATGAGACCCCAAAAGGCTTATACAATAATACCCATGTAGCGAGCATTAGGTTAGCAATCCCAAACCACAAGGGCTTTAGGTTACTAGGACTAAGTCCCCTCAGACTTAATTACTCGATTATTATAGAGCTCACTCGTGGTTAATTTTACATATAACAATTCAAACTTTTTTTTTTCTCTTTTTTTTCTGATTTTTCTTTTCATGCAATCTGGAATGAGAATTCTCAATTCCAACCCTAGACTACTCATATAAATATGAGCCGGCTACTAGCCATTTGACACCTAGCCAACAACTAGCATGAAATTCCTATTTTCCCCCAAACTTAGACTTTAGTGATCCTACGCCATCAAGGGAATAACGAAAATTCTAAATATAATCAAGTGATTAAATCTCAAAACATCCAAACAAGCATGACCTCAACCTAGCCCAAAATCAAACGATGAGACTGTGAAATTATTGTGTTTCTGAAGCATGCAAGTCAATTTCGTAGGAACTATAAATCAACCCTCTACTCATCATTACCACACTCAATTAAACATCTACCTACCAATCAGAATTAGCTCGTCCTAAGGGATCATGAAATATGCATGCCAATGCAACTACAATGAACTCACATGGTATACAAAAACAAAATAACAGAATGTCCTACATGAAACAAACATAAATAACACGAACAAACATGCATGAATTACTACTAACATGCAAAATATGATATCCTATATAAACACATAATACAACAATAAGTACAACTACTAATCCCCCAAATCACCCCCAAACTTAAAATATTCAATGCCCTCATTGAATGGAAGTAAATACGAGGGATAACAACATACCTAAACATCGAAACTTGAAAATTCTTACACCGCATCTCTATATGGACATTTAATTATCGTTTCAGGGGCTACATCCTTGATGACAAGTTTTAGCCTTCTTTGCTCTTCAAAGGTATCAGCCACAATGTTCACTCCACTACCTGAAAAGTTAATAACAATAATAATAAGCAAAGTAGATGAATGACCCAAATATGCATACCTCATGTGATCTGGTAGTTTAAGCTGAAGTTTGGAAGCTTCTTCAACATGATGATTTTCTACCAAAGACTGATCAAGAATGGAGATAGACGGACTAGGAACATAGATGGGTAATTCACTAACAGAAGTCTTAACAACAGACTTAGGATCAAAAGAACAATCCTCAAGCTGACTTCCATGCTTAGCACAAATAGCATTCAATTCCTCCAACATCTCATCAGAAGTGAAATTCCTATACAACTCATGAAGATCTTCATTACCCTAAATCAAAACATCTTCTCAAGAAAAGACTCAATTGCACTATCCTCAAGATTTGACCATGAAACAACCTCATCAATCAGCACCTTAGAATCCCAGAGATCAGCCAAGCCTAATTCCTCACCTTCAGTATCAGACTTTCCTTGTGAAGCATTGTCTAAGGGGTCCGACTTGCCAAAACACTCTTCCTCCTCTACCGGAAATTCCAAGAGTCTCTTTGGATATGGAGGAGTAGGGTAGATCTGATTTAAATTTATAGATTGCTCCGAAGAAGCTTTTTCAACATGATTCTTACTCTTTTCCACTTCACCGTCCAACTGCTCAGCTACCAAATCAGATTTTTCAATTTCTGGTGTTGCAAAATTTTCAACCTGATCATTCTGAACTTCTTCATCTTCCTTAGCTGCTGATTCCTGATCAGTTGTAGCCTTTTCGGATCTCAAGGTAACTGTTTCCACCTGCTCTTCGACTTCCCTCTTGCTTGGATTAGCCTCCGTATCACTCAGTAGAGTTCCTTGTGGCCTACTCAACAAGGCATTAGTAATCTGCCCAATCTGAATTTCCAAGGTCTTAAACGATATAGCGTTGCTTTTAAACATCAACCTCAATTCTTCTGATTCAGATTCGTCAATAATGGAATTCCCAGGATCAGCATATGATTGTTGTTGCTGAAAACCCGGAGGTTGTGATTGCCACGGGGCATACTGCTGTTGAAAATTCTGGTGATTGTAAGGCTGTGCTCCATATTGTTGACCTGGATACTGCTGATAAAGCTGTTGTGGTTGTAGCATGCCACCTTGATTGTTGCTCCAGTATGCCGATTCATAAGAGATAGCACACTGATTCGCCTCATGTGCGCCCGCACATAGCTCACAAACACTAGCCACCTGCTGAACTCCATAGTAAGTTAGAAACTCCATCACCTGAAACACCAACGAACTACACAAAAATAGATGAGAAAAACAATCCGAGTCAGTGAACTCTAACGACCACTGATGACAAGCACATAAATTGAAAATAAAACACCGATGATCCCCGGCAGCGGCGCCAAAAACTTGTTTGCACTAAATCACGCAAGCGTACAAGGTCACAAGTAATATATGAATAAGTCATCAAGTTCGTTCCCACAGAGATCTGGTTATGGTTTTAATTCAGTAGATGTACATATGCAACAATGTATGATTATTATTCACTGCTAAGACAATTAACAAATTTGGGTTTTAATTAACTAAGAAGTAAATTAACAAACTACGAATTAACTAACTAACTAACGAGAATTGGAATCGAATTACTTATGCAAGAGGAAACATGGGATTCTAACTTCATTAAATACTTTGCTTAGATCTGACGCCTTTAATCACTATATGCAATAGTTATGATATCTGATCGGACAACACGAAACAAGTACACGCTACCTGTCAGCATACGTATACCAAACTATCCATACATCTACAAAAGAGATAGAAGATGAATAGACACCAATTATGTTTAGACCCTATATGTCTACAGAATTTGAAAACATAACGGTTGAAGAACAAGTTATCCATTAAGATCACACAGGGCAGTATAAGTATTTTCATCTCACACCACGAATCATATTGATAAACAATTATGAACCTATGCTAGCATGGCAAGTTCTAAATCTCAAGATCCACTTTCACTTCACAAGAGATTAACAAATTAGATGTTCATGACGCATCTATCAATTAAGCATAACCATACGAGGATATCAAATATATATCACACACAGATCTTTAAAGCATCAAGATACTAAAGCTCCATAGATAAATCCGTTAGAATCCCATGACAACGATTAGTTCTTAATTGAACCTCTCGTCAATCGTCATCATGGGATCAAGTGAAACCATGATAAAAACAAAGTATTAAAAGATACAAATAAACCTAAGTAATTGATATGTAATGGTGATCTAAATTACAATGGTAGGATGTGTTTATATAGGCTCTAGAAGTCTTGCCCAGCAAGAAATTCCCCAAAATAGAGTTCAAATAGAATTTCTGCAAAATACGTTTCCTAAACTGATTCTGTTTTGAAGGAAAATTCGTGGCTGACTTTTCTTCAGTATTTCTGGGCGTTCCAATCGTAACTGGACCTCTGGACCACTTTAGAATGATAGAGAATCTCGTTAGCTTCGCGTGGACTGTAAGATCGCCCAAAACGGACTTGTAGAACTCAAGATATGGCTAAAACAAAAATCCAAAAATCTGGCAGAATTTCTACGCGTTGTCAGCACGCATTTGTGCGCTGTCAGCACGCACAACTCCTGTTCTATGCGCTCTCAGCGCGTATTTATGCGCTGTCAGCACATACAATTGCTGTTGGCTTGCTGAAAATTGCACAACTTCTTCATTTTCGCTCCAAATCATCCCGTTTCTTTTGCAATTGCTTTCGTCTTCAATTCTCTAGACTTCAAGTCATCATGGTGGCTCAAAACAAGTCTCCATTCCTCCTTTCCATGCTAGAATTCAACTCTCAAAATCGATAAAAACATCAACCATAATCGATAATTCGCAAACCTGCACAACTGACAAAAATATATTAAAACTACCACCAACTTGAGTCCAAGACGATCGATTTAAGCCGAATTGAATCGATCCAAGTGGTTATAAAATCCACTTATCAGGACATTTCCAATTATTTTATTCCGAAAGAGATATTGGTAGGCAGGGTTAATATGTTCGAATGGAGTTTGTAAGTGTTTATAAAAGTAGAGCTTGATGTCTAAAGATTGAAGTACCGTATTTTGTTTGACTATAGAAGTTGACGCGCGGGCTCAATGTCGGGGGATCAGAATCGTGGCAATCGCAAGAGTATCTTACCAATGAATGATTACAACAGAGGATGTGATGACGTAAGATAGAAGAAGAAGAAAATCGTATTACTTCGACGTTACGTAATAGCTAAGGACCAAAGGCAAGTATTTTCTTGATCATCCTAAACACTTTTTATTTTCTGTTTCATTTATTCATATCATGACAAATAGTTATTGTTCAGAGCTATTTGTGATTCTTAAATATTTTTGTGCAAACACAGTTGCTTGATATTGGTAACTTTAATGTGGGGAATTGTTTGAGATAAACTCTTCATATCCTTACTATCGTAGTAAATAATAGGGATGTGAACTGTATGTGAAACTAAGCATTTCCTGTTGAGTTCGGAAATTGCTCTATTGGATTGGAAAATGGTAAAGCGTATGAGGCCACATCGAGTAGTTGGTCCAGCTATATTTAAGGAGGATATGGTAACCATTCCATCTTCTTATAGGCTAACATTACTTGCCTATTTTGGGTATCCCAGAAATCCTCGTTATACCCACGCGGATAGAAAGATATTCGGTGGTTGTATAAAGTGGTCCCATTGCTTTTGAACCTGATCAGGGGGCAATGGTGTTTCAGTTATATATATCCAATCCATATCGCTAGAATGGCTATTATATATTGTGTGTTGACAGATGATTCATTTTTATGACATGCCAAATGATTTCAGTTATGATTTGAATTATATCACAGTTGTTGATTCTGTTTCTCTATAAACTGTTTTACATTTGAGTTAATTTTATGCCCCACTTATCCTGGTTTTATATAAAAAATTTTATACGCTTGCTGAGCACTTCTTTCGCTCATACTTGCTGTTGTAAATTCTTAAATTTTAGTAAGGTAGTTTCGCGAGACGTATCTGCACAGTTCAGAAAGAAAAGAAGCGTGACGCTATTTCGAAGATGACTTGGCTCAGGATGTCTGGATTTAGAGTAAGATCTATTTTATATAATTGAGTTCTAATATTTAATATTATTGTGTAATAGTCTAGTTGGCCTGGCGTACTTCTTATCGAAGTTACACCAATGGTTTAAGATTTGATCAAAGAGAATGTTGTAAAGAAGGAATACTTTCTATTTAATGGAATTTGGATTCTTGTTTCTAGCCCTATAACCTTAAAAGATCTTGGTATGTTTGGGGTCACAGATGTTATATTTCCAGAGTTGGACAATCACAAGTGATAATTATTATTCAACAGATGACCCCGAATTTGGGGGGCGTCACAAAAGATGTCCAAGGTTGATTCCCGCCAACAACATATTAATTTATATTTAATACTAAAAATTATTATTTACAAATAGTTAAGGTTCGAATTCTTCCAATAACATATTAAAATTAATATTTACAATATTATATTACACTATAAACAAATTTTAAAAATTAAAAGTAACCCGTGCTTTGCACGGGCTATAAGCTAGTAATCTTAAAATATGAACATGAAAGATTCCAAAAATTATATATTCTATTCCTTATCTTTTAACTATCATTTATCTTCCTACTGATTTATAAGATCATTTTAGACAATTGATTTATTTTTTGATCCAATTAATAAATCCATTTATCCATTAAAATCATCCCCAATACAAAATATATTTATTAGTACAAGATCGGTTATCATATTTGAAAATAGATATGACCCTGAATCAAATTTTATGCAATATTTTGTTATGAAAAATCAATAACTAACACCATTTTCCTCCATAATTTTAGTACACGAAATTTATTGTTAATTTTAGCATTTAAACTTCCTAAATTTTAGTTTGTATATACAATTCACAACCCATGTAAAAATACTTGAATTTAGTCAAGCTCAGCTGAGTAGAGTCTATCAATTATATTGTTGTACAAAAGAATTTCTTACTAGTACAATTTTGTAAAAATTTGCATATATATTTTTTTATATAAACAGAACACATGTTTGAAATTAAGTTGAAATACAAAACAAATCGAGTTGAAAAACATTACAGAAGTTAAAAAACTGGATTTGTTTTGTTTACCATTCGAATTTGGAGAAAATTTGCATATATATTTTTTTTATATAAACAAAACACATGTTTGAAATTAAGTTGAAATACAAAACAAATCGAGTTGAAAAACATTACAGTAGTTAAAAAACTGGATTTGTTTTGTTTAACATTCGAATTTGGAGAAAATATACACAAGTACTGAATGAGACAAGAAATATATTGAAACCTTGTGTTATTACCATCAAGACCAGCTAGTCGGATCACGTAAAGTGTGATACACTCATAAATATTGACACTTGATGCAACTTTTAATCAACACTTACACTTTCTTACACGGAGGTAAAGGAGATCCACACAAACAATCATTGCTCGCAAAAGCCGACGCTGGAAACTTATTTGTCGGGAGAGCACCACACAAATGATTCACACACACATTCAGCTTCTCCAATCCAGATATCTCCTTGGGAACCTTTCCGAACAACATATTTCTCGATAAATCCAGCGACTTGAGCGTTTTCGGAATTTTGAAACTGGAAAAATCAAATTTCAGTTGATTGTTAGAAGCCGAAAAAGACTTCAAATACTGTGTAGAATTAATCAAGTTCACACCACACAAATGATTCACACTCACATTCAGCTTCTCCAATCCAGATATCTCCTTGGGAACCTTTCCGAACAACATATTTCTCGATAAATCCAGCGACTTGAGCGTTTTCGGAATTTTGAAACTGGAAAAATCAAATTTCAGTTGATTGTTAGAAGCCGAAAAAGACTTCAAATACTGTGTAGAATTAATCAAGTTCACTGCACTGCCTGAAATTAGATTATCTGATAAGTCGATGTAATCGTAGTAATATGTTGTTTTCGGTTTCCAGTCCTGCAACTTGATTTTTATTCCGCATTTCGCTAACTTGAGTGAAGATATGATTGGCGAGGAAGTGATCCAACTAGGAATTTGAACGAGATTGAATTTATTGTAGGAGAGATCTATGGTGTCGATTCCGATAACTTTGAGCTCAGGAAATGGATCAACTAACTGATTGTAGGAGAGATGGAGATTAAATATTTTTGTCAGGTTTGCCAAAGTCTTTGGCACCGTTCCTGAAAGACCGTTGTGCGAGAGTGATAGTGTGTCGAGAGTTCTAAAGTTTCCGAAAAAACTAGGTATTTGACCTGTCAACAAGTTGTGGCTCAAGTCTAAATAACGTACTTGCGATGCTAAGTGTGCTAATGTTTGGGGAATATTGCCAGAAAATTTGTTGTGGGAGAAATTTAAAGAGCCTATTTTTGTTAAAGATGTGAAAATCTCGGGTATTTTACCGGACAATTGGTTTTGTTAGAGGAAAAGTTGGGTTAACGGAGTTAACTTGGAAACTGAAGCTGGAATATTGCCTATGAACTGGTTGCCATTCAAACCAAGCGCAACAAGTTGGGTAAGATTTCCGATCCATTCTGTGATATGACCCGAAAGTTTATTATTCTGGATATAAAGTGAGAAGACCCGGTTATCCTGATCACAAGATACCCCATTCCAAGTGAAACAATCTGTACCTTTCTTCCATGAAGTGACAAGACCCGATGGGTCGGATGTAATACCCGACTTGAAAGCTAAGAGAGCACTTGCATCGTCCACGTGGCATGTAGCAGATGTTAGTGTAAGAAATGCAGATGTGAAGAAAAAGAGAGAGGAGAAATGGAGTGAGGTAAGGCATGGTTTGGTTGTGAATGAATGGGAGTGAGATGTGTTTGGTAATTGGTACTACTATTAGTAGAAGGTGTGTGGATAAGGAGGGGACAAGGCCAGTTATTGTAAGTCAATTGTGTACACTGTACACCGACTCAAATGCTTCAGATTTGGAGCAGCGGACGCGTGAACGGCAGGAATGGCTCTTTTAGGTAGGAGTAGGAATATTTTTGACTTTCTTCTAAATTAAATGAAGCTTTGGTATGTACACTAGAATTGAGTATCACAGATTAAAACAGATGTGTACCCAGTATGCATGATAAGTATAACGAATTTTCTAGTGTGTGCTCAAGGGCACATGCTAAGAATCCGTGCTAGTTTAGTTGTCAAATTTTTATTGGTGGAGATTTCATTAATAATGATGGCCCCCTGCATTCACATAAATATTCACCAATGACAACTCATCAAGCACGAATTCTTAGCATATGCCCTTGGGCATACACTAGACAAACCCTAAGTATAAAATCGATTTCCAACGGAACTTGAGAGAATTGATGAAAATTATTTACTTGAAACAGAAACCAACAGAAATTGATAATCTGGAAAATTGAACCACATTATTAGTGATTTGGTTTTTATTTTGAAATTTAACTGAACCCAAAAGATCCAAGGGAAGTATTAAACTCTGTCTTTGCTATTTTCCGATCAATAGATATAGTGTCAATTTTTTGATTTAATAAATTTCATAGTTAAAGTAGGTTGATTCTCACTTCTCAGCACCTGTTTACAAAACAAAGTTCCTAGTATTTGTAGCGGATATTAGGGTGGCTTGAGAGGGCCAGTTTGGCCTTATAAATGTTGTTGCTGGTTTATATAGATGATCCTCGACATTGTTAAATTAATATGTGGTTCAGTGCGGTTGCACAAGTTTTTCGTTCTTTGACGAAATATGTATTTTTATTGTAAGATTTTGAGTTTAACAAGACAAATCGCACATATTTCAAATCGTATATAACTCACATTATAACCTGTTACCCAATATAGAATAGATTAATATTTTGAAAAATGCTAGGTAATCAAACAAATTTCCGAAAAACTTCTGGGTCCGGATCCTCTATCCCCTTCCTCCGTGTTTTCTTTGTGTCCCCTACTCTTTTTAATACAAAAAAGTGTCCCTGCGGGGCCCATTTTAATAAATAATAAAAATGAGCTCCACAAGGGCATTATTTTTGTATTAAAAATAGCAGGGGACACAAAGGAGACACGGAGGAAGGGGACAGAGGATCCCAACTCAAAACTTCTTCAAAATGATGTGGCAAGAGTAATAAATGAGATAGATCCCCTGCATTTACATCAATTCCATCAATTAAACCTTCCCATTTTAACACATCATCACCTCACACATCATTTTTGGAAGTTTTTGGGAAATTTGTTTGTTCCCTAACATTTGAAAATTTTATATATGACGTATGCTTGAACAAGTAAACAACCTATATTTGTAATAAACGACCTATATTTGTAATAAACGAACTAGTATATTTAGGTCTTACAAATATAACTATGTCTGTAATAAACGCACTAGTATATTTAGGTCTTGCAAATATATGCATAAATCCAGGTCTTGCAAATATATGCATAAATCCATGCACATTATTCTATAAGATAAGTTCCTGGTATGCTAATCCTTTCTTATAAAAGCCCAGTTAACCATATTATTGAGTTAACCAATCACAATTTTTTGATTTATTTTTGACCAATCAAATTGCAACATTTATGAACTCAACCAATCATATGTGATTTAAACATTTCCTTTTACAAGTTTTTAACTAGCATTACTAAACCAAGGTATATATTCTAAATCATCAGTTTAAATATAATGGAAATTTTTTCTCTTATTAAAGGAAGCATCATTTAATGTTCAATTTTAATGAAAATAAAGTAGGAAAACGGTTTCCCAATTCCTTTAAATTTTGATTAATTAATTAATAACTAAAACTAAATATTATCTAAATTAATTAAAATTGCATCCTTTTTGCAAAAAAAAATTTGTGCGGCTCCACCATTGTATAACTGATTTGCACAGACCAAGCCCCAAGGTTCATTGTAGTACCGATGCTTCAGCTAACAGGTAACACATACGATTATCTCCCTACATACTTACATATATATGTATATTACTTGATTTGGATTGAATTGTTATTTATTGAATACACAGTTAAGCACCATTATCTAACTAATAACATTGCAGATTCCTGCCCTGTTATGCTTAGGATTCTTTCTTACATGATTTGGATAGAATCGTTATTTGTTATGTTCTCAATATGCTTTATCTACATGCTTATTTGGCCAAAAAATACCTAATAATTCAAGTACATTGATCCTCAAACTCTCTTTGGCATATGCTCCTTCACCTTTTTTAACATTTAATTAATTTCAGTTTTCCAATCTAGGATCCTGGCAGTCCTCAATAATTAAGTCATCCACCGTCTTGCATTGATGGAAAACTTTAATCCTCAACAGAGAAATATGAGAAACGGAAAAGAGGTATGTTAGTGTTTTATGCTTCTTATTTTGAGAATTTTTATCTTTTTACCTTCTTTTTGATTGCAGGAAGGCCTAGAAAAAATGATGTTGTTGGGTCTTCAACTACATCAATGACCGAAACAAGTTCAGCTTTTAATTTATTTTAGTAGTTTATAAAAGCACTTGGATTTCCACGTAAACGCAAACACAATCAAACATCTGTCAATTTATTTCCTAACTGTTTGTAGTATTTCCTAACTACTACAAGGTCACTTCACTTCACTACCAACCACCAACACAGTGTTAACCCCATTCACCCCGAAGAATTCTACTTTGTTTCCTGACAGAGGTACTCAGTGAACTAATTGTCCAGCTCAATTTTTTTTACAAATAATCCTTTAAATTGTTGTCAAATATTAATTTATACCAATCCTTCTAAAGTGTTGTCAGATAGAACTCCCTTGACAACTATAAATGCAAATGTGCGGATTGAGCAACCAAGACCTCAGCGAGGTAATAATCAGTTAGTTTACATATCTTCACAAAATCATGATATTTCTTAATATATAATAATCTTATGTGTGACATATTCTTTAACTTATGCTGTAATTGAAACACTTCAGGCCATCCTAGAAAGGTTTCTAACCACTCAATACAGGACAAAGAGAACAATATCTTAGGTATTAAATCATTTTTCCTGTTAAATATTTTCTTTTCTACTTTGAATTTGCTTTTTAGTCATAATATACAAGCTTTAAAAATATGCATTGACCTACATGAAATAATGGTAGTGGACAATCTTCTCGATCAATGTCACTTCCTCAAAAAAGACCTGTTGGTCGTCCTAGGAGGACTCCTACAAATCCAAACACCCGTAAAATGACACATATTTTACCTTCATTTATAAGAATCAGTATATCATTTTTCTTATACATCAGTTCTAAAAAATTGTGATAAGTATTCATCTTTTTGGTTCACACAGCTCCACTACGTCCTTTGTTAGCGAAAATGCCAATAAATATGACATTTCCACAAACTAATAGTGCATTCCAAACACCACCGACTACCTTACAGCAACCATTTGGTATGTAATATCTTTTTAAACATCTACCTAAATGTGTTATATTTTAAAGTATACATATTGTCTGTATTTTTTTTATTAAGATACTCTGCATCTATTTTAAATTTGTAGTGGGTATTGTCAAACAGGTAATTTTGTAAGAGGACACCCTACATTTGGATCTTCTTCAAGAGGACTTCCTGCTAAAAAAATGGCAATGGGATCAGGTTTTAATTCTACTTTTATTCATAATTATTCTCCGTTTCAAAAAACAGAATTGTAAAACAATTACTTTACTAATAGTGTCAATAATATAGGTGCAACATCGTCAAGTCATTCTACCAATCCAGTTATCAATTTGTTGTCATCTTTTGATGAAGTTGTTGATTTAGAATCAGATAATGATGATGAAGGTATCCATGCCAGTTCATCCTAATATTTCCATTGCAAATATATCATATGTCTCTACTTTACAATGTAGTCCGAACTATAATTTCAAACAATGAAAAAAAATGCAGGTGACATGATAGATACTGACAACGATGATGTGCTATTGGGTAGTGACAACACCAAGGCGAGGTATTGTTTTCGATCATTGCTTTAAAAATACATGCCTTCTAATTTAGTTAATATCATGTGAATTTCGCTAATTGGATATTGTTACAATCATTTTTAGATTTTCCAAGTGAGTATTTGAGTTTAGGTCCACCAAAGTACAAATGCAGGTCCTGTCAGTCTATGATGTGGAAAGAGGAAAGAAATAAAAAATCTAGCTATGCTCATTCTGTCCCTACCTTCTCAATTTGCTGTGCGGATGGACAGATTAAACTACCTGAATTAAAACAACCCCCTCCTTACCTTGCTCAACTGCTATTCGGAGGTTCTCAATGGAGGCATTTTCATGATCGTATCAAAGTTTATAATTCCATGTTTGCTTATTCATCATTGGGGGTAAAGTGGACAAGTTTGTAAACGTGCATGGTGGGGGTCCATTTTGTTATCGACAAGGTGGTCAGAATCATCACCAAATGGGCAGTTTGGAACCAATTCATGGTAGTAAACCACGATTTTGTCAGTTGTACTTTTCTGACACGGACAATGAATTTAATAACAGAATTACTGCCATTCAGTCTAAAAATAAGAATGATAAAGATGGTGCACGGCCTGAAATTGTACAGAATCTTATAAAAATGTTTGATGAGGTGAGTCCTCTAGCTAAAAAGTTTCGGCAACAAACTTTATTATGTTTACTAGGAATCTAATTCTGACAAATATGATGAGACTGATCCCAGCAAAAGTACTCCAGAATCCAAGCTATCTGCCAACAAACGTCTTCGCACAAGTGATCATGAAGTGGATGACAAGAATAAAAAGAAGAGTGCTTAAGTTGCATGATATATTTTATTAAATTTTAAGTTGTTCAATTTGTTGCTGATGCACAAATAATATATTACGCTTGATCATTTCAGTATGAAGACATTTTCTAATTGTGATTTATTTAACATAAGGGCTTTCTTTTCCTGAGATTACCTCAGGTAAGTTTCCTGAGGTAATTAAAAAAACAATACAAGAATAAAGTTATTTTTGTAAATACATGGGCTACATTCAATTATTACAAAAATGCCATTAAAAATTTATACTGAAATCTCAGGTAAGGTTCCTGAGGTAACCTCAGGAACATTATTCTCTTAACATAATTAATGCTTTTATAAGAAAGGATTATAAGTCTTCATCTTTTACCAATATTTTCAAAATTCAATTTAATTGTCATTTATATTAAAAGTAATAACATAAAAACGTATAATTTTAAAAAAAAAAACTAACCCGGTGCGTAGCACGGGTGTAATACTAGTTAAGAATAAAGTTAGAGATTATACATTTAAGGTAGCTTGCAATTGAGCTTGAGAACTCGATGGTTTAACAATATATGTTAATGACTTTGTACTTGCCTTTGATAATTAATTAATCTATTTGGTAATCACCGAAAGACATTAACCGATTTGATAATTTAGGAAGTAACTCAATTAAGTTGTATTTCCACTTTTAAAGATCATTGTAGATAAATGGTAAAGTGATTTTTTTTTTTGCTAATTTGTAGACTAATCTTTGTGTTTAGTTTTGATAACTCCCACGGCTGATTAGTGGCTTCCGATCACTGTTCCGGGGTACTTCACCTGAGTTTGGGTATCTGCAAAACAATACTTGCTCGGGGGTGGTGGCCGTCAAGCACCTCCAGTGTAAGAATCAGTAATCGGAAATAATAATAATCAAGCTGGTAAGAGTATATCTGATCTGAAGGGAGAGAATATGTAGAGAGCTTTTGTATTGCTAAAATTGTGTGTGTTTACCTTATGTGTAGAATGGGGGTATTTATAGGCTGGGCCTTCCAGTCACTGTAGGCCACTTGGTAGCTGCAAAAGCTATAGTAAGCCGCAAAAGCTACAGTGAGCCGCAAAAGCTACAGTGACCGGTGTGACCCTTCCTAACATGCCGCCATTCTCCCACTGTGCGCCGAATTGCTCAGAGTTTGTTTGCTACAGTGGGATGTCCTTGTGTTCCCTTGAATACTTTATTATCCCCTGTCTTATGAAACAAGATATTTCGCACAAGAGTATCTTTCTAATGATATTTATTTTCAAGTTGAGTAATTTATGAAAGATAATATCTTATCACACGTGCATGGAGTGACAAGTGCTGTGTTGTAGGCGGGCACGTACTCACGGGCGCGTGCCCGGCGAGTGGACCGTCTCTACAGCGGGTACCTATCATTGCCCCCCCACTCCCTCTATGCGCTTTTAGCGGATAGGGGGATGAGTGAAATCGAGACAAGAGAGATAATGACAAATGCTTGAGTATTTTCTAGAAATTTGTGATATGATGCCCCCCAAGTGTTGGCGGACAACACTTAGGAGTTAGAATTTTTTTTGAAAATCTGCCCCCCAAGTGTTGGCGGACAACACTTAGGAGTTAGAATTTTTTTTGAAAATATGCCCCCCAAGTGTTGGCGGACAACACATAGGAGTTAGAAAAAATTTTGAAAATCTGCCCCCCAAGTGTTGGCGGACAACACTTAGGAGTTAGAAAAAAATTGATGGCGGGTGCCTTATGCGTTGGTTCATGGTGCTTGACGGGCTTGTAATTTGAAACGTTTTTGTTTGATATGCGTAACTGCTGCGAAATAAATGCTATTATTACTAATAAATGAAAATCGAAATAAATGAAAGAATAATATTTAATGCCAATAATATGAAAATGATAAGTGCTGGTGCGTATTAATGAGTGAAGTGACCTTTGGGTGGAAAGAGAATGTACTTTTGTGATGTAATATGAAAGGAGAAGGTGGGAAGTTATTACCAAGTGGGTAGTTGATGTTTTTACCGAGGCAATTACTGTTTCACTTTTGACGTGGCCCAATCATATGCTTCCACGTTTTGGTATGTATATTTTCACCCTTTTTACACGCGCCTCACGTAATAAAAAAGGGGGGTTGTGTCTTTTTCTTTTATCTTTTTACTGTCTTCATAACTTTGCTCTCCGTTTTCTCTTGCTTCTTCTTGAAAATAATGATTTGTTTATAATAGTCTACTCATGGATCAAGTAAACCCGGATTAAATGTTGAAGAGGATGACTAAATACATGCCTCGAGTTTAATCTATAATATATGGTTAAAGGGATTATATTACATGGAAACATTAATCACGAAAGGTTTAATTGGATCACCAATTATTATTATTACTTGGGTAGCAATGATGTATTACTAGATGCCACTCATTGTTTATAATTTTATTATTGGATATTAAAATTATTGCCAACGTAATAATAACCTAAAGGGTTACACAATAAGAACGTTTTTAAAGGAGTTTTAATTTAAATATCAGATTTAAATTAAATAATTAAAATTCGAAATTGATTATGGAATCATATTTCGTTTTTTTAATTAAATGATTATAAATTCAAAATTTGTTAATTAATTAATTGAGTTGGACTTAGTTAATTAAATTGTATTTCGAATTTAATTCATTAAAAACACAAATCAGAATGGTTTAGTGGAAGCCCAAGCTGATTAGGGTTAGGCCCAATCTCTTTTCCCTTTACATATATAATGATGTGTTGTTTTAGGGGAGGTGATCAGAATTCATTTTGAGAAAAAAACCCTAGCTGCTCCTTGGAGAGAGAGAGAAGGCAGTTTTAATTTGGCTAGTACCTGCTCCTTGGATCGTTGGACAATCGGACGTTCGTGTGGACGATTTAGAGACACGGATCTTGATGCAAAGGCTGTGTGGTGATTACAAGCTAGGATCTCCATTGAGTTCGTGAAAGTAAAGCTTTTAAGGGTATAATTCTGTTTCACCATAATCTGTCTAATATTATACATGGATCCTGCGTTTGGGTTCCGAAATTTTTGTTATATTTACGTTTTTCCGCTACGTTTTATGCCTCGGAACCCAACAGTAATGTTGCCGGTGAGGCTGATGTTGCCGGTGAGGCTGAGGTAGTCGCTGAGGCTGAGGCCAATAGTCCCGGGGCTGTGGCGAGGAGATATGCTGCCAGTTTATTAGTAGATAATGATGAGCCTGATATTCTTTCAAGGGATTTTAGAGCTTCGATTCGAAGGGTTGAGCGGGGGTCGGCTGTCATTTCTGAGACGGGGATTGTTGCCGGGAGCAGAACAGTTATGGATCTTGATGCCGAGGAAGCAATTCCGACCGCTAAGATGGCTGAGGTAGTAGCGGATACCATTGTTAAGGATGTGTCGGATGTTGTTCCGCCTCAAGGATCCAAACGTAAGGCTGTGGATGAAGTTGGTCCTTCAAAGCGGAGGCGAATTGAGCCTACCAAAATGAGCGATGTTGTCCCCGATATTCGGGTTGAAGGTGAGCCTGTTGGTACCGATTCTGATGATGCTACTGAAAATGATGGTGGTGATGACGGTGGAGATTCTTCTGAGGAGATCGTTTATGACACGAGTAGTGGAGATGAAGTAAATGATGCAGAGGTTGGGGTAAGACCTGGTTACGACTTTTTGTTTAAGTCAGGTCCTAACACCTTTACTGTTGACTCCATGACTGATGATGTTCTGTTGAAGATGAATGGATTGAGTTTGGAGCGGATGTGCCGCCTTTCCCAGAAGTATGCTGCGCGGGTACGTATCTTTCTTGTAGTTTTGTTTTGACGCTATTTTTCGGTTGTGCCTGTTTGTTGACTTGTTTGTTTTTGTGTTGTGTTTTGTGTAGAACCAATGCATGTATACGGGCTTGATGGCTCGAGGTAACCTGTATCGCATCGGTAATATTGCCCTGAAAGAAAGGGTTAAACAGCTTGAGGCGGAGCTGGCCGCTGAGAAGATCATGAAAGATAATGCTGCTAAAGCTTTGCACGAGATTTAGACAGAGAAAACTGATGCTACAGCGAGTTTGGAGTATAGTTCAGATCTTCGGAGGTTCTTGGCGGAGGATACAATTGAACTCATGGCCGAGAAGGATGCTTTATCTCCAGAAATTAGTAACCTAAAAACCTTGCTAAGGTTCGAAAAGGAACATGCCGAGGATGTTGAAGCTCATCTTGATTCTCGTCCTACTGAAACAGATGCTATAAGAAAGTTTAAAAGTAGTCCTGAATTTGCTGAGATTGTGAAAGAGGAAGCCGCCAAGGCTCGTGTAGCGGTGGCTAGCGATGACTCAGTCGAGGTTGATCAGCTGAGGGAGAGGGCCGCTGAGAATGCTACAGAAATTGCCCGATTGAAAACAAAAGTGTCTAAACTTAAGTCGAAAACGAGGAAGTCCAAACGCAAAGTGAAATCTCTGGAAGCCCGTCTTGGGGAGGTGGCAAGAGTGATGTCGGTTGTCAGGTTGATGCCGTTGTTCATGATGTGGGCGTGCAGGCCGCTGGAAGTGACATGGTTGCTGCTGATAATATTCCGGCCATAGAAGGTGTCACTCCACTTTCAGTGATAGCGGCTGTTTATGGTGAAAGGGATGATGAGGAAGATGGTGCTCTTGTAGGTGCCGCCATGGATGTTGTTGGTAGCCAATCCCTTGGTGCCATTTCTGCGGAGTACCAGAGCGGGGATGAAGATGAGGAGCCGTTGAGAGGCATGGATGGCCCGTTGAGTGCTTCTCGCTGGGGATAATTCTTTTCCTGTACTTGGCATTTATAGATTGTTCCTCTAACTTGTTTTGTAATCACTCAGCGGGTCTTTCCGCTGTGTGACTTTGAAACAGTTCAATGTAATTTGTACTCGGAAAATTTAAAACTCCGAAGTATTTTGTGATTGGTGAAATACATTTTTGTAACTTGGGGTAGGATATAATTGAATGTGTGTGTTATTTTCTTATCAAAGGTTGGGGTAAATAATTTTCGGGAAATGTTACCTAGGAAGCGTGCGTTTGACCATGGGACTCTGTTGAATATTTAATGCTGCATGGGAATCAAAGTATTTTGACTGTGTAGTTACTGTTCTCTGCATGGGGGTTGAAAGTTTCGACTGGGGGTCTTTTTAACCTTCTTTTACCCCTATAAAAAGGAGGGTTACTCTTTGATTCTGATCATCCTTCTCTTTACTTTTCTTAGAAAACCCTTGTCCTTCATATTCTGTATCATGGATAACCCAGAAATGAATGACTTTTTCACTCCCTTTTCTTGGGGTCGGGAGCTTTATGTCTCGAAAGAGACCGAGGGGGCGTGGAAAGCCCTTGCTGCTCATTACGAGGAAGAAGGCAACTTGTATGAAGCTGAGGAGTTCCAGAAATTTGCCCGGAAAGTTACCGCTGCTCGTGCGACAAAAGAGACCGCGAAGGCTGATACGGTTCGCTTCCGCTTCCGTGCACCGGAGAATGGTGAGAGCTCCGAGAATGAAAACGCGGAGGCTGAGAAGAAAGTTTCCCCAGCATGAAGGAGTTTTTAGATGTAGGAATCTATTCCTTGTAATAATCAATATTATGAATAAAATTTCCCGTTTCCTATCGCAAGTGTTTGTATGTTATTTTTGCTCCTTGTCGTATCGTATATTTAGCCCATGTATGTGTAAATTGTTGTTGTAGGCTGTCTGTAGTAGTTTGCTTTAGTGCAGTTCCTTGTAGTATTTTCTTGTTCGTGTTGTTTTGGTTGCCTGGCTGCTAGGAGGATTTCGTCTTGTCTGACTGCCATAGTAGATAACTTGGCTGTTGTAATTCGTGCTTTTGTAGTCGGTTGTGTGCCCGTTTAGGGGACTTTGTTTGTGTTCGATGCTATGGTAGATTGCTTTTGTAGTTGGTTGCGTGTCCGCTTAGGGGACTTTGCTATTGTTGGTCGCTATTGCAGAATTTTCTTGCTTTTGTAGTTGGTTGCGTGCCCGCTTAGGGGACTTTGCTATTGTTGGTTGCTATTGTAGAATTTCTTGATTTTATAGTGGGTTGCTTTTGTAGAAGATTTTGGTGTTGCTGGTTGCTATTGTAGATAACTTTGCTTTCATAGATAACTTTTGTGCAAAAAGTGTTTCATTAAAACATAATACCATCGACTACAAAAAAAGAGGAAGTAGAGACTGCTTAGTCATCTATTGGTAATATTTCCTCAGTTTGTCTCCGTGCCAAGTATTGTTGACTTCAGTACCGTCTAGGCGTGCTAGTTTGTAGGAGCCCGACCTTAGTACTTGAATGATCTTGTAGGGACCGTCCCACTTGGGCATAAGTTTGCCAGTATGTCTGGGGTCAGATGCTTCTGTTGCCCGATTAACCAAATCGCTTTCTACATAAGCTTTGACTCTGGCCCTTTTTGCGAAAAATTCCTTTGTCTTTTCTTTGTAGGCGGCCATTTTTTCGACAGCGGCCTCCGTTGTTTCGTCTAGAAGGTCTAAGTTTGTTTTGAGTCCTTGAGCGTTTGTCTCTTCTTCAAAATTAATGGCGCGGTATGATGGGGATCCAATCTCGACCGGGGCAAGAGCCTCTGTACCGAAAGCTAGTTTGAAAGGGGATTCTCCCGTACTTGTTCTGGTTGATGTCCGGTAAGCCCAAAGAACGTTAGGCAACTCATGCGGCCATTTTTTCTTCGAGGTGGTTAGCCTTTTTTCTAGGCCTCTGACAATGATGCGGTTGGTTACTTCCACTTGACCGTTGCTTTGGGGATGGCACACAGAAGCCTTCTTGTGTTTGATTCCATGGTCGGATAGGAACTTGGCGAATTTTGATCCAATGAACTGTGTGCCATTGTTGGATATGAGTACTACCGGAATTCCGAATCTTGTAATGACTTGTTCTTTGACAAAACGGATTGCATCATCATGTGTGATGTTTTTTAGTGCCTTTGCTTCTGCCCATTTGGTCGTATAATCAATAGCGACCATTACGTATTGTAAGTCACCCTTGGCCCTGGGGAATGGTCCCATGATATTGATGACCCAAACTGCAAATGGTATTGGTGATAGAATGGACGCCGGAAGGGCTGGGGCTTTTTTAGACATGTTGCTAAACAACTGGCATTGGTGGCATTTCTTGATGAATGCTTTGCAGTCTTTGTGCATTTTGGGCTAGTAGTAGCCCTGCCTGAGTATCTTGTATGCCAGTGCTTTTCCTGCCATGTGGTCGCCGCAGATGCCTTCGTGGATTTCCCTCATACAGTATAAGGCTTCTTCTTCATGGACACATTTGAGTATGGGAGAGTCAAAACTTCTTTTGTATAAGGTGCCTTCTTGTATAAAGTACTTTGTTGCTTAAGATTTTAGTACTTTTGCTTTTATACCGTCGTCTGGCAGGGCACCACTTTCCAAATAACGGATGTAAGGGGTCATCCAGTTGTTTGCTGGCAGATCTATTTCCATGACGGGCAGGTGGTCTATGCTGGGAGCGTGCAATTCCTCGAAGTATACTATGTCAGAACCCAATTTTTCCCCTTAGGTTAATTTGGATAACATGTCCGCCATCGTATTATCCGCCATGTCTATCTATTCCAGGGTGCATTTTTCGAATTGGGAGAGCATTGCTTGTACCATTTCTTGGTATTTGTTGAGATTTGTGTCTTTCGTAGAATAATCGCCTGTTGTTTGGCGAACAACCAACTGTGAATCACTGCAGATGGTGATTTTGTGAACTTGCAAGTTTTTTGCTAATGCCAAACCGGCCAGGAGTGCCTCATACTCTGCCTGATTGTTAGTGTAACAACCCGACTTTTCGGATCGTTAACTAATAGACAAATATCATAATAAAATCTAAATTATATTTAATCGATTTAGAAAAGAACCGAAAATCCTGATAAATATCAATGTTTTAATCTTCAAAATGAAAATACTGAAAAATCTGAAAACAAATCTAACAAGTTCTCAAATTTATTTAAACATCTATATAGACTGCAACTTAAGTCTGGTTGGCATCACTCATCTCAACCCCGTTTACCCCTGATTACCTGCGGAAGGAAAACAATACGAATGAGCCAAATGCCCAGTACGAATATAATATAATAGAATATGCAATAACAAATAACTGAGTTGACAGTACAAAAGGAACTAAACAAAGTTAAACAAACAAAAGGCTGAATCACAAGTAAGGTAGGTACAATAAGGGTCTCCTAAATAACCTGTACTCGCTAAGTCCGGATCACAAAGCGAGTACAGTCCAGACGTTTCTTCTCCGGCAATCCATGAGAAGAAATACATGAAATGCATAAAGCATTTCAACAGAACAAAAGCGATCATGATCTAAACACAATCTCATACCCCAGAGATGTGCTCGCATACTCACAGCACTGATGCGAGTAAGTGCCTAGTTCACCTTTACTCCGAACTCCATGTGAACATTGTCTGTGATTAACCCACACAGATCGGTCTAAGAGCCCAACAGAAAGGTTACAAAATATTGCCAAACTCATTTTACGAAACTGAACAGAACAGAACAAAACAATGTCGCAATACAATTGCGAAACAAAACGAATCAAATATATATGAGCTGGCAATAAATATTCCAACAATAAGGGAAACGAAAATAAGAATGTGCACTAAAAAGTACACACATAATACAAGGGTCACAATTTTATAAAATTGAATCGACAATAAATATAACGAGTAAGGAATAAAATTTTATAATGAGAAAGAGAGCAAATAACTCGTATCAAGAAGAGTACAAAAAGGTGACAATTTATAAATTTGACTCAACAATATATTTAATGAATATTTATAATTTAAATGGAGAGAGAAAAGAATAAGAAATTCGTACCTTATTTAAAGTAATGAATAAAAGAAAAATGAATCCGGAAAATAGACTACAGCTACGCCTCACGATCCAAATCTATAACCAAATGAACTATATAAGGGGTTGGGTAAAAATAAATACAGATGCAGCTGTGTTTAGAGATGGTAACATCGGACTTGGGTGTGTCATGAGAGATGATCAAGGTACATTTATTGGTGCTAGATGTTGCAGAGTATCTGGAGCATGGACGCCAAGAGAAGCAGAGGCATGGGGTTTACTGGCAGCCTTGAGATGGGTTCTAGCTCGTAAGCAAAGCTACTGTATTATTGAGACTGACTCCAAGGTCGTAGTTGATGCGTGCAATGGAGGCAAGGGAGAGTCGTATTTCGGTACTATAATTAATGATTGTATCGAATTATTGAAGCACATAAATCCAGTGCTAGTTAGGTTTGTTTATCGTTCTGCGAATAGTGTGGCACATGAGTTGGCTCAAGCTACATATTCTATGTCAGACGTAGGGGAATGGTTTGTTAACCCTCCTGATTTTCTTAAGCATGTACTAGACAAAGATTTAATTTGATTAATGCAAGTACTTTTATTCAAAAAAAACTATATAAGCCTAAGACCCGGCACAAATCTAAACAAAATATACTTTATTTTTTATAATTCTATGTAAGCATGTAAAATAAAAGCAATTTATATTGCCCCTTGTGTTGGCAAGACAAACATATAACCAACCAGAATTGTACAAGAGAGTAATTACTAAGTCATTTATAAATAAATTAACTCAACCAAAAACACGTATCGACAAACACATTTAGAACCATATTTAATTCAAATAGATTCATAATAAATGAGGACATGCCTAATAAATTCTTTAATTAATACTCAATATTTTTACGAATATTTGACCATGCAATTGTGATATATACCCACACGGCCACACGTACAGATTGAATTACAAATGCATGCATTCATATTAAATAAATCCATCACTGATCATTACACTAAATTAATTAATTAACTATATTTATCTAATCAATGCTGCTACAACTAACAAAACTAAAATGATGTACTAGATAGAGACATTAATATACATGACTCCAGTTTAATGCCTCATTGTCCTATTAATCAAAAATTAGTTACGAGAAATCTCTGTGTAATTGTTATGAATAATTAAACATTAATTCATATATAAAGCATCATAACTAGCCTAACAAAATTGTATAAATGCTATTAATAAATCACAACCAATTAATGCTAAACACTATATACCAAAATTATATAAAATCATATTTTTATATATATAAGAAAATTTCTTTAAAAGAGTAGTCAATAAAAGTATCTAAATTAGATATAAATAATAAATTAATTCTACGACATTTGCATGGACATAACATCAGTAACTTTCAAATGCATGAAACCATGATTTGAAATCCTTAGTAATTTTTAAACCAATTATATACATGAATACAATTAAATATTGATGAATGATATTTTATTCAAATATACAAAACAAACAACATGTGTATACACAATTAAATTAAGTATTAATTAATAATATAAGAAAAGTTTCGTACCTGGTAAATATTTAATAGAGGATGACCATAGAAGGCGAAACAGAGCAGGCAGACAAAGTAGTTCGTGAAAAGAAGCCAGGTTAACATATAATTATATAAAATTGAACAATACAATGACAAGAAACAACAAACTGTACTTGACTCAGGACTCCTTAATTCTTAACCTGTTCGACTTATGAAACACGTAGCTACCATTCGTATATAAGGCCATGTAGATAAAATTGTTATTTAATTTAAAAACTAACCTACCTGAAAATACGGTCTTCAAGTTGATCACTAATCCAACCAATTAATTAACTTAAACACAACAATACTTATCCATTTAAACAAACACATATATTTGTAAAACAAATAAATAAAAACAAAATTTTATATACTAACCTAAGAAAAAACAAAATTGAATAACTAAGCCCATAAAATTACGGGGTATTATAGTTAGTGGCTTTGAAGTTAAGCTGTAAAGCTTGTTTGACTTGGAATCCGTCGGGGCTAGTAAGGACAAGACCCGCCCCGCTGCGTGTATTTGTGGAGGAGCCATCAACATACAGTTGCCAATGGTTGTCTGTTGTTGTAATGTGCTCGGCGGGAGTTTTCCTTTTTAAAAAAGAACACTCAACCACGAAATCTGCCAGTGTTTGTGCTTTAATGGCGGTCCGTGGTATGTACTTCAAGTCGAATTCTGAGTTCTACGGCCCAGTTTATTAGCCTGCCTGATAAGTCAGGTTTATGCAATATTTTTTGTTAGAAATAATTGATGTAAGTATTAATCAGTGTTTAAGTGTAACAGTGATAAATCAGAGTTTAGCTGGAAGCAGGTCAGAGTTTAGTTAAACGCTGATGGGATGGAAGCGCAATAGAGTTTGATAAACTCTGTCTGGCGGAAGCGTCTACTTGTCAACAGTGATTGAAGAATAGTTGAAGACAATTATGGAAGCAAAAGCTTTGAAGATTGGATAGATGTCAAAGAGATTATGTTGACTTAGAAGACGTGTAGCAATCATGATTGATATCAATTGTATAACTAAATTATAGGAGTATCAATTTAACGATTGTACTGTAGCTGTATGTTTTATAAATACAGTTATGTTAACCCTAGAAGGGTATCAAACAACGAATTATCATTCATTGTAACCTAAGCAGCTCTCTGTGATAGTTTACATCACTGAGAGAGGAATTAATAATTTCAAACAGTTTTTAATTGTTAAAACGTGTGTTCTTATTAATCTCTCATACAAATCTTGATTATATTTGTGTATTCGCCCTAACAAGTGGTATCAGAGCCAATCTGTTACTTAATATAGTTTAAGATCCACACACAAAACAATAATGAATGGCAGAGATTCCTTCTCCAACAGGTTTTGGTTCTGAGAAGGCTCCTACTACTGTGAGTCGTTATGAGACTATTAGGGTTCCTATTCTGAGACCAGCAAATTATGCTATCTGGAAGGTAAAGATGACTATGTTTCTGGAAGCTACTGATCCAGAATATCTTGACAGAATTTATGAAGGTCCTCATAAACCTACCAAGCTATCTGCTGCTACTGCTGGTCAAGAAGCTAAGACAGTCCCAAAGGAAAAGAAAGATCTGACTCCTGAAGATCTTTCATCTATTGCTAAGGATGCAAAGGTATGGCATCTACTTCATAGTGCTTTAGACAATGTCATGTCTAATAAGGTGATTAACTGCACTACTACCAAAGAAATTTGGGATGCTCTTGAAGTTAGATGTCAAGGAACTGCTGCTATCAAGAAGAATAGAAGGAATATACTCACACAGGAGTATGAGCATTTTGAGGCAAAGTCTGAAGAAACCATGACAGAAACATTTGACAGGTTTTGTAAACTGATCAATGATTTGTCATTGGTAAATAAAGAGTATGATCTAGAAGACTCAAATCTCAAATTTCTTCTTGCTCTACCTGAAAAGTGGGATGTGAAAACAACCACTATTAGAGATAATTATGATCTTGCTGATACTGAAATTGATGATATCTATGGGTTGCTCAAAACTCATGAATTGGAAATGGAACAGAGAAATAGAAGATCAAGCAAGAAGGCAAAGTCTGTTGCTCTTAAGGTGGAAAAGAAACCCTTGAAGAAGGAAGCATCAGGGAAGAAAGATAAGGGAAAGGCTTTAGCTATATATTCTGAAAGTGAGTCATCAGATTCTGATGTTAACTCAAACACTGATGAATCATCTGATTCTGAGGATGAAGAGGAAATGAGAAAAATGGCTGTCTTGATGGTGAAGACTTTCAAGAAGATGGGTTTCAAGAATTTTAAAAAGGGAAACAGGTTCTCTAAAGATTCAACTTCAGATAGGAAGAGTTTCAGGAAGTCTGAGAGAAAGGAGGCTAAATCTGGGAAGAAAGATAAGTCTGAGATTCAATGCTACAAGTGTAAGGGGATGGGTCACTATGCTCCTGAGTGCAAGAAGGGTAAAACTGAAAAGGCACTCATCACAAAAGGCAGAGATTGGGTAGACACTTCAGACTCAGATGAGGAAGTCAACTATGCTCTCATGGCTTCTATTGAGAATGAAGCAGAAGAGTCTGAAAATAAGGTACCCTTAACTACCTATGCTTATAATACTGATAATATATCTGAATTGAGAATTTATCTCAAGACATGGCATATTAGTTATAGGGATCAGACTTTAGAGAATGAAAGAATTAAGTCTGAGAATTCTGAACTTAAACAAAGAAATAAAATTGTTGAAGAGAAACTTGAAAACATGCAACAAGTTCAGAAAGAAAGAGATGATGTTGTTTATCTCAAACAGGAGTTGCTAGGAAGATATAAGCAACTAGAATCTGAGTTGGAGAAGGCAAATCACATAATTAAAACATGGACTGATTCTGGAAAAGACACTAATGAGGTTTTTCAGTCAGACACAGTTGGTTTAGGTTATTGTGAGGGAGATGAACTTAGGTTTCAAAATCAAGTCAAAATGAGAGCTCATCTTCCTACTACAAAATTTGTTCATGGAGTAAATGAATCTAAGTCTGAAGCTGAAAAAGGAACTGTTAAGAAAGAACCAGTAAAAACTAGTGTTAAACAGGTTAATATTGGTTTAATGACAGATAAATAACTCAAGCATAAGCTTAAGGAGTTAAAATCTGTTAAGAAACAGAAAGTGTCTAGAAAGAATAGGAATGGTAAAGTAGGCATTTCTCAGGGTAACTATCCAATGCTTGTTACTTTTGCTCCAAGACATGTCATAACTGTGGTAGCACTAACCATCTTGCTAGTTTTTACAGGAAGAACAAAAACATTAATTCTTTACCTCTCAAGTCTGAAGTAAAGAAAGTTAATGTTAGAACTAGACCACAGACTTTATGTAAACATTGTGGAAGTACTTGGCATTCTATTTATACTTGCAGAGATTATCATGCTATTTATCATAATAACTATGAACCCAAGCCCAATCTGAAATGGGTTAAGGTTAATTCTGCAAGTGTAAACTCTGAAAGTGTTAGCTTAAACTCTGATAATGTGAATTTCGCTGCAAAATCTAACAAATTTAAGAAAGCCAAAGGATCCAAGCAAGTCTGGATCCTTAAAACTAATCTTCAGTAAATGTTTGTGATTGCAGGGCATCAGGGAGAGTACCCTAGTCGTGGACAGTGGATGTTCAGGACACATGACTGGAAATAAAGCCATGCTATCAGAGTATGTGGAGAAGGCTGGCCCAAAAGTTTCCTATGGTGATGGCAACATAGGACATACTCTGGGATATGGCAATATCAATCTTGGAAGTGTCATCATCACAAATGTAGCTCTGGTTCCAGGACTCAAGCATGATCTGCTATCTGTGAGTCAAATCTGTGATAGAGGATATCATGTAGATTTTCAGCCTGAATATTGTGAAATCATCAGTAAATCTACAGGGAAAGTTGTACACAGGCACAATAACATCTATGAAATAAGGTTGTCAACAAACTCTGATGGAAAAATAGTTTGTCTGTCAACAAGAATGTCCAGTGAAGAGAGTTGGAAGTGGTATAAGAAACTCTTTCATTTGAATCTAAACAACATCAATGAGCTGATAAGAAAGAATCTTGTTAGAGGACTCCCAAAATCTTTATTAAATGTTGATGGCCTATGTGATTCTTGTCAAAAGGCCAAACAAAGGAAGTCATCTTTCAAGAGCAAGTCTGAATCTTCAATTGTTGATCCTTATCATCTTCTACATGTTGATCTTTTTGGACCAGTAAATGTGATGTCTATTGGAAGAAAGAAATATGCTTTGGTAACTGTTGATGAACACACCAGATTTACATGGGTGTATTTTCTAGCAAAGAAAGATGAAACTGCAGTAACTCTGTTGGAGCATGTAAAGCTACTGGACAAAGGATCAAAACATAAAGTCAAAATTATCAGGAGTGATAATGGAACTGAATTCAGAAATGCAACAATGGAAGAATTTTGCAAGAATAGAGGGGTGAAGCAAGAGTTTTCTACACCTGGTACACCACAGCAAAATGGTGTAGTTGAAAGAAAGAACAGAACCTTGATAGAAGCTGCCAGAACTATGCTTGATGAAGCAAAATTACCAACCTATTTCTGGGTAGAAGCTGTTCAAACTGCTTGTTTTACTCAAAATGCTACTCTGATCAACAAGCATGGGAAAACACCATATGAGATGGTGAGAGAAAAGAAGCCAAACCTGAAATATTTTCATATTTTTGGGTGCAAGTGCTTTGTGCTGAAAACTCATCCTGAACAGTTGACAAAATTTGAGCTAAAAGCTGATGAAGGAATTTTTGTTGGTTATCCACTGTCAACTAAGGCATTCAGAGTTTACAATCTGAGAACCAAAGTGATCATGGAGTCTATTCATGTGTCATTTGATGACAAGAAAATTACTGGACTTGAAGATGTAGATGATCATGATCAACTGCACTTTAAAAATGAAGATTTATTCTCTGATGAAGTAAACTCTGATGAGGCTGAACTGACAAACTCTGTTGAGCTAAACTCTGAACCTCTACTGGTAAATACTGAAGAAACTTCTCAGCCACAAACAAGGAGAGAACCAGTTGAGGGGGAGCATGAAGAATCACTTTAAAGTGATGACTCAAATTCTGAAAATGAGCAGTCACATTCAGGGGGAGCCTCAGAGAATGAAGAAAGGGAACAAGAAAATCAGGAGAACATGGATCGAGAGGGAGGATCAAATACTGAGAGAAGTCATTTGCCTTCAGCTAGGAAATGGACAAAATCTCACACACCTGATTTGATTATTGGTGATCCAGATGCCAGAGTAAGGACAAGAAGTGCAACAACAAATGAATGTCTGTTTCATGCATTTTTGTCACAGACTGAACCAAAGAAGGTAGAAGAAGCTCTTCAAGATGCTGACTGGATAACAGCAATGCAGGAGGAGTTGAATGAATTTGAGAGAAATGAAATTTGGACCCTTGTACCAAGACCAAAGAATAGGTCTGTTGTTAGTACTAAATGGATTTTCAGAAAAAAAACTGATAGTGAGGGGGTTGTTACAAGAAACAAGGCCAGACTTGTGGCAAAAGGCTATTCACAACAGGAAGGAGTAGATTATGATGAGACTTTTGCTCCAGTTGCAAGATTGGAGGCAATAAGGATGTTTCTAGCATATGCTTCTCATAAGAAATTCAAGGTATTTCAAATGGATGTGAAAAGTGCCATTCTGAATGGGAAACTTGAAGAAGAAGTGTTTGTTGAACAACCACCAGGATTTGTGGATCCCAAATACCAGATTATGTCTACAGGCTTGATAAAGCACTCTATGGACTTAAGCAGGCACCAAGAGCATGGTATGAAACTTTAGCTCAATTTCTTCTAGAAAGTGGGTTCAACAGAGGTACTATTGATAAAACTCTATTCTACTTTAAATCTGGTAGTGACTTGCTTTTAGTTCAAATATATGTTGATGACATAGTTTTTGGGTCTACTAATGATAAACTCTGTACAAAGTTTGCCAAGTTAATGCAGTCCAGGTATCAAATGAGTTTGATGGGAGAGCTTAGTTATTTTCTAGGCCTACAGGTGAAGCAAACAGATGATGGGATCTTTATAAATCAAGCAAAATATACCAGAAATCTTCTCAAGAAATTTGGTATGCTTGACTGCACATCTGCATCAACTCCCATGGCAACAACAACTAAGTTGGACAAAGATACAGGAGCATCAGTAGATATGACAAACTACAAAGGTATGATAGGGTCTCTTCTTTATCTAACAGCAAGTAGACCAGATATCATGTATGTAACCTGTCTATGTGCAAGGTTTCAAGCAGACCCCAGAGAACCACATATAACAACTGTGAAAAGAATTTTCAAATATCTAAAGGGAACCATTACTTTAGGGCTGTGGTATCCCAGAGAATCAGATTTCAAGCTTCTTGGTTACTCTGATGCAGACTTTGCAGGCTGTAAGATAGACAGAAAAAGCACCAGTGGAAGTTGTCAATTTTTGGGTGACAGACTAGTTTCTTGGTACAGCAAGTGATAAGTGGATTTTATATCTACTTGGAACATTCTAATTCGGCTTAAATTGATTGCTTTGGTCTCAAGTTTATGGTAGTTTTGATGTGTTTTGCTTAATTGTGCAGGGTTGAAGAAATATCGATTAAAGGTATAGTTTCCATCGTTTGTGGAGTTGATTGATGATATGGAATGGAGAATGGTGGCTAATGTCAACTCCTAAGAAGTATACAAGTCATTAAGAATGAAAGACGGAAGCTCATGCAAAAGGAACGAGAAGAAAAGATGAAAAAACGAAGCAAAATCAAGTTTTCGCAGCACGCAGCCATGCTAACAGCCCCGCAAGGCTGTCAGCGCCATTTCCAGCAGTTTGCAGCCATGCTGACAGCGCCCCAAGGCTGTCGGCGCTGCGGGTTGCTGCGTGAAATTTCCAGCTTTTGTTCTTTTTACGATTTTGGCCATATCTTGAGTTCTAGAAGTCCGTTTGAGGCCCGTAAGCTGTCCACGCAAAGATAACGAGATTCTCTATCATTATAAGGTGGTCCAGAGGTCCAATTACGTTTGGAACAGTCCAGAAATACTGAAGAAAAGTTAGCTACGAATTTTCCTTAAAAACAGAATCAGTTTAGGAAACATATTTTGCAGAAATTCTATTATAATTCTGTTTTGGTATTTTCTTGCTGGGCAAGACTTCTAGAGCCTATATAAACACATCCAACCTTTGTAATTTGTATCATTAGGGATAACCATTACATATCAATTACTTAGATTTATTTGTATCTTTTCATACTTTGTTTTTATCATGGTTTCATCAGATCCCATGATGACGAGAGGTTCGATTATGAACTAATCGTTGTCATGGGATTCTAACGGATTTATTTATGGAGCTTTAGTATCTTGATGCTTTAGAGATTTGTGTGTGATGTATATCTGATATCCTCGTATGGTTGTGCTTTATGAATTTAGATGCGTCATGAACATCTAATTTGTTAATCTCTTGCGAAACGAGAGTGGATCTTGAGATTTAGAACTTGCCATGCTAGCATATGATAGGTTGATGTTTTAACATCATGATCTGTGGCGTAAATAGAGATATTATCCTGCCCTATGTGATCAATGTGGATAACTTGTTCTTCAACCGTTATGTTTTCAAATTCTATAGAGATATAGGGTCTAAGCATAATTGGTGTCTATTCATCTTCTATCTCTTTTGTGGATGTATGTTTAGTTTGGTATTCGTATACTGAGAAGTAGCGTATACTTGTTTCATGTTGTCCGATCAGATATCAAAACCTTTGCATATAGTGATTAAAGGCGTCAGATCTAAGCAAAGTATTTAATGAAGTTAGGATCCCATGTTTTCTCTTGCAGAAGTAATTTGATTTAAATTCTCGTTAGTTAGTTAATTCTTAGTTTGTTAATTTGTTTTTTTAGTTAATTTTAGTTAATCAAAACCCAATCTTGTTAATTGTCTTAGCAGTGAATAAAAACTATACATTGTTGCATAGGTGCATTGACTGAATTGAAACCTAAACCAGATCTCTGTGGGAACGAACTCAACTTATATCTATATTACTTGTGACCACGTACGCTTGCGTGATTTAGTGCAAACAGCAAGAAACAGAAATCAATTTCTACATCTACAGCTGAGGCAGAGTATATTGCAGCTGGTAGCTGTTGTGCACAGATTCTATGGATGAAGAATCAATTGCTAGATTATGGATTGAGGTACAGTAAGATTCCTATTTACTGTGATAATCAAAGTGCTATTGCTCTGACAGCTAATCCAGTACAACATTCAATGAACAAGCACATCAGTATAATGTATCACTTTATCAGAGAACATGTAGAGGAAGGAAACATTGAGCTTCATTTTGTGTCTACAGACCAACAACTAGCAGATATCTTCACCAAGCCATTGAGTGAAGCTATATTTACAAGGCTGGTAAATGAACTTGGAATGGTCTCGGGTTTTGACTAGAGATATTGGTTAGACTCAAAATTTCACATATGTAATGCATTACTTATGTTTATGTGATGTGTTAAATGCTATGTGAACTCTGTTTTTAAACTCTGCTATGTAAACTCTATTAGACTGTTAAACTCTGTAAGCATGTTCTGTCAGTCAAATACTGTTAACATGCTGGATAAACACTGATAAATTCTGATAATGTTATTATCTGAGATGAATACCGATGAAGAAATTTGTATAAAGCATGATTCTCAGTTATTAATCATGAATCCTTCTAAGTTATCTGAGATCTAATCTTAGACTGTGCAGAAAATTAACACAAGCATGATACTGTTTCATATTTATATCATCTCTTAGTTTATTAATCCTAAACTCTGAGTCTGTAAATATTGTGTGCATTGCCTCTCATAAATAACTTTTGATGTTGATGACTCCTAAACTCTGTTAGTAACACTCTGTTTTGGTCAGCCCCCAAAAGAAATTTATGATTCCTTGTTTGTGCTTGCGAAAATTATAAACTTGAGATATTTCTTTGTTAATTTTGGTAAGTACTGAAGCATGCTTTCACCCTGTGAGATCTTGAGCCAAATCAGTGATTGATACATTTTATATCAATCGATTTTTATTGTTGTGTGATGTTCATCTGTGAGTATGTTGCTCTAGAACTTGTTTTAAACCATTTTAAGACTGCATGATATGTGTGTGCATGAAAATGAAAAAGGCACTAGGATTAACCACATTTATCCAAACACTGCCCATAAAATAAATCCTTAGTGAATCATTTTGAGCTATTTAATCATTTTTTTCTCTCTCACTAAATTCTTGAGTTACTGGTAGAGCAATCAGATTCATTTGGTGATTGGTGACTGAACAGTGTGGGGATTTCTTGTTACAGTGTGTTCATTTGATGGGAATATATATATATAAAAAAAGAAAAGAAAAAAAAGGGTGTGTATATATAAATTATTAAGTATAAATTGCTCTATCAGTTTGTCAAATTTGTCACCTGCTAGTTCTTATTTTTTTTTCTTTTTCCTCCTTCATATAAGCCTCGTTTCAACCTTTAGCAAATTCCTTTTGATTTGTGCATACATGTATTCAAAGTAGTGGAGATTTGGTGGACACTCAAGCTTATGGTAGCACATGATTTTACTGATAGAACTTGAGTGTATACACTTCACCTAAACACTTGTGTGATTTGAGAGTTATGTGAGCTTTTATATCCATAGCATGTTACTCACTGAATGTGACATTGATATTCATTTCATGATCTTTTTGTCTATCTAGACTGTGTGCTTACTTGGATAATCTTGTACAAAAAGGGGGTATAGATTATTTCAGAGTTTCTACAGAGTTTAGTATTCATCAAACATTCAATGTTTACTATGAGAGTTTGTGCATCCAGTGTTTACTGATTTATTTTATGGATTTTATAAAATATTAGATGCTCTAAAAATTGGATTAGTAAACTCTGCTATCCACACACAAATATTCACATTTGTGCAGTTTTTTAAAGGGTTTCAGTAATGAGGATGGAGAATTGACAAACGCTGATGGATTTTCTCTAATACACTAAGGTATATTTTCTTTCAGATGATTTCAAATTTGGGGTAAAAAGAGTTTTGACAGCTGTTAATGAGTGTAAAAGTGTTTAATTGTGTCAGTAATAAGAGAGAGAAAGTAGCAATAATTATGGCTGTAATTACTGAGCATGCACATCTGATTTGCTAATTATGTGCCACGTGTCCCACTCATACAAATCTCTATGAACGTGTCCCACTAGCACATGGTAAGTGGTTGCGTGTTTTAATGGTAAAACGATTGGGTTTAATTTTTCCCTACATATCTAATCATTTCACAACACGATTCATATTCACTTATTCACTTTCACACACACTCCCAATTACTTTTTACTCAACCACACAGTTACTTCGTATTTTTCACTTGAGCATTTTAGCAAACACCTTTCACTCATATTATTTTCTTTCGTATTTTCTTCTCTGATTGATCTAATGGCCACCAAACCTTTTACTGCTCTTGGACTTTTGTTTGTTTATAACAACTATGCAGCTCCACTGAACAATGAAAATGTTCCAAACGCTTTTCATCTGATTTAGAACTTCTTGAGGGATTCAGAGATTGGTCAAGCCTTGGTTGAACCTCAAACGCTGTCTGCATCACAGATTGTTTCTTTCTGGCAAAACTCTATTTATGATGATGGAGGAGATAATGAGACTCCATCAATTATTTTCACTTATGAGGAAACAGACTATGTTATCACTCCAGATACAGTAAGAGAAACCATGGGATTTGACACTCACACCTCGTACAGTGTTGTTTCAGAAAAGAATTTGCGAGAGATGTTGCAGCAGATTGGATACTCTGGATCTTTGGCCAAGCTTGGATCAGTGAAAAGGCCATAGTTGAGAAAGGAATGGAGTTTCTTCTTCGACTGTATAACTAGGGCCTTTGGCAAGAAAGTTACCAATTGGGATGCAATTCCAACTGACAGTCTACAAATCGGGTATTCTCTTCTCTATGGAAGTAATTTCGATTTTGGCAGACTTGTTTTAATGAATATAGGTGATAGTTTGTCAGAGTCTACATCTATCTATTTTGCTAGATTCTGTCAATTATTATTTACTGCATGTGTGCCCAACTTATCAATTGCTGAGGATGATGTGATTCAGCCCTTTAAGGTCAACGAAAGGATATACTCTGATTTGACTAATAAGGATGCTACCAAAGAGCAAGTACCTGCTTTGGTTTTGCCTCTTGCTCTTCAGAACTTCTTACAACAACCACAAGAATCACAACAACCTGAGCAACCACCTTCAAACACTGATCAAAATCCAATCACAGCACCTACTTCAAAAGAACCACAAACTCAACCTTTATCCACTCAACCAGATACTACACCAAACACTGAACCACTACCCACAAACACTGAACCTCAACCATCTCAACCACAACCTCAATCTTCCATTAAACCTCAATCTGACCACCAGCCATCTAAACCAAAACATGGAGGTAGAACAAAGCATCCTGCTCATAATTCCAGGCATAGCTCTGCTAGAGCTAAGAAGGCCAGAAAAGAGAAAAAGGAAAGGGCAAATAGGTCTCCATCACCCTCTCTCGTTGAGATAGATGAAGAGTCAACCTTTGCTGAAGAAGAGGTAGCAATTGAGGTGCAGACCTATAAAAGAAGAAAGTTAATAATTGCTGATTCTGATGAAGACATGAATTTTGAAGCTCCAGGGGTACTTCCTCCAGAAATAAATGTTGTTGAGACAAACACTGAAGAAGAAGCTGTGCAATCACCAGTACATATGCAAATGGATCATTTTGATGTTCCTACTTCATCTATGGCTGTTAATTCTGGAGAAACTGGTGCTGCAGATCAAGCTACTGTCGTACTTGATGAAACAGTGGCTACTTATACTGAGGTATTATCTAATGCTCATCACACTGTGGAAAAAGGTGAAGAAGTTGAGCAGATACCCAAGGATGTAATCTCTGATCCTTTGGATGTTGACATTCACGAACAACCTGCAGAGTCTGTTTCTCATAAAGTTGCAGAGAATACAGTAGAGACTACTGTTGCAAATACTGTAGTTCATATTGCAGAGTCTCTTGCTACAATTGTTGAGACTGTAGAGCAACCTGTTGTTGCTGAGAATGTGGAGACTGTTGCAGAACCTGTGGACTTTGTAGCTGACACTATGGAAATTGTGGCAGAGAATGCTGAAGTGCATATTTCTGATTCAGTTGCAGATGCAAGTGTTGAAGTTGAAGGTGAAGGGAGTGCAGAATCTGATTCTTCTTAGAGTGTCCCTGTGCAAACTGATGCCAAGCATGCACCATTCTCTCAGCCTTCGAATGCACATGAAGTTGAAGCAGAGTACCTTGCTACATTTTCTGCAAATTGGTACAAGAAGGATTGTATCTTTCCAAGAGGGAGATCATCTAAGTTTGTTCAGCAAACTGCTCAAGAGATTTCTAATCCAGATATTCTTTCATGCCTAAAAGCTACTGTGGTACAAGTTAAAACTCTGGATGGCAGATTTGCTGATTCTTAGAAGGCACTTACTGATCTGAGAACTGAAATTCAAACTCGAGATATGAATATGGAAAGAGAGAGTAAACTCAAATTTCAGAAATTTTCTAAAACTCAAGACACTCTTTTTGAACGGCTGGCTAAAGTTGAAGCAAATCAGACTCCAATGTCTGATAAGATTGATTCCATTGCTACTTCCTTGGAACTGATAACATCAATTCTAATTCCTGATGATGTCAAAAAGGGGGAGAGATTTGCTAAGTCTAAATGCAGGCAGTTTCAAACTCTAACTTAGAAGGATGATGCTGGAGATGGAGGTGCAAGAGGACAAAAGAGTTTAAAGTCAAGAGTTGTTGAGAAGAGTTTACAAGCTGGCAACAATTCTAAGTCAAAGTCTGATGGTGTAAACACTGATACTCAGGGTACTTCCAAGACTCAGAGTTTGGTATTAACTTCTAATCCACAGACTGATGAGGAATTGGCTGCTAAGTTGTTACTTAAAGAGAATGAAGAGGGAGTCACACTTGCAGACATTCAAGCTGAGGAGAAAAATCTTCAAGAAGAGCATCAGAAATCTTTGAAGTCTGGCAAAGTCAAGAGGAATGTAAAAGCTGCTAGGCCTGTTCTTAAAGGCATTATGATCAAAGAAAATGTTGGTACTGATCAGAGGATGCAAGTCGTCAGAAAACCAACAGCAGCAGAAGCTGAACTGAAGATGAAGGGTAAGGCTATTGAGGAGGAAAAGGTTTCAAAGAAAGCTAACACAACCTCTGTTTTTACACAAGTTGTACAGAAATATTTATCAACTCCATTGCAAACAATTTTTAGGAAATCGGTAATTCGTGAAGAAACTCTGGAGGTTAGTGAGGCTGGAGGTATTTTTATACATGGCAGAACTCAAGATGGAAATATTGGAGTAGATAGAGCTGGTTTGGGCTCTCATAAAGAAAAGAGAATGAATACAAGTCCTCAAGATCCTTCATCACTGTCTGTTCCAGGTCTTGGTGTTACACAGGAGAGTTTAGATAGACTGGAATCAGTGCAGTTGATTCATCAGAAAAGTTTGGAAAGAGATTTTCTTTTGTATTTTATGGCAGATGGTACTGTTGTAATAACCTGAATTTTTAGAAAAATAATTTTAAGAATATTAATGTTTTCCTAAAATGAGGAGGAAATTGTTATTTTATTTTATTGTTCATTATTCCAGTTCAAGGAATTTCAAAAGTGAATTATTTAATTATTGTCTGGTTCAGTGTAATTATGAACTATATTATGTGATTATTGTTGGAAGGTGGAATGTATGTGAAGTTGTGTTTATGTGTTTATATGATGATTTGTGTGAGCTGTGAAGGCTGATGTATTTTATTTATATTTTTGAGGATTTAAATATATTTAAATCATGCATTGGTATTTTAAAATGATTTTAAGAGTTTTATTGTATTTAAAGGATCAAAACTTTGAAAATTCATATTTAATTCATTTTTGATCCGAAAAATATTTTAAAAATATGTGTGTGCTCGTAATTTAATATTCTTTATTTTAAAAATGAAAAGTTTAATTTTCCGAATATTTTATTTAAGTATGATTTATAGATTTATCAGTAGTGTTTTAAATTGGGCCAGAATGAATTATAAGTAGTATTTGTTAGTATTGGGCCAAGCCCAATAAATAGAGAGCAGTAGAGTATTCTGGAGAAGTCGAGAAACGCAGAGAAAGAGAAACGAGGAAGAGAAATTGGGAGAGAAAAGAGGAAAAAGAGAGAAGAGTCTAGAGAAATTTAGAGAGAAAGAGAGAAAGAGAGAGAGAGAGAGAGAGAGAGAGATGAAGAAGAGAAGATGAAGAAAAGAAGAGGAGTCCATGCCTATTACCCATCCTTGCTTGCTTCCATATGTTGCCATTAAAAAGAAAAGAGTTTAGAAGAAGATGAAGAAGAGCGGAGAAGATGATGAATAGTGGCTTGGATTTATTCTTTGGTTGATTAAGAGGTATGACCCATAATCCTTAAGTTCTTGCCATGGTTGTTTATGTTTGATTATAATTGATGTTATGACTAATTTTGGGGAGTCTTTGAGAAGGGTAATATAGCTTGATGGATTAGTGAAATGATAGATTAAAGATGAATGTTGTTTAAGAGTAAAAACTGTCCAGGAAATCTGCCCAGCTACTGTCTGTTCTTGCCAGTGCAATTCGAACCTTTTGTGCTCTGTTATGGGCTGTGGTGTCTTCATGAAAGTTGTTCTATTCGGAGTTTAGTTTGTGTAGGAGAAAACGGTGCGTTATTTGAGTTAACGAGTAAGGAGAAAACAACGTTTTAGTAAAACCCGCGCAGGACACCCGAACCTCTCGGGATTCGCACTTTGGAACTATGTTTCACCTAGTTAAAATATGTAAATTGGATTGAAACTTTTATTGAGGATAAAGGAAGGAATTATAAAGATTTCAGAAAAAGATTTGGGTAAAAATATTGATTTTTCAATTTATTAAAAATGTTTGAATGTCACTGTGTTGGAAGAAACTGCTCTGTTCTTGAGTTGTATTTGGATGGGTAATTGTCCTAGATGAACTATGTTTTTCAGACTAATATTTTTATGGTGTGAAGATATTATCTTCAGTTTTATAATCCCAGAGGTCTTGGAGGCAAAGATTAATTTTTCAATTTATGAGAATTTTTAGAATGCAAGTTGCGCAGATTTAATGAACAGTTTATGTGTTGAGTTTGGATTAATGATTCACCTAGTTAGAAAATGGTATTGAATGGGAAACTTTTATGAGATCTTTATTTGGTATTCAGAAAGAAGCCTATAAAATTTGGTGATTTATGAATAATTTTTGGATTTATTAAAAATGTTGGAGCAAAGTATGCGCGGTAGCATTTTATGTTTTTGAATTGTTTTATGCGTGTCCTATTTTGAGAAATCATTTTGAATGAGTTAAAGACCTCATTTGATATTGGTCAAAAGAGGAAAGTTGTTAGTTTTTATCTTGTTTAGTTGACTACCAAGTTCGGTATACAATGGATTAATAGTAAATGTTTTATGGTAGAATTACTAAGGTGTTATAGTTTAAAATGAAAGATGAATTGTGGTTGGAGATTGTGTTGGATATCGATTGATGTTGTTGGATTGTGAATTGAAAAAAACAGGGTTGAATTGGTTATGATTGATTTTGAGGGGTTGTGCCCATAGTCCGATAAACGAATACCACATGCCGAAATTTTCTAAAATCCCCTGCATTTAAATTTATTTAACTTATTTGATTTCAATGGTTTAAAGGTATGATTGGGTGTTAACTGTTTATGTGTGTTAAGTGAATTAATTCGAGGGTAATTGTTGTCTCGAGGATTTATGTGCTAAGTGATTTAATTCAAGGATTTATGTGTTTCGGGGATTAAATGCGTTTTGAGGATTATTTATAAACTTAGTTTTGTCATAGAATGATACTAGTATTATAATTGTATATGTTAAGTGAAGTTGACTAAATGGGTTGTGTGCATTACGTGGTGTTAGAGTAATCAACCATGGGGAGGACACCGATATATAGTTTGACTTTATGTGACTTAGTGGTAATTCTGAGTGGTGTCTACTCGAGATACGAGGGGGACTGACACGTACTCGTAACAATTACAGTACCATTAGGGCGTGATCAAGTGGAGCAACGTGTATCAAAAAGGAAGGATCGAGGCATCGTGTAAAGTTCATGGAACTGCTTGGGCGAAACGCCAAGGATTTATTCGCGCTGTTCTGTCTGGTGCTAAGGACCAGAGGCAAGTTTATTTATACATACTCTATCGTTCAGAGTATATTTATTTTAAAATATATGAAATGTGTGGAATAAGACTTCAGTCCATATTTGCAAGATTTCTTCTATCTTTATCTTGATAAATTGTTTACTTTTAAGTAAAATGGTTTGACTGGAAATATATGTGATATGGAGAGAGTGATATTCTATAAAGAGTAAAGTGATATGGGAAGGAATGGTATCAGTTGTTATTATGGTTATTTTTATGATATTATGGTATCAGTTGTTATCTAAAGTTATTTTATAATATTACAGTTATGTGTAAATTGAGGATATTTGAGTTCTAAACTCTGTCAGACATTATTAATAAATATTTTGTTATATAAGGGGACAAGGGTTGAGGTTTACAGATTTTCTTAGAAGGGATTTCCATGTAAAGTATTTTAGTTGGTGTAATTTAAATGTATGGATATATGAATGGAAAAGTGGAAGGGGTATCTTGAAATGTATATTTTCGAAAACCCGGACAAAGTTTTTAGAAAGAATTTCGCAATAATTAACCTAATAGCAACATCACCAATAAACTAGTGTTTATTTAATTAGTAGATACCTCTGGAAGCATCTACTGATTAAATAAACCTTATTCGTCTAATTAAATTATTTAACTAGATGAATATTATTTTTAAAAAAATGTTTTCTTACAATCGCTTTGTTCCGGAATAATAATAAAGATATTCCAATGGTTATAAATGTGACATTTTTGGTTAAAAGTGTCTGGAATGATAATGATAAATGTTATTTTAATGGTTATTTAATTCAATGAATATTAATTATAATATTCATTTAAAAAGGGATTATTGAATAGTTATTCTTTAGATATTCTAAGTGTTCTAAGGGTGATTATATATTGTTAAAAGGTTGTTTAAGGAATTTCATAGTGAAATGAATGTATGTCTTGAATTGATATACCTGTATAAATGTTTTCAAATGATTATAATACGGATATGAAAATGGAAAGGTGAAACAGAAATGTGAAATGTGGAAAGGTGAAATGGAAATGGAAATGAAAATGATAAATGTGAATGGAATAATGATTTGACCAAAAAGGGGGATTTCAACAATAAGCGTAAGAGGCTGTGTGGGAGTGGCACAGTCCGGCATTGCAACAATAAGTGTAAGAGGCTGTGTGGAAGTGGCACAGTCCGTCACCCAATATTTTATTACGGCCCAAGAGTTGCCGAAGGAGGATGTAGCAGTTAGAGCCTTCCTCCAGGGATGATGTTAGCAGTTAGAGCCATCATTCCTTCTACCGGTAGTAAACAGAGAGCAGATACGGTCAGGCGACTGATCATCGTCCTACGTATCTGGCGCCAGTAGATATCCCCAAAAGATTAAAAGAAAGAATTGATAATGGTTTTCAGAGTTGTGTACTGAAAAGGAAAATGGTATGAAATGATGGAATTGTTTTACAGTAAGAAGAGAAATTGATTTTATATTACTTTTATATACAATTGTTGTATAAAAGGAAATGGAAAGATTATATTGAGAGCTTGATTTTAAATGTTATATTACCTTGAGATATTATACTAAGATGATGTATTGATTATTATCTTGTTATAAAAGAGAACTGATAATATATTATCAATAAGTAAATGATTTCATATTGAGTAACCAGCAAGCTTATGTTGGTGTATTACTGCGCAAACAAGATGTGGCTATTTAATTACCTTGTAACGACATCGTTTATATTATATTGGTATATTGTTCGGTTGATATTAATTTCAAACATTATACTTTCCCTATAGAATTTCATGGTTATAAATGTTTCAAAAATGATATTAAGTATCAGTTGAATGTGGAAACCCGTGCATATGATGGGATATTTTGTTAAACTCTAGTAATAACTTGCTGAGAAATTCTTTCGCTCATACTTGCTTGTTTTCAAATATTAACTTTTCAGTGGAAGGTAGCCGGACGGGGTTATCTGCATGGCTTAGATGAAGCGAGCAGTGTGCCCTTATGAAGACGATATGATCTAGAAAGTTTATAGCTGGAGTAAGTTATATGTAAGTATATTGATGTGTAATATATATGTTACTTTGCATAATATAGTACTAGTTACTGGTGTACTTCTCAACGAAGTTATACTAGTAGTAAGGAGTTGATTCTTGTTTCTAGCCCTATAACCTAAAAGATGCTTGGTGGTTGGGGTCTCAAATGTTGTAACTTAATTATTAATGACTACAGATGGTTTAATGTGGTTAAGCAGGTGATTTGTTATTAAGGATTTCCGCGTGACGACCAAATCCCTGACCCCGGATTTGGGGGCGTTACAACTGTATTCAAAATTGGTGAGTTTGATCTTGATCTGAAGTGTTATGAAGAATTAGAGTATGTTCTATATATTTTTCAAGTAAAGAATCAAAGGACTCATAAAGCTGCGAATGTACTGAGAAAGAAAATGCTCCATAATTTGGCATATAGAGGTATAAAGTATAACAGTCAGTATGTTCCAAAATACAGAGACTATCATGGTAATCTAGTTGAGATGAAGAAAGATAGTGCTAAGCTGAGGACATATTTGGGTATAGCTGTTCTTGATTTTAATTCTGAATCAAAGGAAGCACACTTTATCAGACTGGGAAATGAAATGAGAAGAAACAAAATCTATTCTCTGAGAGCTGCTATTTATCAAACCGGTGAGAATGATCCCAAGCTAAGAGAGATCAAGGAAATTATGCAGAGAGAGCTTGAGAATGCAGAGAGAAGATTGTTGATTGATTATCTCAGAACAACACCAGATGTTGAGGAGATTAGGTGAAGAATGCTCTGTAAGAATTCCTTGCTTTCTGTAGATTTTGTGTAAGTAAAAGTTTAAACTCTGATTATTTGTTAAACACTGCATTTTTTTATTTTGTTTTGACATCATCAATTAATTATTAACTTGTGCATTTTTGCTAATGAACAAGTTGGGGGAGATTGTTAGAAATAATTGATGTAAGTATTAATCAGTGTTTAAGCGTAACAGTGATAAATCAGAGTTTAGCTGGAAGCAGGTCAGAGTTTAGTTAAACGCTGATGGGATGGAAGCGCAACAGAGTTTGATAAACTCTGTCTGGCGGAAGCGTCTACTTGTCCACAATGATTGAAGAATAGTTGAAGACAATTATGGAAGCAATATCTTTGAAGATTGGATAGCTGTCAAAGAGATTGTGTTGACTTAGAAGACGTGTAGCAATCGTGATTGATATCAATTGTATAGCTAAATTATAGGAGTATCAATTTAACGATTGTATTGTAGCTGTATGTTTTATAAATACAGTTAGGTTAACCCTAGAAGGGTATCAAACAACGAATTATCATTCATTGTAACCTAAGCAGCTCTCTGTGATAGTTAACATCACTGAGAGAGGAATTATTAATTTCAAATAGTTTTTAATTGTTAAAACGTTTGTTCTTGTTAATCTCTCATACAAATCTTGATTATATTTGTGTATCGGCCTAACATTTTTCTCAGCGGTTGATCTGTGATGACCCGGATTTGTCTGCCTTGGAAATAATGTCTCAGTTTCCTGCTCGCTACTACCAAAGCTAGAGCGAATTTTTGGACGTTTGGATAGCGGGTTTCTACATCTTTGAGTACCTGACTAACATAGTATACCGGCCTTTGCTCACTATTTTCTTCCTTGATAAGCACCGCCACTACGGCCTTATCTGTTGCGGATAGGTATAATGATAGCGGTTCTGAAGGGGCTGCTACCGCAAGTAAGGGAGCGGAGGAGATATAAGTTTTGAGGTCTTCGAAGGCCTTTTTGCACTCGTCCGTCCAAGATATTGCCTTGGTTTTAGTTGCTCCTTTCAAAGTATCAAAGAATGGCAGGCACCTGTCTGCCAATTTTGAAATGAATCTCCTCAAAGCGGCTAATCTTCCCGTTAATTTTTGTATTTCTTTCAAGGTTTTGGGCGGTTGCATGTCGATTATTGCCTTTATCTTTTCTGGATTGGCCTCGATGCCTCTGTGAGATACCAAGAAACCAAGGAATTTGTCGGCGTCTAATGCGAACGCACATTTATCTGGGTTGAGTTTCATGCTGTGTTTTCTGAGGGTTGAGAAGCATTCTTCTAAATCTTGGAGGTGAGAGGTCGTTAAGAGGGATTTCACAATAAGATCGTCTACATATGCCTCCATGTTTCGGCCTAGCTGTGCGGCAAAGATTTTGTTCATGGCCTTTTGAAACGTGGCCCCGGTATTGATCAACCCGAATGGCATGACTTTGTAACAATACACCCCTCTGTGTGTGATAAAAGCGGTTTTCTCCCTATCCTGAGGGGTCATTTTGATTTGATTGTAGCCTGAGTAGGCATCCATGAAACTTAGCATTAAATGGCCCGCTGTTGCATCGATGAGTTGGTCTATTGAAGGGAGTAGATAGGGATCATTGGGGCATGTTGCATTTAAGTTAGTGTAGTCAACGCAGATTCTCCATTTTCCGTTGGCTTTTTTCACCAGGACTACATTTGCTACCCATTTGGGGTATGTGACTTCACAGATCAAGTCCGCGTCTAGGAGTTTGTCAATTTCGATGTCAATTTCCCGCTGTCGTTCTGGTGCGAAATTTCTCCTTTTTTGAATTTTTGGCATTTTGTCTGGGTCCACATTTAACTTGTGGATTGCCACGGACTCATCCAAACCTGGCATGTCTTTCGGGCTCCAAGCAAAAATATCTGCATATCGTCTCAAGAGGCTTGTAAGGCCGGTTTTGAAGATGGAATCTAAACCGATCCCCACGCTCAAGCTCTTGGTCGGGTCTCCGGGTATGATCTCTATCTTTTCTGTTTGTACCGCCGGGCTTATCGGCGGTTTTTCCTCTCGTTTAAGGCATTTCAAGAGGTTTGCATCTATCCGGGGTGGGTCTTCTAGTGCCGGGTCATGCCCATCAATGAATTGCACTTCTTTTTTCCTTTTGTTGTTTTTCTGCTGATGTTCAGCATGCCTTTGTCTTTTTTCTCTCCTTCTCTTATTTGCCTTTTCTCTGCAGAGATTGCTGGGTTCAGTTTTTCCCAGGGTTAGTGCTATGCCATAGCATCTTTTGGAAGTTTCTGAGTCCCCCTTGATCTCTCCTACCCCGTTCAAAGTGGGGAACTTGATCTTAAGATGAGGGGTGGAAATAACCGCTTTCAGCATGTTTAAGGTAGGCCTTCCAAAGATCATGTTGTACGAGGAGGCGGTATTGATGACGTAGAATTTGATAATTCGACACACTTGCCTGGGAGACTCACCAAAATAGACAGGGAGCCTCGCGATGCCCGCAATTGGAACGGCGTTGTGGCCGAAACCGTACAGAGGTGTTTCATCAGGACAAGTTTCCAGTTTTTCGTTGCTTAGCTTTTAGCCTGTCCCAAGTGTGTTTGAAACATATGTCAACTGAGGACCCGTTATCAACAAGGATCCTTTTGACTTCATTGTTAGCTATGCCCAAGGACACAACTAATGCTTCAGTGTGGTTTGGGTTGATGCTCATAATCTGCGTCTGTGAATGTAATGATGTTTGGCGGCCCTTAAGATATCGTATAGATAGAGTGTTCTTCTCTTGGCGATGAGGTCTGCCCGCCAAAGACGGTGTGCACGATGTTTTTATTATGTCCTTGAGAGGTGGATGCTCCTAGCACCTGTCTTGGCAAGTACTGAGATAAGTTGCCAGCCTTGACTTGTTTTTCCAGGAAATATTTGAGGGACAAGCAGCTATCTGTGTAGTGTCCATGCGTTTCGTGGTAATCGCAGTGTTTGTCTTTTGGTCTATCATCGAGTGAGGAGTACATTGGGGCCGGGGGCATGTAGAAAGGTTTCCCCCTGATTTCTCTCAAAATGGTCGCCCTAGGGAGCGTGAACTTGGTCCATTCTGGCTCGGGGCGCCTGTCCGCTCTTGGCGGGTTTGTTGGTCCCAAGCGGTCTCTAACCAGGACCGATGACTGATATCTCTGGGCGGGAGGTGGCGGCCCATGGGTGGTTTGCACTTGGTGTAAGACTGGTGCTTGTCTTTGATAGGATGTAAATCTTTCCCTTTGAAAGAATGGCGATTGAGTTGGGGGAGCCCTGGATTGTTTTAGCACATTTAGGGGTTCTGTTTCGTTGATGGCCTTAGATGCCAAGTCATATGCCTTTGCCAGTGTGGTGGGTTTTGTTTCCATGAGACGGCATACGTACTTTTCGCATTCATAGGGGTTAAGGCCCCTTCTCAAGTGGACCAATGCTTCTATTTCATTAATGCAGACAACTTTGTTGACGGCTTCCTTGAAGCGGTCGATGTAGTCTTGCAAAGTTTCTCCGTTGCGTTGTGCGATAGTTTCTAGAAACACGGTATGAACCTCGTGTTGTTGGTTTGCTTTGAATTTATTTAAGAATAGCTTTTTGAATTCCAGCCAAGTATCTCCGGACCTGGCGGATATCCTACAGAACCATCTTTGAGCATTTCCGTGGAGGCGAAGAAACGGCACCTCGCTAGATCATTGTATTCGTAGTGGAGAGCCAGTTGGTCAAAGTAGCTAAGATGTTCTTCCGGGTCACCTAGCCCGTCGAAAGAATTGAAACTGTGATGTTTGATGTCTTTTTGCCTCTAACCTTTTGGTAAAGGGTGACTCCCCTAACTCCGGTTCACTATTTCCTTCTATCTTTTTCTTAAGCTCCATGATGTTGTGCACTTTCTGTCTCCCTTGGGCGGACAGGGGATCGTTCTCTTTGCCTTTGTTTTTCGTACTCAGCCAGGACCTTTTTATAGGCGGCCTTTTTGTCTATAATCACTTTTCTCAGATCTCTCTGTTTTTTGTTTTGTTCCCATGTCTCGGGTCGATGATGCTTTTTGCCATGCGTCTCATGATTCGTGTTCTGAGATGTGCCTAAACGGGAAAACGCAGAGTTGGTTTTCCGGGGTTGGCTGTGTACCTCGCTGCTATCGTTGTGTGGATTTATTTGGGAACCTCCCTGCTCAGGCGATTGCCCTTCTCCGACCTGGGGAAAAGCCGAGGCTATCTGCATGAGTAAGTCGATTTGTTGTTGATTATAGCCTGTCAGGTTAAGGCTAAGAATTTGTTCTTGGTCGTCTCCCCGAGGGGGGTTTATTTGCAAGCGGTTTTCAGGGTTTATTGGAGGATTTTGTGGTGGGACACCTGTAGTGTTCCCTTCTCTCTCTATTGGTGGTTGCTCTTCTGGGTTTGCCGTTGTGGTGGTGCCTTTAGATCTGGTGTTTGGGGCCATTTTAGTAGCGTGTATTCCGATTTTTGGGATTGTTGTGTTTGTGTTTTGTCTCGTGGTGATAGTTGTTCTGGTAGAGCAGACTAGGGATTTCTCTTCAAGAAAAATGACGCCCTCCTTCTAGCGCCAAATGATAACTCCCACGGCTGATTAGAGGCTTCCGATCACTGTTCCGGGGTACATCACTTGAGTTTGGGTATCTGCAAAACAATGCTTGCCCGGGGGTGGTGGCCGTCAAGCACCTCCGGTGTAAGAATCAGTAATCGGAAATAAAAATAATCAAGCTGGTAAGAGTGTATCTGATGTGAAGGGAGAGAATATGTAGAGAGCTTTTGTATTGCTAAAATTGTGTGTGTTTACCTTATGTGCAGAATGGGGGTATTTATAGGCTGGGCCTTCCAGTCACTGTAGGCCACTTGGTAGCCGCAAAAGCTACAGCAAGCCGCAAAAGCTACAGTGAGCCGCAAAAGCTACAGTGACCGGTGTGACCCTTCCTGACATGCCGCCATTCTCCCACTGTGCGTCAAATTGCTCAGAGTTTGTCTGCTACAGTGGGATGTCCTTGTGTTCCCTTGAATACTTTACTGTCCCCTATCTTATGAAACAAGATATTTCGCACAAGAGTATCTTTATAATGATATTTATTGTCAAGTTGAGTAATTTAAGAAAGATAATATCTTATGACACGTGCATGGAATGACAAGTGATGTGTTGTAGGCGGGCACGTACTCGCGGGCGAGTGCCCGGCGAATGGACCGTCTCCATAGCGAGTACCTATCAAGTTTATAATTCGTGCGTTCAACTGGAATCGAATCTGAAATTTCATATGATAAATTTTAAAGGTCCCGATCTCAATCAATTGAGACACCGAAATAGAAAAATGATAGAGTGACTCGGTATATGTTTGTGAAGAAAATAAAGAAAAATTATCTTTAAAATTTAGTATTTTTATCATGAATTCTGTTTAGACTCTAAGTTTTGTATACGTAATGTGAACTTTAGAAATTTCGTGCAAAAAATTTTGTTTTGTAATCATTCGTTTTAGTTTAGATTTGTTTTGTTCCATTTTATATATACAAACCAGGCAATACGAACATAATTTTTATGATAAAAAATTAAAAATATTAAAAATAATTAAATAACATTTTTTAAACCGACATCGCTCAAATAAAATACATACTCCCTCCGTCCCTCTTAATTCTTTACGTTTGCGGACCAGTTTCCGGCACGGATTTTAAAATGCATTTTAAGGATAGTTCTATAACTTATTTTTGATATTTTTTTTTTGTATAAAAATAAAATAATCCTATTTTTATACAAAAAAAAAATATCAAAAATAAGTTATAGAACTATCCTTAAAATGCACCTTAAAATGCGTGTCAGACACGCACTTTTTTATGTAAAGAAATGGGTGGGACAGGGGGAGTATTTAATAATAGTATAAAAATTTATTTAATTAAAAGATTAATTATTTTAACAATGAAACAATATGGGCATAACATTTTTATCGGTTTAAGCAACCGATAAAATGGTTGGGTTTATTATGTGTAATAGTAAAGATTTGTCAATATTATTTGTGTACAAATTTAGATTTTTACCGGAAGATCTATAATCTTCCATAACTTATAACGATTCATGCAATCAGTGATAAAATATTGTTTGAGAAGTTAAGTTCGTCTGTCCTACAATCTACCCTCTACTTAGTAAAAAAAATAAAAAAAATCACTGTTCTCTGTGTTGACGTGGCAGTGACGTCAGCATTGATTTTTTTTTTTGCTGGACGTTGGTGAGTTAATTTAGGACATTTTTTGTGAAGGTGTGGGACCCTTAGAATAGATAAAATATAATTTATTTAGTATTTTTTTATATACACCTGACATTATATTAATTTGTGAAAATTACAATGCCAACTGGAAACTCAACAAGTGAGTTTTACTAGTTACGAGCAACCTGAAAATAAGTACAATTCACCACCTTGGCTATTACTAGAACTGGCTATTACTAGAACTTAACAAAAGTAGAGGAACCCCAACTAGTCATAACACACTACACGGGCTTACTATAGTACGAGGATATATGTACCATAAAACTATCCTCGAACTTCGGAGAACAAAAGTACCACACTACCTGCTGCCTTGCTTAACTTTGTCATTTGCAGGTCTTAGTCGACATCTACGATAGGTTCATCTCCCACAAAGGGTGGCTAACCGACATGGAACATCACTCCACCATGGAAGAAGTCCTCCTCCATTACTCCACCATGATTAAGCATGTCTGCATTCAGTGCCATATCCAAGCTGATCACCTCTGGAGCATTAATCTGTCCCAGACCCAAGCCGCTAATCTGATCAGAGATGGTGGCCATGATGTCGAAGTTTACTGGGTCTACAGCTTCAGCTGGCAAGTAGACGTCCTGAAAATCTGGGTGGTCTATTCACAAACCCATATCCCAGTTAATTAGCTCCTCCACTCCACCCACTGGCCTATTGAACATGTACAATCTATCTGCTGCTTCTAGTCCCAGCCGAGCAAGAAAACGAGCCACCTTGTTACGTGTGGGATACACATAAGCAATCTTACGTTTCCACCTATCTGGAAGTTCTTCATAATCATGTATGCCTCATGGTTGTCCGTTTCTAGCTCCACATCACGATAGCCCTCCTCAAATGCACGGTTGAGCACTACAAACACTGCCCACAGTTCGTTGCCCAGTTTAGTGAGGAAATGTATGGTTCCTACTGTCAGCATCTCTAGGCTACCATTAGAGTTCCTATAAATGGCTCCTATGCCTGAGTCATTTCCACTAGGACTAATTGAGTGCGAGTAAGTTCCATGAATTCAGAGTTTGTGGATGAGATGGAACCCAGTGAAGAGCCATGAAACAAGAAGGAATAATGAAAGAAGAAGGAGAATATTGAGGTAACAAAAAACTGAGGGTGCATACGAGATGTGGGGGATTAGATATATATAGCCGGATTAATCTTTTGCAATTAATAAGTCCAGCTAACCATCAACTCCTCCCACCGTCTGTATTGAAGGATTGAAAGACAAGCTTTGAATGTTATTGTCCCGCCTTGCATTTGAATCTCCTGGTGAAGTAGGAGTTATCTAAAAGAACCCTACTTCTAGTACCCCCACGTAGCTACTCTAACTATCAATTGTTCCCCTTTATAGCTATGTAATGATATAAATCACCACTTGCTCTTCTAGAAGGTTACTTCCTCTTTAATACTCCCTCTGTCTCTTTATAAGTTGCTCATTTGATATGTCGGGACTGTTCATAACATGAGATAAATTACTAATTCATGCATAATCTATAAGACCAAATATAGTCATGAGTGATCTTATTGGATTCGTATTTATGAGTACATTAATACAGTGAATATACACTACTGGAAAAAGTGGTTAAATTCAACGGAATAAATTCAACAGATGATAAATTCAACCAGATCCCGTTGGTTTTATGGTCAATGTTCAATTTCAACGGAACAAACTCAACCGACGCTAAATGCAACAGAATAAAATCAACCGAAATCAAACTCAACAGCATCTCGTTGAATTTATTTATTACTTTTTCCAACAGGCGGCAAAATGTCCACCAAAAGTTAATTTCAACGGAATAAAATCAACAATAGCTCGTTGAATTTAATTATGACTTTTTTCCAACAGGCGGGCAAAATTCCCACCAAAAGTTAATTTCAACGGAACAAATTCAACCGACGCTAAATGCAACAGAATAAAATCAACCGAAAACAAATTCAACAATATCTAGTTTAATTTACGTAATCATTTATTCCACTAACTTAAAAAAAACCATCGAATACTAAATACAACGGAAAAAAATCAACGGAAATCAAATGCAACGGTATCTCGTTTAATTTACGTAATCATTTATTCCACTAACTGAAAAAGCTCCACCAAATACTAAATACAACGGAATAAAATCAACGGAAATCAAATGCAACAGTATCTCGTTTAATTTACTTAATCATTTATTCCACTAACTGAAAATCCACCGAATAATAAATACAACCGAATAAAATCAACGGAAATCAAATATAGTACGGTTAGATATAATTAATTAGATATATTTTAACATCCGTACGATCGGATCGTCGATAAATGTTTTTTAAAAAATAGAAACAATAATCTGGGACAAAACACTAGTTTTGAGTTTCAGACAATATAGTAGTGTTCTACTAAGATCTCCAACTAAAATAATTTTTTATTTTTTGAAAATTTGGGAATATCATTATTTTAGATATATATTGACATCCGTTCGGTTGGATCGTCAATAAATGTTTTTTAAAAAATAGAAACAATAATCTGGGATAAAGCACTAGTTGCTAGTTCTAGACAGTATAGTAGTGTTCTACTAAGATCTCCAACCAAATTAATTTTTTATTTTTTAAAAATTTGGGAATATCATTATTTAAGATATATATTGACATCCGTACGGTTGGATCTTCGATTAATGTTTTTTAAAAATAGAAATAATAATCTGGGACAAAGCAATAGTTACGAGTTCTTGACAATATAGTAGCGTTCTACTAAGATCTCCAACCAAATTAATTTTTTATTTTTTAAAAATTTGCGAATATCATTATTTTAGATATATATTGACATCCGTACAGTTGGATCGTCGATTAATGTTTTTTAAAAAATAGAAACAATAATCTGGGACAAAGCACTAGTTACGAGTTATTGACAATATCGTAGTGTTCTACTAAGATCTCCAACCAAATTAATTTTTTATTTTTTAAAAATTTGGAAATATCATTATTTTAGATATATATTGACATCCGTACGGTTGGATCGTCAATAAATGTTTTTTAAAAAATAGAAACAATAATCTCGGACAAAGCACTAGTTGTTAGTTCTAGACAATATAGTAGGGTTCTACTAAGATCACCAACCAAATTAATTTTTTATTTTTTAAAAATTTTGGAATATCATTATTTAAAATATATATTGACATCCGTACGGTTGGATCTTCGATTAATGTTTTTTAAAAAATAGAACTAATAATCTGGGACAAAGCAATAATTACGAGTTCTAGACAATATAGTAGCGTTCTACTAAGATCTCCAACCAAATTAATTTTTAATTTTTTAAAAATTTGGGAATATCATTATTTAAGATATATATTGACATCCGTACGGTTGGATCTTTGATTAATGTTTTTTAAAAAATAGAAATAATAATCTGGGACAAAGCACTAGTTACGAGTACTGGTCGATTTAGTAGTTTCGTACTAAGATCTCCAACAAAATTAATTTTTTTATTTTTTTTAAAAAATTGGAAACATCACTAAATTAGATATATCTTGACATCCGTACGGTTGGATCGTCGAGAAATAAATTTAAAAAGAATAGAAACAGTAATTCGGGACAAAGCATTAGTTATAAATACCAGTCGATTTAGTAGTTTCCACCTATCCAACAAAACTAATTTTTATTTTTTAAATATTTAAGAATCTCATTAAATTATATAAATCATGACATTCGTACGGTTGAATCGTTGAGAAATTGATATATTACTAGTTTTTAAAATATTTGAAAAATTTTAAGAAAATTATTTAAAATGCTTAAAATGTACTTTCATATTCTAAAAATATATTTTCCACACTCTGTAAATATATATATTTTCCATAAAATATATATTTCTAGGTATTTTTGACTCAAAACATAAGTCAAAAGATGAAATGGTTTTGATCCAAGGTGTATCGTATTTACTTCAATAAGTATCTTTATTTAATTTCCTCAATTTTATATAAATACTTCCACATGTTAGAAAAACTTGAAATTTGGAATTGGTCTTTTAAATGATATTTTTCATGCACAATTAAATTTTCGTAATTTATTGATAACTTTTTTCCGGAGACGAATTTTGAGCCGAAAAGCCCGTACATTGAAAAATCCAACGGTTAACCAAAGTTATGCGAAATTTGACCAAATTTTGAGGGAATAATTTTCTTAATATTTCAAAATGCTGGGCAAAATTTCATAAAATTTAGAGCATTTTTGATTTTATGTGTATTTATTTAATATATTAAGTAGTATCTTTTTTGTTGTTGGAATTGAAAATTAAAACATTATGTTGAAACATGTGTCAAGGTGTTATTGGTTGACACCATAGCACATGGATTATCATCTCTTAAGCTATTTATAGCCCTTGATTAAAACCAAAGAAACACACATCCAACGATCTATATTTAAGTACATAAAAAAAAAGTCAAATCAATCCACCCACCCACAATTATCATCAGCATCAATGATCTCTCTCTCTTTGATATCTCTCTCTCTCTCTTTGATATCTCTCTCTTCAGCTCTCTCACTGCCTCTCTAGTTTACACACACATATACGAAGTTAATCTTCAAAAAATCATATCTTACCATTCGTTCATCCAAAATTAGTGATTTATATATGTATGTGTTCTACAAATCGAGCTCTATCCATTGATATATGTATCTTCAGATTTTGACCAAATAATTTTTTTGGTAAGTTTTTTAATTTAATTCGATTTTGAAGATTATAATGTTTTTGATGATTTTTTTTTGCAGGGTTGTAGCTTAGAGACAATTACAACATATATTTTAATTTCATAATTTTCTAGCAATATTTTATTTTGCCGAATTTGGGTTAACCGGAATTGGAGTTGTAAAATTTTCTTCGAAATTTTGTTTTATATATAACATAGTCCGTTGCTTGGTGATGCTTGTATAATTATTTTGGATTTTTTAGATTTCATTTTATGTTGCCGGATAGTGTTTGGTTGACCGGAAATGGTGGAATAAATTTTGTTTGAAATTTCGTGTTGTTGTATATATAGATAGATGTATTGTGGTGTGTATATGTTATTTTCAATTTTTTTGGGCGTGTTTAAGATTTGTCGAATTTTGGATCCTGTACCGGAATCTGGGAATTAGCCGACAATGTTCATGTGTGTTATTCTTGGAGACGTCAATTTTTTTTTAAATTGTAGTTCCTTAAATTCAACCGGATTCCGTTGAATTTAGCATATTAAATTCAACTGATTTATGTCGAATTTAAGTGGATAGAATCAACGAAAATTGGTTGATTATGGTAGAATTAAATTTAACGATTTACGGTTGATTATATTACCATTGGTGGGAAAATGAATTTTTGGTGAAATTCAAAATTGGAATTTCAAATTTTTTCGAAAATGCCCAAGGTCATTTTCAACGGAAAATGGTTGAAATTGGTGCCAACAAAATCAACGGGAAGTCGTTGAATTTAAGCTTAAATTCAACCGAAATGCTAATTTCAACAAGCTTATATACAACAGAAATGATTCGGTTGAATTTATGTTAAACTTAACGGAATCCTGTTGAAATAAGCTAAATTCAACAAAATTTTGCCCGTTGAATTTAGCCGCTTTTCTAGTAGTGATAACGCCTTAGAAATTTCGAATTTAAAATTATTTATTTATTATATATTATGAATTATATTATGTGAATATTGTTGTAAAGATGAAATGTATGTGAGATGGTATTTATGTGGTTATATGATGATTTGTGTGAGCTGTGAAGGTCGGTGTATTTTTATTTGTATTTTTGAGGATTTAAAAATATTTAAATCATGCATTTTTTATCCTCTGTAAATTTTATAAAATTATCGGAGGGATTAAAAATCATGAAATCTTTTGTAATATCATCTTTATATATTATTTAGTTTTTAAAATGGTTGGGTGAATTAATTTGGATGCTTGAGTATTTTAAAATGATTTTAAGAGTTTTATTGTAATTAAAGGATCAAAACTTGGAAAATCCATATTTAATTCATTTTTATCCGAAAAATATTTTAAAAATATAAGCGTGTTCGTAATTTTATATTCTTCATTTTAAAAATAAAAAGTTTAATTTTCCAATTTTTCTATTTAATTTCGATTTATATAAGATGTATTAATTTTGTGCGAATAGGTAATGTTTTAATTGGGCCGGAAGTGTTAGTAGTGATATATTATTGCATTGGGCCAAGCCCAATAGCATCTCAAAAACAAACACAGCTGGGAGTGTTCTAGAATTATCGGGGAGAGAGAAAATAGAATGGGGGGAAGAAAAGAAATTGGGTTTAGAATTGGATTGGGGGAAATTGAATTAGAGGAGATATACAATATATGTGTATGTATATGTGTCTGTATACGTGTGTGTGTGTGTGCAAGGGGAATCGGGTGTAGTGAAAGGGGTAGGGGAACATCGGGTGTGAGTTGTGCAGCGGGGAGGAGGGCGGCGCCGCCGCGACCGGCGGTCGGCGAGAGAAGATACGCGGGAGGAGGCGATGCTACAGCAGGTGGGTGATGGCGGCAACAGCTGTAAGGCAGTAGAGAAAGGAGCAGTGGGAGAGAGAGAGGGAGAGAGAGAGAGAGAGAGAGAAAGAGAGAGATGGCAAGAGAGGAAGAAGAAAGATGGTGGAGATTCTTCGTGGTGGGTCGAACCAAACGAAATGGTATATGTTCGTACTTAATTATTTAATTGTTGTAATTTAATTTGATTTCAATTGTGAGATGATGTGTTAATTTTCGTAATTAGATTAATTGTAAATTATGAATATTGTTTTAATTTTTTTAATTTTCGTAGTTTAATTTGGAAAGTTTATAGTCGTTAATTATAATTGTGGGATTAAATTGCGAGTTGATAACATGTTTTATGATTGTTAGTTGCTAATTATTATCATTGTGTAATATTTAGAGTTATAATTTCGGAAGTTAAATTTGGGGATTTTGATGAATGTCGGGAGTTATATGATTGTGAGTTATTAATTATTAATTATTAATTGTCGGATAGTATGTTGAGTTATATGGTTTATTAAGTTATAAATGCTATGTGCAAGTACCGTGAGTTGAGTCGTAGTAATTGTGAGATGTTATAATTGTCAATTAATTGGTGTTGGTCTATATGTGGTTAAATGACTTTTAGTTACTATTTATTATTAGTCGTGTAATGTTGGAGTTTATATGAGTTTGCTAATTGTCAATGATTTATATGGATTGAATGTTATAGTTGAGTCATAATATCTGTTAAATGTTATACTTGACAAATACCTGGTGGTGAAATATATGTGGTCTATAGCAAGGATAAACCAGCTTGCTTTATTAATTGTTTACTTTCCTTATGTGTTTATGTGGTTAATGTTATATGTGTTTACCTGCGAGGAGTTGAAATGAGATCTCGAGTCTTAAATGTCAATATTTAAGTACTTGTGTAATTCTCTTCAACTAGTTCCTCGGGCTTACGAATATCCATGATTAACTATCACGAGTATAATTAATATACTTAAGTGATGTGACCATTGATATAGCGTAAGTAATAGTTAGTGCTAGGGGTTGTTCCCTAGGGCTTACGAACATCAATGATTGGTTGTCACGTGTATCAGTAAAATGCATGAGAAATACGATCATTGGTGTAGCGTAAGTAGTAGTGTTAATGTAAATTATTATGTGCTAGGTGCCGCATGTCTGGGCGGGTACTTTTCTTACTTGTTTACTTTTATGTTGCTGCAAGTTGAGGCAGCTTTATCTTTTGTAAAAACAGGGTTAAATTGTTTATGATTGATATTGAGGGGCTGTGCCCATAGTCCGATAAACGAATATCTCATGCCGAAATTTTCTAAAAATCCCCTGCAAATCTATTTAAAATCTATTTAGTTTACTTGATTTGGTGATTTGAAAGTATATGGTGATTTTCGAGAGTCGAGGTAAATATTATAGTTGATGTGAAGTGAGTATTTGACTTAGTGGTTGTCTTGAATCTATATTATGAACGTGATTAAGTATGTTTGTATATGTTATATAAGTAAGCGTTATAGGACGCGTATGGGTAGAGTAAGGCAAAACAATAAGATTTTGCTTAGTTGGATACTAAAATAGAATTTGACCTTGAAAAGGTTCGAATAGGAAACCTGGTCAAGAGCAGTGCGTGAGAAAATGGAAAGACGAACAAAAGGACAAATATCAAAGCGTTGGGGTGAATTAATGTAAAGTGGCGAGTTACGAAGTAGAGATGGAAATTGAGTCGAGGATCAATGTTAGGATCGAGAACTCCATGAATCGAGGCAAGTGTTTTTGCTAATCACTTATTGTTCAAGTGGTGAAATTTCATTTACTTGTAGTATGTGGTGATTTAGCCAAGTATAGATGGCAGATGAATTATACTTTTTCATATAGTAGGATACTGCTTCTTGTCCCTACCTATGATCCAAACATCCGATTTACAAAGAATTTGACAAATAACCTTTCTCATTCATTTTCTTATCCCTGGAATGCCATTTCTCCTAAATTCGTCGAAAGTGTTTATGAATTTCTGAACCAAAGAAAACCCAAGATTTTAAACTCTTATGAAAGCCTGCTAGCGAAACTCTTGATTCTAGCATATTTTCAAAAAAAGACCCCATTTAGAAAAATGTTTTCTTTAAAAATGTTTTTGAACTTTTCCATATTGGAATCGTTTTATAAACAAATGTTTAAGCTACCTTATCTGTTTATGGAAACTCAAATTTTACAATGCACCTAGAGTCTGACCATATCTTCGCTTTAACGTAGAATTTTGATGGTCGAAAATCTTATTGCAATGTATATCTGTTATGTGCTCAAGTGAAATCTCTCTCTTGATAAGTTAATGTCAATAATTTTGGTCATTCATATTTTTACTGTTGGTATTTATTTGGATTGTATTCTTTATATTCTCCACCCCACTTAATACCGAACTTGTCGGTATTTACTTAAGTTTTTGATTATCTGGTTATCCCCTGTGTTGGATCGAACTTGTCGATACTAGACAATGATGTCGTCTCTCATTAACTCCTAATTTGGGTTGTTGACCTGGAACGTGAGTTTCCAGGGTGTTTGGCGAATTAAGGTTGTCGATTGTTCCGACACCTAGTGTGGATGATTTAGAATTGGAAATGTTTTAAAAAAATGGACCGTGAAGGTCAGATTTTTTTAAAATGGACCGTGAGGGTCAAACCAGATTCGTGGTCAGGACCGTGAAGGTTAGACCAGATTCGTGGTCAGAAATAATTAAGGCCAATGTGTACCATGGATCCAATTAAGGACAGTGCTGTGAGAGCTTGTCCGGGGTTAGTGCTGACTGATCAGCAACCTAACCTTAATGATTTTTTTTAAATAAATAAAAATTCCAATTCTAATCTATACTCTGAGATTGAGATGTTTAATTCTTGACTCCTTGAAAGTCTGTTTTAATAATACCTTGACATCTGAATTCTTATCAGTTCTATTTCTTGATGCACCTTATAAATGGTGAATTGTTGGCTCTTGTGGCAATCTAAAAATTGATCTCACTGATTCTTCTTAATAATGAGCTGAAACTCCTTTTGTTTATCAGAGTTTTCAACATTTATTTTAAATTTGCTATCACTATTGCACTTGCTGAGCATTGTTGGCTCACTCTTGTTTCTGTTTATTTCTCCAGTTGTTAAAGATGATCAGAGGAACTAGTGATCAGTTGGTATTGCTCTATAGGCAGTGAGAGAAGACGTTCGGGTTACAGATTCTCATTGGTTAGTGGTTGGGAACTAGTCAAGGTTGAATATCTAGTTAGACGGTGACTTTATTTATTCACAGAAAATGTATATTATTTTATTCGGATTCGGGTTGTAATATTAATTAGTAGTTGTTTCATACTGTGACCTGTGAGCGGTCTTGGTTAGTTAGAATTTATATTTCTTTATGATTTTGTCAATATTATGTGGTGAGCAGATTTGGATACAGTTGAATTAGTTTTGTTGATTTGGGCAGGTGGTTAGTCATATTTATGAATACATCATGTCAAAATTTTCTGAAATTTCCCTGTAAAAATATTTAATTACTTATAAAAAGCCTGTATATTAATATAGTTAAGTGAGGGTGTTACAAGTTGGTATCAGAGCTACAGGTCACAGTCACTGAAACAATTAGGTGGGAATTTGGGATATAGTAATAGAAAGGTTAGAGTGTGTGTATAAGATAGATGTAGGGTAGAACGACTTAGAATAAGGGTCGCGAAAGGATAATTCGGCAAGCGTTGCGACGTTGAACGGTCTTTTGGCATATCGCGCGAGTAGAAGTTCGAATCGTTTACGGATCGAGCTATTAGCAATACAGCGAACCCGAAGCGGCATAAGCTAAGTGGGCAGCTGGAGCTATCAGTCCGGGGACGTTATCTCGAGATTTTTGGCGTAGGATTAGGACATTCTACGATATTAGTTTCGATGCGAACGTTTCGGAGATGGTATGAGAAGGTTAAGAATGCGAAGTGGGAAGCGATTGTTAGCAAAAACTAGAAGTTAAGCGTAGTCGTGCACCCCTAATTATTGATTCGTTCAAAGTCTTTATTTGAAGAAATTTCATATTCTTCTTTTGAATTGTCGTAGATTAATTCCCAGTTGGCATCGTTGCTGAGGCATTCGTTGCACAGTGACGGTTCAAAAATTGAGAATGAATTAAGATCTCCTTATTTATTCAACTAATTATTGTCAGGCCGGTTTGGCAGCTAAGTATAGTGGTGCTTAGTCGACAAGAGTGAGACTGAATAATTAAGAATTTCTTAAATGTTTTCCTAATCAGTAGTTGATGCTACAGTGAAAAGTCTATCATTAAATCCATCCTGAAATGGTATCTGTTCTGCAGCAACCCTCTTTGGCCAATCTATCCGCTTCCAAATTGTTACGTCTACTTACGTGGGCCACCTTAAGAAGAGGTAGTTTATTCATGGTTTGAAATCGAGGGTGACTATGAGTTAAACCTCCTAAATTTTGTCTGCAAAAGTTGACCAGCTCCAATGAATCTGAGGCTAAGGGTATTGGTACATTCTTCCATTTCGATTCGATCAAGTTATTCAGCATGTATTGTAGAGCAAATTCCTCTGTCTCGTAAGGTGACTGACCATTGCATGGGCCTGAGAAGATAAACATTACATGTGCCTTGAAATCCATTAAGAAACCTCCTATGCCTGCCTTTGCTTCCCTATTCAAATTTAAGCTCCATGCCCCATCTAGGAATCCTATAATTCTGTTTGATTTAAACCATCTGTTTGTCAAAGCAGTGAGTCCATCCTTTCTACTGTTTGCAAACACTTTTAGGGGACTGTGGTAGAATAAAGTAAGATATATAGAGATCTATCTCTCATTCTATCTGTATCACTCAAGAAATCGAAGCTGGAGAAAATGATCTTTTATCTAGGTTGTAGCAACACTTTGCAAAATAAATAAAACATTTATTTTGTGAGAAAATCTTCTGCAATTACTTGTGAATGCATTTCTTCTACTGATAAACCCGAATCCTTATTATAGTTGTTGAAGTAAAGATTTTAATTTATCAGTATTGCATTCAACCTCCATTCTGCAATACTCACGGACCAACATAAATATAATACGCATTTAATAAAATCATATTAGGTAGGTATAAATGGCCTTATATTTGAGAATCGTATTAGGTAGAATTGTCATTACTTCTTATATTGAAGCAGAAACATTAAGTTTTGATTTTTAGTGATTTTTTTCTTTTATTCAAATTAATAAATAATAAAAAATATAATTAATGGTAATTAGCCATTTCCTAGTTTAAAATATAATTTTGCAATCATTAATATATACCAAAAAATATCAAACCACATCTTCCAATTAAGAATAAAATATATTAAAAACCTGTATACGTTTTATAATAAGGAAACATGAGTATAATTGAAGGAAACATGAGTATAATTGTTTATATTTTGGTTCAACAGTTCTACACTACTACAGATTTGCACTTAGATAGCGTTTTTTTAGATCTTACATAGCGTTTTTAAACGCTACCTAAGGAGCCGCTATTGAAGCGAGGATCACTTACATAGCGTTTTTTTGCCATTCTGTAAGTGATGCTTCTAGATAGCATTTTCAGAAACGCTATCGAACTAATTGTTTCCTAAGCACATGTTTTTGTATAGCTCTTTTTAAAGCGCTATGTAAGTGACAATTTTTTTTTAAAAAAATTATATATTTATTTTTCTGCCTTCCTTTTTACCTGTACTATTCTTACCAATTTCAAAAATAATAAACATACAAAGACAATAATATACTCCGCAATATATTTGGCAAAAGAAAGTCATAAAATTTTGATCACAAAATGCATAAATAAATTATGTTATTAAAAATTTCCAATTTAATTCTTACATCCACAAAACAAAAATATAGGTCTCAATTATATAATAAAAGCCTTCAGATTACAAAAAGGCTTCCCAATTTGTACAATTGCAATCCCAACACCTACTGCTGCACCAAGAACGAGCAATACCTACAATTTTATTGTGAGTTAAAATTTAAATGTACACATACAAGTAAACTCATTATGTTTGATATTAAATAGATTCATTAGGCTAAGCAAAAAAAAAAGATTCATGAAGCACAGAAGGTTTAGTACCTGACCAGACCTCAAGTGAGCTTTATGAGACAGTGCTACATGAGATGTTCCATATGCAACAGGAAGTCCACCAGCAACAACTAGATCGCATCCATTAGGTACCCGGAACCTAGAAGATTTCAGCTTAGGTCAAACATATTATATACAATAAGAAATTAACATAATATATTGATACAAGGCAGGAGTCCAGGAGAGTAAACGAATACCTATGTTCATGTAAAAGAAACATTTACAAATTACAATAGAAACCACAAAGCAAGTATGACCGAAATCAGGAAGTACTACTTCTGAGATTATCCAAGTTCAAATTTTCCACACATAAACACTTAATGACACATCTACACTAATATAGTAAACAAATAGAAAATTAATAATACAGTATACCTCAAACTTTGGTAACAAATTCAACAGCAAACAAACAAAACATAACATAATACAGTATACCTAATACACTAATACTCCAAAAAAAATTAATAATCGATAAAAAGACTGACTTGATCTCCAACGGAATAGACAACACCAGAGCATCAAACATCAAACAGAAACTACTACGTATAAATTTATAAATCCATGGAGCGATGAACAAGCATAAACCGATATTAATATAAATTTATGAATTCATTGAGCGATGAACATGCATAAATCGATACCAATTTGACGATTTAGCATGTTTCTGAGACCATTTCTAAAGCAAATACATTCTTCACACCATCAATTAATCAAGCTCCGGAATGCAATTTTGAATATTAACACAAATTATGCAAATTACCTTTGCTCCTTGACAAAGTTTTTACCAAAAAATGCAAACAATTTTATCCGGACATAAACTCAAGTTGATTGAAATTGACAATTTAATTTGATTCAGAGACACACACATACTGAAATATAACTTACTATCCTTCATGATTCTGGTGGTAGGAGCCTTAATGCCGATGCGAGGTATAAACACACCAGTTCCTTTACCCATGTATTCTCCACGAGGACCTGGAATCAGCTTCTTCTGCTCCTCATATTCTAATGCACCTCTCGGAATCCCTAAATTCAGGCACTGTAAATTTCTCAACATCCTCTCTTCTCTCCTCAACATCTCAATCTGTAACTGAATTACAACAAAACAAAAGGTGTAACAGCCCCAGATCCGGGGTCAGGGATCCGGTCGTCACGGTCTCAATTTCTATCCATAAAACCATCATAAATTAAATTACATTCTTGTGACCCAATCAACAACATAAAACACATCCGTTATAGTCCCAGAGATGAAATCAGAGTAAATCACAAATTTTATTAATCACCAATTTGAGTTCTTACAACCCAAAAGAATTACAGATTAACTATTACAAACTCTTTGCCATCCATTTACTTATGTCATAAATAAATATATCTGATAAACCAAAAGCTGACAGTCTAGTCTATTAGTTGCTTCTACCTCAGCAATGCCGTCTATGACATCGGTAGGCAACCTTAACTGTTGTCCTTGCTTGCACTGAGTGCTCCTTGTACTGATCGTCAGATCTATCTGTTGTTGTGATATAATAATAAAGAAAGGGTGAGCAATAGCCCACCAAATAATATAACTGGACAACAATAATATGTAACAAGTCAACAATATCGTGAAACCATATGCCATGCATTTATGAAAATTGTGAAAGTATCAAGTAAAGGATGAAGTTACAAGGTAACTCAAAATATAATTATTCTGTGGAAATTGTTAGATATTGATCCAAGTGATGATCAGGATCTGGGCATTACTGATCAGATACTGATGCTGACGTCATCAGTACAACGTCAGTATTTGAGTAGATCAGGATTACATGCAGATTTACGTTAGTCCAGAGATTATGGGAAGATTGATTTGTCGGTTCCTGAATTATAGGAATGCAGCTATCATTCAAGATATGTATTAAGAGTCGTATGTAATTGATTTGATATATCTTGTAATTGATAGAGCAGCTGTGTACATTATATAAACACAGTTTAGGTTTTACATGATTGTAATCGGATATACGAGTTATTCTGTAACCTAGCAGCTCTTAAGAACATAAGTATTTCGTAAGAGAGTTTTGTAACAGTTTTATATCAGAATTAATAAAGCTGTTATTGATTCATACTTGTGTTATTTCTGTTTAAGTCGAAAATCTTATACAATTGTATTCAACCCCCCTTCTCCAATTGTTATTTACTGGGCAACAATTTATATCAGAGCAAAACTGATTAATATTAATCAGAAACGATCTTAAGATGTCGACAAGCAAGTATGAAAGCATCAAAATTCCAATTCTCAAGAAAACTGAGTATCTAATATGGAAGGTGAAAATGCTGATGTATCTGGAAGCAACTGATCCAGACTATCCTGATAGGATCAATGATGGACCATTTCTTCCAACAAGATTAGTTGCAAGAACAGAGACTGTTGCTGAACACTATGTCATTAAGGCAAAGAGTGAGCGGACGACAGAGGAAAAGGCTCAAGTACTCAAAGATGCAAAGGTAAAAAATATTTTGCATAACAGTCTTGATAATGTCATGTCAAACAGGGTAATAGCATGCAAGACTGCAAAGGAAATTTGGGATACTTTGGAAACTCAATGCCAAGGTACTGAATCTATCAAAAGAAACAGAAGGGCTCTGTTGATTTAGGAGTATGAGCAGTTCGATGCTAAATCTGATGAAAGCCTTACTGATATGTATGATAGATTTTTGACATTACTGAACAATCTATCACTAGTTGGCAAAGAGTATGATCCAGAGGACTCAAACACCAAGTTTCTCAGAGCTCTAACTGAGGGGTGGGATACTTAAGTTTCAATCATAAGGCATCAATATGATTTGAAGATGCTGTCTCTTGATGAAGTTTATGGGATGCTTAGAACTTATGATCTTGAGGTTCAACAAAGAAAGAATAAGAAGAATGTCAAGACAAAATCTGTTGCTTTGAATGTTGAATCAAAATCAAAAGGAAAAGAGGTTTCTAGCAGAAAGAGTAGAGTGGAACAGTCAATTCCTGATGACTCATCATCAGATACTGATACTGAGTCTGATTCTGATACTGATGATGACTCTACTGATTCTGATATAATGGAAATGGTTGCTATGATAGTCAAGGGCTTCAAGAAGATGAAGTTCAGAAAGGCTAGGAAGCAAGGGAAATTTCAGAAGAGAACCTTCAATGCTGACAAAGACAGGTACAAGAAGAAAGAAGATAAAAGCAGCAAATTTGACAAGTCAAAAATCAGATGCTATAACTGTGATGGAATGGGTCACTTTGCAACTGAGTGCAAGAAGACCAAAACCAAAGCTCTCATTTCTTCAAGCAAGGATTGGATGGACTCATCATCTGACTCTGAAGAAGAGAAAGTGAATTATGCTTTGATGGCCAAAACTGATGAGACTTCTGCTGGTGAAAATAAGGTATCTGAAATTTTGTTTGATTTTGATACTAATAATGTCTCTGAGCTAAGATCTTTTTTAAAATCTCTGCATATTAGTTTTAGGAGTCAATCTCTTGAAAAAACTAGAATAAAATCTGAAATGACAGAGGTTGTTAAGAGAAATGATCATCTAGAAGCTGAGTTAATTTTCTTGCAGGAAGTTCAAGCAGAATGTGATAATGCTAAACACATGAAACTTGAAACAGGGTTTAAATGTAATGAACTTGAAATGCAACTTAAAGAGGCAAATGAAAAACTCAGAACCTGGACACATTCTGGAACAAAAACTCATGAAATTATTACTGATAAAAACTGGAAAGAGTGTCTAGGTTATAAGCCAGAGAATGAGAAAAAGGACAAAGAAAAGGTTGTTTCATCTAATCCAGGAAGAGTTATAGTTGATGACTCAACAAATCTAAAAACCTACAGATATGTCACAGACAGTACTAAAACCAAATTAAAACCTGTTAATTATGTGTATCCAGAAAATTCCAAATCTACTTCAGATAAGGGATCCACTTCTACACATCATTCTGAGACTAGAACTGTCAAAAACAAGAATGTAGGTCTGTTGTCTAAGAAACAATTAAGGGATAGAATCTGTGAAGTAACAGATAGGAAGAAAGCTCCAACTGTCAAAAGGAACAGGAATGGTAAAGTTGGAATAAACAAGGAGAATAATTATAAGTATATTCCAAATGCACCAAGGAAAGTATGCTTTAACTATGGTAACTCTAATCATCTTACTATTGATTGCAGGAGGAGTAAAAAGAAGGCTACTGTAGTTCCTAAGTCTGACATTAGGAATAAATCAGTATTTTATAAACCACAGAATCCTTGTTTCCATTGTGGCAGTGAATGGCATTCTATTTATACATGTGAAGAATACCATAATTTGTATTATAATTATTATGAGCCTTTGCCTAAGTTCAATAAAAGTGCAAATTTTGGAAAAACAAAGAACTTGAACACTAAGCATGCATCTGTTAAGAAAAAGACTAATTCTGATGGATTCAATTCTGATGAAGGTGTTTTTACAAGAAAATATTCTGCTGCTAAAAATGTTATGTTGCATGAAAAGAGAACCCAACAAGTGTGGGTTCTTAAAAATTCTAACTGGGTTCTTTGTGATTCTGATTGCAGGGTAAAAAGAAAAATGTGTTAGTCATGGATAGTGGATGCTCTGTGCACATGACTGGAGACAAAACCTTGCTATCAGAATTTGAGGAGAAAGCTGGCCCAACTGTGTCTTATGGAGATGGCAACATTGGACAAACTTTGGGATATGGCAGTATTGTAATTGGAAATGTCATCATTGAAAAAGTAGCTCTGGTGAAAGGACTCAAACACAATCTGTTAAGTGTTAGTCAAATCACAGACAGAGGTTATCGTGTCAATTTCAATGATACTCATTTTGAAGTTATCAGCAAATCTTCAGGGAAGGTTGCATTAACTGGTCAAAGACATGGTAACATTTATGAAACCAACATTCATACCAATACTGATGATCCAGCTACATGCTTCATCAGCAAAGCTTCTGTAGATGAAAGTTGGAATTGGCATAAGAAGCTTTCTCATCTCAACTTTAACAATATAAATGAGTTGGTTAAGAAAGACTTGGTAAGAGGATTACCAAAGGCATTGTATACTCCTGATGGACTCTGTGATGCTTGTCAGAAGGCTAAACAGAGAAGGACATCATTCAAGAGTAAATCTGAATCCTCAGTTGATGAACCATATCACATGCTTCACCTTGACTTGTTTGGACCAGTGAATATTATGTCCATCAGTAAGAAAAGGTATACTCTTGTCATTGTTGATGAATATACTAGATTTACTTGGGTTTATTTTCTGCACAGAAAAGATGAAACTGCTGAAATACTGCTGGACCATGTGAGGCTCATTGAAACTGGCACAAAATACAAAGTCAAGATCCTGAGAAGTGATAATGGGACTGAATTCAAAAATTCAGCAATGGAAGAGTTCTGCAAATACAAAGGAATAGTTCAACAATTCTCTGCTCCTGGCACACCTCAGCAAAATGGAGTAGTTGAAAGAAAGAACAGGACTCTTATTGAAGCTGGCAGAACTATGTTGGAGGAAGCTAAACTACCTACATATTTATGGGCAGAAGCAGTCAACACAGCATGCTACACTCAGAACATCACCTTAATCAACAGACATGGTGTGACTCCTTATCAGATGATTAAAGAAAAGAAGCCAAGTTTGAAGCATTTACATGTGTTTGGCTGCAAGTGCTTTGTTCTAAGACCTCATCCTGAACAGCTAGGAAAATTTGAGACTAAAGCTGATGAGGCCATCTTTATTGGTTATCCAACAACAAGAGCCTTTAAAATCTACAATCTGAGAACAAAGACAGTCATGGAATCTATTAATGTATCTTTTGATGATAAAAAGATAACAGGGATAACAGAAGACTCTCATGATAGTTTGATCTTTGCAAATGAAGCTACTAAGAATTCTGATGAAGTCATGTCAGATACTGATACTCTGTCAGATCCTGACGACCGATCAATTCCTGATCGAACACCAGATATTGATAATGACTCAAATAATTCAAATGTTGAGGGGGAGCAAGAGCAAGACATCACCAGTACTGATACAACTCAAACATTAAGTAGAGACTCATCAGAAACAGATTCAAGTGACAATCCTGACAGTATATCAGGAAGAGATAGCACTATCTCAGGGGGAGCTTCTAGCAATTATAGTTCTTTTGAAGATAACACCAATCCAGGGGGAGCATCCAGTTCAAGAAATGACTTACCATCAGCAAGGAAATGGACTAAAAGCCATACTCCTGATTTAATTATTGGGAATCCTGAAGCAGGTGTTAAGACAAGAAGTGCAACTCAGAATGAATGTTTATATAATAACTTTCTATCAAAGGAGGAGCCTAAGAAAGTTGAAGATGCACTTAAGGATGCTGATTGGGTAACAGCTATGCAAGAAGAACTAAATGAGTTTGAAATAAATGAAGTCTGGAAACTAGTACCAAGGCCAAAGGGTAGGTCTATTGTGGGTACAAAGTGGGTATTCAGAAACAAGACAGATTCAGATGGCACAATTGTGAGGAATAAGGCAAGGCTAGTAGCAAAGGGGTATTCTCAACAGGAAGGAATAGATTATGATGAGACTTTTGCTCCTGTTGCAAGACTAGAGGCCATCAGAATTTTTCTGGCATATGCAGCCCACAAAAAGTTCAAAGTATTCCAGATGGATGTGAAAAGTGCATTCCTCAATGGAGAATTAGAAGAGGAGGTATATGTTGAGCAACCTCCTAGCTTCATTGATCCCAAATATCCAGATCATGTCTATAGACTGGATAAAGCACTCTATGGACTAAAGCAAGCTCCAAGAGCCTGGTATGAAACTTTGGCTCAATTCTTACTGGAAAGTGGATTCAATTGAGGTACAATTGATAAAACCTTGTTTTATTTGAATCATGGTAAGGATTTGCTGTTAGTTCAAATATATGTTGATGATATCATTTTTGGGTCAACTAACTCTAAGCTGTGTGAGAAGTTTTCAAAGCTAATGTAGTCTAGATATCAAATGAGCATGATGGGAGAAATGAGCTATTTCTTAGGTTTGCAAGTTAAACAGACTGATGATGGGATTTTTATCAATCAGTCAAAATATACAAAGAATTTACTGAAAAGGTTTAACATGCAAGATAGCTCTACAGCTTCAACTCCTATAGCTACAGCTACAAAGCTTGATCCTGATCAAGGAACAGAGGTAGATGTAACCAACTACAGAGGGATGATTGGCTCACTCTTATATCTAACTGCTAGCAGACCAGATATCATGTATGCAACCTGTCTATGTGCAAGATTTCAAGCAAATCCCAAGGAACCACATCTCATTGCAGTGAAAAGGATCTTCAGATATCTTAAGGGCACTTCTTCCCTCGGCCTTTGGTATGCTAGAGAATCAGACTTTAGTTTTTGTGGTTACTCAAATGCTGATTTTGCAGGATGCAAAATAGACAGGAAAAGTACTTCAGGAAGTTGTCAGTTTCTTGGTGGAAGACTAGTTTCTTGGTTTAGTAAAAAGCAAAAGTCAATCTCTACATCAACTGCAGAAGCTGAGTACATTGCTGCTGGAAGCTGTTGTGCTCAGATCATGTGGATGAGAAATCAGCTAATGGACTATGGTTTGTCATTTTCAAAAATACCTATTTATTGTGATAACCAAAGTGCTATTGCCATGACAGGAAATCCAGTTCAACATTCTCTTACAAAGCACATCAGTATCAGGTATCACTTCATAAGAGAACAAGTACTGGAAGGAACAATTGAACTTCATTTTGTTTCTACTGATCAACAGTTAGCTGATATATTCACCAAGCCACTACCTGAGACTACTTTTACAAAGTTAGTGAACGAACTTGGAATGGTAAACTATGGGAGTTCTTGAGAAAAGAAGTCATCAAATACTGACGATTTGCAAATACTGATGAAAAGTCAATCCTGACAGTGGTCAACGTCGAATCCTGATGTGACGGTTCGATTATCAGTATTATGTTCAGAATCTAACTGTTTTCGTTTTATTTCAATTTCCTGATTCAAACTATGATTAATGTTATTGAACTCCTGATAATGTGATCACTTTAATTAGTCCTCATATTTATTTCTCAGATTATATCTCAGTTCATAACATGATAAATCAGGAAAACATTGAATAGAATAGAGAAACTGAATTTTTCATTGATAATAAGAAAGAGATTACATTCAAAGATTACATCTTTTTGTTCTCTATCTACTAATCTATTCAACAGAAAATAAAGTCCAAACCAGTCCATTGTTAGTAGCCATCCCAGATCCCATCTTTGCCACTTTGTTTGGGTGGAGGTTGACAGGGATAAGGTTATTTTTGGTGACATATTCATTAACAATGGTTGATGGAGTTGGATGAGGATGCCTTAGATGAAAGCCATGCTAATGTTGCTTGAAGGGCAGCATCGATGTCAATCACTTTTGCAGGTTTTTCCTTCTCGATTTCCTCGAGACCTGCATCCATCTGCAACCAGAGAGTCTCAAGTTGTCTTTCCCAGTCGAAAGTATCAAACTCTTCACGAGTATAACTGAAGATATCTCTTTTCTCGACGAGATGAAGATTCTTTTCTTTGATGGTAAGTTTTGCCATCTCTGTACTGAGAAACTTTGCAAGAAAAGCTTTTGGTTTGCAGAAGAGAAGAAGCTGGAGAAGAGTTAAAAAGTAAGTGGACAAGTCTCTAGGATTAAATAGAGAAGGGTGAAACGAGAATATGAAACGATTCATATTTCTGGTAAGTACCAGGTATTTTTTGATTGTGATGTTTTAAATTTCTTTATTTAAAACAAATTACCTTGTTTTATTTTAATCACAATCTTATTTCTCAAATAATACGAGCGCGTGTGTTTCACTCAATCATTACATATAGTTACATATGGTAAGTCGTGACGCGTGCAATCATCACCACTCTCTCACGTAATTTGGTCCATTACTCTAGTATGCACGAATAGTTTACTGACACCTGTTTTTGAGAAATCATTAGTATTGTCTAAATATCAATTTAGTTTTCTAATTGATTTATTATTCTCAAAACTATCAGTAAAACATCATCTCTCTATCTCTGCTCACTCTCAAACCCTAATTTCAAAATGGGATATTCTATATGGTACCATTGTGGTTTTGGCTTTTCTACATGGTACCATCACATTATTTACTCCTATCCATGGTACCCTCGTACATTTGGTTTTTCATATATAATACCCTTCTGTTAAGTAAAAAGTAATAGAATTGATTTCACACCGTAAAACAAATTGTATATTTGAAATCTTTACGAAAAGTTATATAAAATAGACCCTTAAATCATGTAAAACAGAGTCAAAATAAGTGAGATATTTATTATCAAAGTTTGGTTATGGAGTTTGAATATATCTCACTCATTTTAATTCCGTTTTACATGATTCAATAGTCTATTTTATGTATTTTTTCGCAACGATTTCAAATATACAATTTGTTTTACAATTTGAAATCAATTCTATTACTTTGTACTTAACAGAAGGGTATTATATATGAAAAACCAAATGTACGAGGGTACCATGGATAGGAGTAAATAATGTGATGGTACCATGTAGAAAAGCCAAAACCACAATGGTACCATATAGAATTTCCCTTTCAAAATTAGCACAACTCTCGTGTTTGCAATTTTCAATGGAGAAATCATCTTTCATTAACAGCAAGGTAGTAATCAATGGAGTTACTTTTAACACAAATAACTTCACTGCAGTTCTAGATCATCAGGACTTCCCCAATGATTTCCACATTATACAGGACTTTTTGGCCTCAAGCCCAATAAATTATGCTCTAACCCAACCTGCCAAGACATCTTTTCAGTCTGTAATGCAGGTTTGGAACACAAGTGTCTTTGGGAAAGGACTTTCATCAGAAAAGCCTCAAATGAGCTTTGAGTATAATAATGTTACATACTATGTGACTCCTGAGATTGTCGCTGAAGCTCTACACTTACCATCAATTATTGGTAAGCCGGTATTCAAAGTTCCTGATTCAAGACTCCTTGAGTATGTTGTAAGTTTGGGTTACAATGGAGCGCCAAATAAGTTTGGAGAGCTCTACAGAACAAAGCTTAAGAAGGAATGTAATTTCTTCTTTGACACTATCAGTAGATGTTTCTTGAATAAAGTGTCAAATTTTGATGCTTTACCCACAGGTTCAGCCAAAATTGGGTATTCTCTAATTCATGATCTCTCATTTGATTTTGGGTCTTTTATACTAAAGGCATTAAGTGAAAGAAAAGCAGATAAATGTGGTTATGTTTGCTTTCTTAGATTTTTTCAATTAATATTCTCTCACTTATGTCCTGATGCTATTTTTGAGAATGATACAATTTTGCCAATATGTAAAATCTCAGAAAACAATATAAAGAGTCTAATCAATTCTGATTAAGCAAATAGGTTTGATGGAACTCCATACATTCCTGATGAAGTATGGTCTCTTTTAAGACAGAGAATGCCTATTCAATATGGCCCAGCAACTGGTGCTATGGGACAGGACCTTACACATCCTATTCCTGACACAAGCACACAACCTAAACACTCTTCTAAACAGTCAACCACCTCTGATGTCTCACAAAAGGCATCAGTTGTAAAATCAAAGAAATTAGCTAGATCTGATGTGTCTGAGAGGCAATCAGGATCAAAGGATTTCTCCACTCCAACTCACTCTCAAATGAAGTTACAAGGGGGTGAACAAGGGGTCCTGGGTGCATCTTGTCTGAATAGAGAAACAGGAGTAAAGAGGAAAGTTAGTCAGAGAGCTGATTCTGATTCTGATGATGACATAATGCCTATATCAGTTTTGATGAAGAAAAAGGAGATTGATGCTGTTAATACTAGAGAAGTGGTTGTCTATGAAAAGCCAAAGAAAAGAATAAGATTAATCAACAAAGGCAAATTTGTTGTTCCTATAGAATTACCGAATCTTACTGATGCTATGGAGAGCAATCTTGATGTATCTACTAATCAAGATGGATCATCAGTTCCTGACACTACTGTCAATCCTGACATCTCTACTCCTGATAATTCACCTGTAAAGACTGTTGAGATCTCTGATTCTCCAGCACCTGTATCTCCAAAGAGAAGAATTATTGAGATGTCTGTTGATCAAGTAAATGCTATTGCTGCTCAGTTGGGTTTCAAACCTTCACCACTTGAAAAGAAAATTGCTGAAGCAAATGTCTTTCATAGACAGAAGAAACAGAGGACTACTATGTCACCTCTGAAATGATCAAGTCCACAAGAACCTGAACTTCAAAGGAGTTCAGCAGCTATTGCAGATCCAGTCACACAAGAACCACCTACTCAAAGTGTGGGTGCAGACATTTCTGAAGGAATAGTCCCACAAGAACCACTTTCTCAAAGGGAAGGTGAAGACAAGAATATTCCTGCCCCACAAGAACCATCTTCTCAAAGTGAAGATGCTGGCAAAGTCACATCAGCAGGGGAGTTTCCTGACAATGCTCAAGGGGCTTCTGAAATTGAACTTGAAGTAGCTAAAAGTCTGGCAGATAAAGATGCTCATAATTTGCACATTGCTGAATGTGATGAAGTGATCACTGACACTGCATTTGAGGGAAGCACACAAGAACCTTTGACTCAAAGGGTTAAAGCAGCTTCAAAACCTCAGAATACACAAGAATCATTGGTAGACAATACTAATGTAAGTCATACTACAATTGCAGCTGTCAATCCTGATGTCAATACTACTGATTCAAGTATTCCTTTTCTTATTGAACCTATATCTTCAAGGCCAATGGATTTGATTCCTACTGTATCAGGTAACACTTCTCTCTCTACTTCCTTTACTACTGATAGTATGATTATAGATAGACCTGATATAAGGGATACCTCTATTTGTATGACTTCAGACCACTCTTCTCAGCCACCTCTTATTTCTTTACATTTGATGAGTCAGAACCTTTCTTGTGAGAATGAGAGTGAACATTTAGAGAAAAAGAAGAGTGATGAGAGGCAGTCTCCTGCACTGGCAAAAGGAGAGGTAGAACAGAGTGAGAAGTTGTTAACTTCTAGTGAGGTAGCAGTTACTATTGATAGTAACTTAGGTAACATTGTGAGAAGTGATGAGATCACTTTAAAAGAAACGAGAGATTTAGGAAATGTTACTATTTTACCTACAGGTCATCAGGATTCACCAGCTACATCTACTGGTGACTTGAAAATGAAAGGTGTTATGCATCCTAATGAGAATGTTGATGATAAGATTCCTGATGATGATCCTGATGATGATGCTGATTATGTTGAAGCACTTCATGTTCAGGCAGCTGTAAGAGCAAGTCTACATTCTGGTACTCAGGCTCAGGCTTCCTCAAGCAAGTATCTGGAATCTTGCAGTAACAAGGGTGAATATAACAATATTACTCCTGATCATATTCAAGCTCTAAGGAGGTATGAATGGGATACTGAATGGGATAAGCCTACTGCTTCTATAAACTTCCCCAATGCTCTCTTTCATTCCACACATATAGCTTCCAAGTTGTCTAATTCTGATCTCAAGGATCATCTGAAGACTACTACTATCTTGACAAAGGGACTGAAAGATGAGATTGCTTCTGTAAAGAAGAATAATGATCAGTTTCATGCTCGTTTTCTTAAGGATCATTCTGAAGTTGCATCTGCTTCACAGCTTAAATGTTTAACTACTGATGTTAATACAAGGATGAACTCTGTAGAAACTAAAGTTGATACTTTGTCTTCTAAGGTCGATAATATTGAAGAAACTCTCAAACTAATCTTATCTTTCTTTCTTGATGAGGATTCTGATGTCAAAAAGGGGGAGAAGATAGTCAAAACAAAATGCTCACCTAATCCAGTTGTACAAAAGGATGATGATATTTCTGGAAATGATGGTGGTGCTAAGTCACATAAAGTTGAAACCTCTGATGCTACTTTAGTAACAAAGAAAAGTCAATCTAATACTCAAACTAGCCAGTCAACTCATGTTTCTAGATCTGGTAAGAAGACAGTGACAACAATGGTACAATCTCAGAGTCTGACAGAAGAACAGTTCGTAACACCTGGTCAAACTCTGTCAACCATTCCTGAGGATGATGTGTATGTGGAACAGGATGAAGCTAATCTGTTTCATGAACTTGACACTGGGTATGGTCGTGTTCTTAAATTGTTTCATAAAGACAAAAGAGTTCAACAATATCATGCTGAGAAGGCGCTTATCTTAACTACTGGAGAGAATCCAAACATGACTACTGATGAGTTCTTAGAAGAACAGAACAGGATTCTCGAAGAGATTGCAAGACAAAATGAAGCTCCTGCTGTAAGAAGAGGAAGAGGCAGAGGAGGAAGATACAGAGGTAGAGGAAGAATATCTGCTCAAACAAGAACAAGGCAAACAAGATCTAGTGGAATCAAGTTAAAAGATGTTTCTGAGAATGAAAAGAAGAAAACTCCACTATCTCTTGTACTGACTCCGAATAACAGATTCAATGCTCCTGAAGAAATTGAAGAAGAGATATTGCCTTTAAAAAGAAAGAGCAAGGTTGCTGATCAAGCTACTGTATCTAATGAGAAGTTAGTTTTTGGTTCAATTCCTGATGTTGTCTCTGATTCTGGAGAAGCTGAAATTTTAAGAGAACTTAAGATTATGATTCTTAAGGTTGTGGTTGAATTCCACAATATGGAAGTTATTGAAGATACACTGAAGTATGAGCAAGAAAATTTCAGAAGATTTGAAAGAAAAAGTGAAATAAGAGCTAAAGCAAGAGAAGCAGAAAGGATAGCAACCAGAGATTACTTAAAAAATGTTCATAAATCTAACAGGAAGTTATGGTATGATAAAAGTAAATCTGTTCCTGAACATCAACAGTATTATCCAACAGATGAGAAGAAGAAGAGCAAGAAAAAGGAGAAGAGTGAGTGTGATTATAGGAAACAAATTGTTTTCAAGTCTGCAGGACTGATAACAGAATCTTCTTTGATTAATGAATCTTTATTGATTGTTAAATCAAAGTCTACTGCATTTATTGCTGAAAATCCACCAAAGTGGGTAAGTATGCAATCTGGTTTGAAGGGATTGGAACCTGGAACAAGAGGAGGTATTGGATATAATAATGCACAGGTTGTTTTTATTGTACAAACTGATCAATATGCTCTAGTTGACAAGATTGGTGATGAGTTAACTGTTAATCATCTCTGGAAACTTGAAGCTGTTGCTATCATTGCTGATTGTCATGCTAGTGCTAAGAAGATAGAAAAGATGTTGTACTTTATGAAAGACAGAAGTGTAAAGAAGATTGCTATTCATGAGTTGTTGTGCAAATCTGCAAAAGAACTGAAATATGTTATGTATCTGCTCAGATGTAAAAGCATCAATGCTAAAGAAAGAGAAGTCTACTACAATTGGTCTGTTATGATTTACAGGACAATCAGACAGAGATTTATGGATGGAGGAACGAGGTATGATGGCAATTATATTCCTATGTACTTAAATTTAAGAGGCATAGAGGTTGAAATGAAGAAAGGTACTGCTGTTAGAGAAGAGTATCTAGGCATGGAACAATTGTCTCTTAATCCAGATGGGAAGGAGATTGCTTATGTGTTGCTAGGTGATTTAGATCTTCCAAGAAGCTCAATTCAGAATCTCAGGGCAGCTATCTATCAGATTAATGAGGAAGACGAAGGACTAAAAAATCTGAAAAAGAAACTGATTCAAATTCTTGAAAGCAAGGAAGAAGAATTGATATCTGACTTCTTGAAGATGAATCTGTTTTATCAAAGAATTTCTGAAACTGTTCCTGATGAATTTTAGAAGGTATTTTGTTTTGAGTTTTTGACATCTTTGAATCAAGGAATTTGTGCTTTATTTCACAAAGAACAAATTGGGGGAGATTGTTAGATATTGATTCAAGTGATGATCAGGACCTGGGCGTTACTGATCAGATACTGATGCTGACGTCATCAGTACAACGTCAGTATTTGAGTAGATCAGGATTACATGCAAATTTACGTTAGTCCAGAGATTATGGGAAAATTGATTTGTCGGTTCCTGAATTATAGGAATGCAGCTATCATTCAAGATATGTATTAAGAGTCGTATGTAATTGATTTGATATATCTTGTAATTGATAGAGCAACTGTGTACATTATATAAACACAGTTTAGGTTTTACATGATTGTAATCGGATATACGAGTTATTCTGTAACCTAGCAGCTCTTAAGAACATAAGTATTGCTTAAGAGAGTTTTGTAACAGTTTTATATCAGAATTAATAAAGCTGTTATTGATTCATACTTGTGTTATTTCTGTTTAAGTCGAAAATCTTATACAATTGTATTCAACCCCCCTTCTACAATTGTTATTTACTGGGCAACAGAAATATCTGCCATGTCAAGATAAGCAAGATAGCATCATTTTCATAAAAGAGGAACTTGCAAGAAAGATGTTGCAATTCCAGTTTCAAAATACTTTTCAACCCTGCCAACAATGATAATGTTGCAGAAAATTCAAATCTTGGATGATGAACTAATACTGGAGTATTCACCGTGCCCGCTATTCCATCTACGATGATCAGTCGCAGCATGTATAGCTCAAATTAGTTTTACTACCGGTAGAAGGAAGAGCTGACGGATTTACTTGTCTACCGCCCTGATAGATCTCCCCGGCCAACGGTTGGGCCAATGGGATGGACCGGCGCTACTTGGCCTCTTACACGACTCCTAGTTCGTAAAACATCCATAACTCTGAAACGTAAAGATCTTCTCCCTTTCCCCAAGTGTAATACTTGTTGATAAGACTCCACAAAGTAGTCGTATCTAGTTAGAAAGGAAGATTCACCAATATTTCCCAAGCTGCTGCTTGTTAATGGATATCAACTTGTTCCAACATTCTTACCCCTCGAATGATGAGTGGGTACACAAAGATTCCATGCATAATAGCAACCAAGTTGCGAGTGGAAAGAATAGTTTCCAAGAATTTATGACTGGGTAGTCACAAGGTAAATAACCTTTCTCAAGTAAGGTTCCCTTATTAGTTGAAAGATAGATCTGAATGAAAGATAGAATTTTTGAGAACCTTTCTTCATAAGTTAATATTAATAGTAGGATTCCGAAATAATTTATATAATATTCGAGGTTTGAAGATAATATTTGAGTGAAGTGAATCGTTTTTAAACGAGTTAGAAGAATTAAATAAATATTCAAAGAATATTTATTAAGCCAAAGTATTGAAGGAATAATTTAAATATGAAATATTACTCAGAATGATCTTCGAATAAATATTCACAAATAATATTCATTAAATAATTAATGAATATTTAACTTAATAATACTTATCGAATAAATAAAACTTGAATGAATATTCGAAATAATATTTAGAAAATGATCAGATGAATATTTGAGGTAATATTCGATAAATAAATAATGAATAAATTCCAAAGAAATATCCGAAATGATATTCGACAAATGAGTAGACTTCAAGGGAATATTAGAAATAATATTCATTAAATGAATAATGAATATTCCAATTTAATAATATTTATTGAAGAAATAGTTATCACATGAATATTTGAGATTTTATTCATTGAATGAGCAACGAATATTCGACTTAATAATATTTATCGAAGAAACAATTATCGAAGGAATATTCGAAGTAATATTCAATAATTGAATCAACTTTAAATGAATTTCAAAGATAATATTCATTGAGTAAATAACCTGAATGAGGGTTCGAATTAATATTCGAATATTAAATCGACTTTAGACGAATATTAAAATTAATATTCATCGAATAAATAAATCTCGAATGAATATTCCAAATAATATTTATCAAATTATCTCAAAGAAATATTCCAATAATATTCGCTAGATAATAAATGGAAAATATTTACTTAAATATTTTCCTCTGAAAATAATATCAATATATCAAGAAATACGACTCCCGGTCTATAATCAAAAAATGAGATTCAACTGCCCTTCGCTTAAGGGTCTTAACAATATCTGGCTTATAACTAATATATTGCATATCTAGCTTATAAGCCAACAATAATCAGGGAACAAGTATAACAATATGAATTGAAAACAGGCATTCATGCAATGGCATATGTATAACAGCAAACATATATATATATTATCACAACAACAGTTCCAAGTATTGGAAACTTGCCTGGTACTCCCGCTTATGCTAGTGGCATGACTCGGGGTGGTCCGGTGATCTATACATAATGAAAATATTTGAGGTTAATCACTTAATGCTTTTAAGAAGCTAAGTGTAACTCTTATTAACACCGTTTTTAACCCGACACTTGCTCGTTATCAAGGCATGTCATTGCACTTACTCTTGGTAGGCACCTAAGTAATATAAGTTCTAAGGTCGAAATATTATACCTCGAGATTTATCGATCGTTTTCTAAGTGGTTTTCTTAAAGTTATAACCAAGTATCCGTTTTAGGGGTTCGTTCGTACTTAACCTCAATTCGAACATTTTTATAAAATTGGAAAACGATCCATTTGACAAGTCGTTTTCTCTCACACCTTCCTTTTTATCTCTAGTATTTAATTACCAAGATTCGTAACTAAATTAACTATGTTAAGGGAATCCAATTTTAATTACGAACTCGCATTTACGATTTCGAACCACTTTTAGTAATTCGGCCATAACTCCTAAACCGTAAGTTAGAATGCTTCGATTCTTTTTCCAAAATGATCTATGGCTCGAGATCTATAAGAACACGTCATTATATTACCAAGGTCAGGAATTTATATTAACTGTCATGCTCGGTTTCTAAGTGTTAACAAAAATTCGGCATTACGACGGCTATAAATCGGACATTCCAAAAATTGTAATCATCAAACCAAGCCACACCGGGCACAAATACAACTCATACACATATTATACATCCCCCAAATGTCCAAGAACATCTACTTTACCATCATAACCATCACATCTCTTTTATCAAAGAATCACTACATAACTATGCTTAGAATCATACTAATATCATTACTAAGTTAAAATCCATCAAGAACATGCTTTAATCGCAAAACAAAAGCTAGGGTTTTGATGAGATATACCTTCCTTGGTGAGTGCTATAGCCTTACTAATCCTTGAATAATTCTTGTACAACCTTAACTAAGCTTGATCTAACAAGAAACATTAAGGATATAATTAGAGATTTTCGGAGCTTCTAAAACCCATCTGAAAGATCATGAAAAACGAAGACCTTACCGAGGTTTTCTGGACATGGCTTCTAAAGGAGAGTTGTAGAGCATCTAACCAGATTTCCAACAAGCTAAAGAACACGAAATTTTATGGAGTAATGAAGGAGATACGTTCAATTGAAGATCGTCCCAGAAACTGTCAAACAACCTGGACATTTTGGTTTTTAAACTTGGGGAGGTGATTTCACTAGGCTACACTCATTAGATGGCCATGAGATTTTGAGAGAATTTTGCCTATGGAGTGGAGGGGCTGTGGTATAAATTTGTTGATTTTATTATGGATAGATATGGAGATATGATTTTTTTCTTCATCTACGGTTCTGCTGGACAGTTTGTAAGAAAAGAAAGAAATAGAGTTTGTTTGCTTGGTTCTTGATCAATAATGTGTAATACAAGTGATATACATTAATATCTAATGGATGCATCTTGTTTTAGCTAGGTGTCATGCTCTAATTGGTCCTTTTTGGATTTCCTTATCCTTAGAAATTGCATCCAAGTCCCTAACTCTTGTGTTCTTGCACTTAAGTCCTTGGTTAATTGCATTTTGGTGCAAGATATTTTGATAAAGTGATGATGTCATAATCCACTATCTATATTGGATGCATCCTTGGTTGCTTATACATTTCTTTGTCCGATTATTGCTCAATTTCGATTGATCGTTCGAATAAATTTCGAAACCTTTCTCGGTAGTGTTTTACCGAAAACATCCTTGATAATTCCAACAATATTTCTAACCCTTCTTTATAATCCTTGAATTTAAATCCCTTAAATCCTCTAAATAAATCCTTAAGTCATTCAGTGTCCAGGGAATTCTCGGAGAAAATAAAAGTGCTATTTTTCTGAATCTGATATCGTTTACATACACTCTTTTTACCCCTGGATCATGAATATGAACTCCAAAATCCGTTCTAAATGCTTTTATATAGCGTCGCATGATGATATTCTAATTTCCACTAAAATCACTATTCATCACTTATTTTCTTTTTATTCTTATAATTATTAAAAATGTCCTTGTCCTCTTTCGAGCGTTCCTTAACCCTTTCACGGATCCACTGGACTAATAACAGATATCGATTTGGATGACATGAGAATACTTCTCCTATTTGGAGATAGATTATTCTTATCTATGCTGTCCATCAATAGCATTCTTCATGGCATATAAACATTTGAATCCAATTCCATTCCATTTGCATTTATCAGAACACTGTTACATCATAGTCGTAACCAATATTCATTCTTACCTCATTATATAATAAAAGTTTTAATTCTACCTAAAATTTGGGTTCTTACAGTCTCCCCTCCTTAAAAGGATTCCGTCCCGGAATCAGGTAGAAGACTATTGGGTACTTGTTGGTTACTTCACTTTCTAGTTCCCCAGTCAATCCTTAATCATTCCAATACCTTTACAGCATATCTCACTAGTGCTATAATACATCCTTTATCCATTTTCATCCATTTTGCTACTTCTTATACAACACCAACCGGGCCTCTTACTTAGTTGTATACTATTACCTTTATTGGTATCTGCAGTGACTTTGGTATCACTATCGCGCTACGAGTTTGGAGATAACCTCACTCATACTGTGCATTCCTTGATTGCTTTAATTTTCGCAATCTCGATCGATATATAGAAATCGAAGAATTTATTGAGAGATCACAGTGATCAATGAACATTTGTTATATTGCATAGTTAGTACAGAAGGTGGCCAGCCTTTAGTACTTGACAAGCAATTAATCAATTTATTGTATTCCACTTAGACTTCTATCACACAGACAGATAGTCACTCAGTAGTACCTCCCCTCCTTAAAGGGTTGTTCTTCTCAATTCATAAAGAAGATGAATAAGAGAGAAGAAAAGAAAAGGATTTCAAAGAATTATAGAAAGTTTTCATGATTGTAAAATATCATACTTAGAATTTACCGCTGAACTATAGAGGTTCATTAGAGAAGAAAAATAACCATAATTGTTTCAAATACTATTTTATCGTAATCTCACGCGCCCACAAACTCTTGCTGCTTTGTCCATCATTCTATGGACCTATACTCTTGTTCACTCTTAGAAACACTTAATGTTGGAAATCCTTTAACCTTCCAGGTTAACCTTAGATTTTTCGCTTGACATCATGGTTACTGACATTCCACGTCACGCTACTAGCTTGTTCATAATCGTAATACATAACACTATCAAGTTGTCATTCCGAGAGTTCATCAGAGAACCCATTCATCAGTCCATTCGTAGCATTCCTTGCTTCACGTTCCATAATTACTTCCCGATCTTTTCTTTATCAATCACACCCGTCTTATGGTCTGATTTTTATTCACTTTCGTTATTTACCTCCATTATTATCTCATTATCAAGATGTCTTTAGTACTTGGCACCTTCCTATTGGTATCCTGTCATATCTACTCAATAATCATCACATTCTTGGGGTCGAACTTTCCTCTGTTCAACCATCTAAATCCTCACTTTTTCGATCCACAAGGCTCCTTTTTACTCAATCAATCTATTTGCTCGAATTCTCCTGCTTAAGGGGAGTTAATCTGTAGGTCTCTTATGCTTTCAATTTCAACTATAACCTCTTTATGAGCCATCATAGCGTTATCATTTATTTCAAACATCACGTCATTCAAGTTTAAACCCTCCGAAATACATCTTGCCGATTTCTCTAACTTAGATCCAATATAATCTATTTCTGTTAAACTTATCTCTCCACATCTCATTAATCCCACCCACGGGGATACTTTTATCATTATGAATTTCCAATCTCATCTTCTCTATCTTGTTTACGCAAAAATACATCATTATAAACTTGCTTGTCATTCATCAACATGCCATTTAGCTTATCAATAGCAGCACTATTGTTATTCGCGCGTTGTCATCTAATTCCTTAGAAGGATCACCATTACCTTAAGGTAGTTTATTGTTGAATCACCATCGCTTGCCGTTTACATAGTGCTTTTAATAGCCAACCTTACGGGTTTCCATACTTGTCAGATTCAAAATTTTCTAGAAGGATAAACTAATCACTATTCCTTATCCATAAGGAATATTTCCTGTACTTGATGTGGATATTATATGAAGCAGATAAAATTGCAGAGGAGCTTCAAGCATCGTTGCTAGGACAGGTTGACAAAATTATCAATCATTTATCTTCAGTAGAAGACTGGAAACTTAACGGTTTACTTCATCAATTTTGTATCATGGTCCTGGTTTACCTCAACATAGGACCTCCTAATGCAGGTAATATGTTTTAAATGACATCAGAAATCGAATCTTCACTTAAACTACTATTATAGGCGATTCTTGCACAATCATCATAAGGAGTGTAAATTTCCTCCACCACATTATAACCTTCAAGGTTCTTTTCATTATCATTCTGTTTCCTTGGTATGAGCATTTATAATTACCCCTCTATACTTAAGGTATCGGCCACTTCACTGGCCTTTCCTGATAACAATAATTTCTTGTAGTCGGTGTTTTCTGGATCTACTCCAGCTCAGGGTGAAAGCATTCTTCCTTAAACTCTGCCGAATGAGAGAAAGCATATATCAGTCTTTTTCCATAAGTCATTGCTTTCACCTTTTTGGTGCAAGCTCCATCACGGTTACTCTCAATCATACCTAGGATATTTCTTATCTTAGTCCTTTCTTGTTTTAGGATAATCTCAACCTTATTGGTTCAATCCATACTTTCTTATGGTTTCACACATGCTTCATCTGGATTTATTGTCACTATGTCATGCATTCCTTACCGAATTTCCATTTTGAAGTTCAGAATATTATCATTTTTCTTTATAGGTTCCTTAGGTCATCCTCATCATTCCTCCTGTATCTTCTAGGTATAGGGTATCTCACCATATCATTGATCAATCCTACAACAATTCTATCCATGTACTTTTCGAGACTCCTTTCCATAAATTCTTACAAGTTCTTGTTACCTTGGTCGATTCAACTTATATCTTCTGAGTTCACAATGTCTTTATTAGGGGTGATGCCATCCTTTGTGCATCCCTAGGATTTATTTTTATTTAAGGGTATTCTATCCTCAATTCTATTTTCAAGAAATACTTACATCCTTTCATTGGCAATCAAATCATATATCCTTAATAAGGGTTTCCTTTCAATCACTCTCATCTTGATAATCTATAGGTAGCTTAATGCTAACCTTTTCTTTCAAACGGATGTCAATCTGTATGACTTTCCAAAAGACAACACGCGTCTATCTGCTCTTCTTACAGGACTTGGTAATGGTAGCAAGGATGTTTTCAGGAAGGTATTGGTCGTGTTCAACGTGACTCTTTTAGTGCTTATTACTCTTTTTAAAGATACTAAGTTTCGGATAACCTTATGCATCACACTGCACAATCTTTGACAATCTCCATAAACTTTATTAATCACTTTTCTCAGTCATAATACATTCATGATATCTATAAAATTCCATCATCATGTATCCCACTTTATTTCTATTTCTAGTTCATAAGCTGGCCAATCATATACACCTAATTCACTTCACTATATATCAAAAGTTCTCGCGGTTGGCGCTTGGTCAGTAGTAACCCCGCTTTGTCCTTACATTGCTGGTCTAGTCACTTTATGATCCTTTGTGACATGGCCCCAACTGGACACACTAAAATATATGAGTTTAGGGGTTAGCTAATAGCATTACTTTTCTAGCAATTGCTGGCATAGTGCCTCCTTCGTCCATAGCGAAGATAATTCATCTTGGATAGGCTACTTTTATCAATATGCTTCTTCCCACGTACTCTTAAACTCCTTATGATCTTTCCAACTACTCTTATCAATTCCACGTGCTGTGTAAGCTTAACACTCCTGGCATAACAGCCTGTTCATTTAAGTCAATCCCGGACTTTCTCAATCCGTTTCGGTTCTTGAATTCAGTTCTCTTTTACCATCTAATCTCAACTTCATCATTTTATTTCTACAATCAATTGTAATAATCAAGGTTTGTTCGCCAATCCCTATAGCGGCTACCTTACCCGATTCACAGGGTTCGCTTCAGTTCCTACTCTCTTCAGTGACGTCTTCTGATAATCAGAAACATAAGGTTTGCTAAAGTTTATTGAAGTCCTTTCCAGAATCAAGGAAATTTTGGTCAATCTATCCACCCACTGGTAACACTAAGAAGATCAATTTCGAAATCTGAAAACAGTTCTATGAACATCCAAGCAGGTAGAATTGTAAGCAGTTATAATAACGGAATGTTTGACATAAGGTTGGAAGTTTAACCGCTAGAAAGGAACCAAATATATACGTCCTAATAGTCGATACTATCTCATGTCAATCTACCTAACCACTAGTCTCAGAAGGAACACTACCGTCGAAGTTAGTCGTTCCATAAAATTTGGCACTACCAAGGCCATTGGAATCTAGTGAACCGTGCTGTCCAAATGCATCCGCAATTACTCTACCGTGCTGTATAAGCACACCACCTATTCCTGTATGAGGTGCATCATATTATATCGCAAAGTCATCCTTCTTTCATTAGGCAACGCCAACGCGGGGTCGTCACCACTTTCATCTTTTGCTCCAGGAAGATTTTTTCACATTTTTCTGTCCCTTCAAACTTCTTAATCTTACAAATAAGTCGAGTTACGGGACTGCAATCTTTGTAAAATCCTGAACAAATCTTTGGTAATACCTTGTGAATCCTATGAAATTTCTCACCTTTGCTGGTGTGGTTGGCCTTTCTCCATTTGAAATTGTTCTTAGCTCGGCAGGGTCAACCAATGCCATGCACTATTGATCGTATGTCCTAATAACTAGACTTCACTTTGCCAGAATTCGTACTTCGAGATCTTAGCAAACACTTCCTCCTCCCAGTTTCATCTAAAAATATTCTCAATTACCTCTTAACCACTGATCGTCTTACTTGATCCATTTACGATTCAGTGTCAGAATAACTTAGGGTAACTATTATAATCCATTCAAGGAAAAGAAAGAATTTAATATCCCTCTGAATCACATGCATTTAACATTTTTGGTTCATCATTTCATTGAGTTGAACTAAATCTATACTTGGTTCCTGACAATAGTCTCATTACTAGTTTATCATAGACTCACTGGTCTTTTCCTCAAATCTGAGATCATCATCTCGCTTACTACTTCCTTATAACTTTATCCAATCATGCTGTCACTTCCCAATGTCTTTACTTTCTAGGTTGATCCATTCATAAAATGAACATTTCCTTGAATAAACCGCCTCATCAATCTCAACTTGACTTCATAAATTATAACCTATGTAATCTGCCTTCTTGCGGCTAATTTCCATTGACAATATTCACACTAATCCATTTATCAAATGATATGGCACTTGCTGCCCCTATCTTAACTGCTCTTGGAGACTCTGCTCCCTGTCCTATATCGATGTCTTTGATAATCATGCATCATTCTAACTCTTTTCTCGTTAATCTAAAAGTCTCTAAGGATTCTTATCTATCCCCATATAAGATCTTAAGTTATTCTTCCAATCCGTCTTACTTGCTGGTACTACATCTGGTAGTCTGGCTATGAATCCAATATTGCATCTGTAGTTCTCTTAATAGTATCTCAGTTCTTTACTCTCACTTCTCTGAGCACTATACCTTAACTCTTACAGTCTCTCTGGTTGCAGCCCTCATTTCTTTAAAGGTAACTCTTTATCCTTAATAGGATTCTCCTTCTTAACTGGAACCTCCTTCGGGTTCTCAGTCGGGTACTCTATCGAGTCTTCAAGCCGATCGTCAACATATAATAAAGCATCCTCGTGCTACTGCTCGTAAGCCTCAAGGTCCGTCGCCTTACTCGTCGATACGATATCGAGCTAAGTTACTATCACGATACTTAAGAGTTCCCATACGGATTTTATATGTCAGTACTACATTAAGTAGTTCGACTATGAACTTGGCAAGAGTTCTTATTATCTTAATGAATTTATTGTTTTAACGTCGCGTCATCTCTGGATTTATAACGTAACTCTCTGATACCATTTCTGTAATAGCCCCAGATCCGGGGTCATAGATCCGGTCGTCACGGTCTCAATTTCTATCCATAAAACCATCATAAATTAAATTACATTCTTGTGACCCAATCAACAACATAAAACACATCCGTTATAGTCCTAGAGATGAAATCAGAGTAAATCACAAATTTTATTAATCACCAATTTGAGTTCTTACAACCCAAAAGAATTACAGATTAACTATTACAAACTCTTTGCCATCCATTTACTTATGTCATAAATAAATATATCTGATAAACCAAAAGCTGACAGTCTAGTCTATTAGTTGCTTCTACCTCAGCAATGCCGTCTATGACATCGGTAGGCAACCCTAACTGCTGTCCTTGCTTGCACCGAGTGCTCCTTGTACTGATCGTCAGATCTATCTGTTGTTGTGATATAATAATAAAGCAATGGTGAGCAATAGTCCACCTAATAATATAACTGGACAACAATAATATGTAACAAGTCAACAATATCGTGAAACCATATGCCATGCATTTATGAAAATTGTGACAGTATCAAGTAAAAGATGAAGTTACAAGGTAACTCAAAATATAATTATTCTGTGGAAATATCTGCCATGTCAAGATAAGCAAGATAGCATCATTTTCATAAAAGAGGAACTTGCAAGAAAGATGTTGCAATTCCAGTTTCAAAATACTTTTCAACCCTGCCAACAATGATAATGTTGCAGAAAATTCAAATCTTGGATGATGAACTAATACTGGAGTATTCACCACGCCCGCTATTCCATCTACGATGATCAGTCGCAGCATGTATAGCTCAAATTAGTTTTACTACCGGTAGAAGGAAGAGCTGACGGATTTACTTGTCTACCGCCCTGATAGATCTTCCCGGCCAACGGTTGGGCCAATGGGATGGACCGGCGCTACTCGGCCTCTTACACGACTCCTAGTTCGTAAAAAATCCATAACTCTGAAATGTAAAGATCTTCTCCCTTTCCCCAAGTGTAATACTTGTTGATAAGACTCCACAAAGTAGTCGTATCTAGTTAGAAAGGAAGATTCACCAATATTTCCCAAGCTGCTGCTTGTTAATGGATATCAACTTGTTCCAACATTCTTACCCTCGAATGATGAGTGGGTACACAAAGATTCCATGCATAATAGCAACCAAGTTGCGAGTGGAAAGAATAGTTTCCAAGAATTTATGACTGGGTAGTCACAAGGTAAATAACCTTTCTCAAGTAAGGTTCCCTTATTAGTTGAAAGATAGATCTGAATGAAAGATAGAATTTTTGAGAACCTTTCTTCATAAGTTAATATTAATAGTAGGATTCCGAAATAATTTATATAATATTCGAGGTTTGAAGATAATATTTGAGTGAAGTGAATCGTTTTTAAACGAGTTAGAAGAATTAAATAAATATTCAAAGAATATTTATTAAGCCAAAGTATTGAAGGAATAATTTAAATACGAAATATTACTCAGAATGATCTTCGAATAAATATTCACAAATAATATTCATTAAATAATTAATGAATATTTAACTTAATAATACTTATCGAATAAATAAAACTTGAATGAATATTCGAAATAATATTTAGAAAATGATCAGATGAATATTTTAGGTAATATTTGATAAATAAATAATGAATAAATTCTAAAGGGATATCCGAAATGATATTCGACAAATGAGTAGACTTCAAGGGAATATTAGAAATAATATTCATTGAATGAATAATGAATATTCCAATTTAATAATATTTATTGAAGAAATAGTTATCACATGAATACTTAAGATTTTATTCATTGAATGAGCAACGAATATTCGACTTAATAATATTTATCGAAGAAACAATTATCGAAGGAATATTCGAAGTAATATTCAATAATTGAATCAACTTTAAATGAATTTCAAAGATAATATTCATTGAGTAAATAACCTGAATGAGGGTTCGAATTAATATTCGAATATTAAATCGACTTTAGACGAATATTAAAATTAATATTCATCGAATAAATAAATCTCGAATGAATATTCCAAATAATATTTATCAAATTATCTCAAAGAAATATTCCAATAATATTCGCTAGATAATAAATGGAAAATATTTACTTAAATATTTTCCTCTGAAAATAATATCAATATATCAAGAAATACGACTCCCGGTCTATAATCAAAAAATGAGATTCAACTGCCCTTCGCTTAAGGGTCTTAACAATATCCGGCTTATAACTAATATATTGCATAACTAGCTTATAAGCCAACAATAATCAGGGAACAAGTATAACAATATGAATTGAAAACAGACATTCATGCAATGGCATATGTATAACAGCAAACATATATATATTATCACAACAACAGTTCCAAGTATTGGAAACTTGCCTGGTACTCCCGCTTATGCTAGTGGCATGACTCGGGGTGGTCCGGTGATCTATACATAATCAAAATATTCGAGGTTAATCACTTAATGCTTTTAAGAAGCTAAGTGTAACTCTTATTAACACCGTTTTTAACCCGACACTTGCTCGTTATCAAGGCATGTCATTGCACTTACTCTTGGTAGGCACCTAAGTCATATAAGTTCTAAGGTCGAAAGATTATACCTCGAGATTTATCGATCGTTTTCTAAGTGGTTTTCTTAAAGTTATAACCAAGTATCCATTTTAGGGGTTCGTTCGTACTTAACCTCAATTCGAACATTTTTATAAAATTGGAAAACGATCCATTTGACATGTCCTTTTCTCTCAAACCTTCCTTTTTATCTCTAGTATTTAATTACCAAGATTTGTAACTAAATTAACTATGTTAAGGGAATCCAATTTTAATTACGAACTCGCATTTACGATTTCGAACCACTTTTAGTAATTCGGCCATAACTCCTAAACCGTAAGTTAGAATGCTTCGATTCTTTTTCCAAAATGATCTATGGCTCGAGATCTATAAGGACACGTCATTATATTACCAAGGTCAGGAATTTATATTAACTGTCATGCTCGGTTTCTAAGTTTTAACAAAAATTCGGCATTACGATGGCTATAAATCGGACATTCCAAAAATTGTAATCATCAAACCAAGCCACACCGGGCACAATACAACTCATACACATATTATACATCCCCAACTGTCCAAGAACATCTACTTTACCATCATAACCATCACATCTCTTTTATCAAAGAATCACTACATAACTATGCTTAGAATCATACTAATATCATTACTAAGTTAAAATCCATCAAGAACATGCTTTAATCGCAAAACAAAAGCTAGGGTTTTGATGAGATATACCTTCCCTGGTGAGTGCTAGAGCCTTACTAAGCCTTGAATAATTCTTGTACAACCTTAACTAAGCTTGATCTAACAAGAAACATTAAGGATATAATTAGAGATTTTCGGAGCTTCTAAAACTCATCTGAAAGATCATGAAAAACGAAGACCTTACCGAGGTTTTCTGGACATGCATTCTAAAGGAGAGTTGTAGAGCATCTAACCAGATTTCCAACAAGCTAAAGAACACGAAATTTTATGGAGTAATGAAGGAGATACGTTCAATTGAAGATCGTCCCAGAAACTGTCAAACAACCTGGACAATTTGGTTTTTAAACTTGGGGAGGTGATTTCACTAGGCTACACTCATTAGATGACCATGAGATTTTGATCGAATTTTGCCTATGGAGTGGAGGGGCTGTGGTATAAATTTGGTGATTTTATCATGGATAGATATGGAGATATGATTTTTTTCTTCATCTATGGTTCTGCTGGACAGTTTGTAAGAAAAGAAAGAAATAGAGTTTGTTTGCTTGGTTCTTGATCAATAATGTGTAATACAAGTGATATACACTAATATCTAATGGATGCATCTTGTTTGATCTAGGTGTCATGCTCTAATTGGTCCTTTTTGGATTTCCTTATCCTTAGAAATTGCATCCAAGTCCCTAACTCTTGTGTTCTTGCACTTAAGTCCTTGGTTAATTGCATTTTGGTGCAAGATATTTTGATAAAGTGATGATGTCATAATCCACTATCTATATTGGATGCATCCTTGGTTGCTTATACGTTTCTTTGTCCGATTATTGCTCAATTTCGATTGATCGTTCGAATAAATTTCGAAACCTTTCTCGGTAGTGTTTTACCGAAAACATCCTTGATAATTCCAACAATATTTCTAACCCTTCTTTATAATCCTTGAATTTAAATCCCTTAAATCCTCTAAATAAAACCTTAAGTCATTTAGTGTCCAGGGAATTCTCGGAGAAAATAAAAGTGCTATTTTTCTGAATCTGATATCGTTTACATACACTCTTTTTACCCCTGGATCATGAATATGAACTCCGAAATCCGTTCTAAATGCTTTTATATAGCGTCGCATGATGATATTCTAATTTCCACTAAAATCACTATTCATCACTTATTTTCTTTTTATACTTATAATTATTAAAAATGTCCTTGTCCTCTTTCGAGCGTTCCTTAACCCTTTCATGGATCCACTAGACTAATAACAGATATCGATTTGGATGACATGAGAATACTTCTCCTATTTGGAGATAGATTATTTTTATCTATACTGTCCATCAATAGCATTCTTCATGGCATATAAACATTTGAATCCAATTCCATTCCATTTGCGTTTATCAGAACACTGTTACATCGTAGTCGTAACCAATATTCATTCTTACCTCATTATATAATAAAAGTTTTAATTCTACCGAAAATTTGGGTTCTTACAAAAGGAACTTCAGTCTCCAAATCAACTTTATGTGTATATACACACACATATATACATGTCCACTAATTTAGGCAACAAGAAACCTTAGGATGAAGTGCTCTACAGCCTCCACAACCAGGGGAGAAGAAAGCAACAACCAATTGATCGCCATTCATCAAAGATTCTACAAGGTCATTAGGCCCCTCCACCTCTTTTATGTTCGTTTTAAGCCCTTTCTCCCACCAACCATGAGCTTTTTTCAGTCCAATGCTCATCTATATAATAGAGTAATTAAAATTAGTTTAAAAAAAATAAGTAATCAAATCAAGGAATATCAAGTACCATGTTTTCCAAGTAAATGTAGCAAAAATCATACCCGAATCATACCCGTCAGCCTACATCAAACAAGCACACCAAATCATCAAAGATACATATAACCTGACAAGCACTCACAGTTTCTATATTTCCCAACAATCCAGCAACGAACAACTAATTACAGAATGTAGCAAAAATACAAAAAACATGGTATATACCATGTCAACCGGGAAGAACTTCCTATGCTTCTTTTCGAACTTCTTTTCTCTCTCCCACGGCTCAAAGTCATTACCAGTCAGTTCCTCAAACAGTCTCTTAAAATCTTTAATAGCATCATCAACACTTTCCCATTCTACAAGTTGCTCCTCTGCCCTGGCATCATTACCAACATTTCCTTTCTTGTAATATAAGTGCAGTTGCTTTTCAGGAACTGTAATTAATTGCATAACACAGAACCTGCAACTAAAATAACAATAGATATAATGCAATAAATTTACCAAGAAAGTACTTATTCACAATATTCTCAAGTAAATATATACTATACAAACATAAGCAACAGATACAATAATATAAAGTGCAAGCAGCTTTACATCGTAAGCTGGGGATTCTTTAATAGAATTTGGTAAACACCAATTCTTCTTCTTTCCTTGGAGGTTCTCTCGTATTAAAAGTACGTCGACCACTCGCCGTAAGCACCAGTACAGTAGTACATGGTACGCCCACATTCAAGGTTACAACCACAAATGGGACATTGATCGAGTGGCCCATAATACACCATATCCATGCTGTTTGTTAACAAAAATAAACAATACATTGTCAAAATTTTGGGTAATCTTGCTCTAAAAATTTGAAATTAGTCAGTCTACAATTCTCAAGAAACGGCATACTTATAAAATATATAAAATTCAATTAAGCTCTAATAACATAACATCCTATAATTAAAATATATAAAAAGTAATCTCGATATCAATCTCGATATCACTTATTAACCGACTGTTTAGTATCATATGATTGAGAAAGAGAGGGAGAGTGAGGGAGAGAGAGTGAGAGGAGAGAGAGAAGAGAGAGAGACCTGGAACGATATGTTCACGAAGGAGACGAGTGACGGAGCAAGAACAGGCAGTGCAAGCGCGAATCGAAGCGTCATCAGGAGCGAAGAGAGTAGAAGGACCGCTCCAAGTAGAGTACGAAGCGTCGGAGAGAGACGGAACCGCCATAGCGAGTTCTTGAAAGCCGAGGTAGTTTAAATGAGATCTTGGGAAGATGGAGATCGATTGGAAATTAGGGATTGGGGATTGATAGTTTGAATTGGGGATCGATAGTTTGAAATTAGGGATTGGGGATCCATAGTTTGAATTGAGAGAGAGAGAGAGAGAGAGAGAGGGAGCGAGGGGGAGCGGCGAGGGCTGAGAGAGGCCGGTTGACCTAAAATTATTCACAGCAATGAGGTTTTAGTTTGGGTTGTAGTGTTATGTTAATAAAAAATAAATACTCCCTCCGTCCCTTTTGATTGTTAACATTTCACTTTTTCAAAACTTTCTGGCACGCATTTTAAGGTGCATTTTAAGGATAGTTAAATAACTTTTTTTTAAAATTTTCTTTTTCTGTATAAAAATTTAAACATTAAATTTTTATACAGAAAAAGAAAATTTTAAAAAAAAGTTATTTAACTATCCTTAAAATGCACCTTAAAATGCGTGCCAGAAAGTTTTGAAAAAGTGAAATGTTAACAATCAAAAGGGACGGAGGGAGTATATATTTCTTAGAATACATTAACTTAAAGAGCGTTTCTAGAAACGCTATAAAAATGGATTCTACCACAGCGTTTATTGCTGAAACGCCATTATAGTATATATTTTAATTTTTTTGTTTAGTTTTGATTTTTTATTTATTAACTTACATCATGCTTTTGTAAAAAACATTATTGAAGTAATGAATTTAGATAGCGCTTCTGAAAAAACGCTATCTAAGTAACATGTCCTAAGTTCAAATTTGTAGTAGTGCTACTATACAACGAATAATGATCGTTAGATTTTCATTAAGTTAATAAGAATCGTTAAATCCTATTGATAAGGTATATTATAATGAGTATAATGATCCTGAGATTAGCTCAGGGACTTACATGAGATCCTTTGCCTAAATTCTTATAAAATATGGGGGGCATTTTTGTAAAATCAGAAATTTTTAATTAGCCCTGCGGGCCCAAGCAAATTTAAAGTATATTTTGTAGGTATCTCAGGAAAAGTTCTCTAAGTTCAATCTCAGGAACCTTTTTCTCTATTATAATATACTCTATTAAATATCCAAGTTTCGAATTCGGTCAATAAATAGCTAATTTATAAATTTATAATATAAATTTTAAATCATACAAGTGATTAATTAATTTATATCAAATTAAAATTAAAATTGTTATTTGCAAATAACGATTATATTGTGTTTTGATTGATGTTGTGGAGGAAGTAAAAAGGTTGAAGTTTTGCCAATGAAAAAGTTGTTATTTTAATCATTTTTTCAAAATCTTACCGCCTATCTAATATTTTAATTAATGTTATATGAAAAATAAATTACAGCATAATAAAATTATGATTATCAAAGTAATATAGCATCAAAACAGTGTTACAGATTTCGAAAATCGGAACTATTTGGTTGATGTACCGATTTACGATTTATCGGGTGATTCGGTTGAAAAATTCGGCAATTTTTGCAAAATCGGTGAATCGGTTCCAAAATTTTGTCCGATTTATCGGCGATTTATCAGAAATCGGCCGATTTCTATAATAGAGCATCAAACACCTTCATTAGATTTCTCCGGCTACTCAACCTTTCTTATCGACAAGATTCCGGGGAAAATATCAATTTTATCTCCGATATTACCTATTAACACTGTATCAGACCTAATTTTGTATACATACATTGAATGTATTCTATTTTTCGAAATGCACACCACCTGTTTGACCAAAGTCCCCGGAGACATTTTCTAAGAATAAGGTGTTTTTATGGCTTATACTGTAGCACTATGTGGAATAATCATGTAAGTGTCCATGACCCAGTTGGTGATTTTGGTGAAATTGAAAATAATGTTATATCTTGGACTTCGAAAATATCAAGTTTGGTTAGGAGAAATAAGTCCCAAGAAGCCATTGAGTTGTTTAAAACAATGTTAATGAATGAACAAAAGGTGAATTATGTGACAATGCTGAGCTTGATAAGAGCTGCAGGGGCGCTACATTCGGGGAATATGATAAGGGTTATGCATGGTTTTGTTATTACATTGGGGTTTGAGTCAGAGGTTTCGGTTGTGACTGCCCTTCTAAGTGTTTATTCTGCGTGGGATATGGACATTGTGTTGAAGCTGTTTGAGAGAACATGGAATAAGGATATTGTTTTGTGGAGTGCGATGGTTTCTGCGTGTGTAAGGAATAGGATGTATGTTGAAGCGTTTAATGGTTTTAGGGAAATGCAGTATTATGGTGTAAAGCCGAATCATGTGACTGTTGTTACTATCTTACCAGCTTGTGCTGAGTTTGGTGAATTATGGTTTGGCAAAGAGATACATGGGTTTTCTCTGAAAGCAATGTTGGATTCTCATACAAACATTCAAAACTCGCTTGTACTTATGTATGCAAAATGTCAGAAATTTGAGGCATCTGCCAAAGTTTTTAGTGGAATCGAAGACAAGGATCTTATTTCTTGGAGGACTATGATTAGTGGATGTATGGAGAATGAACATCCGAGGAAAGCACTGAATGTATTCTTGAATATGCGATTTTGTAGTTATAAGCCAGATGAAAATATCGTACAGGAAGCCTTAACGGCATCTGTACAAGCTCGAGAACTTAATTTTGGATTTGGACTACATTCTCTCGTACTGAAAAGTGGATATGTGTCTTTTGTTTCCATTGTCACCGGGCTTCTTCATATGTATGCTAAATTTGGAAATGTGGGGAATGCTAGAAGTTTGTTTATTGAGCTGCATCAGAAGGACTTCATTATATATAGTGCAATGATATCAGCGTATGCTCAAAGTGAGTTCCCTTTTGAAGCTTTCATCATATTTAAAGATATGCAGTTGGCAAATCAGAAGCCTAACGAGATTACATTTGTCAGTCTTTTACATGCTTCTACTACGATGGCTGATAGAGGAATGGGAGAAAGCATACATGCTCACATAAGGAAAGCGGGTTACTCGTCGAATACTTTTCTTACATCTGCTTTAATTGATTTATATTGCAAATATGGAAGTATAAGACAAGCGAAGGCAATTTTTGATGAAATGCCTGCCAAAGATCTTATATGTTGGAGTTCCATGATTAACGGGTATGGGATAAATGGTTATGGCGGTGAGGCTCTTGAGACTTTTTCAAACATGTTGAATAGTGGGATTATGCCGAATGATGTTGTATTCGTATCAGTTTTATCTGCTTGTAGTCACTGTGGACTTGATGATGAAGGCTGGGACTGGTTTTATGTAATGGAAGAGAAATTTTGTGTTACCCCAAAACTTGCCCACTACGCGTGCATGGTAGATATGCTAAGTCGTCGAGGATATGTAAAAGAAGCTCTTGAATTTGTGAACAAATTGCCAATTGAGGCTGATATTAGAATATGGGGAGCTCTTCTAGCTGGTTGTAGGAAAAACAGTGACTCAATTGAAGTTGCTAAAGTTGCAGTTCATCGGCTCATGAATTTGGATCCAGAAAATACTAGCTATCTTGTGTTTTTGTCGAATTTGTATGCGGAACAGAACCGTTGGGAAGATGTGGATAAACTGAGAAATTTTGTGGAGGAGAAGGGATTGAAAAAGGATGCAGGATGTAGCATTGTTGCAACAAACTTTTAGACTGCTCTGTGTTTTAGTCAGGAGAAGGATTTTCAGCCTATTTTCTCCTTACTCACTTGGGCTATACGGTTCAATCAGTGAACATTGCACAATTCAAATGACTTTTGGAGTTTGGACCAAGGTTTGCATTCATGATTTCATTTCGGACCTATGTGGGTCCCGTTGTTCTTACTCGGGCCATTCCATGCAGCCCAACTATGCTCCAGTTAATTTATTAAGGCTCAAAGTCACAGCGCATGATACATTCACGTCAACATTTTGTAACATCTATTTCCGGACCCCTCCTTTCGAAATGGGGTTGTATACTTTGTATAATGTGAAGGGGAAGGAATTAGAAATGGATGAGGGAAATAAACTGGATATACCATACAACACAGTTTTTAAGTTTTAGCGTTTTAGGTGTGTCATTAGCATATATTTTGAAACTATGTATTCAGTAATAATAAGTAATAACTATATAGGCTAGCGTTCAAATAGAAACCAAACTTAGAATAGAAATTAGAAACCTACACTAAATAAATTATATTTCATTTATTTTAATGGCCCCACTAGGGGCACCTTCACAGAAAACTTATAAAATTCCTGGCTCTATTCAAAAAAAATATTAAAAAAAATTAAAAAAAAAAAGTTACTGTTCACGTGCCACGTCATCACGTGAACAGTAACTTTTTTTTTAATTTTTTAATTTTTTTTATATTTTTGTTGAATAGAGCCAATAATTTTAAACGTCTTTTGTATTGGAGTACCCCTAATTTGGTCATTAGATTAGCTTGAAATATTTAATTTATGTTTAGTTTCTAGTTTCTATTCTAATTTAGTTTCTATTAGAACAAGACCCTAACTATATATACACAACTTATATACATGTATGTAAAGAATGGTCAACTTCAGGTAAATGTCAAGTGATATATATATTTTTTGAATTCTAAACTTTTATGGTCATTTATTTTAAAATAATAATAATAATAATAATATTTATGTGAAAGGGAAGAAGAATTCTAATACTGGAACAATTGACCTCACTATCATATATAAATTATGAAGTACAGTTTTCTTGCTAGCTTGTTTCCCTTTTTGTTTAAAATTAATACACAATTTTGATGGGAATTATAGTTGATATAGAAGCAGATATCAGGTTAGTTTACTTGATTGCGGATTTGAGTTAAAAGTTTTAGTGAAATTGTTACTGGCGTTTAAATGTGATTTGCACATTCAACAATTTTCATATCCATCGAGCAGACATTTAGAGTATGGATCTCGGTTGTAGCTTATAGGAGTAACATGTAAATGTAACTAGTGGCAGTGAAGGTAATTGCTCTAGAATGGCAGAGGTTGAAATGTTAAATATGCATGCTCATTTTTGTGGTAGTTTATTGGCAATTAATAAGGTTGCTTCTGGTAGCTTATCATGTGATGTAGCAAGGCTGTCCTCTGTAGCTTATCATGTAGTAAGGCCAAACTTAATACTAATGTTAAGGACATGATTCAGTTTCTTATATTAATGACAGTGGTCAAGTAGACTCCATTGGAAATTGTGACTGGGGAGAGTTCAAGAGTGGGCTGGATGGAAGATACGTAGGTCTGGTGGAAGGACAAATCAGAGGTCCATTGTTTAGAGGAATCAGAAGAATTACTGCTCAACTATTATTAAAGACTTGTAAGGAAGTGGAGATTGCAAGGATGAACAATATAACATGTTGATGGAAAGAGCACATATGACATAAGAAGCAGCAAAAGCATTAAGAGCTATGAAGCATGGGTGCTAACTTAAATTTAAATTCTTCATTTTCACTCATTTCTCTCCCCAATATCTAAATTTTTTTTAATTCTCAAAATTTTCTCCACCCATCAATAAATTCGTTAATTTTTTTAAATATTTCTCAAAAAAATATTTCTAGGCTCGAGCTTTTTAATGAGTCGAGTTCGAACACAAGTCCGGGCTCATTTAGCTAAATGAGCCGGTTTGGCTCAGCTAATGAAATTATTTAATGAACCGATTTTGGACACAAGATTAAGCTCGTTTAAGTATAATTTTACACGAACTAGTTCAACCCCACTGGTTTAAATAGGCTCGTTTAGCTAAACGAGCCGGCTCAGCTCATGAAATTAAACAAGTCGGGCTCGACTCATGAAAAAAGCTTGGCTCAAATTACAACCATGCTCTTAATTACGGTAAGAGGAACCTTTTTTAAAGGGGCCCCAAATTATTATTTTGCCTAGGGCCCCGAAAAATTCCGGATCCGGCCTGATCATACATTGTTAACATGATGTATGTATTATTGTATACATTGTTCAGTTTTCGGTGACATACATACATAAAAGTATGTAAAATCTTTAGAAAATGCATTTCTTTTCTGGAATGTCTTCACTCCACAGCCTCTGAAGTGGCATGCACGTCCCGCATGTGTTAACCGTTGAGTCATAAAAAAAATCCTTTTTTTGCTTGCAAATCACATGCCTCGACAACCCAATGAACAGCCATTTCTTATACAACCGTCCTTTGAAATTCCAAACCCATGCATGTCTTAATTCCCCGGACCTCAGCTCTTAGTTGTTAGTTAATTGAATTACATGTTTTGATTAATAAAGTAAGTTAATTATTTTAATTTATAAATTAAATTAATTATTTTAAATGAAATTATTTAATAATTAATTATTTGAACTTTTTCAAAATTAAATTTTGTGAATTTAATAAATAATTTGAATCCCCTAACTATCAACCTCTAACATTAGAGAATCTCTAATTAGACTCAAAATTCTAATTTTTTTTTTCTCAAATTTCTAACTTTCAAACATTCTCATATCATTCCCGATTAATAGCTAATTAATCCAAATCTCCCTAATTAAAAATCACCATAGTGTTTAAATAAATATCATCTTATTTTACGATCTACATCAATAATGTGATTTCAATCCAGTAAATCGGAATATGTAGTATAAAAATATACTTATTAAAATGGCATTCTAATTTCGGTATTAATCGGCTTTTCAAAATTATATTTTGGTGTTAAAAATTAAAGAGCGTTTTTGATAAATATATTATTAAAAATAAAATTTTGCATTTTTACTTTCTCTAAAAAGAGTATTTTGCAAAAATACTGTATTAAATGCAATTATACCGTATCTATAAAAAAGTTTGCAAAAATACGGTAGTTCAGTTATTTGTTGCTGTTGTCGTTATGTTAGTTGTTTCATAATCAAACTCTGATCTCAACTATTTCTCTATCAAATCATCAACAAACCCAGCTTCCAATAGTTTGTCAACTTCTTGCTTAATGGCCACCTGCCTCTCAGGAGCAAAATTCCTCTTCTTCTGCTTTATCTTCTTCCGTTCAGGATCGACGTTCAACCTATGAGTTATAAGTTGGGGGTCAATTCCTGGCATGTCCGCTGCTGTCCAAGCAAACACATCGCTATTCTCTTGCAGGAACGCTGTCAATTCGCCCTTCAGGGGTTCCTTCAGAGATGCTCCTATATATGTAACCTTCTCAGGGTCGCCCAGCTCCAGAGGGACGAGGATTAAATCCTCTGCTGGCTTCCCTCGGTGTTCATCATCATCACGAACATCCATGTCTTCAATCGGGAGTACCTGCCCCCCGACTCCATCAGCTCTTAGGGCGGATACATAACAACTTCTTGTCATCTTCTGGTCGCCTTTTTGTTCTCCGACCCCATTCCGGGTTGGAAACGTAATCTTCATGTGATATGTTGAGGCAACAGCCTTGAACGCATGAACTCCGTTAAATCCGTAGATCGGCATGTTTGTTGGGGTTAGTTGAGAATCATTGTATCCCATCTTTACGAATGCGTCATGAAACAGAATATCAACTGAAGCTCCATTGTCTATCAAGACCCGCTTCACTTCCGAGTTTCCAATCACAGGGGTTATGACCAACGGGTCGTCATGGGGAAACTTCACCCCTTCAAGATCAGAATCATCGAAACCAATTGCGATTTCAGTTCTTGCACGCTTCGGGGCCTCTGTAAGAACCCAGATTTTGGGTAGAATTAAAACTTTTTATTATGTAATAATATGGGAATGAATAGTGGTTATGACTGCGATGTAACGAATGTCTATTAAATGAATGGAATGGATTTGAATTCAATTATTTATATGTCATGCAGAATACTTTTGGTTGACAGCATAGATAAGAATGATCTATCTCCTAAGGATATAAGTATATTACTTCAAGTAAGATTATTCTTGTGTCATCCAAATCAATATCTATTATAAGTCCAGCGGTTCCGTAAAAAGGTTAAGGAACACTCGAGGGTGAACCAGGTTCATTTTCCTAATTATAGGAATTAAATAAAAATAAGTGATGAATAGTGATTTTGGTGGAATTTGGAATATTATTATAATAATGTTATACCCGGTATTCGGAACGGATTTATGAGTTCGTATTAGTGATCCAGGAGGAAAATAAGTGTATGTAAAAGCTGTCGGATTCAGAAAAAGAGCACTTTTATTTTCTCCGAGATTTCCCTGGACAGTGCAAGACTTAAGGATTTATAAAAGGGAATTAAGGAATTTAAATTCGAGAAGTATTAAGTAAGATGGAGGATGGTATTATAATTATTAAGAAGGTTTTCGGTAAAACCCTAACTAAGAACGAATGAGTTATTCCCTCGAACGATCAACGAATTAAGCAATAAACGGACAAAGAAACAAGCAGAGGGAGCAAGAGTCTTGTGCAAGCCACTAGAAAATATCTAGTAACTAAACTAGAAACCAAGGAACTAGCACCTTAGAGATGAAACTAAGTGTTTAGCAAGACAACTACTTAGTTAGCCTTAAAACCACCACAAATCCAACACTTGTCTTGCCATTTCATCATGCTATACATCATCACTTTAATAAAGCAACTTTATCAAGATATTATCTTATCATCTCATCAATAATTCAAGATTGGATGAGAGAAAAAGCAAGAGAAAAGCAAACAACTCTCTCCCCCTCCATTTTTCATTACATTCGGCCACCCCTTAAATTCAAAAACCAAAACCCTACTTCCAACCATCTTTTGATCTTGTAATAATTATGGTGAGTCTTACATTTCATATAAATGATCTCCTCAAAATCCTAGCTTCAATCTCTTCTTTTTCCATTTTCAAAAAAATCATTAAAGAGGAGAATGAATAGTGTTCTTCAAGAATTAACTTTGATTTTCATGTTTCTTTGGTTGATCTTAGGTTTGTTAAAGCTAGACAAGGACCATACCAAACTTTGTAAGGCCATATCACACTCTCAAGAAGGTATAATGATCTTGAAACCCTAGGCCTACTTTGAGTTTATGAATGTTCTTGATGGATTTAAGTGTTAGGAGCATGTTAGTGATGTTATAATCATGATTATGTGGTAGATCTAATGGATTTAAGAGATGATGATCATGTTGGTACAATATTGTGTTCCTGAGATTGTTGAGATGAGAATCATATGTATAAGTTGTATTGGTGCCCGGTGTGGCTTGGTTTTAGTGTTACGATTAGTAGAACGTTCGATTTATAGCCGTCGTAATGCCCGATTTTCGTTTAATCTTGAAATCCGAACTTGACAGTAGATAAAACTCACTGCATAGCTTCGACTTATGCCATGATTAGCTAGATCATGTTACAAGCTTCGTTTTGATATAAAGTTCGTATGAAATGGACTTACGGTTTAGGAGTTATGATTTAAATCGTAAAAGTGGTTCGAAACCGTAAACAAAAGTTCGTAACTGAAATTGGATCTCTGTAATATTACGAAGTCAGTGGTATATTTTGATAATTAAATAATAGAGATAAAAAGGAAGGTGTGGGAGAAGACCGTATGTCAATAGGATCGTTTTCCGATTTTATAAAAATGTTCGAATCGAGGATAAGTGCGAAGAAACCACTTTTCGGAGGTAACATTATTCATTAAAACCTCCTGCCCTATTTTGGCAAAATTCCGAAAAATTAATCTTCTGATCTAAGTCCAATTTTGAGTTAGCTACCTTCTAGACATTCTCTAGATCATGTATGCGAAAACGGTGCGTCATTTGAGTTAACGATTACCGAGTTATGAACGTTTTAGTGAAAGAGGTGGGAATAGTAAAGATCCGTAGTCGACCGAACTTCAAAAATACATTTCACCTATCTAGACCCGTGGCTTCGAATTGGAAATTTTATGATAAATATTACAAATACCAAAGATGATTTTATAAGTGGTTTCGTAATTAAATACGTTTCCAGTGATTTATTAAAAGTGTTGAAGTACGAGTCTCGAAATAGTGATTCTCAGAAAAGTCAACCCTAGGGGTACTACTTTGACCACCCTTTTTGGCTAAGTTAAAAAGGGAATTTCGAGTCGACTAAAACACGAAACTTGTTAAGAATTATCAAGACCACGTATTGGTGCAAAGAACGAGGTTATAATTGATTAAGTAAGATATACGAAAAATCTGACATTAAGGGTGGGTTCGAGGTGTGTTTTGGACTAAACTTACATGACTTAAGTTAAGTTATACTTAACCTTCGAAATGTTAAGTGATTGACCTCGGTTGTTGTGACTATTTATAGATCACTGGATCGACACGAGACACACTACCCCTACAGGATTACCAGGCAAGTTTCCAATACTTGGAACTGTTGTTGTGATAATATATATAATGATTGTTGTATACCTATGCCATAACATGCATGCCTACTTTCAAGTCTATTGATATGCTTGTTCCCTGAATTGATATTGGCTTATAGACTAGATATGAATTATCAGTTATAAGCAAGATTGTTTTGCTAAGACCCTTAGTGAAGGGCGTATGATATTCATTCTTTAAATATAAGACCGGGAGTCAGTATTTTGTGATATATAGATAGCCGTGGAAACCGGAGGGATTCCAGCGGCAGAATAGTACTCATTTTGGGGAATGTTATTAGTAAACATTATTTATATTTTCATAAAGTATTGATTACTTGGAAATTACTCTAGGAATGCTATTTGGATATTATCTCAATCGAGAGGTACTATATGAATATTATTTTGAATATTCATTCGCGTATATTTATTTGCTGAATATCATTTTAATATTCATTCGAGCTTTAATTACTTAAATGAATATTATTTTTGAATATTCATTAGAGTTGATTATTAATGAATAATTACTTTGATATTCATTGGGATTTTATTCACTAAATGAATATCACTTTCGGATATTCATTTAAGTTTTATGTATTTGATAAATATTATTTTAAAAGTATTCTTTGGAAGTTCTAATTACTCAAGGAATATTATTTCGAATATTAAGGTTTTGATTACTAAATGAATATCATTTGGATATTTATTTAGAATATTATTTGTTTAATGAATATCAATTGAATATTAATTTGGGATTTATTTATTAAATGAATATTATTTCAAATATTCATTTAAGATTTTATGTACTTGATGAATATTATTTTAAAATATTCATTTGGAGTTTTATTTACTTAAGGAATATTGTTTCGAATATTCCTTTAAAGTTTTGATTACGAAAAGAATATTATTTGGCTATTCATTTAGTATATTATTTATTAAATGAATATTATTTTCAAATATTCATTTAAGGTTTGATTTATTTATGAATATTATTTTAAATATTTATTTGAGTTTATTTAATTAATGAATATTATATTGAATATTCTTTTAAAGAAGAGAGTTATTTAGTAAATAATTCTATGTATTTATTCGAGAATTACTTACGAGCAATATTATGATTTAATCATATTCCTTAATTATTATTGATTTAATAAATATTCTTGGAATATTTATTTAACTTTTTTTAAGTTCTTTTTATAATAATTCATATTATTCAAAGATTATCTTTCATCTTCAGATATGGTGTAAAATAGTTCGGAGTATTTTATGACTATTTTTATCAAGGGGAGGTTCCCAAAACTTTATTTCCATTTAAATCTATCTTATAAGAAGATTTAAATACTCGCTCAACTTCCAAAAATATATAAGGGGACCTCACTTGGAGATGTTATTTATTGGACTGCCCGGTCCTATACTTGCTAAAACTATCTTGCCACTCACATCTTGATTCTTTCAAGCATCGATATGAGTCTGTTTGGTTACCTCCTCAACGCTCGAGGGGTAAGAATTGATGGAACAAGTTTATATCCATTAACAAGCATCAGCTTGGGAAATATTGGTGATTTTTCCTTTCCAACTAGATACGACTACTTTGTGGAGTCCTATCAACAAGTAATATACTTGGGGAAAGGGGGAGGAACTTCACGTTTCAAAGTTATGGATGTGAAATGAACTAGGAGATGCGTAAGTGACCCAGTGGCGCCGGTCCAGCAAATGGCCCAACCGTTGGCCGGGGGGTTCCAGAGGGCGGTAGACAAGTAAATCCGTCGGTGCTTCCTTCTACATGTAGTAAACAAGAGGTGGGGAGCATAACATGCGACTGATCATCGTGTAAATGCTATGTCTCCTGGCGCGTCAAACTCCAGTATTAGTTCATCTCTCAATGTTGGAAATTTCCTGCAACCTTATCATTATTGGCAGGTTTGAAAAGTGTTTGAATTGGAATTGCAATATTCTTCCTGCAAGTTCCTCTATTATGAAAAGTTGATAATATCTGGCTCATCTTTGACATAGCAGATATTTATTCAAAACAAATATATTTTGAGTTACCTTGTAACTTCATCTCATACCTTATATTGGTACTACATCGTTAATGCATGGCATATGGTTTCAAAGATATTTTGGACTGTTATATATTATCACTGTTCAATTATATTTTTGGTGGGCTATTGCTCACCCTTGCTTTATTTATTTATATCACAACAACAGCTAGATCAGATGGCCGCGCAAGGCGTGCTCAGCATAGGCAGGTGTCAGCCGTCAGAGGATTAACCGCTGAGGTCATAGCTACCATTGCTAAGGATGCAGCCTCTGGTAGGCTAGTTGTTAGTATTTGTGCATCAAATGTATTTATATATATGGCATATACCAATGGATGGCAAAGAGCATGTAATTGTAAAATTGTAATTCTTTGGGTTGTAAGAACTCAAACTTGTGATTAATAATATTGACGATTACTCTGATTTCATCTCTGGGACTATAACGGGTTTGTTTTATGTTGTTGTTTTGGGTCACAAGGTTGTAATTTAAATTATGTTGATTTTGTGGTTGGATATTGAGACCGTAACGACCAGATCCCTGACCCTGGATCTGGGGGTGTTACAGCCTCTCCCACGATGTGCATCACCTCCCTGGCATATGCCTTTCGAGAGTTCCGAGTTGTTTCAGCCGCTGTCGGGCCTCCCCAAATCATGTTAATAACTAGCCCACGGGGCTGTATGTTATGACCATGATTATTGTCCCTTCTGTCATTATCTCTCCTGTCGTAATCCCTTCTTTGGGTTCCACGATCTTCACCCTTGGTGAAATTATTTAGCTTTCCTTTGCGGATCAAGAATTCAATCTCATCTTTTAACTACCTACAATCATCTGTATCATGCCCCACATCTCGGTGGAACCGACAATATTGATCCTTGTTTCTCTTTGCGGGGTCTCCCCTGAGTGGCTTCGGCCATCGGAAGTCCTTATCCTTCTCGATCTCTAACAAGATTTGACTCCTAGGAGCATTCAACCTTGCATAGTCAGAAAATCTTGGTCCCATATTCTTTTTCGGTGTTGACTTGGAGTCTTTGCTAGTACGGGGATACTTGTCCCTAGCATCATGCTCCTGGTCTTGTTTTCACTTTTTGGAGTCGTTGTTACCCTTGCAATTACCTCCCGCGGCTTCTTTCTTCATGCTATCCTCAGCCTTGATATATTTGTCAGCCCTTCGCTGGAGTTCAGCCATGTTTTCAGGAGGATGCTTTGCCAATGATCTTTTGAAGAATTCATCAGTGGTTCCATGTTCCAGGGCTACCATGGCCACCTGGTTTTCCATGTCAGTGATGTTCAATGTCGAGTGAACCTCTTGAGGTAGTCTCTCAAGTTTTCGTTCTTTCCTTGCACCACGTACATGAGAGACGCAGAACTTTTTTCGTGAACTTTTCCGCTGATGAACTGGCTAACAAAAGCGGCGCTCAGCTCCCTAAAAGACCCAATTGAATTCGCAGGTAGACGGCTGTACCATCTTTGAGTCATACCTGACAGAGTTTGAGGAAACGCCCTACACTTCAAGGCGTCACTTTCGGGCTGCAACAGCAGTGCGTTTGAGAACGTCCTAACATGATTTGCGGGATCATCCGTTCCATCATATGCCTTGATTGTCGGCATCTTGAACTTCCTGGAGATGTGAGCATTCATCACCTCCTCGGTAAACGGGGGTGTGGGGTCATCAGGATCCCCAAGTGGCATCAGATCCTTAGGGTTGCTCTTGGGGGTTTCCACCCTCGTTGTTCTTCCAGTTGGGGCATCAGCCCTTCTTTGCCTTCTTGTAGGCCTCTCCAAATCTATAAAGGGAATCGGTCCTGATGTTGGAGGAGATTGAGTCTGATTTAACCTAGCTTGTTCTCTTGCCATATCTTCCTTCAATCTTAAGATCTCGGCTTCATGAGCCTTGATCCTTTCCGCAATTATCGACGGGGGTCCATCATAGACAGTTTGATGACTCCTCTGGGGTTCTCTGCTAGCACGTCGCCTTTTTGGGATCTACAATCAAGGGAGAAACCACCATCTGAAGGGGATTAGTCCCTGGATTTGTGTGGACGATCGGGGGTAGCGTACTCTCAACATGGGAAGTCGTCCCTAGGGGTTGAGAAACTTGATGTTGAACGATCGTCCCGGTCGTTGGGGGCACCGGATCCGTGGTGGGCGGAGCAGAGCTAATTGGTAAAGCCTTGGTAGAGCTTGGTGCTGTTCTTCGTGTAGTTACCATGGTTTATGTCTTTTTCCCACAGACGGCACCAAATGTTGTGGAATAAAAACTAGGTTATGAATATTGCGGCTAGGGTTTAAGTATATTCAATGCAAAGGGTGGTTGAGCTTCGAGCTTTAATGGCTGTTTCCGTGTTCGAGACTGATCGATCCTCACAAAGTGCCTACGTATCTCGTTATTGAGAATCAAGCCAAGACGTAGTTCTGAGAATGAGGGGTCAGACCCTTTATATAGGCTAAGAAGCCCTAGAATCGTAGTAGAATTAGGTGACTTGGTGGGCAAGTCACCGCCTTGAGGAAGGTTCCAGATCCTAGTATGTAGGAACCAGTTTCCATGTTGAAATATGTATCTTGGAGGCTAAGTCAGGCAAGAGTAATATCCTTGTTTGACTCTTATTTGCTGAGCTGTTTATTACCCATAATATTAATTACGAAATTAATATTATAAATAGGGTTTTGGGCCCATCTGGTGGGCCCCACGTTTGGACCATTCTAGGTCTAATTAATGCCACATTAAATGTGTCTTTAGGGCTTACTTTTAGCCCATATCAGTTGCTTTTAGTTGCTTTTAGTGTATTTCTAAAAGGTGTCTTGAATTTTTTAGTTGCTTTTAGTTGATTTTAGTTGCTTTTATTGTATTAATTAGTTAATGTGCATTAGATGCTTTTAGTTGTTTTTATTGTATTTCTAAAAGGTGTCTTGAATTTTTTAGTGTATTTCTAAAACTAAGTATTCTTCACTGGGTAAATTGTAGGAATGGATAATATTCCTGTGATAGTGCAACACAGTGGTCAATGGATGAGAATTCAACATATTTAAACTTTCAAGCTTTTGGGATTCTAATTCCAACCAATTGCAACTATACTACCTTGGAGTCTATCATATGCAATGAACTAAAGTTGCAACCAGATACAACATCAGTGAATATTGAATATCAAGTTAAACATGGTTATCCAGCTTTTAAAATAATTGATGATCACCATGTGAGCTTCTATATTCAGCTCAAGAAAACTGATGCAGACTTCACAACGTAGCCTCTCTCTCTGACTGTTACAAACAAAGATATGCAACCATATTCAGTTTCAAATCGTAGTGGATTAACAGGTAATGATGTTGGTTTCGAAGTTACAAATACAGAAAGAGTGTCATCTAATATTGTTGATAACAACAGTGAGGAAGCAAGTAAAGATAATATTGAAGATTTACGTTGATTTTGCTGAAGAAATTTCTCGACAAGTGATTGACATGTCTCCTGAATCAAGGACAGAGGATGAAATAATAGAAATTAGCAGCGATGAGGTAATCACAAACAACCAGAATCGGGAGATATCTTTGAATCAAATATATAAAGATAAAGAAACCTTGCAGATGGTTCTCAGTTTCTATGCAATCAAGAACAATTTTCAGTTTAAAGTGAAGAAGTCTTGCAAAAGAGAATATTTACTTAAATGCGTTGATGAGGATTGCAAATGGTTGTTGCGCGCTTCCAGCAATGGCAACACAAGTCAGTTTATTGTTCGAAGGTTGGTTAATATTCATACTTGTTCTCTTGAGATAAGGTTTAAAGACAAACGCCAAGCTACCACAAGTCTTATAGCATATGTCATCAAGCACAAATTTACAAATATTAAAACAAAATACAGTGTTGCAGATGTAATCAGAGATATGAAGCACGCTCACAATGTGGAAGTGAAGTACAACAAAACTTGGAGATCTAAAGAAAAAGCTGTAGAACTTATAAGAGGAAATTAAAATGAATCATTTTCCAAACTTTACAGTTATTTGTATATGCTATACACTACAAATGCAGGATCGATAATAGAGCTGCAACTAACTGAAAATAGTTGCTTTCTCTATGTTCTTGTTGCATTGCATTCGTCGATAAAAGGTTGGAATTACTGCCTTCCAGTTGTAGTTGTCGATGGAACTTTTTTAAAATCAACATACGGAGGAACATTGTTGGTTGCATCAACTCAAGATGCAGGTGGGAAATTATTTTCCATTAGCATTTGCTGTAGTAGATTCAGAGAATGTTCTGTCATGGGATTGGTTTTTTCAGACATTTAGAAAAGCTTATGGCGGAAGGGAAGATATGGTAATAGTATCAAATCGTCATGAAAGCATCATCAAAGCAGCAAATAAATTTTACCCAGAAGTACCAAATGTGTTCAGCATCTTTCATCTACTTGGCAACATTAAGAGTAAGTTTAAGAAGAATTTGAAAAAGGTAAAAGACATATTCTTCTCTGCTGCAAATGCTTATACATTGAAGAAGTTTGAATATCATATGAAAGAATTACAGAAAGTTGACCGGAGAGTTAAGCTGTTTCTAGAAGATGTGGGATATGACAAATGGGCCAAGGTTTATTCAGTGAATAATAGATATTCAAACATGACGTCGAATATTGCAGAATCTTTAAATTCAGTAACCATGGAAATCAGAGAGTTACCAATATGTACGTTGTTGGAAAGTATGCGAGCTTTGATACAAAAAATGGAACTGGAGAAACAGGAATGAAGCACATTCAACCTGCACAAGATTAACTAGGAAATACGAAGAACTTCTGAAGAAAAACTATACCTTCTCTGTTGATTTCAATGTAAATTCTTCATACTCTACTACAAATTTAGTTTCTACTCTTTTATATTTGTTTCACTTAATTGCAAAGAAATTGATAGGTGAACCCCACAAACGACATATTATTTGAAGTGCAAAAAGGTGACAAAAAGAATGTGGTTGATATTGCTAAAAGAAGTTGCACATGCAACAGGTTTGTGTAATTTCTTTTAATTATGTATATCTGAATGTCCATTTTAGTGCATTTTTTAATAGATTTTCTTGATCACTTTATTAATAAGCAGGTTGCAAATGGACCAAATTCCTTGTGCCCATGCAATTGCAGTTTTTCAAAAATGTAAGCTGGATCCTTATGATTTTTGTTCAGCCTATTACCAAAAAGAAACTATGGTTGCAGCTTATAAAGAAAATGTGTATCCTGTTGGGAACAAAGACACATGGTAAATACCTGAATCTGTGAAATCAGTGATAGTACTCCCTCCAGAAGGAAGAATTCGAGTTGGAAGACCAAAGAAAAGGAGACGTAAGTCTAATTGGGAAAGGAATGCACACACAGTCAAAGCAATAAAATGTAGCAAATGCAAGCAAACTGGACATAACAAGAGGAGTTGCAGAAATCCAATGAAGAACAATTAGTTGTTATAGCAAATAAATATGGCATACATTGATGTATATGAAATTGAGTTGAAGTATAACTTTGATTTATGTGGATTAAATTTGGCATACTTCATGTATAGTTGTTATTTCAAAATTTATGTGGCGGTTACATTTTTGGTTAAACATTGCTTAAACAAAGATGTAACTAATTTCAACCAAAGATTCAACTATGTTCAACCCTATTCAACTAGGGTCAAACATTTCACTGTAAAAAGGACAACCCTTAAAATGTAAACTTAAAACAAAGTATGAAACACTGGATTGAACTAAATTCAACCATAGATGCAACTATATTCAACCCAACATTCAACTAGGGTCAAAATGTTTGGTTTGGTTCGAATCGAAATCTTAAACCCAAACATGCAACTAAATTCAACAAAAGATGAAAGTAATTTCAACCAAATATGCAACTATGTTCAACCCCATTCAACTAGGGTCAAACACCTAAATGTAAAAAGGACAACCCTTAAAATGTAAACTTAAAACAAAGTCTTAACACTGCATTCAACTAATTTCAACCATAGATGCAACTATATTCAACCCAACATTCAACTAGTGTGGTTTGGTTCGGACTGAAACGGTAAACCTAAACATTCAACTAAATTCAACCAAAGATGCAACTATGTTCAACCTCATTCAACTAGAGTCAAGGCTGAAACAATACATGTAACTAATTTCTACCAAAGATGCAACTATTTTCAACCCACCATTCAACTATAAAAAAAACTTGTGTAATAAACAACAAATTGAAAAAGCATGGACCAAATATAGTGCAATGCATAAGATGAGTTATAATTTGAAACTAGTAAAATGTAAGTAAGAATTTTTGAAATATTTAAACTTTCCAACCATAAGCAAAAAAGATAAAACTAAATCCATAGCTCATAAATTTAAAATTAATACAATGTTGAAGCAAAGACAATACTGATAGGCTTGAATACATTTAAAATTGGTCCACATAAAGCTTATATTGTTCTAATAAATCAAAGAAACTACATTGCCTATTTCTTCCTTTCCTTCTTGGTTTTTGGCAAATCATTTGCAACCTTTCTCTTTCTTCCTTCAACTCTTCCAGTCTTTTTCTTCTTTGGTACAGAATCTTCATCTCGAGCATGAAAATACTCAGGATCACTTTCATATGCATAAATCTGCTTCGCCATTCCATAAGCATAAAATGAAAACGAAATCCTACTTCTATGGGAAGCAAACTCAAACGAATTTCTGGGGAAATCCTTTTGAAAAACCAAAAACTCAGCAACTGAGATCATCGCCACTCCACTGTCACTGAATGGAATAAAGTAAAAAAAATCATAAGGTCAAAGAGTTGTCAAAACCAACAAACCAAAAATTAGATTTTTATATAATAGTTGTTATGCCATATTTTCGGTTGCCTCTATTATCTCCCAAATTTCCAATATTACTAATTATTAATTCAGATTAATAATTATAACTTAATCGCTAAGTTTTATCCTCTCCCTAAAACGAGGAAAAAATCAATCTCAATCAATCAATAACGGAAAATATCTTCAAACGACATTCTTCAAATCAGGAAGATATCACAACGATAAGATTAAATCAGATAAAATCAGTAATTACCCAGATTAACGAAGTTTATCCCTAAAGTCTCTAAGGGATAGACACAAATCAATTTCACAGAACTGTGTTGGCTTGATCCTTATAAATATAAGGTATGCAGGCATCTTGAAAAAGGATCCGATGCACGAGACAAATCGAGATACCTCTCAAGTCCAGCCCCAAACATCCAAAATCCCAAATCCCCCTATTTTCATGATTTCGTTATTCCAGCAACCTCCGAAATTTGTTATCACCAAATTCCTCCGTTAACAATTGGCGCTAGAAGGAGGGGATATATTTTTTGATTGTGGAGGACAATCAATTCATACGCATGGGGGGTTCTCTTGGATATGGAGCTGCTTTAATGGAGGAGCTAAGCGGTGGAGGCGGTGGCTTTATTCTTAATCAAGATAAGTTTTCTTATGATTTTGTCCATACAAATATTTTATCTTATAAAATTCGTAGTAAATTCACTACATGTTGGATTTTGATGATTTTTAATGATTCCGAAAGCTTGTTAAATTGCCTATAACTTTCATTTTTTGAGTTTTCTCAGATTATATATCGATCTATTCTCGAAATCACAAAATACAATCAGATCTCGTTTTATCAGCATCGAGAAGCAGATCAACAGACGTTTTATTTGATTCCCGATTCATTATAAGTCCGTTTTTTATGAGCCATATATCATCGGAAAGATATTTTCGTTATCTACAACTTTCGTGCTTTGTGTTTTTCCAGTAAAAATCGTTTAGAAGGTCAAAAATGTCAAAAACAGATCTGGGCAGAATTTGAATTGTGAAGATTTTCAAGATTTTAGGTGTTATCTTCGTGTTACATGATTTTGAAGGGCTATTATTCGAAGAGTTTAATATTTTGGAAGGTCCTCCTTTTTGGGGGTAATATTTTGGAAGACCCTCTTTTCTAGGAATAAATTTTGAAGGCTCTTATTCGAAGAGTTTATTATTTTAGAAGGCCCTCCTTTGCATGGGAAATATTTTGGAAGGTTCTTATTCGAAGAGTTGATTATTTTTTAGAAGACCCTTCAAGTATTGCTGATATTTTTTGGAAAAATCTTAGGATATTGATATGGCTTTGGGAAGATGACCTCCTCTAAGGAGGGTCTCCTTTATTTTTTTTGTTAGACGACCTCATCTAAGGAGGGTCTTCGTAATTTATTTAAAAGACGATCTCCTCTAAGGAGAGTCTTAGTGAAAATGAAGAGAACTTCGGAAAATCCACCTCCTGTGAGGAGGGATATTTCTGGAATGGGGAACGACCTCCTTTGAGGATGGTATCCCAAATTATTAAAGTCCTTGCAAAAACCGTACTTCCGGGGGGATGTCCGTACTTCCGGCGCCTCATCAAGGCACGAGCTTCGGAAAATCCACCTCCTTTGAGGAGGGATATTTCTGGAATGGGGAACGACCTCCTTTGAGGAGGGTATCCCAAATTATTAAATTCCTTGCAAAAACCGTACTTCCGGGGGGGATGTCCGTACTTCCGGCGCCTCATCAAGGTTCGAGCTTCGGAAAATCCACCTCCTGTGAGGAGGGTATTTCTGAACTAAAAACTGATCTCCTTTGAGGAGAGTACCCTAAATTATCGAAATCCTTGCAAAAACCGTACTTCCGGGGGGGATGTCCGTACTTCCGGCGCCTCATCAAGGTTCGAGCTTCGGAAAATCCACCTCCTGTGAGGAGGGATATCTCTAAAGCATTTATGGAAATTCTGGTGGATATGTCCTTCTTTGAGGAGGATATTTTCTGGAATACGTTATGGAAACTCTAGAATACGTCCTTCTTTGAGGAGGGTATTTCGGAGTGCTTAATGGAGGATATTTCTTCGAATATTTGCTTTTCAGGGTATTGCTCGGAAAGCTTTGCACGACTCTGCGAATAATGCTTGGATGGCTCTCCAAGATACATTCTCTCACACCTACAAAACTTATTATTTACATATCGCATATTGTCTTATTTACATCTACATGTATATTACGGGTCCATATTTTTTACTAATCTTCCTCTCCTAGCTGTTTTACTGACTCAGGAAATTTGGAAGCTTGAAGAATTTTAGTTCTCCACTGCAGCAAGCTGCACTGAAGAACTGGGGGGTAATTGTTACGCCATATTTTCGGTTGCCTCTATTATCTCCCAAATTTCCAATATTACTAATTATTAATTCAGATTAATAATTATAACTTAATCGCTAAGTTTTATCCTCTCCCTAAAACGAGGAAAGAATCAATCTCAATCAATCAATAACGGAAAATATCTTCAAACGACATTCTTCAAATCAGGAAGATATCACAACGATAAGATTAAATCAGATAAAATCAGTAATTACCCAGATTAACGAAGTTTATCCCTAAAGTCTCTAAGGGATAGACACAAATCAATTTCACAGAACTGTGTTGGCTTGATCCTTATAAATATAAGGTACGCATGCATCTTGAAAAAGGATCCGATGCACGAGACAAATCGAGATACCTCTCAAGTCCAGCCCCAAACATCCAAAATCCAAAATCCCCCTATTTTCATGATTTCGTTATTCCAGCAACCTCCGAAATTTGTTATCACCAAATTCCTCCGTTAACAATAGTACTCATATTGATTCTTCAAAAATACATTCATTGTACATCATCGTTCGAAAACAATCAGTCTTAGACTTTTTCGTATAGCACTTTGCTGTAAATTTGATATCAGTCCTAGAGTAAAACTCGGTAAGCAACAGGTAATTAGGTACTAGCATAGACAATGGCATTAGTGCATTCTTGACAATCAATATAATGCCTTCACAAGACAATGTATTATGAACACGGATCATCCTGTCTTTGAAACTTACTACAGCAAGAACCCAATGCTTTTTCTCATCCAACCAAATTGGAATTAGCACATTATCAACCAAATACCAAGGAGTAGAGAAAGGTAGGGATTTTCCATTAATAACATCAAAGATATCTTGCTTTGTAGTAATTATGCTTTCAATATTTGTAGATTCAGCAACTTTTGAATATACAAAAGAAATTTTTTGCTGGAACTGGCAGTCAGATGTAGTAAAGCTCAGCTTACAATCAGGATTGTACTTTGAAAACTTTCTCAGGTAATACAAAAACACATCAACATGCTAAAAAAAATCACTTACATGAACAATTAAACAGGCAAAAATGTAGCAACCTAAATAAACTACTTATGACATACTCCATAATCCATAAGCAACGACATAAAAATATTTAAACCACAAACAACTAAATAACGATAGCACTCATAGAATTTGAGAGATTGTTGCTACCATATTCCTCGGTGTGAAACCAACTTTTTTCCGAGATTAAAGCTGAGCCCAACTTTAGTGGAGGAGAAATAACATTAGCTTCTTTTGAATAAAACTTTTTCCTGAAATCAAAATAGTAAAATAAGTCACACATATCTAAGTAAAGCAGAAAAAGTAAATATTAAATATAAACATTTATATTACTTATTCTTCTTCATCAGCAGTACTTTGTCTAGCCAATTGTAGTACTCTACGCTTATACCCATGTCTGGTAACTTCCCAATTTTGCCATCCAATGGGCAAATAGATTTCAAATTATCAAAATCTTTCAGATCACTAGTTTGTTTTGAACTAGATTCAAAATGTTGCAAAAATGGAGAACGCAAATATGCAGGTAGCTTCACAGATCTTTTTGGAAAAACATGAGTCACTTTGCCCAACTTAGTCGTACTACTTCCACCAACATTCGGCAACACAACAACTTTTGATTTGTACTGAAAAACATGAATTTTTTTTAGAAAATTATGTAGTTATATGATATGAAAATCCACAAAAAAGAGGAACTAAAAACAAGTTAAACTACAGGGAACAAAAATAACTGTAAAATGGAAAATATAAAATATTTACCAATCCTGCATCTTTCTTCTCAACATCCATTGATTTTTCGAATGCATTTTCAATATCATCAATCTTGTCATCACAAACATTAGCCTCGCTAATCTCACGTGCAACCTGTAACACAAAATGTTCAGCACTTTCTGCACCTAAATTAAAATCTGGTGCAATCACTTCGTCAACCCTAAAATTTGGTTTTGCAACGTCTCGATCAAATAAATCTAAACTATTAAAAACTGGTTCAATGACCTCTAGAGGTACTTCAACTTCTTTTCTATTATATTCAGTTGTGTATGAAATATTTCTGTCATGATCTTCAACTACAAAAACCTTCTCACGATTTAGCCCTGAATTCTCCATAATTTTTGTAACCAAAACATCAATTTCATCATCTGTAGCATTTGTTTGAACAGTAGGTGCAACCTCTACAACCTGTATCACATGTACATGTTAGAATGTAATCAATAAAATAATAAAGCTAAAAAATGAAGGCAAAAAGTTTATAAAGAATTACTTAATTTTTTTTCCTTATTTGGATCTGTCTCTAATGTCTTCATGATACTTTCAACTTTTTCCATCGTTTCTGGAGAAAAATCATCTTCCAAAATTCGATCATTCCCGCATTGTTCATCAATTCCCTCATTGGATAATTCTTCATTAATTGCAACATTTGGAGAATTGATTCTATTCGGAGAAAAATCATCATCCAAAATTCGATCATTCTCGTATTGTTCATCAATTCCATCATGCTCAAATACTTCATCAACTGAAACATTTGGAGATTTGGAATTACCCTTAGGGGACACCTGTTTTGATTGAAGGAGAAAAAAATTAATTCTTAAACTACAAAAAAAAAAAAAACTAGAATACCAATGAATAACTCTAAATTTATAAGCTGAAAGGATAATAATCAAACCTCCTCTACAATGACATCATTATGTTTACTATTTACTTTCTCACAATCATCAGTAACACCGCCATCCTGAAAAATATAATAACATCTTGATGCAAACATAAAGAGAAAAACAGAATAATTGAAAAACAGAGAGAAACAGAAGGAAAATGTACTTGCAACTGAAATCAATCAAAATCAACCACATGTGCAACTTCCTATTATAAAACAATTAAATTTTTTTGAATCTGAATGGGTGCCCCTGCGGGGCTTATAGTTTATAAGATCTTCGTGACACTGTATAAAAAGACGTGACCATCAGTAGTTTTTTAAAAATATGTTTATTGAATGTCAGGTAAAGATCGTATAAGTGAAAATATGTTTCCAACACAGTATAACTTAAAAAAAAGTATAAAACTGCGCATAGAAATATTTATAATACTTGCAACTGGAATCAATCAAAAGCAACCATATATGCAACTGGAATCAATCAGAAGCAACCACATATGCAACTTCCAATTCTAAATCAATTAAAAGGTTTGAATCTGAATGGGTGCCCCTGCGGGGCCTCTATTTAACAAAATCTTTGCAACACTGTATAAAAAGACGCGACCCTCGGTAGTTTCATAACACTGTATAGCTTTAAAAAAGTTAGAAAACTGCATATAGAGGACAGGTGTTTGCACTAAATCACGTAAGCGTACGTGGTCACAAGTAATATATGAATAAGTCAAATTCGTTCCCACAGAGATCTGGTAATGGTTTTAATTTAGTAGATGTACCTATGCAACAATGTATGATTATTATTCACTGCTAAGACAATTAACAAAATTGGGTTTTGATTATCTAAATTAACTAAGAAATAAATTAACAACTAAGAATTAATTATCTAATGAAAATTAAAATCGAATTACTCCTACAAGAGTAAACATGGGATCCTAACTTCATTAAATACTTCGCTTAGAGTTGATGCATTTAATCAATGCATGTGATGGTTATGATATCTGATCAGACAACACGAAACAAGTAAACGCTACCTCTCAGTATACGAATACCAAACTAAACATACATCCACAAAAGAGATAGAAGATGAATAGACACCAACTATGCTTAGACCCTATATCTCTATAAGATTTGAAAACATAACGGTTGAAGAACAAGTTGTCTATTAAGATCACATAGGGCATCATAATATCTCTATTTACGCTACAAATCATGATGTTAAAACATCAACCTATCCTATGCTAGCATGGCAAGTTCTAAATCTCAAGATCCACTCTCGTTTCGCAAGAGATTAACAAATTAGATGTCCGCGACGCATCTAAACACATGAAACACAATCATACAAGGATATCAAGATTCACCACACATAAATCTTTAAAGCAATCAAACTACTAAGCTACATAGATAAATCCGTTAGAATCCCATGACAACGATTAGTTCATAATTGAACCTCTCGTCATCATGGGATCAAGTGAAACCATGATAATGAAACAAGATATGAATTCTATGTTATAATATGCTAACTAATGATGTTACCAAATTACAATGGTAGGATGTGTTTAAATAAGCTCTAGAAGTCTTTCCCAGCAAGAAATTCCCCAAAATAGAGTTAAAATAGAATTTTTACAGTTTAGCACAAAATACGTTTCCTAAACTGATTCTGTTTCTAAGGAAAATTCGTAGCTGACTTTTCTTCAATATTTCTGGGCCGTTCCAGTTGTAATTGGACATCTGGACCACTTTAGAATGATAAAGAATCTCGTTACCTTCGCGTGGACTGTAAGATCGTCCAAAACGGACTTGTAGAACTCAAGATATGGCCAAAACAAAAAATCAGCATTTTCCAGCGGATTAGTGCGCAGTCTGCCCACTATAGTGCGCAGACTGCCCACTTGAATACTGTTTAGTGCGCAAACTGCCCACTCTAGTGCGCAGACTGCCCACTTGGTTGCTGCCCATTTTCTGATTTCCTTTGTTTTTCTTCGTTTTGACTCCGATTTCTCCCGTTCTTTTTCCGCTAGCTTCCATCTTCAATCCTTTAGCCTTATGATCTTCATGGAAGCTTAAAGCAAGCTCCCAATCTTCATTCCCATGCTAACTTTCAACTCCAAAATCGACGAAAAATGCCAACCTTAACGGGAAATTACAAACCTGCACAACTACACAAAACACATCAAAAACACCACAAACTTGAGGCAAAGTAAATCAATTTAAGCCGATATGGAACGCTCCAAGTGGATATAAAATCTACTTATCAACAGGCTAATTTATACCTTCTTCAGCAATAGATCACGAAGTTTTGACAATTCAATGTCAAAATAAGAACGTTGATCAGTTACAATACTTTTTAAATCCTTAACTGTATCTTCTAAAGTTTTCTGACTTGCTTCAAGTTTTCGCAGTCGGCTTCGAATTCTCTGTATTGACATGTCATTTTTAGAAACCCCTGATGATGAACCAGCACCAGCAACAGAGGGGGGAGCATGGGAAACAAAATCATCATCACATTCATTGAAAGTGATATTCAAAGAAGAAGGCTTAGCTAACAACTCCTTCAACCTAAACTCCTCAATTTCTTCAGCAGTAGGAGTAAACTTGACAAGTTGCAACTACAAATGCAAATAAAAGCAAAAATTGATCAGGCTTGCAACAGAACATTGAAAAAAAGGGAGGGAAAAGTACAAAATCATACCTCTTTTGCATCCAATGAAAAAAGTGTATAAACTTCTCCAAACTTAGCATGGTATTCAGTTGTCCAGTTCAAAAGGCGTGGAATGGACACAGTCTTACGGTCACAGTACTTTCCATTCAAATATGGACAACACTCATAAAACCAGACTTGAAGGGCATAAGGAAACCCGATTAGTCTATAATAATTGTCCTTAGAAGTAGTGTTTACATTACTTCTTAATGGTTCAATAGTTAATTTAAAAACTTCTTTCCCCCACGGATATTTATCGAAGTCCTCACCACTTAACAAATCAAGATCACCTTTGGGAATTAGACAATCCGTGTTTGACGTAAGAAGAAAATGATGCAATAAATATAATTTTGCGATCTTCACTGCATCACTATCAGTCTTCCACTTTTTAGACAAAAACAATTCCTTAACAGAAGCTTTGGACACAGAACTGCTACCTTCATAGTAGGTATTGATAAAACTGTTATCAGACTTCGAATAACCCATTTTATCAATTTTTCCAACACAGAGATGTCCAGTGACGGTTGCGAATTCCTCTATAACAAATTTCATTTTAATGCCACCAACACTAATATACAGCTTGATATGGGCTAAAAGTAAGCCCTAAAGACACATTTAATGTGGCATTAATTACACCTAGAATGGTCCAAACGTGGGGCCCACCAGATGGCCCCAAACCCTATTTATAATATTAATTTCGTAATTAATATTAGGGGTAATAAATAGCTCAGCAAATAAGAGTCAAACAATGATATTACTCTTGCCTGACTTAGGCTCCAAGATACATACTTCAACATGGAAACTGATTCCTGCAAGGAAGGGGTCTAGAACCTTCCTCAAGGCGGTGGCTTGCCCACCAAGTTTCTGACTCCTACCATAATTCTAAGGCTTCCCAGCCTATATAAAGGGTCAGACCCCTCACCCTAGAACTACGTTTTTTGGCTTGATCTTTGATACACATCAAAGTACGTAGGCATCTTGTGAAGGCCGATTCAGCCACGAGCACGAGAGCAGCCATTAAAGCACGAAGCTCACGCACCCTAGCATTAAATACAGCAAACCCTAGCCACAATCTAATAACCTAGTTTTTATTCCACAACATTTGGCACCGTCTGTGGGACGGCAACATCAACCATGGTTAACACACGAAGAACACCAGCAACTACTACTGAGGCCTTACCCCTCAGCTCTGCTCCACCCGCTACTGAACAAGCATTGAGTGCTGTCCTTATTTGAGAAGAAAGCAAGGTTCAGAAACCCATCTACTACGTGAGTAGGGTGTTACATGGGGCTGAGTTGAATTACTCCCCACTGAGAAGTTTGCCTTGGCATTGATAACAGGCTCGAGGAAGCTATGACCGTACTTCCAGGTACACAAGATTGAAGTCTTGATGGACCAGCAGTTGAGGAACATATTGCATAGTCCAAAGGCCAGTGGAAGGTTGATCGAACGGGAAATCGAGCTGAGAGAATTTGATATCACTTATAAACCCCGGACATCCATCAAGGCTCAGGCATTAGCTGACTTCGTGGTTGAATGCACAATTAGCAACCAAGAAGTCGGGGGGCAGGAGATAGTAATCACCCCTGCAAGAGAGGATAAAGATGAGGATTAACCACCCCTAGAAGAGAGGATAAAGACGAGGAGCTTATACCTGATTAGAAGAAATATTGGGTGCTCTATTTTGATGGAGCATCAAAAACAAAATCTAGTGGTGCAGGATTAGTCTTGCAAAGCCCCGATGGGTTCACAGTTGAGTATGCCTTGAAGTTGGATTTCCCGACAACCAACAACGAAGCTGAGTATGAAGCCCTGATAGCCGGATTGGACTTGGCTAGAATCATGAAGGTCAAGAATCTCAAGGTTTGTGGAGATTCAAGATTGGTAGTCTCACAAGTGAATGGTGAATTTGAAGCCAGGGATGAAACTATGGCCAAATACTTGAGAGTCGTGAAGGCCGTTATGACCCAGTTTGATGAGTGCTATGTGGAGTACATTCCGAAGGAAGAAAATGTTAAGGTCGATGCCCTCTCAAAGTTTGCTTCTTCTGAGATAGAGAACTACGCCGAGAGTGTTTACTTCCAGGTCTTGAAGGCCCTGTATATTAACTCAAAGTTGGTAGCACCAATTGATATAGGGGTTATTGGATAGATCCCATCAAATCTCATCTTGAGACTGGTTGGCTCCCTGATAATGCCTTGAGGGCACAGAAACTGTTAATAAGAGTGTTGAGATAAGAGGTCCTTCATCAGTCCGTACTAAAAATCTTGAATCTCAAATCCCGACACGAAATTTTAGCCTTGATGGCCAAAAAGGTTGTCTGCCTCCAATCGAGTTTGTCATTTGAGTTTAAGGATTTGAATCAAGAGCCGTCAATCGAATTCAAAGCAAGGTCTTGTGAGCATAAGAAGAAGGTTGGAAACCTAGAATCAAGATAAAGGGTTAACAACCAGCTGAGGCACACCAGACTTGAAGTCAAGTGCTGAGTGGCAAGGGAACTTCTTGAACGATAAACCGAGAAGCAAGACCTCCACCATATGTAACAAGGGGGGCAAGAACTAAGGCACTTCATCATTTTTACATCTTAGAATGAGAGTTAAGGGTTGATGATAACCAACAACCATGAATGAATTCAAGGTTTTGAATCAAGGATTCAGCAAATGAGTTAAAGCCCTGAAGGTCACGAAAACTAAGAGTAAAAGATAAGAATGTTTGTTCATCAACATTCAAATTTTTACAATCGACGTTCAAAAGTTGACATCCGAGAGGAGCTCTGGCCGACACCCATTAGCCGAGAGGCATCCGGGAGGAGCTCCGGCCGACACCCATTAGCCGAGAGGCATCTGGGAGGAGCTTTGGCCGACACCCATCAGTCGAGAGGCATCCGAGAGGAGCTCCGGCCGACACCCATTAGCCGAGAGGCATCCGGGAGGAGCTTTGGCTGACACCCATCAGCCGAGAGGCATCCGGGAGGAGCTTCGGCCGACACCCATCAGCCGAGAGGCATCCGGGAGGAGCTCCGGCCGACACCCATTAGCCGAGAGGCATCCGGGAGGAGCTTTGGCCGAGACCCATCAGCCGAGACGCTCTCGAAAAGACTATCCGCGCTGTTTGGGCCATAACTTGAGCTCCAGATATCAGATTTGGACGATCTTACTGTCCACGCGAAGATCTCTGAGTTTTCTACAGTCTTGGAGAGCCTTGGCCGAGATCCATCAGCTGAGAGGTACCTGCAGGAGGCCTCTAGCCGAGACGCTCCAAAAGAGGTTGTCCACACTGTTTGGGCCATAACTTGAGCTACGGATATCAGATTTGGACGATCTTACTGTCCACGCGAAGATCTCTGAGTTTTATACAATCTTGGAGAGCCTTGGCCAAGACCCATCAGCCGAGAGGCACCTGAAGGAGGCCTCTAGCCGAGACCCATCAGCCGAGACGCTTCTAAAGAGACTGTCCACGCTGTTTGGGCCATATCTTGAGTTCCAGACATCAAATTTGGATGATCTTATAGTCCACGCGAAGCTCACTAAATTTTCTACAGTCTTGAAGGATCCTTGGCCAAGAGGCTCCAGCCGAGAGGCTCCCAGGAAACCTCTGGCCGAGATAGTCCAGCCGAGAGGCTCCCGAAGAGAGGTTCACAAGGAGGCCTTCTAACACCCCTATCAACATTCAAACATCACTCTTGATGTTTGAAACATGAATGACAGGTCACCATTTTAGAAAAACAAAGCCGAAGCCAAGGCCATTTAACGCCATTTAGTGCTGTTAGCACCGATTAGTGCCGTTAGCGTCGTCTAGCGCCGTTAGCACCATTTAGTGTTGTTAGTGCCGATAGCACCGTTAGTACTGTTAGCACCGATTAGTGCCGTTAGCTCCGTTAGTGCCGCTAGCACCGTTTAGTGCCGTTTTATGCCGTTTAACGTCGTTTAACACCGTTTAAACGTCGTTTAAGGCTGTTTAGCACCGTTTAGTGTCGTTTAGTGCCGTTTTATGCCGTTTAGCGTTATTTAAACATTGTTTAAACATCGTTAAGGCAGATTAGTGCCGATTAGCATTGAATTAACATTATCGTAAATGCGTCGGTCGCTCCATGCTTTACATCAAGACAATACACGTGAAACACTATTGTATGAAGATGAACCCTTACCCGAGTCTTGGAAAGGACTGTTAAAACTTCAAGGAAAATCTGATCAGTTTTCCTAGAAGTTGGGGGGCAAATGATATGGGCTAAAAGTAAGCCCTAAAGACACATTTAATGTGGCATTAATTAGACCTAGAATGGTCCAAACGTGGGGCCCACCAGATGGGCCCAAACCCTATTTATAATATTAATTTCGTAATTAATATTAGGGGTAATAAACAGCTCAGCAAATAAGAGTCAAACAAGGATATTACTCTTGCCTGACTTAGGCTCCAAGATACATACTTCAACATGGAAACTGATTCCTGCAAGGAAGGGGTCTAGAACCTTCCTCAAGGCGATGGCTTGCCCACCAAGTTTTTGACTCCTACCATAATTCTAAGGCTTCCCAGCCTATATAAAGGGTCAGACCCCTCACCCTAGAACTACATTTTTTGGCTTGATCTTTGATACACATCAAAGTACGTAGGCATCTTGTGAAGGCCGATTCAGCCACGAGCACAAGAGCAGCCATTAAAGCACGAAGCTCACGCACCCTAGCATTAAATACAACAAACCCTAGCCGCAATCTAATAACCTAGTTTTTATTCCACAACACAGCTCATTCGGATCAGGGTGCTGTAGTTGTCTAATAGGAAAACAAGAAAAATTTCATCAGGATTGATGATTATCTTTATTTTTATTTTTAATCACATTGAGATTTGTGATTATCTTGGTGAAAAAGGTCACATTAGGAAATGAAGCTGATCAGTATTGATTTTATTTTGATTTTACCCCGATTTATTTAATAGAAATCAATTTTGGATTTTGTTTTCCAAAAATCGGGGGTAACTGCATTTTTCAGGGACTAACACCTGTCAACCTACGTGTCAACGTGGGTTAGTGGGTCTGAAGGATTTTTGAATATATCTTTATTTTGAGACTCTGATTGTTTATTACTAACTTCTAATTTGAATTCTCAAAGGCAAAAACATTCATTTAAGTTCTCAAAATCTCTAATCAAGTTCAAGATTTCTCAAGTTCTTTTCATATCAAAAATGGCAGTTCAAAGAAGACTACCAAAATCAGTAGCTTTCAAGTTTGGTGACTTTGATTTTATGACTAACAATCATGTTGCAGCAATCACCAGCAAGAAAGGTGTATCAGCTGATTTTCATCCTGTGATGGATTTTATGGCTATTAGACCTTTGCGTTATGCATTGGCAGCATCTCCAGAAATTGTTATCGTAAATTTTAGGGGGGTTATCGTTCGTAGGGAAGGACTTAATTAAACACAAGTTCACTTATTATTCTCACTGTTCAGAAGTGTCAAGAAGATTTTGGGTTGTTTGTTTGCTAACTAAATTTAACTATAAAGCAAGTAAAAATTACGATTTAACGATGGTAAAAGACAATCCAGAAACTAGGGTTCTTCAATAGTATTAATGAATGCGTATCAATCTGTGATATACGAGTCTCATGCTCTTGCTAAAAACATTCCTCTATTGATTATATTGCTCTCTCCCAAGATACAATAGAATGCCCACAACTACACATTGATGTCACTCCCATGATCAAACAACATATAATTACGAACTGTTTAAGCCCAAGGAATTTCTGTTTCATAACTTGCATATTAATCTCCCAATTAAATACTTGAATTACGTCTGTTGTATCATAAACTAGAACTATAAATCCTCTCCCGATTCATTACAATTCCTGAGATACAATTAAAGGTTCGCGACTCCCTCAATTGTGTTAAGTGCTCAACAACATATTAGCAAGACAAAGAAATCACAATATAATTACACAAACATATTAACCATTGAATACTACCCAATTCCCGGATTAGAGAATTAGTTACCCATAATGAATGAAACAATCAAACATATATAAATATCCAAAACCATGATTACAAGAGTATAAAGTAAAGAAAATACAACTTGAAGAATCTCGTAAAGTTTGGATGGAATCCCTTCAATCCTTGCTCTAGTTCTTCCTTTTCTGTTCTCTCTCTTCTTCTCTCGTAATAATAATACACCCTACAATAATCAGCCCCAAAAATTCTATATATCCTAATATAAAAGTGTTTTTAATGGTTTTTCTACAAAATAAAATAAAATCCATATCCTAAAATAAGTTGGATTTTGTTGTGAAATTCGTAGCCTAACTTCCAGGCCTGTTTCTGGGCTGCTCCAGTTGGATTATAAGTGTTGGACCACCTCTGACTTGTAGAAAATTCCAATATCTACGCGTGGGCTGTAATTTTGCCCCATTCTGATTCCTGGAACTCAAGATATGGCCCAAATAAGAATTGTTGCGCAAGCTTTCAATAAATTCCGAAATTCCTTCTGAAAAATCCCAAATTAAGCTGATTTCCTTCCAACTTTAAGAATATTAATTACCTACAATAAAACACTATAATATAATCAGTAAATACCCAAATAATTACAAAATCCTATAAATATGAGAATAAAATCCTATTAAAGTGCATATAAATATACACTCTATCAAATATCCCCACACTTAGTCTTTTGCAAGTCCTCGAGCAAACTAATATAATGCACTAAACTAACTAGTACCACTTCCGTAGGTGATCACGGTTGCATTTAGCATATGCAACAAGCCCTTTAAACCCCTAGGTAGCCCTAGTGGACGAGTGAGGTCTCGTGAGGGCCTATAGTGAATGTACCCACAAAATCCATCTAGCTCATGCAAAAGATTGAATGCCAATACAACACCACACATACAAGTCCTCTCATGCTAAATCAACTTAAGAATCAAAATGAGTATGCAATGTCTTGGTGTCGAAAGTACAAGTATTCACATAGTCTACTCAGTGAACATGCATAAGATCACAAAAGTCCATGTCAAGTGCAAAAATAGTTGGTAAGCATGCTAAGCCCACAAGAAACACATCTTTAAGTCTAAACCTGGGATCTCCTATACCAAAACAAGTAATAACTCACCTTTCACTCACAAAAGAATATTCACTCAAGAATAAGGCTAAGTGTATCACTCAATTCCAACAAAATCATAAACATGCTCGACACTCAATATCAATCTAACTCTAACACAACATACACCATTGATTATAATCAAAAGGTCTTTATTCGGGTTGTAATGTGGGCTAGGGACAAGGTATGTCAAGTAAAGCCAAAACAGGTTAAATGTCAAAAGCCAGTACCCAACAACATAATTCATTCAACTCCCTAAGACACATCCCCACACTTAGATCTTTTTATTCTCTTTTAACAAGTAACTTGACTAGTCGAATGAAAAAGGATCATAGACACATAAGTATGCTCTCATATAAATAATATTTTTTTTTCCCTTTTTTTTTTTCTTTTTTTTTTATTTTATTTTATGTAAGAGAGCTAAATATAACAAGAACAATGATCCATTGATATTATTACAAACTTCGACTAACAAGTAAACAACCAAACCCAATATTTTCCCAAAAGTAATGATCATCAATAAACCCCCCTTTTTGCACACCTTATCACTCCCTTAAGCACTATACTAGCCTTTGACAATTTGGTTCAAGATTAATGTAAGGCCAATACAAGAAAAAGGATATAGGCAAGTAATGTGGTGTGTCACCGAAAGAATAGGATTAAGCACAATGGGGTAACTAATTGATCATGTATAAATGGTGTGGTAATATGGGAATTATAAGGTTATACCTAATTGCCTTTATCATCTTATCATCAAATAGTGTCATGCATTTCAAGAAAGATCTCAAGTAAGTGCTAGCAATGTAAACAACATGTGGACACTCAAGCAAACGAATTAAATGCAAAAGATATGCATATAGGCTCAAAACTCGCTTGGTGCGGCAAATCATAATCAATCCCAGGTAAAAGTCTCTCTAATGTACCTACTTGTACTCAAAGCATGCAAACCAAGTCATCTTGCACATATTCATGTCATTTTAATCACTTACAACAGTCACTAAGTCCACCAGTTTCAACTTGCTAGTGTATGTGTGTGCACAAGAACAAAGCACGTCACTTATCAATCAAAAGCGTCAAGAGCACGAAATTCCTATAGCATGCATGGGTGAATTAAGGCAAATTACAACAAGTAATCTTCACAAGGCTAGAATTATTTTTGTAATTTTTAATTTTCTGATTTTTTTATATGTTTTTCTTTTTTTTTAAATTAATGACTCTATATACAACTATGAAACACATCCCCACACTAAAATGGGTCAATGTCCTCATTGACAAATATCTAATTAAAACAATCCTAAAAATAAATACAAAAATAATTAAAAAATAAAAAATAAAAATAAAAATAATAATAATATACACAATTATACAAAGAAAAGTTAAGAAATACTCCCCAAATGCATAGCTTGAAGTGTGGCTCGAAAAAATGGATCAAGAAATGTTGCCTCCAAGTATTTAATTCCAGGCCCAGCTTGTCTTTATATTTCTTTTCAGCCCGAATTGTAACACAAACAATGTTTAGCTCAAGTGGTTGGGCAGTCAGATTAGGAGCTCTTAGCTTGCACAAATCAGGGGTTCAAGTCCTTGCTCCACCATATTTAATTTTTGTAAAAGGGCTGCCATGCCTTTATAAATATATTCAATCCACCTTAAAACATAAAATGAATGTAGTTGAAGTGGTAGAGTAGTCCAAGTAGGAGCTTGCACATGCCCAGGTCAGGGGTTCAAGTCCCTTTACAAGCAGATTTTTTTAATCAAGACGCAGCTTCTGATCAGCAGGTTTGGACTCAGGTGGACTGGACTACAGCAGATGATGGGCTTGGACAGCAGTAGATGGGCTTGCACGGACAGAAAGAATGAATTGAACTCATCAGGAACCCACGCGCTGGAGAAGTGAACCGGCTGGAATTGCTGTTCGCGCAGGATCGAATGCGCGCACGATGCGAAACTTGAGCGGACTGGCAGAGAAATTAAATGCCAGTTTAATAAACCAAAACCGCGGTATTGAGACCCTGACTACAGAAAATTGAAACGCCAATTTTCCTCAACAAAACGCCGGTTTTAAAACAATTCTCTGACTTAGTTTTTTTTTTTTCTTCTTCCGCCTTGCACTAGTTCACATCAGAGAAATTAAACCACGGGATTGTTGTCAGAATACCGTGGTTTTTACCAACCTGTTTTTTTTAGCCCATATTTTGCACTTTTCAACAAAATAAATGCATCCTGAAACACTTTAACAAATTCATCAAGGCACCTTGTGGGAGTAAAAAAAACAAAATAAAGATATCTATGTCTATGAATAATAATAATAATAATAACTATAATAATGATAATAATATCTAGTCTAAAAATAAAAATTAAAAAAATCAATACAAATTTATTAAACTTACAAAATTTTGGGTTGCCTCCCAATAAACGCTTGTTTAACGTCATTAGCTTGACATCTTGCATGGTAGAATTAAGTTTGAGCTTCTGCGAAAAGCTAATTGACTCCTCTTGGAATATCATCACCCACTAAGTATGGTTTGAGTCTCTGTCCATTCACTTTAAAAATATCACAGAACCATCACGAGTAATATCCACAGCACCATACGGATACACCTTGACAACTTTAAAAGGACCAGACCATCTTGACTTCAATTTTCCGGGAAAAAGTTTCAGTCTAGAGTTAAATAGTAGAACTTGTTGATCAACTTCAAACTCTTTCGGTCTAATGTGCTTGTCATGCCACTTCTTTGTCTTCGCCTTGTATATTGCAGTGTTTTCATAGGAATTGAGTCTCAACTCATCAAGTTCACCGAGTTGCATCAACCTGTTTAGTCCCGCAGCTTGTAATTCCATGTTCAAGAATCTTGTCGCCCAGTATGCTTTGTGCTCCACTTCTACCGGTAGATGACATGCTTTTCCAAACACCAACCTATAAGGAGACATGCCAATAGGTGTCTTGAATGCGGTTCTATAAGCCCATAAAGCATCATCAAGCTTCCTTGCCCAATCTTTTCTGGAGCTAGCCACCATTTTCTCAAGAATTTGTTTCAACTCTCGATTTGAAATCTCCACTTGCCCACTAGTTTGAGGGTGATAAGGTGTAGCAACTTTTTGAGTCACTCCATACTTCCGCAAAAGATCTTCAATTAATTTATTGCAAAAGTGAGATCCTCCATCATTGATAATGGCTCTAGGCACTCCGAATCATGTGAAGACATGCTTTTGTAAGAACTTTTTCACCACTCTAGCATCATTTGTAGGACTCGCAATCGCCTCCACCCACTTAGAGATGTAATCAACTCCAACCAAAATGTATTTATTCCCATGAGATGCTGGGAACGGACCCATGAAGTCTATGCCCCAAACATCAAAGAGCTCAACCTCAAGAATAGGTTGCAAAGGCATCTCATTCCGTCTTGAAATATTTCCCGTTCTTTGACATCGATCACAAGTTGTAACAAAGCTTCTGGCATCTTGATACATTGAAGGCCAATAAAACCCGGACTGCCAAATTTTTGCAATAGTTTTTGTGCTACTGTTGTGACCCCCACACTCTAAAGCATGACAGTGTTTGAGAACATCTGGAATCTCCTCATGTGGCACACACCTCCTCATGATACCATCAGCACATTCTTTGTAAAGAAGTGGTTCTTCCCAGAAGTAGTGTTTCACATCAAACAAGAATTTTTGTTTTTGTTGAAAGGTGAGGTCACTTGGCACAATTCCTCCCACTATATAATTCACGAAGTCCGCATACCATGGTGTAGACATAGACACAGCAAGAAGTGTTTCTTCCGGAAATGCATCATTGATAGGCCTATCAAATCCTACCACTCCATCTCCCTGGTCTAACCTAGATAAATGATCAGCTACCAGATTTTCGGAACCTTTCTTGTCTCGGATTTCAAGATCAAATTCCTGGAGTAAGAGAATCCAATGGATTAGACGAGGCTTGGCATCCTTCTTTGACATTAAGTAACGAATCGCAGCATGATCCGTATAAACTATCACCCTAGACCCTACAAGATAGGATCTGAATTTGTCAAAGGCAAAAATCACAGCAAGTAGCTCTTTTTCAGTGGTAGCATAATTGATTTGTGCATCATCAAGTGTCTTGCTTGCATAATATATCACGTGCATCCGCTTTTCCTTCTTTTGTCCCAAAACAGCACCCACAGCATAATCACTAGCATCACACATGAGCTCAAAAGGCAAGCTCCAATCAGGGGCTGACATTATAGGTGCAGAAGTAAGCTCCTTCTTCAACCTGTTAAAAGCAACAAGACAATTCTCATCAAAATCAAACACACTATCCTTTTCAAGTAAATTACAAAGAGGACGAGAAATTTTAGAAAAATCTTTGATAAAACGACGGTAAAAACCGGCGTGTCCAAGAAAACTTCTAATCCCCTTCACCGATGAGGGTGGTGGTAATTTCTCAATCACTTCAATTTTTGCCTTGTCCACCTCGATGCCTTTACTAGAAATCTTGTGTCCAAGCACAATACCATCCTTTACTATAAAATGACACTTCTCCCAGTTAAGAACAAGATTAGTGTCTTCACATTTCTGCAACACTTGAGATAAACTAGTTAAACAAGAATCAAAGGAAGAACCATATACAGTAAAGTCATCCATGAAGACTTCCATGGTTTTTCCTATAAAATCTGAGAATATGGCCGTCATGAGCCGCTGAAAAGTAGATGGGCCATTACACAAACCAAAGGGTAGCCTACGATATGCAAAAGTACCATAAGGACAAGTAAAGGTTGTCTTTTCTTGATCCTCGGGTGCAATGGGAATCTAAAAATATCCCGAGAATCCATCTAGAAAATTATAATACTCATTACCCGCAAGTCTTTCGAGCATTTGATCAATAAATGGGAGAGGAAAGTGATCTTTGCGAGTAGCATTATTTAATTTCCTATAATCAATACAAACTCTTCAACCTGTTACGGTCCTAGTGGGGATTAATTCATTCTTTTCATTATGCACGACAGTCATCCCACCCTTCTTAGGTACAACATGTATTGGACTAACCCATTTACTATGTGGAACAGAGTATATAATGCCAGCATCTAACAACTTAGTTATCTCTTTCTTAACCACATCTTGCAAATTAGGATTCAATCATCTTTGTCCCTCAATCACAGGTTTATGATTATCTTCTAAAGAAATCCTATGCATGCAAAGAGCGGGGCTAATTCCTTTGATATCCTTAATTGTCCAACCAATTGATGATTTAAATTGCCTAAGCACATTTAACAATTTATCTAGTTCATCATCATGAAGCAAAGCGGACACTATCACAGGGTATGTATCATTAGGACCAAGAAAAGCATACCTTAGATTAGAAGGAAGAGGTTTGAGTTCTACCTGAGGTGCCTCTAAAATTGAAAGTGCCATCTCAATTGTCGGTGTACCTGTATCTTGCATATCAAGTGCAAGTGAGTCTTCAACTTCTTTATCATCTAAGGCTTGTTCCGCTTCCACTAGGTGTGCATCTCCAAGACTTACGATCTCATCCACTATGTCAACAGTGAAACATGTAGCATCAAATGAAGGCATCTTCATTGCTTTGTTAAGGTCAAACTCAACCTTCTCATCACCAACATTTAATGTCAATTTTCCAGCTTTGACATCAATTGTGGTTCCAGCAGTAGCCAAAAATGGCCTTCCCAAGATAATGGGCATCTCAACATCTTCATCCATCTCCAATACCACAAAATCACAAGGGATAAAGAATTTATCCACTTTGACAAGTACATCCTCAATGACTCCCAAAGGATACTTGATAGTCCGATCAGCTAACTGAAGTGAGATTCTTGTCTTCTTGAGCTCTCCAAGACCAAGTCTTCTACAAATGGAGTGTGGCATCAAACTCACACTAGCCCCTAAATCACATAAGGATTTAATATTCTCCATTGTTCCAATAGTGCATGGCAAAGAGAAGCTTCCTGGATCTTTTAACTTCTGCGGAATTGATTTTTGTATGACTGCACTACACTCCGCATTTAGAGTAATAGTTTCCACATCTTCAAGTTTTCGCTTTCTGGACAACATCTCCTTAACAAATTTGGCATATAGTGGCATTTGGGCCAAAGCATCAGCAAAAGGAATATTTATATGCAATTGCCGAAAAATTTGCAAAAATTTCTCGTACTGTTTCTCCAATTGCCTGTTATGAATCCTTTGTGGGAAAGGAATTGGAGGCTCATATGGCTTCACTGGTATTTTCGGTGTGACTTCTTCTTCTTTCTGCTCATCATTCACTTTTTCTGAAATTTCCGCTTCAGCCTCTACCAACTTATCTTCTTTTGCAAGGGCCTTCTCTTTAGGCTTGATAGCCTCAATTTCTGACAATTCTCTTCCATTCCTCAGAGTGATGGCCTTGCAGTGTTCCTTACCACTTGGGTCTGATTGACTAGGAAGTGATCCTTGCTCACGAACACCAACCTTATTAGCAATTTGACCAATTTGCGTTTCCAACATCTTTTGAGATGAAGCCATCTGATCAAGTCTCGACTCGACCTTTTCAAATTTGGTCTCCATGTTGGCAAATGCCCCAGTAGTTCCTTGTATCATTTTATTGAGAGCAACCTCCCAATCAGCAGGTTCTTTCTTTTCCTTTGGTGGTGGTTGATATTGTTGTTGTGCTTGATACTGCTGACGTGGTTGAAAACCAGGAGGTTGATTTTGCTTAGGAACTGTATATGATGGATTAGCCGCATGATTGCTGCTGTAGGAAAGATTGTTATTAGGCCTCTGATTTGGATTGTAGTAGGAGTTATTCTGAACAGGCCATGACTGTCTTCCCTGAATAAAAGATGCTTCCTCTGGGAATTGTTGTGCATAAGAATACTGATTAGCACCATAATCATTGTACCCGTCCATTGGAGAAGAGATAGCATTGACATTTGCCCTTTGTCCACGTACCTCTTGAGTAAGAGCATCCAGTTTAAGAGTTAGCAAGTTCATCATCTCAGTATCTTTTGCTGATTTAGCTAAGCTCATCCCACTAGGTGCCCAAGAATAGTTATTTGCGGCCAATTGCTCAAGAAGTGCTTTTGCCTTATGAACTGGTGTTTTCTTGAAATCTCCACCAGCTGCCACATCCAAACTCAGACGAACATCTGCATTCAAAGATCCGTAAAAAGTACTCAGAATCATCCATTCTGTACAACCGTGATGTGGACATTTTCTCAAAAGTGCCTTGTATCTCTCCCATGCCTGATACAAGCCTTCACCTGGTTGTGTCTTGAAACTGAGAATGATTGTCCTCATTTGTTGAGTCTTGTCAGAAGGATAATATTTGGACAAAAACTCGGTAGAAAGACTTTCCCAAGTAGCAACTGCAGTTTTAGGAAGCTGTTGGAACCATTCCATGGCTCTCCCTTTGATAGAGTAAGGAAACATGTGAAGTCGAATCTGATCTGCAGCAACTCCAGTGATCTTGAATGAACCACACATTTGCACGAAGCGCTCAAGATGACGGTGTGGGTCCTCTCGCTCAATGTCCCCTTCGAAAGCTGAATTGCTCACCATCTGAATTAAGCTCGGATTGATGTTGTACTGAGCTGCGCTAATCTCAGGAGTCTTGTACCTGCAGTTCGCAGGATTGGGAGTCTCATGATCCCAAATAGAAGTCCCATCAAGAACTGGTGGGTCAGGAGGATTAACAATTTGACGATCTCTTGGTTCCTCCATATGGTTTCTTTCTTTCCTTTGCTTTGTCTCTCGCCTTAAAGCTCGAAAAGTGCGCTCGATTTCTGGATCAAATTCTAGATTTCCAGCACTTGTAGAATGTCTCATGCGAGAGTAGTAGCACCTGAAAAGACAAAACCAATCAGATAGGTCTTGGAAACAATTTTGTAAAATCTAAACAATAAGAAATAATTAAACTGAACTTCAAATTGCTGCCTTCCCCGGCAGCGGCGCCAATTTGTTATCGTAAATTTTAGGGGGGTTATCGTTCGCAGGGAAGGACTTAATTAAACACAAGTTCACTTATTATTCTCACTGTTCAGAAGTGTCAAGAAGATTTTGGGTTGTTTGTTTGCTAACTAAATTTAACTATAAAGCAAGTAAAAATTACGATTTAACGATGGTAAAAGACAATCCAGAAACTAGGGTTCTTCAATAGTATTAATGAATGCGTATCAATCTGTGATATACGAGTCTCATGCTCTTGCTAAAAACATCCCTCTATTGATTATATTGCTCTCTCCCAAGATACAATAGAATGCCCACAACTACACATTGATGTCACTCCCATGATCAAACAACATATAATTACGAACTGTTTAAGCCCAAGGAATTTCTGTTTCATAATTTGCATATTAATCTCCCAATTAAATACTTGAATTACGTCTGTTGTATCATAAACTAGAACTATAAATCCTCTCCCGATTCATTACAATTCCTGAGATACAATTAAAGGTTCGCGACTCCCTCAATTGTGTTAAGTGCTCAACAACAGATTAGCAAGACAAAGAAATCACAATATAATTACACAAACATATTAACCATTGAATACTACCCAATTCCCGGATTAGAGAATTAGTTACCCATAATGAATGAAACAATCAAACATATATAAATATCCAAAACCATGATTACAAGAGTATAAAGTAAAGAAAATACAACTTGAAGAATCTCGTAAAGTTTGGATGGAATCCCTTCAATCCTTGCTCTAGTTCTTCCTTTTCTGTTCTCTCTCTTCTTCTCTCGTAATAATAATACACCCTACAATAATCAGCCCCAAAAATTCTATATATCCTAATATAAAAGTGTTTTTAATGGTTTTTCTACAAAATAAAATAAAATCCATATCCTAAAATAAGTTGGATTTTGTTGTGAAATTCGTAGCCTAACTTCCAGGCCTGTTTCTGGGCTGCTCCAGTTGGATTATAAGTGTTGGACCACCTCTGACTTGTAGAAAATTTCAATATCTACGCGTGGGCTGTAATTTTGCCCCATTCTGATTCCTGGAACTCAAGATATGGCCCAAATAAGAATTGTTGCGCAAGCTTTCAATAAATTCCGAAATTCCTTCTGAAAAATCCCAAATTAAGCTGATTTCCTTCCAACTTTAAGAATATTAATTACCTGCAATAAAACACTATAATATAATCAGTAAATACCCAAATAATTACAAAATCCTATAAATATGAGAATAAAATCCTATTAAAGTGCATATAAATATACACTCTATCAGAAATAAATCAAGCTGCTGTTTCACAAGCTTGGGAGAATGCTGATGTAATTGATTCTACTCAGAGTCAATCAGGTAAGATTATTCTACACTTAGGACAAGATAATAAGAGTCAAACAAGATACATAGGCTCAGCAAATAAGAGTCAAACAAGGATATTACTCTTGCCTGACTTAGGCTCCAAGATACATACTTCAACATGGAAACTGATTCCTGCAAGGAAGGGGTCTAGAATCTTCCTCAAGGCGGTGGCTTACCCACCAAGTTTCTGACTCCTACCATAATTCTAAGGCTTCCCAGCCTATATAAAGGGCCAGACCCCTCACCCTAGAACTACATTTTTTGGCTTGATCTTTGATACACATCAAAGTACGTAGGCATCTTGTGAAGGCCGATTCAGCCACGAGCACGAGAGCAGCCATTAAAGCACGAAGCTCACGCACCCTAGCATTAAATACAGCAAACCCTAGCCACAATCTAATAACCTAGTTTTTATTCCACAACACAACTCATTCGGATCAGGGTGCTGTAGTTGTCTAATAAGAAGATATTGAATAAGCTGGTGCTGGACCTTAAAATGTGGCATTTTTATAAAATGCCCAAAGCAACTCTTAGAGAAAGCCGATAGTTGTTCAGCAGACAACAACGCCATTAGCTCTGACAATCGATTGTCAAATTATAGCGGACATGCAATTTTTTTTGTAATCCAGGGGGGCCGTTGGATCGTTGATCCAACGGCTTAGAAGCAGATTGTTAAATGACTGGTCCCTGACAATCGATTGTCAGGGACCAGCATCCTTTTTAAAAAACTGATCCATAGCAACTAAAGTATAAATGAATTTTACACCAGAAATCCAATGCACATATGTAATATACTATAACACACTTTAACTATCACAATTGCAACTAAAATGAAAATAAAAAACCTAAAGAAACTAGCAATTAAAGTACAAACAGAGTTAAATTTCTAACAAACCTCAAATACCAAAAACAGACTACACACTATTTGAACACTCTCACAATAAAAATTGTAAATAGACTTATAAACATAATCAAAAATAAACCAAACCCTTAAAATTAAAATCAGATTATAAAGTTAAATCAACCACACATGCAAGTAAAATACAAAACTAACAATACACAAACACATTTATATATATATATATATATATATATATATATATATATATATATATATATAACTAATAATAGATTTATAAACACATTAGTAACATGGTAATTCACAAGGAATGTACCTGAGGAGGTGGGAATAAATCAGCCCCAAACATTAATTTTGACTTCTTATACTTTAATGGTGATTTTTTTTATAATTTCTGCCCTTCGACTTCTTTGGGGATGCTTTGGCCTTCAATTTTTTTGGGGGAAGCTTCAGTTTGCGTTTGGCATGAGATGCAGATGACTCCGAAACAGATCCAGAAGAGAATCGCGTATGAACCATGTCGATTCTATACAAAAAAACTTCAATTAACTACACATAAACGACAACCAAAACATAATATAAATTGCATGCAAGAGCAAAAGCGTCAGCTGAATATATGTCCATAGAGAAAACTTAATCATACATTCGAAATCAAAAACCTAGAAATTACCTGAATAAATCGTAAGATGAGAATAGAGAGATGAAATACGAAGAAAACACAGCTCGAAATGGAGAGATACAATCGTAACGGATAGAGATTAATAGAGAGAGTACAGAGAGAGAAATAGTGAAGGATTGGGGAATAAATGAGGTGGGTGGTTAGTCCCTATAAATGCAAAGTAAACTTGCCTATTTTAAAAAAACCGTAATAGTGCAATTAATGTGTTAAGATGGTAAATTTGCAAAAACATACTTTAAGTATAGTATTTTTGGTAAATTCTCAAAATAATTAAATCACGGACACTAGTTTTTGGGACATAACGTTGTCTTCATGTACATAATAATTATGAGAATATTGGAGATGGAAGTCGAACATAAATTTCCCCGCCAACCTCTCTAATACCATATTAAATAATCTGATATTATGTTGGGTAATCAATCTATTTAAAATTTTAAAGTGTTAAAAGGAAAATTCAGTTGGATACTTATATTATATTATAACATATTTAATAAGAGGTAAATACATTATGGTGAATCCTTTATTTTTTTTCTTTTTCCAGGTTGAGAATATTTTAACGAATCAAACATTTTTTTTTCAATTTCTTATGTTAGAACATCTTGTTTAACGGTTATAACTATTTTTTTTTGTTTGGATCAATTTAACGGGTACAAATTTTGACTTTACGAATTCTTTGTTTCAACTTTGTAAATGATACTCTTCGGTCCCATTTATGTTATCCACTATTTCCTATTTTCTTCGTTCGAAAAATATTGTCGAAATTTAATTAATATGATAAGTTATGTGTTAATTATATTAATTTTTATGAAAAATAATACAATTGTTTGGTAGACATAAATTTATTTGACATGATTAAATAAAAGATAAATTTTGATCAATGGACAATAAAAATAGAAAAGAAGGAATAACATTTTTATTTTTGAAAGTGTACTTTCATTTGATTACCACAGTCCACAGAACAAGAACAGCCCACTTCATTTGATTGTTGCGGATTGAACGATGCACCTACCCATGTTACTGACATACCAAGGATGTTTCCGAATATTTCAAGAATCAGTTATATTTATGAAGAACTATTCTAACTTAAAAATATGTGAAAATATTTTATTTTGTTAGAAACTATTTTCTCTTTGGATCAGGGAAAAAACCGTGCATATCGTAGTGGATTATCATTTTCTAGAAACAATCTCTTTTCTTTTTAAACATAGTAAAACCGCACATTTCCTATCCATTTAGCAACCTATTTTTCGGGATAATCGAAAACGTCCCTTTTTTCTTTTACATTCTGAAAATAAGATACAAGTGTGGAACCGTAAATCTATACTATTATATAAATTTTGGAACATTAAAAATTTTGATACCTATTTTTTGGTACTAGTTTTTTGGTAATTCGTGAATTTACTTATTTAACTTTTATTGAAAAGAAAAATAAATATATGATATTTATACTTTTAAAACACCTATAATAAATAATAACATAATATAATTAATGGGAAGTAGTCGCTTGCCTTTTTTCACATTTACTTTTAATTGAAGATATTACATTTTTATAAACACCTAAAAACATCAATGTATCTTCCAATCATTAATATTTCCTTTCGAATTAAAACATGTTACCTTTTTAATTTAAAACTAATCTTCGTTAATATTTTACTATTATATAAATTCCGGAACTTCATAAGTTTTGGTACCTGTTTTTTTTTTACCAGTTTTTTTGGTATTTCGTGAATTTATTTATTTACCATTTATTAAAAAGAAAAATAAATATATGATATTTATACTTTTAAAACACCTATAATAAATAATAACATAATATAATTAATGGTAAGTAGTCACTTGCCTTTTTTCACATTTACTTTTAATTGAAGACTATTATATAAATTCCAGAACATTAAAAGTTTTGGTACCTGTTTTTTTGTACCAATTTTTTGGTAATTCGTGAATTTACTTATTTACCCTTTATTAAAAAGAAAAATAAATATATGATATTTATACTTTTAAAACACCTATAATAAATAATAACATAATATAATTAATGGAAAGTAGTCGCTTTCCTTTTTTCACATTTATTTTTAATTGAAGATATTACCTTTTTATAAACACCTAAAAACATCAATGTATCTTCCAATCATTAATATTTCCTTTCGAATTAAAACACGTTACCTTTTTAATTTAAAACTAATCTTCGTTAATATTTTACTATTATATAAATTCTGGAACTTTAAAAGTTTTGGTACCAGTTTTTTGGTACTTCGTGAATTTATTTATTAACCATTTATTAAAAAGAAAAATAAATATATGATATTTATACTTTTAAAATACCTATAATAAATAATAACATAATATAATTAATGGTAAGTAGTCGCTTGCCTTTTTTCACATTTACTTTTAATTGAAGATATTACCTTTTTATAAACACCTAAAAACATCAATGTATCTTCCAATCATTAATATTTTCTTTCGAATTAAAACACGTTACCTTTTTAATTTAAAACTAATCTTCATTAATATTTTCTTTCGAATTAAAACACGTTACCTTTTTAATTTAAAACTAATTTTACAATCATTAATATATACCCGAAAATATCACACCATATTTTTCAATTGTTAATAAAATATATTAAAAATCTACATACGTTGTTTATAATAAAGAAATATTAGTATAATCCGTAAATATGAGTATATTAAAATTATATTCAATTAAAATTAATTAATAATTATATAATACCCGAAACATTAAAAATTTTGGTACCTATTTTTTGGTGAAAGAATGCCCAAAATACCCAATTTTTACCTACCCACTGCCCAAAATACCCAATTTTCAAAATACCGTCCAAAATACCCACGGGTCACGCCCATGGGTCGGGCGCAACCCGAGTTACTGTAGCAGTCGGGAACTCAACTGAGAAACCACCGCCGACGACCAATAACAATTTGGGCTTTTCGATTCTGGGCAATAACACGCTGTAAAACATGTATGGACGTGTAGAGGGTGAAGAGACGAAGTTATTGGTGTGTAAAATGTGCCTGAAAAAACACGGGAGAGGGGTGAACAGGAGGGAGGAAAAATCGATCGCCGGAAACGCGATTTGAAATATAAACCTTGAGATCTAGAATTATAGCAAACGATATGAAATTAAACTTGTATAGGATTGTCTACGAGATGAAGGCTGTTCGATTGGTATGCTTTTTGTGACTGGAAGACCACGGTAAAGGGGTGAACGAAGAATAGGGGAGAAGTCGTCGGCGAGAGCTCAGTCGCCAGAGCTTGGAGACGAAGAAGAACATGGATACGCATTCAGATGTTGCGTATCATCAGATACGCTATCCTGTAAGGCGCAACCAAGCCCACTTACGCCAACAGTGTAGCCCACATACGCCAACCGTGCAAGCGTATCAGCTCAACACGTTGTTTGCAGCGGCGTAACTTCTAAAATACTCCTATTCCAAGGGCGTATCCGAGGATACTCCTCTGTCATGGGCGTATCCCGTGGGTATTTTGGGCGGTTGTTCACGAATCTGGGCATTTTAGACAGGAGATAATAAAAAGTGGGTAGAAAGGGCAATCACCCTTTTTTGGTATATGGTTTTTGGTATTTCGTGAATTTACTTATTTACCCTTCATTATAAAAAAAATACATATGATATCTATACTATTAAAACACCCAAAATAAATAATAACATAATACAATTAAAGGTAATTAGTCTATTGCCTTTTTCACATTTACTTTTAGTTGAAGATATTACCTTTTATAAACACCTAAAAACCTCAATAATATCATATTTTCCAATCAATTCATATCTAGCAATAATTAATATATACCCAGAAATATCACACCATATCATATAATCACTAACAAAATAAAATAGAAATTCGTATTACGAATAGTGACCATTAAATTTTTAGAAAAATCAGAATCATTAGATCTAATTATTAAATATATTATATGATTAAATTAATTTACTAAAATTTCAAGTTTCAAATTTTATCAACGACATATTTATTTTAAATTTTATAATATAAGTTTTAAACCATGCATATCATTAATTAAATTTATATTAAATTATTAATATTAAAATTAAAATAAAATATTTAAATAATGATTATATAAAAATATAATTATAACATAAAATAAAATTTATTACAAATCAATAAAAATCCGTGCATCGCACGGGTTATAAGCTATTTTTATTAATTTATCAAGTTTATATAACTTGCTGTTTATATTATGGAGAAAAATATTCCGTATTGTCCATAAAACTGGTTGACTAGCATCTTGAGTCATAACATTAACGGAGCAGTTCATGCACATCTACAACTAATAGGTACACAAAATAAGCATTTTAGTATTGGTGTGTCATACAATTTTCCCTATATTATACTCTCTCCCTCTAGTTATGTGTTTTTTGTTTTGACTTTGGACATTGTTCATTATAAATGGTTGATTATTAATTTATGCATAATTTATAAAATAAAATATAGTCATGAGTGATATTGTTGGATTCGTATTCATAATTATTTTAGTACAGTGAAATTTTTATATTTAATACTAATACGAAATTGAAGATATTAACGTTTAAAAGTGTGCGTTGACAAAAGTGTCTAGAGGAAACATGGAAGAAATTGAAGATATTAACGTTTAAAAGTGTGCGTTGACAAAAGTGTAAACAAGGAAACATATTTAAAGACGGAGGGAGTACCATCATAACATCATGTAATCACCTAGTTCCATCACCCCACGTCCAACTTATATAATCCAAATGACTTCTGAATGCATATCCACTTTTATGTTTGCATCGTCTTCACCAATCTGACTGCTCAACTGGGCTTTCCTTTTTATTAAATTCTGTCCCATAAAAGCTGAAATTATTGATGTTATTTTTTAGGACAATCAAGAAAGGATGACTCAAGATTCGACCCGGGTTGTCCTATAAAGTGCAGATTTGAGGTTGAGGGAGAATTCTAGAAGGCTTTAAGATGGAATCTAAAGCTGATACTGATCATAATTTGGATTATCAGCCATCACCATCTTCTGTTGATGAAACTGAACAATCACCTTCCGAAACAACTATGTATTCGACAATCAGAGCAGATTCTTTCTGGTACAGGAGAACATTCTCTGATGTCTCTGCATTTTCAGAGTTTACAGATGACAACAGCTATTCGGATTCGCCATCTCCCGTTTGCTGGCCAGCTTTGAAATCACCTAATCAGGCTGTACTTACAAGACTAGGAATGCGACGAAACAAACTTAGCATGGATGATACTCTTGAGAATCAAGAGCCAGTAGATATGGGTAAGTTTTAAATAATGTTTTTCTTTCCAGGATTCCGCTTTAACAATTATCTGCTATGCTCAGTTAGTTTGTTAGTGGTGGCTTTACAATTTGAACAAGGTTCTACCTCCTATTATTGATAGTCCTTCCTGCTTGATTATTGCTTTGCAAGGCCATTTTAAAAGCTTTCCTTGTCATCAGAATAGCCTTTCCCCCTTCACTTATTTATTTTACAGTGTTTTTTAATGGTAAAATTTACTATTATCGTCAAATATTTATATGATTCTTTTAATCTAACATGTTATAATAATTTATAATAAATTTTTATTCTCTAAATTGTTAAATAAAATGTTTACTGATCAATTTGTTTCGTGTGATAAAAAAACCATTGCAATAAAGATTTTACCAATCTTTTATGGGGGCTATATTGTCGCTGTTTCGGTCCTCTCCTGTGTATGTCTGGTCAGGTGCAAAATAAGATTTGCCTCTTTGTGAGACACTAGATAGGTTTGCTAATAATTTTGAAATGTTGACAGAACTTGAAATGATGAAGGAAAGATTTTCAAAACTCTTGTTGGGTGAGGACATGTCAGGAAGTGGTAAAGGAGTTTGCACAGCAGTCACAGTCTCTAATGCCATAACGAATCTTTATGGTAAACTTGCAACATATAACAACTACTAAATTTTTTTTAATTCTGTAATAAAAATGGAAATATTTCTTTCTAATGATTTATCTCACTGTTTCATTTGTGTATATTCTAGCTTCCGTATTTGGTCACCACCTGAAATTGGAGCCACTTCATGCGGAGAAGAAATTGATGTGGAAAAGAGAGATGAATTGCCTTCTATCTGTATGTGATTATATATTTGAGTTGATCCCAGCATCACAAAATTTAAAAGATGGAACAGTTGTTGAGGTAACAATATTTCAAAAAATATTTCTTTTTTCTGTACAACTATTTTAACACAATGTTTCCGATCTTTTTACAGATTATGACAAATACACCACGGTCCGATATTAACATCAACCTTCCAGCATTGAGAAAACTTGATGCAATGTTAATTGTAAGAAATTTTTCATCAGCTCACCATTAAAATATTTTGGCACATACACGGTCTTTAAGTTTAGCTAGCAAAATATTTTCTTAACTTTTATTACCGTGTTCTTTACAGGAACTTCTTGAAGGTTTTAAGGATACAGAATTTTGGTATGCAGAACACGGTAGCATTTCAGGAAATTCAGTGCGCTCAGGATCTTTCAGGAGGATCATTCCTCAGCCTCAGCGTAAAGAGGGTAAGTGGTGGCTGCCAGTTCCTTGTGTGCCTCCTCATGGCCTTTCTGACAAGTCAAGAAAGAATTTAAGACACCAACGCAATTGTGCCAATCAGATCCTCAAAGCAGCAATGGCGATCAATAATAGTATACTTGCTGAAATGGATATCCCAAACACTTATATGTCATCTCTTCCCAAGGTTAGCCAACTACTGCTCTAAATTGCTCATGTTTTTCTTATCTTTCTTAAAATTTACAAAAAACTTTCTAACAAAAATGTAATACCATACTACATTTCTACAGATGAGTGACATCTGTGGTAAATGGTAACAGTTACATCTTGTTTATAAAACAGTCTGTAGATGAGAACAGGACGTGTTTGGATTATTGGGATTTTATGGGCCTTTAGAGGCCTGAAACACATTAAAATCATGCTTATTTACACACGGATTATCAACTCTTGTACAGTTTATTTAGTAAAAATATGAGAAACCACGGGAATAGGGGCAGCTTTTTAACTATTAATAACCTGCCTTAAACTTCAAACTTTCATTTTTCTGGTATTATGTTTGTAGAGCGGTAAAGAAAGTGTTGGAGATACGATATACCGATATATGTCCCAGTGTTCCACAAACAAGTTCTCTCCGGATTATCTTCTCAACTATCTAAATATAAGTTCCGAACATGAAGCACTTGAGCTAGCGGACAGGGTTGAGGCATCCATGTACACATGGAGACGTAAAGCATGCTTAAATCCTTCAAAATCATCATGGAACATGGTTAAAGATCTAATGTCTGAAATTGACCGAAGTGACAAAAACACGGTCTTAGCTGAAAGAGCTGAGATTCTGTTGTTTACCCTGAAGCAAAGGTATCCTGAACTGTCACAGACAACATTGGACACAAGCAAAATCCAATACAATAAGGTTAGTTGTTATTTCCATAATAGAATCATAATTTGTTGAAGAATAACCTAAGGCTAATGAATTTTGTGTGCTTAATACAGGACGTAGGGCAAGCAATTTTAGAGAGTTATTCAAGAGTGTTGGAGGGTTTAGCATTTAATATTGTTGCTTGGATTGAAGATGTATTGTTCATAGATAAATCTACGAAGAACCAGGAAATCACGGAGTCTAGATAACGAGTTTTTGCGAGCTTTTCGCTGGAAACTCAAACTTCAGTGCCTGAAAAGTTGTACAACAAATATTTGTTCTCTGCCAAATTTTGTGTAATATTATATAAGCTATATTCCTTGATTAGCAGAATTTTACTCTATCAGATTAGAGACTGAGAATGAGTTTTATCTGCACTTGTTCAATGTAAATTTCTTTTTCTAAGTAGATTTTTAATTTGCAATCTCATTTTGATACTGACCCCTCACCCCCAAAGTTTTTTTCCTGTAGGAAATAATTATCTAGTTAGATGCCACAATGACAAATCTATTTGCACGCCACAATGTTACTTGCTGGCACCGCCAAATCCTTTGAGGAAGAAACAGAGTACATTCTGGACACTTATCTTATAGTTTTAGTGAACTTCAGATTCTTGACAGCCCATTGATGAAAAAATTAGAATTGTCACATACATGGGACCTTCCCAGAACCCTGCTGATGTATGGGTATCAACCCAAGTCACACATCCGGAGATAACGAAAAAATTGTCCTAATATGCAGATGGTTGGCCTAAAGAAGAATATACATTCGGATATTATCAAGTATTTTTAAAAAGATCAGACAATTGATACCCATTTAGTAAGAATTTAAAGACTTGTTAGAACAGTTTATGTGGATAGTTAGGGCCATTCAACTGATGGTAATCATGACCAAATTACATCAATCAACAGACTACGTTTTTGTATTAAAATGTCACGATCTGAGCTAGTGGACAATGTTGGGCCAGATTTTTATTATTGGGCCTAGTATAGAGTTGGGTTATAGGTTTGTTCAGCCCAGTGACTTAGTCTATGTGGAGATATATAATGTACCCTCTTCTTCAATACAGGACTTATGAATGAGAATGAATATTTAATTTTGTCTTTATTTTCTTGTATTTTTCATTTCTGCAATTCCTTTCATGTTTTGCTAGTTTAATTCTCAATCCATAACTGTCAAGATCATGACAAATGGTATCAGAGCCGACGTTTCCTCGGAAATGGGTACCGTTCATCTCACTTCATATCCACCTCAAAACCCTAATTTCTATCATTCCTACCAGTACCCATACACACCCTTTCCAAACCCTGATTCTTATCCTTCTTACCAGTATCTACCAACTCCAACACCTCCCTATACCTACCACTCACCTCAACCACCACCGCAACCCTCGTATCAGCCCTATACTACTACTCACATATCTGACACATCTACACATCTATCATTCACAGATGGATTGTCTGGATATTTTACTTATCGGGCCGAATTCCAACCACCTCTAACATCTCATTCGTACAATACCCAGCCTATATCTAGTGGTTATATGAGTTCAACTATCACTGCACAACACTATCAACAAGAAGTTGTATTCGTGCAGCAGCCAAACACATACGCTCCTCAGATGTTTGATGAAATTCCAGATTCCCCTGTGCTTGATTTTAATGCCATCATTGATAATAGGCATAAGATAGAAGAGAAACTCACTGAAATACTTCGTACGCTTGAGAAGATGGGGAAGATCTACGAAGATTTGCCAAAACTAATTGAGAAGAAGTGGGTTGGGAATGTTGATAGAGAGGGTGGAGAGGATTCTCAATCAAGGGAGTTGTCCACAAATCAGGTAAATCAGTCTTCTAATACACCTACTCCTGTTTTGGTTGATGATAGTCTAGCTGACTTGTGTAAAGTTGAGAAAATAGTTGATGATGGCAGTGAGGATCCGAAACAGTTAAATGTGTCACAAACTACAATATATGCCCCTCATATGTTTGATGAAATTCCTGAGAAGTTATACGGTGTCCAAATTCCAGCAGTCCCTTTACATGCTCCTACCTCTATTATTTTTCATGTTGAGTCAATTGGGAGAGATTTGACACCACTTTTGTGCAATAAACAGAGTAAGAATGATAAGGAAATGGTTTATAACCTTCACGAGAATGAATATGGTAAATTTTTTGGAAAATTTGGTGTTAATGTGAAGAATAATGTAAACGGAACACAAGTGTTTGATGGATATAACTATGAGTTACTTATAAAGGGATTTCATAATGATGAGAAGTTGGATCTAGTGAAGGAGTTAGTTGATGTTGGAAAAAAATTTCTATGTTCGGATGGTGGTAAAATGTGTAAGAAGCTACATAAGGACGAGCATGGTAAGATTGAGGCCTTAACAAAATATAGAAAATTAGAATTTAATCCTAAGTCTCTGTTTACAAGAATTTGTGTAGTTGGAAGAAGATCAGTAGCTTGCGATTTGTTCGATGCAATGACAGGAGAGAAAATTGATTTCATTATGGCCAGTATTGTAAATACTTATAGGGTGCTGACAGAAATATGGATGCATGACAGAATACAAATTGCCCGTGCTCTCTACCAAGATGCACATATATATCTGTTTGATGATCCATTTAGTGCAGTGGATGCTCATACCAGATCACATATTTTTAAGGAGTGCTTACTGGGGCTTTTGGAGTCAAAAACAGTTATATACATTACCCATCAAGTAGAGTTCCTACCTGCTGCAGACCTAATTCTTGTGATGAAAAGTGGCCGCATTGCACAATCTGGAAAATATGGAGACATCCTCAATTCAGGGAGCGAGTTCATGGAACTTGTGGGTGCCCATAAGACGGCTTTATCTGCCCTTGAATCCCTGAATGCTGCTTCAGTATCCAAAGATTTGAATGAGGGTGAAGATAGCAATATGAGAGGTGACGAGGGCTCAAAGGAAACCAGAAAAGTTGAAGATGGTAAACCACCAGAAGATATAGCAGGCCCAAAAGGACAGATTGTCCAAGAAGAAGAGAGAGAAAAGGGGAGAGTTGGTTTCATAGTATATTGGAAATATATTACAACAGTATATGGGGGTGCTCTTGTGCCCTTCATATTATTGTCACAAATTCTCTTTCGGATATTTCAGATTGGAAGCAATTACTGGATGGCCCGGGCAACTCCTGTGTCAGAAAGTGTGGCACCTCCTGTTGAAAGTGTTACGCTTCTGATAGTTTATGTAGCATTGGAGGTAGGAAGTTCATTTTGCATTCTTGCCAGAGCCATGACCCTTGCAGCTGCTGGTTACAAGACAGCCACACTGCTCTTCCAGAAAATGCATTTGAGCATTTTCCGTGCTGCGATGTCCTTCTTTGATTCCACACCAAGTGGGCGCATCTTGAACAGAACATCTACAGACCAGAGCACGGTTGACTTAAACATGCCTTATCAAGTTGGGGCTGTGGCCTTTTCCGTTATACAACTTCTTGGAATTATTGCTGTAATGTTGCAGGTGGCATGAGAGGTCTTTTTTCTTTTTATTCCTGTCATCGCATTATGCATCTGGTTACAGAAATATTACTTACCTTCAGCAAGGGAACTAGAACGTTTAATTGGTGTCTGCAAAGCTCCGATTATACAACATTTTGCTGAAACAATCTCAGGATCAACTACAATTAGGAGCTTTGATCAAGAATGCAGATCAACTACAATTAGGAGATTTTTTCTTAGAAAAAGAGTCAGCAGCACAGATGTCGCTACTGGTACATGCTCCCTTGGTATCCCTTCGTGTACTAAGAGGGCTAAACTAAATGAAACAGATGGAGATAACTTTCTAATTATTGGGTTTGGCAGTTCAGAGGTTAAACGGAATACATACCTGTATGCTGAAATTTATTATCTTCTTTGGACACTTAACTATGTTGGAATTCAGGTTTTGAATGTTGTAGTAAATCTGATCATCAAGATCTACATATTTCAAGATGAGATTAGGCGACCGAAGGTTGGTGTCTCAAGTGCACTAAAGAATCTTTATACAAAGTCCCTCCAGTATGTGTTTCCTAACAATGTTTTCGCTGGAAAGGTGAGTACCAGTAGGATCCATTTTCTATCAAATGATGACACTACACAGGTAAACCATTGCCACGTCTTGCTGGTTGAAGTTGGATTTTCTAAAGAGGATATCTTTTTTCTTGATTTGGCACTTGAATATGATGTCCTTGTAAAAGAAAAAGTAAGTGTGAGTAGTAAAGTTGCAGAGCCAGTGAGGGATAGTGATATGAGTTTTCCTAAAGAGCCAGAGGACAATATACTTGGCTGGGGTGGTCCTGAAACTTTTATGTTGGCAACTCCAACAACTTATAGTTCACCTTTTTATTTTTTCTCAAATGTGGAAGATGTGTGTGCAAAGAAACGCTTGAGACTTGATGCTACTAAGAGACTGGTACACAAAATAACAGCTGCATTCGAGCATTGGTGCTGTAAGTTACTACAAAGTTTTTTTAATTCCATCCTTGAGGACAAGGATGTTTTGAAGGAGAGGAATATGTCACGATCTGAGCTAGTGGACAATGTTGGGCCAGATTTTTATTATTGGGCCTAGTATAGAGTTGGGTTATAGGTTTGTTCAGCCCAGTGACTTAGTCTATGTGGAGATATATAATGTACCCTCTTCTTCAATACAGGACTTATGAATGAGAATGAATATTTAATTTTGTCTTTATTTTCTTGTATTTTTCATTTCTGCAATTCCTTTCATGTTTTGCTAGTTTAATTCTCAATCCATAACTGTCAAGATCATGACATAAAAATATAGCAGAGTCATAGACAGTATAGAGTCAGACATGGTAACTTAATACTCCAGCTAGCCTTAACACTTTACTAATGAGCAAAGCAATGATGGATGTATTTTTGTTTAAATCATTTCAATTGACACATTCATAAAATCAAATAAACAAAAAATCCAACAATGAAATCCAACTGATTTAACAAAGACTAATGATTAATTTAGCATTCAGGATTACTATCCCTAACAGGAAGCGCAAACTTTGTATCCCATGCATAAGCGAATCTGACGAAAGTTTTGGGCTGTAATGCTCGGCCTTGATTGATTAGGCAACGGCCGTCTGCAGATCTCAAGAACTTTGATGGATCGATGGGTTCTACTGTGTTGAAGTCAGGACACGATAAGACAATGCCACCCACCGGACAAGTGCAGCTGTTGAAAATTATCACTGTCCATTCGGGTTTCCCTTGTACTTGATTTCCTGATGGACCTATGATCACCTTAACGTCGGTGTTTGAGCACCCCCAGCCAGTGGCGGATCTAGCATAGGGACTGGGTGGGAGTTGGAAGTTTCCCTGATTTGACCTTTACTACTTGCCCACTCTTGATTGACTACTGTATATTCATTTTCTTGTAGGTAACAATTATTCATTTTCAGTTTGCTTCATGATTCTTAAAGGAATAGGTGATGAGATCTAAACAACAATGAAAACGAAGATATATATATATATATTGTATATACAGAGTATATTTTAAGTTGAATGTTATGTGGACAAAGCCTGCAACTTTGTGTGGGCCTGGGCTTGTAGTCATTATTGTCTTCTGAAATTTTTGATTATGATTTTGTACGTGATAGCATAGATTAGGGTAGAAGCTCGATAAATAAATATTCGATAAACGAATAATTTCATTAAATGAATAAATTATTTTAGTCTGAATATAATAGGTAGTAACATGCGGTGACTTCGATTAATGAATAAAATTTTATCATTCTTCATTTATCTAGATTTAACTGTATTATGCATTAAAAACTATTAGTACTAATGGTTATTTATGAATTTATCTTCTTTTGGGATTAAATTTGACCCAAAAATTTAAGCGTAAATTTTGTCCCCCCTTTCTTGATTTTCTGGTTCCGCCACTGCCCCACCCCAGCACCCTGCAAAATATACATACATATATCCCATGTTAATGTTAGCATGAAAGAGATTTTGTTTTTTTGACAGGAAACATGAAAGAGATGGGCGGGGCAAATATATTTGGGCATTGAGCCATTATTTTATGACATTAAATAAATAAATTTCAGATTGTAATCAACAAACGAAATACTTAGCACTAAATTAGTTGATGACATTTTAACACTAAACTTACCATTTTCTTAAATAAAAAGAGATGCTAAAATCATTTTTTTCGTAGAATTTACAAATCGTCATGCCATATATTTTAGAGAGATTTTCATGTTTTGTGACCCTTTTATTGGAAGTCCTAAGCAGAGACGCTAGTGACAAGAGCAAGAAATAGTTGTTTTGAATTACCTTTTGTGACAAGGATGAAGAGAAGAATTGTGAAGCAATAGTACTTGACCATAGTTTTAAAATATATGTGATGATCTTAGTCCTTCCCAACAAGTGATTGCTCGATTTAAAGGGTGCATATGGAGTGAATGAATAATTTGTAATTTATCAAGATAATTTGTAATTTATCAAGACACCACTCTATTGCTCTAAAAAAAAGATACCACTCTATTATTCGCTTGAATATTAAAAGAATCAGAAGTTTTATTTTTTTTGAATGAAAAGAAATGAATCAGAGATATCATGTGCTTCTAGAAGAATGTTTTATTTTTATTTGGTTTTTCACCAATATGAAAGACACTTTGCATTTTTGAGAGTTTAAAAGAAAATGAATATTTAATTTCAAAATAGCAATAAATTTTTTGATTGATCATTTGAGATCATTCATCTAATTTTTTAAGAAATTTTGTATTTTGTTATTAATTGAAAAAATATATATTCATAATTTTGAAAAAAATTCTACGAGGACACCAAACTTGATGAGAGTCGACTCCAACCAATATTTTTGATAAAAAAGACATCACATTTACATATATCATACTAGAATACAAGAAATTATAAAGTAGATTTTCATGATTATTATGAGGTAGATGTAATTTATTTACAAGAAGACAAAAAAAATAATTTATAAAAAGTTAATTTCATTAGATCTCATTACATTTTTTGTACATGATACCATGTGCTTCTAGAAGAATCTTTTTGAAGAAAAAAAATGAATCAAAGATATCATGTGCTTCTAAAAGAATATTTTCTTTGTTGTTCAGTTTGTTTTATGAAAGACAATTTGATCTTTTGAGAGTCTAAAAGAAAACGAACATTTAGAGGGTGGTATTGTATTAAGACTTTTAAAGACTTTTAATGATTTTAAAAGTTATGAGGTATTCAATTCTAACTTTTAAAGAGTCTTTAAAAGTATGGCGTTTTTCAATTAAGACTTTTAAGAAGTATTTAAAAGTAGGGCGGTATTGAATTTAGACATCTATAGACTCTTTATAAGTATAGTGTTATTCAAAAAGTCAATGACTTTTAATGAGACTGACTTTTAATGACTCTGAACAAAAATTATAACTACATTCCTTGAAAAACAAATCATGAGCTTTTTGATAAGATTCGACATGACTTCTAATAATTCTATTAAAATCATCTTGAATGAAATTGTTTCATTTATCGTCAATAAATTTTTTAAAATTTTCCGCCGCTTTTCTTCTCTTTCTTCCTCTTCGTCCATCTCTTTTTCTTCCCCTTCTTGGTTTTCAATTTCCATATTTATATTCATTTTAGTAAACAATATTATTGAGGGTGCGATCTTTTGCAATTTTGTAAAATTAGATCACCTTTTGCAATTTTGTAAAACTAGATCATAACACACAAAGTAAGAATCCATCAAACATTATAGTAATTCATGGGCTTCTAAAAATATTGTGCTTGCAAAAATTCACATAAAACACCAATAAAATAGCTTTGCATCATAAAAATATTGTTGGCTAATGACATAGCTATGCATCATCATTAGCTATGAATAGTGATAAACATATAATTCTCAGATAAAAATATGCAATGAATACTCAATTTAACAAGAAATATACCTTGTACTCAATTTTTGATGGCCGGATTAATCAGAGAACACACAATCGAAATTGAATTGCAATGAAAAAAGGTTAAAGGATTTCACAGCATAGGCTAATATATGATCTTTGTAGTTAGTCTAGTAAATCACAAAATCTATGAAAGTTTTTAGAAATCATTTCATTAGGAGTCATCAAAAGTATTTCGAAATTTTAGTGACTGAACAAGAATCATTAAGAATCATTAAAAGTCTATAAAATCCATAAAAGTCATTACCCCAAAAATTGTCATTAAAAGTCATAAATAATGAAAGCTGGATTTGGCACAAGAAGCTCTCACATCTTAACTTCAAGAAGATTAATCAACTTGTTAAGCATAATCTGGTGAGAGGCCTACCTCAGGCAAATTACGTGCAAGATGGACTTTGTGATGCCTGTCAGCTTGGAAAACAGAGAAGAACCACTTTCAAGAGCAAGACTGAAAATTCAATTACTGAACCATTTCACATGCTACATCTTTGATTTGTTTGGTCTAGTAAACATTATGTCTATCAGCAAGAAAAGATATGCTTTAGTTATAGTGGATGATTTCACAAGGTTCACATGGGTGTTCTTTCTACAAAAGAAGGATGAAGCTCCTCAGCAAATCATTGAACTTGTCAAGAATATTCAGAATAGATCTGAGTACAAAGTCAAAGTACTTAGGAGTGACAATGGTACAGAATTCAAGAATTCTATAATGGAAGAGTTTTGTACAGACAATGGAATCACTCAACAGTTTTCTGCACCTGGAACACCTCAGCAGAATGGTGTAGTGGAAAGAAAGAACAGGACTCTCATAGAGGCAGCAAGAACCATGCTTGCAGATGCAAAGCTTCCAACTTATTTCTGGGCAGAAGCTATTAACACTGCATGTTTCACTCAAAATTGTACCTTGGTAAATAATCATGGAAAGACTCTCTATGAGATGATTAAAGGAAAGAAACCAAATGTGAAATACTTTCACATCTTTGGATGCAAATGCTATGTCCTAAAAGTTCATCCAGAACAACAATGAAATGTTAGTTGGACAACTGATTTAACAAAGACTAATGATTAATTTAGCATTCAGGATTATGTTAGTAGTATTTTTGTGTGTTCGTTCGCAGGGAAGGACTGAATGTAATATCAAAGTTCAGGTTTCTTATCTCTTTACGTCTAGAAGTGTGTGAGAAGAATTTTGGGTTTGTGTATTAACTAAATTATCCAAGAACTAATTATAAGCACTAAGAATTGATTTTAAACTGAGATTCAAATATATGGGAAAACAATCTAAGAACTGGGGTTCTTCACTTGGTCTCAATACATGCTCAATATTAATGTGATATCTGTGTTCCTACCTTGCTGAAAACAATTCTTCTAAAGTTATACTGTACCCTCCCAGGCTACAATATAGTGCCTACAGCTACACCCTAATTGTCACTCCCGTGATACAATCAAAGTATATCTATAAACTGTTAAGTGCCAAGAATTATATGTCTCACAATTCTCCTATTAATCTCCCGATCTAATATTCAAATTATGTCTGTTAAATCATGTACTAAGATTGCAACTTCTCTCCCAAACTTATTACAATCCCTAGAATACAATCAAAGGTTCATGACTCCCCTAATTGTGTTAAGATCTCATTAACAGATCAGCAAAGCAGAAAATCACGTAATCAAGCATGCATGAATACCAAGGAATACTACCCAATCCTCAGATTAGAGAATTAGTTACGCATATTTAATAAAGAAAACATAATAATAATGATAATGAATGAAAACATAATATTGAAGAAAGAATTGAAGATCGAAAGTACCTTGATACGATTAAAAGCTATGAATTGTTATAATTTACAATGGTAGGATGTGTTTAAATAGGCTCTACAAATCTTGCCCAGCAAGATATTACCTTCTATTACAATTAGAATTCAATTAAGGTATTAAAAATTGCCCAAAATACAATTAGAACTAGAAAAGGGCAAAACAGTAATTTCTCTGCTCCCATCTATCTGCTGGTCGTGCTTCCTGGGCCCACCACACGCGGTCTGGTCGTGTAAGACCTATCCCATATTGTAGAAAATCTCTCAAGCTTCGCGTGGGCAGTAAGATCGCTGAAAACGGACTTCTAGAACTCCAGATATGGCCAAAACAGTATAAGCTGCGCAGCCTTCCCGGAAAATCCGAATTTTAATCAATTAATTCTCCAAAAACGATAGAAGCATCAACTTTAATCAACATTCTCGTAAATCTGCACAACTAAGCAAAACACATCAAAACTACAACAACTTGAGTCCAAAACAATCAATTTAAGCCGAACGGAGGCATTCCAAGTGGATATAAAATCCACTTATCAAACCCCCAAACTTAAACTGATGCTTGTCCTCAAGCATAAACAATTACAACTAACTAACTAACTAGTACCACTTCCGTAGGTGATCACGGTTGCATTTGGCATATGCAACAAGCCCTTTAAACCCCTAGGCAGCCCTAGTGGACGAGTAAGGTCTCGTGAGGGCCTATAGCGAATGTACCCACAAAATCCATTTAACCTAATGCAATGCAATGCATGAATGCAACTTAATATGAAAATGCAATTAATCTAGCCTACCATACATTCAAATCCTCTCATGCCATATCAACTTAAGAATCAAAGTAAATACGCAATGTCTTGGTGTCGAAAGTGCAAGTATTCACATAGTCTACTCAATGAACATGCATAAGTTCTCACAAGTTCATGTCAAGTGTAAGAATAAGTTAGTAAACATGCTAAACCTACACGAGCACATCTTTGAGACAACACTCGGGATCTCATACGCAAGAACAAGCAAACACTCACAATCCACTCACAAAAGAATATTCACTCAAGAACAAGGGTAAGTGTATCACTCAATTCCAACAAAATTATAAACATGCTTGACATTTGGTATCAATCTAACTCTTAACACAACATACATCAATGACGATAATCAAAAGGTCTTTAATTGGGTTGTAACGTGGGCTAGGGACAAGGTATGTCAAATAAGCCAAAACAGGTGAAGTGTCAAAAGCTAGTAAGTACCATAATGAACCATTCACAACACCCTATTTCCCCCCACATAAATTTTACTAAGAACACTCGACTAGTCGACTAAAGTAGGATCACAACAAACACAAACATGCTCTCATAATATATTTTTTTCTTCTCTTTTTTTTTTCTTTTTTTTTTCTTCGAGAGCTAAATAAAACAATAATATAAATAATAACAATGATCCCCCAATTTATTACATATGCCGACTATCAAGTAAACAAACCCAATTTCAATATTTCCCCCAAAAGTACGACCAACAATAAACCCCTTCTTGCACACCTTATTACTCCCTTAAGCACTATACTAGCCTTTGACAATTGGGTTCAAGTTAATGTAAGGCCAATACAAGAAAAAGATATAGGCAAGTAATGTGGTATGTCACCGAAAGAATAGGATTAAGCTCAATGGGTAACTAATTGATCATTTTAATATGGTGTGGTAATATAGGAAAATATGCGGTTATTCCTAAATGCCTTTATCATTTTAATCGTCAAATAATGTCATGCGTTTCAAGAAAGACCTCAAACAACTGCTAGCAATGCAAACAATCCGTGGACACTCAAGCAAACGAATAAATTGCAAATCTGCAATAAGCAATAAGGCTCAAAATCTCACTTGGTGGAAAAACATACTCAATCCCAAGCAACATCTCTCTAACGCACCGACTTGTATTCAAAGCATGCAAACTAAATCAACTTGCACATATTCATGTCCTTCTAATTACTTACAACATTCAATAAGTCTACTAGCTTCAACTTACTAGTGTATGTGTGTGCACAAGAACAAAGCATATCACTTCTCAATCAAAAGCGTCAACATCACAAAATTCCTATCAAGCATGGGTGCAAATGCAAACTATTATGAACTCACATGATATACAAAAAAAAAATAAAAACAGAATGTCCTATATGAAACAAACGTAGACAACACAAACATAAATGCATAATTTACTACTACTAATATGCAAAGCATGAAATCCTACATGAACAAATAATACAACAACAACTTACTAATCCCTCAAACCACCCCCAAACTTAAAATATTCAATGTCCGCATTGAATGGAAGTAAATACAAGGGATAGCAGAAAACATACCTACTCGTCCTCCTCCTCGGAGGAATCAGAATCTGGTGGTGGATACTGCGTACGAGCTCCATAGACTGGCCACCTTGCCTGAATACCCGCATCTCTCAAAGCTGTAGCCATATCTTGAGCATACTCTCGGTTACAAGCATGTATAGCATCCATCCGCCTGTACAAACGCCTAAAGTGGGCATCTAAAACTCTCGGTACTCTTGAACCCCGTGGCTGAGCGCCCGCTCCATGACCACTAGCACCAACATCATCAACAATATAACCAAGCCCCTTTGGATGTGGAACCCCACCTTGCCAGTCAGGCATTCGATCAATAGACACATCAGTAATGGTAGCCAAAGGTGACTGCAACTCCTCATCCGCACCCCAGATAACACCACTATCTTTACATAAGCCAGCTATAACAGAAGCATGGGGCATCAATGATAGTGCATTAGACTTTAAAAATCGGAGAATATTCTGATGAACAATATAGGCTACATCAATGTACTTCCCCTTTAGAATGCCCCAAAGAAGAATCGCTCTATCAGTTGTTACCTCACCCGTATGAGAAGTAGGCATAATATTCGCACAGATAAATAAATACCATGCTCGTGCAAACTTATTCATCGCAGAAGACAGAAAATTAATCGGCTCAGTAGTTCCCAATTTATACTTCCAAACTGTACCAGGAACACATAACTCACGAACAATCACCTCCATATCCACATCCTTACTAGTCTTCCTTGCCCAATCTTCATCCCCCACTAGCTTAGGTGGTTGTCCCAAGATTGGACGAATAGCATCTGGACTGTAATCCACCTGTTTACCTCGAACCACACACACCCCATCCGACTCACCTATAGCATTCGCGTAAAACTCCCTAACAACATTCAACGGAACCGGAGCAGGTGCCTTACAAATCTCTCCCCAACGTAACTCACTAATCACATCAACCAACCCATAATGACGAGTTGGCAAAAACCCCCTTTCTTTCGCCATCGACCTTGATAACAACCGATTATACTCAACCTCCGCATCCGGAGAAGAAAATCTCTCCACCCTAATAGAACCACCCCTCATTCGCTTAGGCGCCATAATAATCAAAACTCCTCTCAACAATAGCTTCACCAACAACCACCAAGAAATATCCCACCAAAAACCTCCAAGCAATATCACACCAAAAATACCCAATTAACAAGAATAATACAAAATCCCCAATTTACAAGAACACAAATCCGTAATAAAAAATAAAATAGAGAAGAGATATCCCAACTACGGATCGAAGAGGTGAACTTGTACTAATTTTCCCCCAAACTTGAATTTTTTAGAGATGTAGAGGAGGAAGATAATGAATTGGGTGTGTATGTATGGGTATATATAGGCCATGGAGTGATAGGATGAATATAAGAATTTTAATGTGAAAAGGAAAAAATTTAGGTGGAATTTGGAATTTGATTTAGGATAGAAAAAGAATTCTATGAATTAAAGAAAAAGATTTAGAATAGAAATAGGATTTTTGAAAAAAATTTAGAGGGTTTTGGAATTGATTTAGGATTAGATTTAGGTGGAGAGATGAGAGTATAAATAAAATTTGGGGTGGAAAAGTTTTTTTTTTTTTATAATAGGGGAACAATGGCTGAAAACAACACAGGAACAAACGCTGAATATTTCTGATCAAGCCTGGAGGACGTGCAAGCTGCGCGCGTGCAAGGCAGACTGCTCCATGGTCAGTTGCGCAGGCGCAGCCTGCGTGTTAGGGGAGCAAACTGCGCTCAAGTCAGTAACACAGGCGCAGCCTGCGTTACAGAGTGGCAGACTGCGGAAATTGCAGAAACGCAGGTGCAGCCTGCGTTACAGGGCTGCAACCTGCTCAAAAATTCAATTTTTTTTTTTTCCGAACAGAATTTTTTTTTTTTTTCACACTAATGCGTGGGTTGCCTCCCACGAAGCGCTTCTTTAACGTCAATAGCTTGACGTTACTTCCTCAACTCATAGTAGGGTCTTGGAGGTGAAGAATGCTCATTCCTTGCTCCACTGTTTCTCCAAGCAGGTATGGCTTAAGTCTCTGCCCGTTCACCTTGAATATATCTGACCCTTCTCTAAAAATCTCATAAACCCCATTAGGATAGACCTTCACAATCTCAAAAGGTCCGGACCATCTTGATCTAAGCTTTCCAGGAAATAAACGGAGCCTTGAGTTAAACAATAAAACATGTTGCCCAACTTCAAATTCCTTCTTTTGAATGTGCTTGTCATGCCACAATTTGGTCTTCTCCTTGTAGATACTAGCATTTTCATAAGATTGGAGCCTAATCTCCTCAAGCTCTCCAAGTTGAAGTAAACGCTTCTCTCCCGCAGATTTAAGATTAAAATTCAACTCTCTTGTCGCCCAAAATGCCTTATGCTGAAGTTCCACCGGCAAATGACATGGCTTCCCAAAGATCAACCTATATGGAGACATTCCAATAGGTGTTTTAAACGTCATCCTATATGCCCAGAGTGCATCATCAAGCTTTGTTGACCAATCCTTTCTCGACATTGCCACTGTCTTCTCCAAAATTGACTTCAGCTCACGATTCGAAATCTCAACTTGTCCACTTGTTTGCGGATGATAAGGAGTTGCCACCTTTTGTGTCACACCATACTTTTTCAAGAGATCAGCCACCTGTTTATTGCAAAAGTGTGCACCTCCATCATTTATAATAGCCATTGGCACTCCAAATCTAGTGAACACATGCTTCTTTAGGAACTTCTTCACCACTCTAGCATCATTAGTAGGAGATGCAATAGCTTCAACCCATTTAGAGACATAATCAACTCCTACCAAAATATACTGGTTCCCATAAGAAGATGGAAATGGACCCATGAAGTCCATCCCCCACACATCGAAAATCTCCACCTCAAGAATAGATTGTAAAGGCATCTCGTTCCTCCTCGAAATATTTCCAACTCGTTGACATCTATCACATTTTGCCACAAAGTCTCTAGCATCCTGATGCATGGTTGGCCAATAGAATCCTGACTGCAAAACTTTCGCCACTGTCTTCATACTACTGTTATGACCTCCACACTCCAGAGAATGACAATGCCTGAAAATATGAGGAACTTCATCATGAGGTACGCATCTACGAAACATTCCATCTGCACATTCCTTATACAATAGCGGTTCCTCCCAATAGTAGTGCTTCACATCATAAAAGAATTTCTTCTTTTGGTTATAAGATAGATCATTCGGCACAACTCCTCCCACAATGTAGTTCACAAAATCTGCATACCATGGTGTAGACAAGGACACACCTAGAAGCTGCTCTTCCGGAAATTTATCATTGATAGGTTTTTCACCTCCTACCTCTCCATCTCCTTGATCCAACCTAGATAAATGATCAGCTACCAAGTTCTCAGACCCATTCTTATCTCGAATCTCAAGATCAAATTCCTGCAATAATAGAATCCAACGAACTAGACGAGGCTTGGCATCCTTCTTTGTCATCAAGAAATGAATCGCAGCATGATCTGAATAGACAATAACCTTAGACCCAACAAGATAGGATCTGAATTTATCAAGTGCAAATACCACTGCAAGTAGCTCTTTCTCCGTAGTGGAATAGTTGATTTGCGCATCATCAAGAGTCTTGCTTGCATAAGCTATCACATGCATACGCTTATCCTTCTTTTGACCAAGAACAACACCCACAGCATAGTCACTAGCATCACACATAAACTCAAATGGCAAGCTCCAATCAGGAGATGTAACTATGGGTGCAGAAGTAAGTTTCTTCTTTAACTCGTTAAAAGCAACAAGACAACTTTCATCAAAGTCAAAGACACGATCCTTTTCGAGAAGATTACAGAGAGGCCGAGCTAACTTGGAGAAATCCTTGATGAATCGTCGATAAAAACCAGCATGACCAAGAAAGCTTCGAATTCCTTTCACAGATGAAGGTGGTGGCAATTTTTCAATAACTTCAATTTTTGCTCTATCGACCTCAATGCCTTTATTAGAGATTTTATGCCCAAGCACAATGCCTTCCTTCACCATAAAGTGACATTTTTCCCAATTAAGAACAAGATTAGTTTCAGTACATCTCTGCAACACCTTCGACAAACTGGCTAAACAGGATTCAAAGGAAGAACCATACACCGTGAAGTCATCCATGAAGACCTCCATGTCTTTCCCTATAAAATCTGAGAATATGTGGTTCATGAGCCGTTGAAACATCGAAGGGCCATTACACAAACCAAAAGGAAGCCTCCTATAAGCAAAAGTACCATAAGGACAAGTAAAGGTGGTCTTCTCTTGATCTTCGGGTGCAATAGGAATCTGAAAGTAGCCCGAGAATCCATCCAGAAAGTTGTAATACTCATTACCCGCCAACCTTTCGAGCATTTGATCAATGAATGGGAGGGGAAAGTGATCTTTGCGAGTAGCGTTATTCAACTTCCTGTAATCATTGCAAACTCTCCAACCTGTTACTGTTCTCGTGGGAATTAATTCATTCTTCTCATTGTGAACAACAGTCATCCCACCTTTCTTAGGCACAACATGAATAGGACTAACCCCCTTACTGTGTGGAACCGAATATATGATACCAGCATCCAGCAACTTAGTGATTTCTTTCTTCACCACCTCTTGCAAATTCAGATTCAATCTTCTTTGTCCCTCAATCACAGGCTTATGATCATCTTCTAAGGCAATTCTATGCATGCAAAGAGCAGGGCTAATTCCCTTGATATCTTGAATTGTCCAACCAATAGCTGATTTATATTGCCGAAGAACATGTAATAATTTTTCCAGCTCATCATCACTAAGCAAAGCAGAAACTACCACAGGATATGTATCATTAGGACCAAGAAAGGCATACCTCAAATTAGCAGGTAGAGGTTTAAGTTCCACCTGTGGTGCCTCTGAAAGTGTAAAAACCATCTCAACTTCTGTGTCTCGAACAACAAGTGCTTCTTCTTCTACTACATCATCTAACACCCGTTCTGCTCCCACGAAATGTTCACTTTCTAGCTTCACAATTTCATCAACTCTGTCAACAGTAAAACAAGTTACTCCAAAAGGAGGCATCTTCATTGCTTTGTTCAGATCAAATTCCACTTTGTCCTCGCCAACATTTAATGTCAATTTTCCAGCTTTAACATCGATTGTAGTGCCAGCAGTAGCCAAGAATGGCCTTCCCAAGATAATGGGTATCTCGACATCTTCATCCATCTCTAACACCACAAAATCATAAGGTATGACAAATTTATCCACTTTGACAACCACATCTTCAACGACCCCCAACGGATATTTAACAGAACGATCCGCCAACTGAAGTGAAATCCGTGTCTTTTTAAGCTCTCCAAGACCAAGTCGTTTGTAGATTGAATATGGCATCAAACTCACACTAGCCCCTAAATCACACAAGGCTTTCATGTTCTCCATCTTCCCAATAGTGCAAGGCAAAGAAAAGCTTCCCGGATCTTTCAATTTCTGAGGAATGGCCTTTTGGATGACTGCACTGCATTCAGCATTGAGAGTAATGGTTTCTGCATCCTCAAGTTTCCTCTTCTTTGTCAACATCTCCTTAAGAAATTTAGCATAGAGTGGCATTTGATTCAAAGCTTCAGCCAAAGGAATATTGACATGCAACTGCCGGAACATAGTCAAAAACTTCTCGTACTGCTTCTCTAACTGTCTGTTGTGAAGTCTCTGTGGAAATGGAATAGGAGGAACATAAGGTGGTGGAGGAACATACGGCTTTTCTGGTTCTTCTTCCTTCTTCTCTTCATCTACTTTTTCTGACTTTTCTGCATCGATCTCTACTATCTCACTTTCTTTTTCAGCATCCTTCTCTTTAGGCTCAAGAACCTCAACCTCGGGCAACTCTTTCCCGCTCCTCAAAGTAATTGCTTTGCATTGCTCTTTACCAGTCTGGTCGGGTTGACTAGGAAGTGATCCTTGCTCACGAACACCCATCTTGGAGGCAATCTGTCCAATCTATGTTTCTAGCATCTTTTAAGATGATGCCATCTGATCTATTCTTGATTCCATATTAGCCAATGCCCCAGAGGTTCCTTGCATAATCTTATTTAGTGCAACCTCCCAATCAGCTGGTTCTTTCTTCGGAGGAGGTTGATACTGCTGCTGTACTTGATACGGTGGTCGTGACTGAAAACCAGGAGGTTGATTCTGCCTTGGAAATGAATAAGACGGATTGGCCGCATGATTATTACTATAAGAAAGATTGTTGTTTGGCCTTTGATTTGGATTGTAGTAGGAGTTATTCTGAACAGGCCACGGCTGTCTTCCCTGAATAAAAGATGCTTCTTCTGGAAATTGTTGCACATAAGAGTTCTGACTAGCACCATAATCATTATACCCCTCCATAGGTGAAGAAATAACACTCACATTTGCCCTTTGTCCTCGCACCTCCTGAGTTAGAGTATCCAATTTTTGAGCCAGCATGTTGATCATCTCAGATTCTTGTGCTGCTTTAGCTGAGCTCGTCCCACTAGGTGCCCATGAATAGTTATTAGATGCCAATTCCTCAAGAAGTGCTTTAGCTTGTGTAGTTGGCGCCTTCTTGAAATTTCCACCAGCAGCCACATCCAAACTCAAACGAATATCTGCATTCATGGCCCCATAAAAAGTACTAATGATCTGCCAATCTTCCAAGCCGTGATGTGGACACTTCCTCAATAGTGCCTTGAATCTCTCCCATGCCTGATATAAACCTTCACCCGGTTGTACTTTGAAACTCATAATCATAGTCCTCAATTGTTGCGTCTTGTCAGAAGGATAATATTTGGACAAGAATGCAGTAGAAAGACTATCCCATGTAGCAACCGTAGTGTTTGGAAGTTGTTGAAACCATTCCAAAGCTCTTCCCTTAATAGAGTAGGGAAACATATGGAGACGAATCTTGTCACTCGTAACACCATTGATTCTGAATGAGCCACACATCTACACGAAACGCTCTAAATGTCTGTGTGGATCCTCTAGTTCAATGTCTCCTTCAAAAGCTTGATTGCTGATCATCTGAATTAAGCTTGGATTAATGTTGAATTGGGTTGCACCAATCTCTGGAGTTTTGTACATGCAATTAGCAGGATTTGGTGTCTCATGGTCCCAAATAGAAGTCTCATCAACATTATCATTAACAACAGCTTGAGCTACCGGCTCTCCCATCTTAGCTTTCTCTTTTCTGATCTTTCTCAAAGTACGCTCGATTTCAGGGTCAAATTCCAATTTTCTAACGCAAGATGCACGTCGCATACACCTGAAAATCACCAACAAAACAACTTGTGGAACCAATTAAAATCTAAACAATAAGAAACAATTAACCTAAACTCAAATATACTTCCTTCCCCGGCAGCGGCGCCAATTTGTTAGTAGTATTTTTTTGTGTTCGTTCGCAGGGAAGGACTGAATGTAATATCAAAGTTCAGGTTTCTTATCTCTTTACGTCTAGAAGTGTGTGAGAAGAATTTTGGGTTTGTGTATTAACTAAATTATCCAAGAACTAATTATAAGCACTAAGAATTGATTTTAAACTGAGATTCAAATATATGGGAAAACAATCTAAGAACTGGGGTTCTTCACTTGGTCTCAATACATGCTCAATATTAATGTGATATCTGTGTTCCTACCTTGCTGAAAACAATTCTTCTAAAGTTATATTGTACCCTCCCAGGCTACAATATAGTGCCTACATCTACACCCTAATTGTCACTCCCGTGGTATATCTATAAATTGTTAAGTGCCAAGAATTATATGTCTCACAATTCTCCTATTAATCTCCCGATCTAATATTCAAATTATGTCTGTTAAATCATGTACTAAGATTGCAACTTCTCTCCCAAGCTTATTACAATCCCTAGAATACAATCAAAGGTTCATGACTCCCCTAATTGTGTTAAGATCTCATTAACAGATCAGCAAAGCAGAAAATCACGTAATCAAGCATGCATGAATACCAAGGAATACTACCCAATCCTCAGATTAGAGAATTAGTTACGCATATTTAATAAAGAAAACATAATAATAATGATAATGAATGAAAACATAATATTGAAGAAAGAATTGAATATCGAAAGTACCTTGATACGATTAAAAGCTATGAATTGTTATGATTTACAATGGTAGGATGTGTTTAAATAGGCTCTACAAATCTTGCCCAACAAGATATTACCTTCTATTACAATTAGAATTCAATTAAGGTATTACAAATTGCCCAAAATACAATTAGAACTAGAAAAGGGCAAAACAGTAATTTCTCTGCTCCCATCTATCTGCTGGTCGTGCTTCCTGGGCCCACCACACGCGGCCTGGTCGTGTAAGACCTATCCCATATTGTAGAAAATCTCTCAAGCTTCGCGTGGGCAGTAAGATCGCTGAAAACGGACTTCTAGAACTCCAGATATGGCCAAAACAGTATAAGCTGCGCAGCCTTCCCGGAAAATCCGAATTTTAATCAATTAATTCTCCAAAAATGATAGAAGCATCAACTTTAATCAACATTCTCGTAAATCTGCACAACTAAGCAAAACACTTCAAAACTACAACAACTTGAGTCCAAAACAATCAATTTAAGCCGAACGGAGGCATTCCAAGTGGATATAAAATCCACTTATCAGATTACTATCCCTAACAGGAAGCGCAAACTTTGTATCCCATGCATAATTGAATCTGACGAAAGCTTTGGGCTGTAATGCTCGGGCTTGATTGATTAGGCAACGGCCGTCTGCAGATCTCAAGAACTTTGATGGATCGATGGGTTCTACTGTGTTGAAGTCAGGACACGATAATACAATGCCACCCATCGGACAAGTGCAGCTGTTGAAAATAATCACTGTCCATTCGGGTTTCCCTTGTACTTGATTTCATGATGGACCTATGATCACCTTAACGTCGGTGTTTAAGCACCCCCAGCCAGTGGCGGATCTAGCATAGGGACTGGGTGGGCCCCCTTACCGCCAGCGATGTTCTTGATTAAGGAAGAGAAGTTCGAAGTTTTCCTGATTTGACCTTTACTTGCCCACTCTTGACTCTGCTATAGATTACTGTATATTCATTTTCTTGTAGGTAACAATGATTCATTTTCAGTTTGCTTCATGATTCTTAAAGGAATAGGTGATGAGATCTAAACAACAATGAAAACGAAGATATATATATATATTGTATATACAGAGTATATTTTAAGTTGAATGTTATGCGGACAAAGCCTGCAACTTTGTGTGGGCCTGGGCTTGTAGTCATTATTGTCTTCTGAAATTTGATTATGATTTTGTACGTGATAGCATAGATTAGGGTAGAAGCTCGATAAATAAATATTCGATAAACGAATAATTACATTAAATGAATAAATTATTTTAGTCTGAATATAATAGGTAGTTACATGCGGTGACTTCGATTAATGAATAAAATTTTATCATTCTTCATTTATCTAGATTTAACTGTATTATGCATTAAAAACTATTAATACTAATGGTTATTTATGCATTAAAAACTATTAGTACTAATGGTTACTTAAATGAGACCATGACCGCGGATAGGTGTGCTTGGAGGCGCCAGATCAGAGTTGTGGATTCTCTTTTAGGAAGCGGCTCTGTTGTTGAGAGCATAAGAGTTGGGTTATCTCGGTTAGCGTTATCTTAGTTTTGTCGGCTCTTTAGTAATCTTTTTTCATTGTTCATTGGCTTCTGTTTTCTGGTTGTGCAATTGCAGGGAGATTACCGTGGTGGCATCGTGGATCTGAGTGTCTTGCAGAGTGGAGTAGTCAATCCCCGGGGATCTGTGCGAGGAGTCATCCTAGACCAGAGTGTGACGAGAACGGAGTGGATAACATCCGCGTAGGTAAGTCCCATGTGATCAAAATCATGGGCTCAGGTATGACTACGACCATTTCCAAAATTTTTGAAGTCGTTATAAATATCACACACTATTTTTCTGTTGTGCACTAAGCTGGGGGTCTTCACGGAAATAGCCTCCTTACCTTAAGGTAGGGGCATGGTCTGCGTACATCTCACCCTCCCCATACCCTGCTCTGCGCGGGATATACTGGGTATGTTTTGTTTGGTTTGGTTTGGTTTGGTTATTTATGAATTTTTTTTTTGGGATTAAATTTGACCCAAAAATTTAAGCGTAAATTTTGTCCCCCCTTTCTTGATTTTTTGGTTCCGCCACTGCCCCCAGCACCCTGAAAGAGATTTTGTTTTTTTGACAGAAAACATGAAAGAGATGGGCGGGGCAAATATATCTGGGGATTGAGCCATTATTTTATACTTGGCAACAAACGAAATACTTGGCACTAAATTAGTTGATGACATTTTAACACTAAACTTACCATTTTCTTAAATAAAAAGAGACGCTAAAATCATTTTTTTCGTAGAATTTACAAATCGTCATGCCATATATTTTAGAGAGATTTTCATGTTTTGTGACTAGACCTGGCAAATCGGGTAAACGGATCGGTTTTGGATCGGATCTGCTTCGGATCGGATCCACTTTCGGTTAAGGTACTATTTAGAGCCTGTTCGGTTCGGATCGGATCTGATTCGGTTCGGATCCACTTTCGGTTAAGGTACTATTTAGAGGCTGTTCGGTTCGGATCGGATCTGATTCGGTTCGGGTAAAATTCGGATTAAAATCGGATAAATTTTGGATTAAGATCGGATCAAATTGGGTTCGGTTCTCTTTCGGATTTTTACTGTTCGGATCGAATTTTGTTTGGATGTAGGAACAATCGGTTCGGATCGGATTGTCGAGATATATTTAATTTTTTGATGTACGCAAATTTTCCAAAAACCAAAAAATTATTTTGGCTTGAGATCTTAGCAATGAACAACTAAATTGACTAGTACTAGTAACTAGTGCTTTGTTAGGCTTTTTGTTTCGTTTTAAAAAAAATATTTCTCGACGATCCAACTGTTGGATGTCAAAATATATTTAATTTATTGATATTCGCAAATTTTCAAAAATAAATAAATTAATTTGGTTGGAAATTTTAGTAGCACTACGCCATAAACAACCTACGGTAACACCAAAGTTGTGTTACCTTAGACCCTAAATTCTGTTACCAAAGGCCAAAAAAAGGCTAATGTAACACCTTAGCTGGGATAGTTTTGTTCTATGTAACCTTTGGCGTCTAATGCAACACTTCGACACACCTAAGCTAACATAGCCAAATTAGTTACCATAGACCTATATAGTAACACACTAAGCATTCTACAACAACACCAAATCTATGTTACCTTAGATGTTATAATTTTGCAAAATTATTAATCAATTATGTGGGTCCCACACGTGGGCCCCACAGACATTGTCTGTTTTAAAATTAAAAATTCAGATTTAATAATTTTTCTACCATTCCCTTTTGCTAATATGCATAAAAAAATGCATAGATACAACAAAAAAAATAAAAAATAGCCAAATGTCAAATCTAAAATAAAACTACAAACTATAAATATCATTAATTTAAATAAAAATTTACAAATCATACAACCGATTACATTTACTTAAACATCTCAACAAAAACTAATCCATCCCTTGGTCTTTCAAGCCGTAATCTATTTTTGTACTAGTCTGGAAGTCATCAAGCCGTAATCTATTGAGAATGTTCGTCTTTGTATCCTCATCTCCTTGGTCTTTCTTTGTACTAAAATCTGCAGTAAGTGGCTCCTTACATGTAGGACATGAGACTTGTCCAGCGGTAGTAGAGAAGTCGATCAAACAAGATTTACAAAATACATGTGCACATGCATTAACCTGGAGTGATTATGAGTGATTATTACAGAAGCTTTATAAGTAGGCAGAAGATTATATTAAGAAAACCAAACAAGGAGCAGTCATAATTATATCGAAATCTTACAGAGATAATTCCTATCCATAAAACCTGTTGCAGATTAAAAGAAAATAGAAGAGGCAATATCTGCATAGCTTTCCATACCTGGCAAATATCTGCATAGCTTTCCAGACCGCGTACAATCTATTCCAGTGGCAATAAAATAGCATCAGAACTTTGTATAAACATATATTTGACAGGATGTAAGTGCTAACAAATTATATTTACCGCGTTCCTGTCCCATCCTGTCCCAAAATCCACGACAGGTTACAATGAAAATTGGACTGGTAAAGACCTCGTGCAAGTTAGAAATGGATTCAATGACTTGAGAAATCAACATTTGCATCGTTTCTTATATTTCAGCCTCTCCATCTACTTCCTTTGTCTCTTCCAGAATCCTTTGCAGCTGTGTGCTCCGATTATCCTGCACCTGTATTAAAATGCATACAAGTTCTTACTAGTGGAGTTTACAAGAGTGCATGATCAAATCCATGCTACCCTAATGATGACCAACCACAACATATTACAGTTTACAATTTAAGATCATTACTCGTAAGCTCTGCTCCAGAATAACTGTTAAATCAGTTCTGCAATTCTATTTCTTTTGACTAACTACAGAACAATGTTTGCAATAAGCAAAGGGCAATTATGACTTCTTTAGAGAATGTCTTCCCCTGTCCTGATGTTCCAATCAGGACTGTTGGCTTAACAGCCTACAGTAACTTGAAAAACAACTCTGTGCACAAAACTTCGACCCATGCTGGAACTTTCACGGATATTTCCTGCAATATAATACTTTTCGTATTATAAAGTAATATGGATATGACTTTTTATTCTGCTTTATATGATTGATGAGGGGGATTTCGACTATTGGTTTTATTGTTAATGGTGAGTACTTCCTTGCAATACAAGAAGATTTAAAGCAAGTGCAAACCGTCACTAATAAATTTAAATGCACGCAATCTAAAACACTAGCATATGCCCTTGGTCATAAGGGAACTCACCATTTCACCAGGTACCCAAGCTTTACGTGCCTCCCCGTTTACAAATTCTTCTTCAACTGTACCACAAAACTATTCCAAACAGCTAGCATTTATCAACCATCAATAAAAAGTCTCCTTCAACTGCCACTTAATATTTCATAACCTATATCTTTGTAATTTTCTTAATATATAGAGATAACACCTGAACTTTAAAAGAAAAAGTTTTGAATAATGTGATGACGTCAATCTAGTAGACTCTTGACCATTGCGTCAAACATAAGAAGACCTAATTTAGTGTCTTGTAACTCCCAAAACTAGACACCAACTGAAAGAAGCAGCTCAATTTGTTTATCAATTTGATTTCTTTACAGTAGGAGGAAAGGTACTAACACAAGAAAAATAAACAAAATGATTAGGCAACACATACTTTCCAAGCTTTTGAGTCCCCTGTTCTACATGATCTCAGCATTTCGTACGAGGGCCTTTTGAGTAAACTATGAAAATTGAAAAGGCAAAATAATCACAAGTATCATGTACTTACAAAATAATGGCAAGAAAACATAACAAAAAAAGGCCCACATTTGCTAATTCTGACACTTTCGGAAAATATATAATTCATCAATTGCTGTTAAATTATTTGTCACGTTCTTCAGAAGTCACCATTGCAATATTTATGAACCTGCAACACAAGAGTACCACCATCCGCATTATTTTCAGCACTTTAATAAATAATCTGGTAACTTGAAAATGTACAGGACTATAGCAAATATATGCAAATTGTATGAAAATGAACGACAACATAAAATTGCAGCAGAAAATTACCTTCCCTGGTACAGATGCAAGTGGTTCTGAACTGTAGCTGCAGTAGCAGAAAATTACCTTGCCTGGTATTCTGAGTTTTCCTGGTAAATTTATTGATGAATTGTTGTCAATTGGTTTCGAATTAACACACTGAGATAGTGTTTGTAAAGCTAGTTTTTTGTTTAATTATTGTTGTTCATTGACAGCTACATTCACTGAGTATTAAGAAGAAACACGCAAATTGTTAAACTGGATGAAAACGTTGGACACAATCACTATACATATAAATGAGAAACGAAAAAGAGATTTATGGCACAACAGCCATGAGTTTGATACTGTATGCACTTGGTTCTCCAAATTACGATTTTGGGAAGGGCCCTTGGTATTGTGGACAACACCATAGAGAGGTCTCAAGTATTGTGGACCTAAATCATGTTGTACATCCACAAGCTATATTTTTTATACTCGAATTTAAGTATGATCGATAAAAAATCATATAATATAATTCACGACATTAACTAAAAAGGCCTGGAGCAGCAGATACCATAAATGTTTAAACATCAAATTAGGTGAAAATGTCTATGCTTTGGCACATCAAAGTCACTGGAAATCAAATTTAAATAATACATGCATTGTTTTGAAGCAAACGAGATTAAGAAATTACCCTACATACACAACAAGTGTAGGATGATACTTGCCAATCATTATTAAAATGTTTTGCTTAAGCTTACAGTTGTCAACTAGGCAAATATGCTCAAGGGACCAGTTGATTTGAAGAATCCAGACGACAATCGGCATTTGGCATAATTTTGTTCTATATCCTGAGAGAGAACAATATAGAAGTTCACAAACAATTCTTATCTATAGAAAGGAAGAAAGATTGACATGTCTATTATAAAGCTTATGTACATAACAAGAAATCCAGGCTTGTATACTAAAGTTCTAATAAATCCGATGAAAATTATTAATTAAATAGAACAAAACGTAGAACAAAGATATGAGATTTAGTTTACCTTCCAACAGTATTGAGGCCTGAATCCATTAAAATGGTTAATCGCTTTGTAGTCCGCCTAAACTCGCTGCAATCAGAGTATACAAGGGGAAGTTGTATCAATATTAACTATAATCATATGGTATACAAGGGGAAGTTGTATCAATATTAACTATAGTCATATGGTATACAAGGGGAAGTTGCATCAATATTAACTCACCCCACTTCATCGGGAATCATTTTATTGATTTAAAACCTTCCTAATCCATCCAACACAACCTTATAAACACAAATCAGTTAAAACCCTTAGTTAAAACCCTCAATCAGTTAAAACCCTCAATTTCATTAGCCAAACATCGACATACCATATTAGCAAAAAATTAATCCTAAAATAACATACCATATTAGCAAAAAATTGTCTCTTTTCTCGTTCTTGAATATAGCATGTGCTTCACTACAATATATCACCAAAACCATCTTAACCTTGCAAATACAATCAAAATATAAAAAACAAAAGGCAAAATAATCAGTTCAATAGCATATAGAGTTTCAGACAAAATAACTATAGATGAAAAAAGCATAGCCAAACAGTCCTGCCAAAGAAAAGAAAGGAAGGAAAGCAGTTTTAACTCCACACACGTCACCACATATTCTAAATTAATAACATATACATACAAATATTCATATATACCTTGAGAGAGATGATAGATAAAGAGAGAAAGACGGAGTGTGAGCACGAGGGGGGGAGAGAAGGAGATGGATATATAGGGAGAGGAAGAGAGAGAAAGGTAGAACCCTAATTGAGCTTTGAACCAAAAGTAGTCTCGTTCAACCCCTTGAATCGAACTCAAACCCAGCACGAACACCAGATTTTGCCGTTCAAATACACATACAGTTCTAATTGGAGAGGAATTAGAGTAAGAGAGATGAGTAAGTGAGTGAGAGAAGTATGATTAGACCGAGAGAGAAAGGGGAGGTGCGGGAGAGAATGAATTATTAACCCCCAATTTAGTTTTGCCGCTCAACTGCTCAAATATTTCATCTGCCGCTCACACAATTCACCGATATTTGTGCCATTCAATTCACCGATATTTCATCTCACACTTTTAAAAAATTCATTTATTTGGTGGACTACTTTCATTTATTTGTTTACTAATAAAATTATTAATTTCTAATATTATAAAAATTATAAATTTTCTTATAAAAATTTGTATATATATATAAAGTTTATTATTTCAGTTATTGAATAATAATTTAAACTTATTATACCCGGTTCTTTTCTCCAATAATTTTGAATATTACTTTATTTTAAGATATTTTAAATAATTATTAAAAAATATATTAATATTGTAAAAATATAAATAATTCAACTATTTGATAGATTTTTTTTTATAATAATAAATTCAATGATTAGATTAAAATTATTTAATTTTAAAATTTAATAATTATTAAATCGTTAATTATAAATAAAATTCAAAAATATGTTAATTATACTCTAAGGTAACACAGCCCTTGGTGTTACTAAGTTTAACACCTTCCACAACTATGGTAACATACCTTTAAGGATATGGTAACACCAAAACTAGAGTGTTGTGGTAGGTCCAAAATTTCATAGCTATGGTAACACCCGAGAAGGTAACACCCCCCTTAAGTGTTGTATAAAGTCATCTATGGCGTAGTGTAGTCACCTACCGAATTGACTAGTACTCGTAACTAGTATTTTGTCATGGATTGTTATTCTATTTTTTAAAAATAATTTCTCGACGATCCAACCGTACGGATCTCAAGATATATCTAATCTAGTAATATTCCCAAATTTTAATAAAATTAAAAATTAATTTGGTTGGAGATCTTAGTAGTCAACTACCGAATTGACTAGTACTCGTAACTAGTGTTTTGACACGGATTATTTTTCTATTTTTAATAATTATTTCAAGACGATCCAACCGTACGGATCTCAAGATATATCAAATCTAGTGATATTCCCAATTTTCAAAAAATAAAAAATTAATTTGGTTGGAGATCTTAGTAGTCAACTACCGAATTGACTAGTACTCGTAACTAGTGATTTGTCACGGATTGTTAATTCTATGTTTTAAAAAATATATCTCAACGATCCAACCGTACGAATCTCAAGATATATAATTTAGTGATATACCATAGTTTTCAAAAAATAAAAAATTAATTTGGTTGGATATCTTAGTAGTCAACTACCGAATTGACTAGTACTCGTAACTAGTGCTTTGTCACGGATTGTTGATTCTATTTTTTAAAAATTATTTCTCGACGATCCAACGGTACGGATCTCAAGATATATCTAATCTAGTGATATTACCAAATTTTTAAAAAATAAAAAATTAATTTGCTTGGAGATTTTAGTAGTCAACTATTGAATTGACTAGTACTCGTAACTAGTGCTTTGTCACGGATTGTTGTTTCTATTTTTTAAAAATAATTTCTCGACGATCCAACCGTACGGATCTCAAGATATATCTAATCTACTGATATTACCAAATTTTAAAAAAAATAAAATAAATAAATTGGTTGGAGATCTTAGTAGTCAACTACCGAATTGACTAGTACTCGTAACAAGTGCTTTGTCACGAATTGTTGATTCTATTTTTTAAAAATTATTTATCGAAGATCCAACCGCACGGATCTCAAGATATATCTAATCTAGTGATATTCTCAAATTTTCAAAAAATAAAAAATTAATTTGGTTGGAGACCTTAGTAGTCAACTACCGAATTGACTAGTATTCGTAACTAGTTCTTTGTCACGGATTGTTGATTCTATTTTAAAAAAAATATATCTTGACGATCCAACCATACGGATCTCAAGATATATATAATTTAGTGATATACCATAGTTTTCAAAAAATAAAAAATTAATTTGGTTGGATATCTTAGTAGTCAACTACCGAATTGACTAGTACTCGTAACTAGTGCTTTGTCACGGATTGTTGATTCTATTTTTTAAAAATTATTTCTCGACGATCAAACGGTACGGATCTCAAGATATATCTAATCTAGTGATTTTCCCAAATTTTTAAAAAATAAAAAATTAATTTGCTTGGAGATTTTAGTAGTCAACTATTGAATTGACTAGTTGTAACGCCCCCAAATCCGGGGTCAGGGATTTGGTCGTCACGCGGAAATCCTTAATAACAAATCGTCTGATTAACCACATTAAACCATCTGTAGTCATTAATAATTGAGTTACAACATTTGAGACCCCAACCACCAAGCATCTTTTAGGTTATAGGGCTAGAAACAAGAATCAACTCCTTACTACTAGTATAACTTCGTTGAGAAGTACACCAGCAACTAGTACTATATCATGCAAAGTAACATATATGTTACACATCAATATACTTACATATAACTTACTCCAGCTATAAACTTTCTAGATCATATCGTCTTCATAAGGGCACGCTGCCCGCTTCATCTAAGCCATGCAGATAACCTCGTCCGACTACCTTCCACTGAAAAGTTAATATTTGAAAACAAGCAAGTATGAGCGAAAGAATTGCTCAGCAAGTTATTACTAGAGTTGAACAAAATATCCTATCAATATGCATGGGGTTTTCCAACATTCAACTGATACTTAGTATCATTCTTGAGACATTTATAACCATGAAATTCTACAGGGAAAGTATAATGTTTGAAAATAACATCGACTGAACAATATACCAATATAATATAAGAGATACCGTTACAAGGTAATTAAATAGATTATTACCATCAATAGCCACATCTTGTTTGCGCAGTAATACACCAACATAAACTTGCTGGTTATTCAATATGAAATCACTTACTTATTGATAATATAATATCAATTTCTCTTCTATAACAAGTGATAAGTGGAATTTATATCCACTTATTATGCGCTAATTGGACCTAAATTGGTGGTTTATCCTTAAGTATGTTGTGTCTTTTAATTCAATTTTGTTGTTGTTTCAGTTTTTGTTGTGCAGAACTCGCAACTTTAGGTATTGTGGCGATAAAAGGCTAAAACTATGGATTTCTACCTCAATTCGGAATTTAGAGTTGCCAAGAGAGCAAGGAGGACTGGCTACGAGGAAAAAGAATTATCATAAAGAAATTCTGAGTGATATATTCTTAATGCTGAAACCCCGGTTGGAATTGTTATATTTTTTTCTAAGCAAAAGGAGTCCGGTTTTAGATCCTCAAGAGACCGTAACTTACATCTGGACGAACAATGAAGAAATAAGAATTATCACAAAAATATGGAAAGTGATATATTCTTAAAGTAGGAATCCCGGTTGGAATTGATATATTTTTCGTTAAGCAAAAGGAGTCCGGTTTCCGACCCTCAAAAGACCGCAGCTTAGGCAATAAGGATTTATTTGTATTATTAAATAATTTTATTAATTTAGAAAATTATATTTATAAATATCTAATAATATCAGATATTTATTTTTATAATTTCTGGATTAAAATAATTATTTATTAATTAAAGATTATAAGCTGTGCAGATTAAAAAGCATTTCTAGGGAACCTGTTCAAAAGTTAAAGCGTGATTTGTTTACAAATTGAACAAAGCCGCCAGACACATATTAATTGAATTTAGTTCCAACAGAAGTCTGCCGGCTGCCTGCCATTTGCTTTTTAATTATTTTTGCTTTTGGCTGGTTTATTCACAGAAGGTGTGCTAAATTTTCCTATAAATAGGAAGTAATTCCGATAGATTTGGTACACCTCTCAACTGAATTCTCTTTAGTATTTCATAAAAATTCAGTTGCTTCTTTTGTATTTTCAAATTATTTCATACACTTTAATTTTCTGCAAGTTCTGTTTTGGTGGAAGATTATAAGGGGATTATTTTGGAGTGCTCTTCTATTTCGTTGAAAGCTATTTCGGTTCTATTTTCTAAACTTTTATTTTACGGGGATTACTTGGATTACTCCTCTCTATTTCGTTGGAAGCTATTTCGGTTCTATTTTCTAAACTCTTGTAATTTCATATTTAATTCATCGCACTTTTTAATTTAGTTCCTCTATTATTATTATTATTATTATTATTATTATGTTTTCATTTAATCCCATGATGACGATCCGTTCGATTATGAACTAATCGCTATCATGGGATTCTAATGGATTTATTTACGTAATTTAGAAATTCGATGCCTTAATAATTTGTATTATGATAAAAATTCAGATTGTCTAATGTGGTTGCGCTTAATTTATTAGATGCGTAGCTATCGTCTAAATTATTAATTCCTAATGAATGCGAAAGTGGATTTAGGAGTTTAGAATTTGCCATGTTAGCATAGGTTCGTAATTGTCATGTACACTTACGATAAGTGGTAGGGTTTTGGATCACACCGCCCTATGTAGTCATAATAAAGGAATTTAATCTTAAACCAATTATGTTTTCAAATCTTATAGACATATAGGGTCTAAACATAAACGGTGTCCACACAACTTCTATCTTTTTAAGTGGATGTTCGTGTGGTTTGATATAAGTTAAGGTTGAAAGGCGCTTATGTTAGTTTCGTGTTCCTGGCTAGCTTTCGTAATTATCAAATAACTTTGAATTAAGGCATCAATTCTAAATGAAATAAGTAATGAAATTAAAATCCCATGTTTTTCTCGCATATAAAATCTCGTTTAATTAAATCAAGTAGTTTGAATTATTTAGTATTATTATTTTGATAAATCAATTAGAATAATAAAACAAAACTCCCCTTTTATATTTATTCAAGCAGTTTGTTGTTTAATCATACGTCGTTGCATAAGCATTATTTCTGAACAAACACCAAGTCTTCGTGGGATCGATCTTATTATATTACTTGTGACCACGTACGCTTGCGTAGTTAGTTTTCGAACCAACAAGTTTTTGGCGCCGCTACCGGGGACTTCGGTGTTATTTTCAGAATTTGTGTTTAACATCAACGGAGGTTAAACTTAACTGACTTGGATAGCTATTTTTTTTTTCTGACGTCGTGTTTTCTCGCTCTGCCAGTATAAGGATTTTGAGTTGTTTATGCTAACGCGTGCCCAAACTCTTAAATCAAGAACCGTAATAAAGCTGGAAGAAACGTTAGACATGGCGGATTATGTGCCTAAGACGTTGATGGACTATTCCCAACCGAAAATCAATGACATTCAGTCAAGCATCGTCAGGCCAGCTATTGCAGCCAACACATTTGAAATCAAACCTGGCACAATCCAGATGGTACAAAACTCTGTCCAGTTCGGGGGAGCGCCAACGGAAGATCCAAATATGCATATCCGGAACTTCATAGAGATTTGTGACACATTCAAATTTAACGTGTCAGATGATGCTGTAAAGTTGAGGCTTTTTCCATTTTCTCTGCGGGACAAAGCTAAGGGATGGTTGCATTCTCTCCCAGCTGGCTCGATAACAACATGGGAAGAACTCGCTCAAAAGTTTCTCACGAAATTCTATCCCATGGCAAAAACAGCTGCCATAAGGAATGCTCTTGCTCAGTTCACACAACAGACGGGGGAATCTTTATGTGAAGCTTGGGAGCGCTATAAGGAAATGCTAAGAAAATGCCCTCACCATGGAATGCCCAATTGGATGGTGATTAATTGCTTTTATAATGGTCTAGGATGGCAATCAAGACCAATCGTGGATGCAGCATCAGGGGGAGCCTTATGGGCTAAGAGCTATGAAGCCGCCTACGAGCTTATTGAAATGATGGCGGCTAATGAGTATCAGAATCCGACGCAGAGGATGCCTCAACACAAGGTGGCAGGAATCCTCGAGGTTGACACAGCCACATCACTATCAGCTCAACTTGAAGCACTTAACATGAAGGTGGATTCTCTGACAAACAATGGGGTACATCAAGTAGCGAGTGTTTGTGAGCTATGCGCCGGTGGACATGAAACGAGTCAATGTGCAATTTCCAATGAATCAGTGCACTTTGTGAGCAATTTTCAAAAGCAACAGCATCCAGTCCCAAACACTTACCAACCCAACAACAGAAACCATCCTTACTTCAGCTGGAGCAACAATAAAAATGGATTGCAACCACCACAACCATATCAAACAGAACAACCACAGCCATATCAACAACAACCATACCATCATACCCAAAATCAGCAATATGGGGCCAGACCATACAATCCCTCAGGATCACATCATCAGCAGTGGCAACAACTTCAGAATCAGTACGCCCAGAAACAATCTCAACCTCCGGGATTTAATCAGCAATATTATACAGGTCCAGGCCAACAGTCTGCTGAGAAATCAGAATTGGAAGAACTAAGATTGATGTGTAAGAGCCAGGCCGTATATCTTAAAACTCTGGAAAACCAAATTGGCCAAATAGCAAACGCCTTACTCAATAGGCCACAAGGAGTTCTTCCTAGCGACACAGAAACAAACCCTGGAAAAAGGGACGGCAAAGAACAAGTCAAAGCTATCACTTTAAGATCTGGCAAAATCACAACGGACCAAGAAGTTGAAAAGGTAAACGAACAACCGGAGGCACAGGGCAGTCACACCACTACAGAGGAACAAACAGAGATCTCGAAACCTGAAATCAACATCAGCAAACCGGAGGATGTCAACGGGCCATCTGAGAAAGCATCTCAGGAGCATAAAACTGCAAACACTCAATTCTACCCCCTCCACCATATTCGCAGAGACTCCAGAAGCAGAGATTGGATAAACAGTTTGCAAAGTTTTTAGAAGTATTCAAAAAGCTACAGATAAACATACCATTTGCAGAAGCTCTTGAACAAATGCCTAGTTATGCTAAGTTCATGAAGGGTATTCTATCAAGGAAACTGAAGCTTGAGGAATTGGAAACCGTTGCCTTGACAAAAGAATGCAGTGCGGTGTTGCAACAGAAATTGCCCCCGAAACTCAAGGATCCTGGAAGCTTCACAATACCATGCACTATAGGCAAATTATCTTTCAACAAATGCTTATGTGACTTGGGAGCTAGTATAAATTTGATGCCATTGTCTGTGTTCATGCAACTTGGTCTGCCTGATCCAAAACCTACAAATATCTCCTTACAGCTAGCAGATCGGTCGATTACGTATCCAAGAGGTATTGTGGAAGATGTCCTGGTAAAAGTGGATAAGCTCATCTTTCCGGCGGATTTTGTTATACTGGATTTTGAGGAGGACAAGAAGATTCCCATCATCTTGGGAAGACCATTTTTAGCTACAGGCCAAACTTTGATCGACGTGCAAAAAGGAGAGCTCACAATGAGAGTGCAAGATCAGAATGTCACTTTCAATGTGTTTAACGCAATGAAATTCCCAATAGATGAAGAGGAGTGTTTTAAAGTGGACATGGTCGATTCGTTAGTGAACATAGAAAAGGAGCAACTGCTAAAGTCAGATCCCTTAGAAAGAGCCTTAATAGGGGATTCTGATGAGGAAGATGTAGAAGGAGAAGAACAAATTCTGATGTTGAATTCAGCCCCTTGGAAGAGGAGGTTTGATTTTACAATTGAGTCTCTTGGGTTAGAAGATCTTAAAAAGTCGCAGGTGCGCCTTAAACCATCTGTTGAAGAAGCTCCTTCTCTTGAGCTAAAACTTTTGCCAGATCACTTGAGGTATGCATATTTAGGTGATGCATCTACATTACCTGTTATTATTGCTGCTAACCTGTCAGGTGATGAAGAAGACAAGCTGTTGCGGATTCTGAGAGAGCATAAATCAGCAATCGGGTGGACCATAGCAGATATTAAGGGAATCAACCCCTCCTATTGCATGCATAAGATTCTTCTTGAGGAAGGAAGCAAACCATCTGTAGAACATCAGAGAAGACTCAATCCGATCATGAAAGAGGTGGTGAAGAAGGAAATTCTTAAATGGCTGGATGCAGGGATCATTTATCCAATTTCGGACAGTTCTTGGGTGAGTCCGGTGCAATGTGTGCCTAAGAAAGGAGGCATGACGGTGGTAGCAAATGAAAAGAATGGCTCATCCCTACTCGGACAGTCACAGGGTGGAGAGTATGCATGGATTATCGGAAGCTAAATAAGGCCACCAGAAAAGATCATTTTCCTCTTCCATTCATCGATCAAATGCTAGATAGGTTGGCTGGCCATGAGTATTATTGCCTTCTTGATGGGTATTCAGGTTATAATCAGATTTGTATTGCTCCAGAAGATCAGGAGAAGACCACATTCACTTGTCCTTTTGGCACTTTTGCTTTCCGACGAGTTTCTTTCGGGCTATGTGGTGCACCTGCTACCTTTCAGAGATGCATGATGGCCATATTTTCTGACATGATTGGAATAAATGTGGAGGTTTTCATGGATGATTTTTCAGTTTTTGGAACTTCTTATGATGAGGCTTTGGATAATCTGAGTCTGGTCCTGAAACGATGTGTTGAGACTAATTTGGTGCTAAATTGGGAAAAGTGCCATTTCATGGTGCAAGAGGGAATCATTCTCGGGCATAAAATGTAACACCCCCAAATCCGGGGTCAAGGATTTGGTAGCTACGCGGAAATCCTCAATGTCAAATTACCTGTTTAACAACATTAAGCCACCTGTAATCATTAAAACTGAAATATAACTCTGCGACCCCAACCACCAAGCATCTTTTAGGTCATAGGGCTAGAAACAAGAACTAAAATATTCACATCTTCATTACATCCATTCTATTACATCGCACTATATCTTGCAAATCTTATACTACTAGTATAGCTTCGTTGGGAAGTACACCAGCAACTAGTACTACTCAGTACAAAGTAATATATTTTACACATCAATGTACCTACATATAACTTACTCCAGCTATAGCTTTTCTGGATCAACTCATCTTCATAAGGGCGTACTGCCTGCTTCTTCTGAGCCATGCAGATAAGCCTCAACCAACTACCTTCCTCTGAAAGGTTAATATTTGAAACAAGCAAGAATGAGCGAAAGAATTGCTCAGCAAGGTAATAATAGAACTTAACAATATACATACCAATACACACAAAGGTATTCAATGTCTAACGATATTTAATATCATTTCTGAAACATTTATAAGTATGGAACTTCAATAAGGGAAGTATAACATTTGAAATAGCATCAAATGAACAACCTGGGATTATAATACCCATAGTAAGCTTCATACCTTAGCAAAATGGTGTAAGTTGTAGTCTCAACAACCTTTAAGAAAACCCTTTAAAATAGGTAGTGCAATATACTGCTACTACATGTGTTTTCATCAAACAGAAACCAAATCATAAAAAAAAAGATCCCCTTTTTAGTATCTCACAAGCCTGAAAGTATATTCATATAAGTATATCATTTTTATCACCACACCCTACAGTTCAATATTTTGTATGGGATATAACTTCTTTAACCACTTGATAAGTTTAAGACTCGGAGATAACTGATAGTAAGAGAGTCAAGGTTTTTGGAAACGAACCATTTACAAGGTACCAAATCAATACTTCTCCAGCTTGAAAATATTTGTATGAATGTATATCATTTCGCCAAACACTTGATAGATCAAGATATTGTACCTCCGCAATATAGTAATAGTTCTAAAATATCTTTGAAACTGTATGTTATGCATTGACGAACATAGTGCTAGTATATTGTAAAAGATGAAGTTATAAGATAGTTCAATATAACCTTTCCGTTAAAATATCTGCTATATAGAATATAAGCAGAATATCAACATATAACTTAAAGATGAAGTTATAAGGTGATCCAATTATATTTCCGAGGGAATATCCGCTATGCCAAAGATAAGCAAGATATCATCATTTTCAGAAAAGAGGAAGTTGCAAGAAAGATATTGCAATTCCAGTTTTCAAACACTTTTCAATCATGCCAACAATAATAGTGTTGTAGAAGATTTCAATCTTGGACGATGAACTAATACTGGAGTTTGACGCGCCAGGAGACATAACATTTACACGATGATCAGTCGCATGTTATGCTCCTCACCTCTTGTTTACTACATGTAGAAGGAAGCACCGACGGATTTACTTGTCTACCGCCCTCTGGAACCCCCTCGGCCAACGGTTGGGCCATTTGCTGGACCGGCGCCACTGGGTCACTTACACATCTCCTAGTTCATTTCACATCCATAACTTTGAAACGTAAAGTTCGTCCCCCTTTCCCCAAGTATAACACTTGTTGATAAGACTCCACAAAGTAGTCGTATCTAATTGGAAAGGAAAATTCACCAATATTTCCCAAGCTGCTGCTTGTTAATGGATACCAACTTGTTCCAACAATCTTACCTCTCGAATGATGAGAAGGTACATAAGGGTTCAATAAGCACATATCAATCAAATTGCGAGTGAAAAGAATTATTTTGAAGGAGTTATGACCAGGAAGTCAACAAGATAGATAACATTTCTCAAGTAAGGTTCCCTTATAATTGGAAAGTTAGATTTGAATGAAGAATGAAATTTTGAGAACCTTTCTTGATACAAGTATTAATAACAAGACTTCGAAATAATTTACATAATATTCGAAGGTCGAAGATAATGTTTGAATGAAGTAAATCATTCTTGAAACGAGTTAGAAGAATTAAATAAATATTCCAAAGAATATTTATTAAGTCAAAAATATTGAAGGAATAATCTTAATATAAAATATGGCTCAACTGGATATTCGAAAAGATATTGATTAAATAAATAATGATCGAATGAATATTCGAAATAATATTCATTATTTAACTTAATTAAATCCTTAAGGAATGTTCAAAATAATATTCGATGAATAAATCGACCTTGAGTGAATATTAAAGATGATATTCATTAAATAAAGTTAAAATGAATATTTAAAATAATATTCATTTACTAAATAATCTCGAATGAATATTCAAAGTAATATTCATTAAGTAACTATTTCAAATGAACATTTAAAATATTATTCATTAAATAAATAAGGGAAAATATCTACTTAAATATTTTCCTCTGAAAGTAATCATGATATATCAAAAAAAGTACTGACTCCCGATCTATATTTAAGGAATTTAAGTCATACGCCCTTCACTAAAGTCATTTGCAAAACCCGGCTTATAACTAATATCTCATATCTAGCTTATAAGCCAATTACCAAATCGTAATCAAATATCATAATATAATTTTGAAAACAGTTATGCCTTTCAATAGCATATTTAACAGAAATAATATTCCTATGGTATTTCTCAACTGAGATAATACTCAAATAAGATTCCTCGAAAAATATAGAAGGCGAATACAATTCCTCGAATGACATCATAATCAAATAACAATCCTCGACTGTTTTCCAAGTAATTAATACTTTATGGAAATATAATAATGTTTGTAAATAACATTCTTTAAATCATTTCCAAGTACTTAATACTTTCTGGAAATATAATTAGTGTTTATTAATAGTATTCCTCAAGATGACTAGTACTTTGCCGCTGGAATCCCTCCGGGTTTCCACGACTATCACTATATTCACAAAATACCAACTCCCGGTTTAAAGTCGAAAACAATGAATATGCTCTTATATCTAGAGCTACAAGATATACCGGTTCGTAAATACTTAACTTTAAAGACCGCATATAATCCAAAGGTCAAATTCTATTTCAACAGGAAATAAGATTATAGCCAAACTGTTTAACAATATTCCTGGCAAATGCAGTATCAAATAATATTACAAAGTATAGGTTTTGATACTTGCATAGATAGAATCAAACTATAATATTTTAATAACTATGAAAGTCTTTAAATAACCTCCCAATCACATTTTATACCCTTCAAAACACTTAGGGTATTTAATAAATAAATACATAATATTATTGAATAAAAATATTCAATAGCCCCTTATTAAAGGAAAATTTAAATTAGTAATCGCTAATATAGTGAATATTCAAATAATTTTTACTACTAATATCGAAATATGTAATAACCTCAAAAGATCCAAATGTAACTCTTGGAATATTTCTAATCAAAACCAAGACATTAACTCTCCGGCAATTCCCGGACTTTAAGTACTTTATCAAAATAATTATCACTGACTCTCGGTTAATAGGAAGTAAATGCTAGATATGAAAATTCTCTTTAAATGAATAGGATAAATAATACTCGTTGAATTAACTAACTTTTCCAAATAGCATCCATCCCTATCCTTCCAGATATTCTTAATCGAAAATAACTCAAGTATAATATTTGCAATATTCTATAAACAAGATACAGATTAAGGGGAGGTGAGTCATAAGATATCGGTCTCCATTGACAACTTTATAAGTCATGGGATTTTGACAATTGGCATAAGCAGAATTTAATAACATTAGCAAGGCCCAAAAATATACTGGTTTTGATGAATAAGCACATGGTTGGAAAACTTGCAACTATGGATTTAAATCTAATCCACACATTTCATATATTTGAAAATACAGATACTCTGAACGATAGAGTATGCATAAATAAACTTGCCTCTGGTCCTTAGCAGAAAACTGAAATCGCGAATAATTCCTTCGCACCTCGTCCAAGCATTTCCATGGAGGTAGTTTACCTCTCTTTATACGACGCCCCGATCTTCCCTTTTTGATGAACGTCGCTCCACTTGATTATACCCTAATGGTACTGAAATAGTTACGAGTACGTGTCAGTCCAATCGCGTATCTCGAGTCGACACAAATCAGAATTACCACTAAGTCGCCTAAAGTCGTACTATAGTTGTTATCCCTATAGTTGGCTACTCAAACACCAATTAATACACATAACACATTTAGCAAGTAAGATGAAATAGAAAAGTCCCTCTTTTATAAAGTGGACATTTCCAGGTGTTAAACACATCACAATGCTACACAATTATAACACTTAATCAAACTCCACTTAACGTACACAATTATATTACCATTGACATTCTATGCCAACTTAATTAATATGTAATCCCCAAAACCTACTTAATCCTCGGTAAAGGCTCGTAATACCCATTTAATCTTCAAGACACATTTAATCCTCGAATTAGCACATAATCCTTAGAACAACAATTAACCCCCAAAATAATTTACTTAGCACATATTCAAGTAAACAATTAACATCCACTTCATACCTCTAGGCCATTGATATTAAATAAGTTAAATAAATTTAAATGCAGGGGATTTTTAGAAAATTTCGGCATGAAGTATTCGTTTATCGGATTATGGGCACAGCCCCTCAAATGCAATTCAACCCTGTTTTTGCAAAAATAAAGCTGCCTCAACTTGCAGCAAAGTAAACAAGTAAGAAAAGTACCCGCCCAGACATGCGGCACCTAGCACATAAGGAAAAGTATCCGCCCAGACATGAGGCACCTAGCACATAAGGAAAAGTATCCGCCCAGACATGCGGCACCTCAACATTTAAGGAAAGTAAACTAAGTTTATCCACATTTAAGCCAACACCACGTAGTTGGCACTTATACTATCAACATATACTATAACTTGATTCATACCATTTAGCACTTAGCCAATTAGCCATTCATATAATTACACCTCCTAGAACAATAACTATTACAATTAGCAATCCAACTTTCTACCCGAACCATTATCGATAATCATTTAAGCAATTGAAACAAATACCAAGTAATTGACAGACGTGACATCCGACAAATTCTATGACTCGACTTATAGCACTTAGCACGTAAACATTTATAGATGACCGTATATAACAAGCAAGCCACATATTTTACATACCATCCGACACTAGCAATTAGCACTTTATCGACAACTAACCCGAATATACTATCCGACAATTAATAACTGACAATTAATAACCATAAGGCCCGAGCATACAACCGGTTCACAATTAATCCAATTAATTATAAATAACAATCATACTCCCCCCGAATTAAATCTCGGAATTTCAAACAATATTCATAATTAACAATACTAAGCTAATTACGAAAATCATCACATTAGACTCATAATTTAAATCTAATTAAATTACAACACTTAATTAATTAAATTACTACCCTTCCACAACATATAGCAATTTACATCTAATCACGAAAATTACAATTAAACTCGCAATTTAAATCTAATTAAATTACGACAACTAATTAATTAAATAACTACAATTTAACAATATATAACAATTACATCTAATTTCATACGAGAATTAAATAATTGGATTTACGAAATTATACCCCTTTCGTTTCCGATCCGAAAGTCAAGCCACCGAAGGAAATCTCCCCCAAAATCTCTCTCTCTCTCTCTCTCTCTCTCTCTTTCTGCACAGCGGCCGCCACCCCCACTCCTCAGCCACGACCCCCTTCTCCCCTTCCTTCTCGACCTCTGCTACTCCATCTCCCCGCGCGCGACCTCCTCCCGCAACACAACCGCGCGGCTCGTACCCCCACAAACACGCATCACACACACTTACATACACACACACACACACACACGTATGTATATATATATATATATATCTCATCAAACCCCTAACCCATTTCTCTCTTCCTCCCCGCTGATTTCTTTCCCCCTCCCCCCGATCTGATTTTGAGCGGCTCCCCTGTGTGTTGGTGCGTGTATTGTATGTATGTACGTTGTGTTTTGTGTGGGTTAACCTAATGGGCCTAAGCCCAATAACAATTTTAAAGCTATACCAATTAATACTACATACCTTAAATAATATTTAGAGTTAAAAACTCTAATTTGTAAAAATAAAATTTCTAGCATAATTAAATACTAGAATATTTTTAAAGACTTTTGGAGAAAGAATTAGAATTAAATCTAAATTTTCTAAATTGATATGCATTTTACAAATATTAATAATTTATAAAAACAAATCATAAAAATAATAATTGTGATTCATAATTCACAATTTACAGGGCTTTATAAAAATACTACAAACACTATTGTTTTAGTAAAATCTCAAATTCTTGATTTTATATATTAATCAAGTAATTTCTGCAATTCCCCAAATAATTAAAACAATCATTTTCTAAGGATTTTAAAATCTCTAAATTATTTAGTAATTTATAATAAAATCTTTACTAAATAATTCCACACTCCAAAAATTAAATCTTTGCTCGAATAAACTATTGACTCGAGATATCTACTCGGTCAATAAAATTTTAAAAAGGAGGACCAGGTTCCACTTAACCGAAAATCATTAAAAATTTAAATTAAAAAAAAAATCCTCCTCATTTTAGGAAAACATTATTATTATTGAAATAATAATAAAATCATTTCTTGAAAAATCCGGGTTATTACATAAAGTATCTAGCGAGGGACTTGAAGTAGACAGGGCTAAGGTAGAGACTATTCAAAGACTTCCTCCTCCAATCTTAGTTAAAGGAATCCGTAGTTTTCTTGGACATGCAGGTTTCTATCGGCGATTCATACAAGACTTCTCCAAAATTTCTAAGCCGTTGTGCAATTTGCTGGAGAAAGACACCCCTTTCAAGTTTGATGATGATTGCTTGCCTGCTTTCGAGCTATTGAAGAAGAAGTTGACATCAGCCCCGATTATTACAACACCTAATTGGGAAGAGCCATTCGAGCTAATGTGCGATGCTAGTGATTTTGCCGTGGGAGCTGTGCTTGGTCAGCGAAAGAAGAATATTTTTCATGTGGTTTACTATGCTAGTAAAACCCTCAACGATGCACAGCTGAATTACACCACTACGGAGAAAGAGCTTTTGGCAGTTGTCTATGGTTTTGAGAAATTCAGGTCCTATTTGCTTGGGACGAAGGTGACAGTCTACACTGATCATGCAGCCATTAGATATCTGTTTTCGAAGAAGGATTCAAAGCCGCGATTGATTCGCTGGATTCTTCTGCTGCAAGAGTTTGAGCTTGAAATAAAAGACAGGAAGGGGACAGAAAATCAGGTAGCCGATCATCTATCACGGTTGGAGGATCACGGTAAGGATAAGACGCTAATCAATGAATCATTCCTAGATGAGCAGTTGTTTGTGGTGCAAGGAGAAGTGCCATGGTTTGCAGATATTGTGAATTATCTGGTGAGCAACGTCGTTCCATCAGAATTCTCTTATGCTCAAAAGAAGAAGTTTCTGCATGATGTGAAGTGGTATCGATGGGATGAACCATTCTTGTTCAGGCAGGGAGCAGATCAGATTATCAGGAGATGCATTCCATATAGTGACACATAGGGGATTTTACGAGATTGCCACTCTACCACATACGGGGGTCATTATGGTGGAGAGAAGACCGCAGCTCGAGTACTTCAGGCAGGATTTTTCTGGCCAACCTTGTTTAAAGAATCTCATCAATTTGTGTTGAGATGTGACCGCTGTCAACGGGTTGGAAATATCTCCAAGAGGAATGAGATGCCTCTCAACATGCTTCTTGAAGTTGAGATTTTCGATGTATGGGGAATAGACTTCATGGGACCATTTATCTCATCGTGCAACAATCAATATATTCTGTTAGCTGTGGATTACGTGTCTAAATGGGTCGAGGTGAAGGCTTTACCAACTAACGATGCTAAGGTGGTGCTAAATTTTTTGCATAAGAACATATTCACCCATTTCGGAACTCCACGAGCAATAATCAGTGATGAGGGGACACATTTTTGCAATCGCAAATTCACTACATTAATGGCGAGGTATCATGTGACGCATCGAGTTGCAACAGCGTATCATCCTCAAACTAATGGTCAGGCAGAAGTCTCCAACAGGGAGATTAAGAGAATTCTAGAGAAAGTGGTGAATCCATCGAGGAAAGATTGGTCATTGAAGTTAGACGAAGCTGTTTGGGCATACAGAACCGCGTATAAAACACCCTTGGGTATGTCTCCTTTTCAGTTGGTGTATGGTAAGGCTTGTCATTTGCCTGTCGAGCTTGAGCACAAGGCATACTGGGCTTTGAAGAAAATAAACTTCGACATGAAAGTTGCTGGTGATAAGAGGATGCTTCAACTGAATGAGCTTGATGAGTTTCGTCTACAGGCTTATGAGAATAACAAGTTGTACAAGGAGAAGGTCAAGAGATGGCATGATAAAAGGTTGGTACATAAGACATTTGTACCAGGTCAAATGGTTCTGCTTTTCAACTCTCGACTCAGACTTTTTCCTGGAAAGCTCAAGTCAAGGTGGTCAGGTCCGTTCACGGTTAAAACAGTGTTTTCGCATGGTGCAGTGGAAATTTTTGATAAGTCACCTGATCAGTCTTTTAAGGTGAATGGGCAGAGGCTTAAGCATTATTTTGGGGGTACGGTGAACCGTGAGGAATTCACCGCTACTCTTGCCCCAACATGATCAACCAGCAGATTCGTCAAGCTAGCGACAATAAACAAGCGCTTCATGGGAGGCAACCCATAGGTTTGGTGTTTTTATGTGTGGTTTGATTTTGTGTGATTTTGTTAATTATTATGTCAAGTTTGCAGGACATTGGCGAGTTGCAGGAACTCGTTTCTTTCAAGGTAGGCTAGCCTCAGTTTGGAGCTCATGCAGCATTTCCACCACATGATTCACTGCCCGATGAGGGCGGCGATGCCGACAGTTAGGGGAGTTCTCTTTTATCCTTTATCTATACCTTCAATGAGGACATTGAATATTTTAAGTTTGGGGGTGATTTATGATATTTGATTAATCGAGTCATAATATTGCATATAGTTTCATGTAATTCATAATATAAAAAAAAAATTGCATATTCATGATTAGTTGCATATCATATTTTCCTTGATCCTGTAGCGGTTGGTGGTTCCATTTAGTAGTCAATGATGAATTTGAGTGTGATAATGATGGATAGAGGGCTGATTTAAATGCTTATGAATTGACGTGCATGTTGCAGAAACACAATCTTACACAACTCATCGTTGGCTTTTTGGGCTAGGTTAAGGTCATGCTTGTTTGGTTGTTTGAGATTTAATCACCTGATTATATTCAGAATTTTCTTTATTCCCTTGATGGCGTAGGAGCACTAAATTCTAAGTTTGGGGGAAACCAGGGATTTCATGCTAGTTGTAATTAATTGTCAATAATGGCTAGGCGTCAAATGGCTAATAGCCGGCTCATATTTATATGAGTAGTCTAGGGTTGGAAATGAGAAAGGTTTATTCCAGATTGTATAAAAAAAAAATCAGAAAAAAAAATCAGAAAAAAGAAAAGAAAAGTAAGAAAAAAAGAGAGTCAAAAGTCCAATTGTTAAATGCAAAATTAACCAGGGTGAGCTCTTTAATACTCGAGTAATTAAGTCTGAGGGGACTTAGTCCTAGTAACCTAAAGCCCTTATGGTTTGGGATTGCTGATCTAACACTCGCTACATGGGTATTATTGTATAAGCCTTTTGGGGTCTCATTCATTGCACGGTTAAATAAGCATGCATATTGTATATAGTATTATGTGTCATAGTTTGTTAGTAATAAAGCATGAATTCCTGTCTAACTCAAATAATGATGGAGGTGTTTCTAGGTTATAAAGTGTCTAGCGTTCATTCTATTTATAAACTCGTGATTGTCTTGGCGAAGAATATGTATGGTTTTGATCTAGTGCTAAGAGTATTTCTGATGAGCATGGCACACACGCACGTTTCTGTACTTGTAAATGTTAATATGAAGGTATTTAGTCGATCTCTATTTAGAATTATCACATTCTCTGAGACACTGTGCTAAATTGGTTATTGTTTTGCCTATGGGATCCTTGCATCAGTTGCATTCATGCATTTAGAGGTAGTCGAGTCTGTTTTCGCTTGAGGACAAGCATCGGTTTAAGTTTGGGGGTGTGATAAGTGGAATTTATATCCACTTATTATGCGCTAATTGGACCTAAATTGGTGGTTTATCCTTAAGTATGTTGTGTCTTTTAATTCAATTTTGTTGTTGTTTCAGTTTTTGTTGTGCAGAACTCGCAACTTTAGGTATTGTGGCGATAAAAGGCTAAAACTATGGATTTCTACCTCAATTCGGAATTCAGAGTTGCCAAGAGAGCAAGGAGGACTGGCTACGAGGAAAAAGAATTATCATAAAGAAATTCTGAGTGATATATTCTTAATGCTGAAACCCCGGTTGGAATTGTTATATTTTTTTCTAAGCAAAAGGAGTCCGGTTTTAGATCCTCAAGAGACCGTAACTTACATCTGGACGAACAATGAAGAAATAAGAATTATCACAAAAATATGGAAAGTGATATATTCTTAAAGCAAGAATCCCGGTTGGAATTGATATATTTTTCGTTAAGCAAAAGGAGTCCGGTTTCCGACCCTCAAAAGACCGCAGCTTAGGCAATAAAGATTTATTTGTATTATTAAATAATTTTATTAATTTAGAAAATTATATTTATAAATATCTAATAATATAAGATATTTATTTTTATAATTTCTGGATTAAAATAATTATTTATTAATTAAAAATTATAAGCTGTGCGGATTAAAAAGCATTTCTAGGGAACCTGTTCAAAAGTTAAAGCGTGATTTGTTTACAAATTGAACAAAGCCGCCAGACACATGTTAATTGAATTTAGTTCCAACAGAAGTCTGCCGGCTGCCTGCCATTTGCTTTTTAATTATTTTTGCTTTTGGCTGGTTTATTCACAGAAGGTGTGCTAAATTTTCCTATAAATAGGAAGTAATTCCGATAGATTTGGTACACCTCTCAACTGAATTCTCTTTAGTATTTCATAAAAATTCAGTTGCTTCTTTTGTATTTTCAAATTATTTCATACACTTTAATTTTCTGCAAGTTCTGTTTTGGTGGAAGATTATAAGGGGATTATTTTGGAGTGCTCTTCTATTTCGTTGGAAGCTATTTCGGTTCTATTTTCTAAACTCTTATTTTACGGGGATTACTTGGATTACTCCTCTCTATTTCGTTGGAAGCTATTTCGGTTCTATTTTCTAAACTCTTGTAATTTCATATTTAATTCATCGCACTTTTTAATTTAGTTCCTCTTTTATTATTATTATGTTTTCATTTAATCCCATGATGACGATCCGTTCGATTATGAACTAATCGCTATCATGGGATTCTAATGGATTTATTTACGTAATTTAGAAATTCGATGCCTTAATAATTTGTATTATGATAAAAATTCAGATTGTCTAATGTGGTTGCGCTTAATTTATTAGATGCGTAGCTATCGTCTAAATTATTAATTCCTAATGAATGCGAAAGTGGATTTAGGAGTTTAGAATTTGCCATGTTAGCATAGGTTCGTAATTGTCATGTACACTTACGATAAGTGGTAGGGTTTTGGATCACACCGCTCTATGTAGTCATAATAAAGGAATTTAATCTTAAACCAATTATGTTTTCAAATCTTATAGACATATAGGGTCTAAACATAAATGGTGTCCACACAACTTCTATCTTTTTAAGTGGATGTTCGTGTGGTTTGATATAAGTTAAGGTTGAAAGGCGCTTATGTTAGTTTCGTGTTCCTGGCTAGCTTTCGTAATTATCAAATAACTTTGAATTAAGGCATCAATTCTAAATGAAATAAGTAATGAAATTAAAATCCCATGTTTTTCTCGCATATAAAATCTCGTTTAATTAAATCAAGTAGTTTGAATTATTTAGTATTATTATTTTGATAAATCAATTAGAATAATAAAACAAAACTCCCCTTTTATATTTATTCAAGCAGTTTGTTGTTTAATCATACGTCGTTGCATAAGCACTATTTCTGAACAAACACCAAGTCTTCATGGGATCGATCTTATTATATTACTTGTGACCACGTACGCTTGCGTAGTTAGTTTTCGAACCAACAACAAGATAACAATCATTACATCATCTTACTATAATATCTCAAGATAATATAACATTTAAAATCAAGCTCTCAATATAATCTTTCCATTTTCTTTTAATCAACAATTGTATATAAAAGTAATATAAAATCAGTTTCTCTTCTTAAATAATATAACAATCAATATACCAGTTCAGTGTAATATTTCAAGATAATATGAATACTTGAACAAATCTCTCACTATCATCTTCTCATTTCCTTCTTATGCAACAATTATATATTTTAATATAAAAATCAATTTCTCTTCATCTGTAACAATAATTCCATCATTTCATATCATTTTTCTGTTTTCAGTATAGAAATCTGAAAACCATTTTCAATTCTATCTTTCAAGTTTTGGGGATATCTGCTGGCGCCAGATACGTAAGACGATGATCAGTCGCCTGACTGTACCCGCTCTCTGTTTACTACTAGTATAAGGGATGATCCCTACCTGGTAATCAACCCTGGAGGAAGGCTACCTGCTACATCCTCCCTTGGCATCTTCGTGCCGAAAATATTGAGTGCTGGACTGTGCCGCACACAGCCTCTTACGCTTTCTGTTACAATCCCCCTTTTCAAATCATTATTCCATTCACATTTTCATTCACATTTCCATATCTATTTATCATCACCTTTAAAATATATATATATATATCATAATACTTTAGATATGACTCAGACATCTCTTCTGTATTCAATGAAATCCAATACTCTTATATATATAAAATATTTCATCTACTTTTAAAAATAGTAGATAATACTCAAATAATACTTATTAAAGCACAATATTTAAAAGAATAACATCATAAACCATATAACCTTAGATAACAACTGATACCCTTCTTTCATATACTCTAGATAACAACTGATACCATTCTTTCATAATCTCTTAATTATAAAGCATGTTCACTTTATGCATGATCATATCTATATTCATACTCATAATCCATAGTTCATATCCATCTCTCTTCAATTCCCAGAAATTCAGGAAATAAATTTTTAACAATATAGTATCATGTAATCACATATATATTCCATGAAATCATCTTCTTTATAGATAAATAATTTTTTTTCAAGTAAAGATAGAAGAAATCTTGCAAATATGGACTGAAGTCTTATTCCACACATTTCATATATTTCAAAATAAATATACTCTGAACGATAGAGTATGTATAAATAAACTTGCCTCTGGTCCTTAGCACCAAACGGAACACCGCGAATAAATCCTTGGCGTTTCGCCCAAGTAGTTCCATGAACTTTACACGACGCCTCGATCCTTCCTTTTTGATACACGTTGCTCCACTTGATCACGCCCTAATGGTACTGAAATGGTTACGAGCACGTATCAGTCCAACCTCGTATCTCGAGTAGATACCACTCGGAATTACCGCTAAGTCACATAAGGTCAAACTATCAGTGTCCCCCCTATCGATGATTACTCCAATACCACTTACATTCTATGATAATACTTAATTAATAGATAATCCTCAAATCACAATTAATCTTCAACTGAGCACATAAATCCTCGAGACAACCATTATCCTCAAATTAATACATAAATAGACAATTAATCCCCAAGACACAATTAATCCTTGAAATGAATTCCTTGACACATATATACATAAACAGTTAGCACCCAAAACATGCCTTTAGACCATTGAAGTCAAATAAGTTAAATAAATTTAAATGCAGGGGATTTTCAAAAAATTTCGGCATGAGGTATTCGTTTATCGGACTATGGGCACAGCCCCTCAAAATCAATCATAACCAATTCAACCCTGTTTTTCAATTCACAATCCAACAACATCAATCGATATCCAACACAATCTCCAACCACAATTCATCTATTATTTTCAACTATAACTCCATTAAATCCTATATCAAAACATCAACCATTGATATTAATGCATACCATACTTGGTAGTCAACTAAACAAGATAAAAACTAACAACTTTCCTCTTTTGACCAATATCAAATGAGGTCTTTAACTCATTCAAAATGATTTCTCAAAACAGGACACGCATAAAACAATTCAAAAACATAAAATGCTACCGCGCATACTTTACTCCAACATTTTTAATAAATCCAAAAATTATTCATAAATCACCAAATTTATAGGCTTCTTTCTGAATACCAAATAAAGATCTCATAAAAGTTTCCCATTCAATACCATTTTCTAACTAGGTGAATCATTAATCCAAACTCAACACATAAACTTTTCATTAAATCTGCGCAACTTGCATTCTAAAAATTCTCATAAATTGAAAAATTAATCTTTGCCTCCAAGACCTCTGGGATTCCAAAACTGAAGATAATATCTTCACACCATAAAAATATTAGTCTGAAAAACATAGTTCATCTAGGACAATTACCCATCCAAATACAACTCAAGAACAGAGCAGTTTCTTCCAACACAGTGACATTCAAACATTTTTAATAAATTGAAAAATCAATATTTTTACCCAAATCTTTTTCTGAAATCTTTATAATTCCTTCCTTTATCCTCAATAAAAGTTTCAATCCAATTTACTGATTTTAACTAGGTGAAACATAGTTCCAAAGTGCGAATCCCGAGAGGTTCGGGTGTCCTGCGCAGGTTTCACTAAATCATCATTTTCTCCTTACTCGTTAACCCAAACGACGTACCGTTTTCTCCTGCACAAACTAGACTCCGAATAGAACAACTTTCATGAAGACACCACTGCCCAGATCAGTACCCACGAATACCAGTTCATCACACAAAATAGGGCAGATTGCAAGCTCAAAACTACCTTCTAGTTCTTACACAATAATTATTATTCATTAACATCCTCAACCCATTATTACAATAACCATCAAACAATAATACATCACTCAAGATTTGGTAATTACAAGTTTATATGCTCATGGATAAATTTACAAAATCAAAGCTTAAGACAAGGATATTATACCTCTTTGTTCAACATCAAGCTCCACCAAGTTCATCCCAAGCTCCCATCAACTTTTCCCCAAGTTTTCTTCTCCTCCTCTCTTGCTCTCACATGGTAGCTTCTTCTTCCTTTCTTCATCTCTTCTTCCTCTCTCTCACACACAAACCTATGTATACATACACATGTATATAATACCCCATCTTCTTTAATCCCTCTCTCTCCCCCCTTTTCTCTTCTCTCTTCTCTCTTTCTCTCTTATCTTTTCTCTCTACTTCTCTCCCACTCTCTCCCACCCTCTAGAACCTTCTAGCTTCTACCGGTTATAACAATGCTAATGGGCCTTGGCCCAATAACAACATCTCTACTATCCACTCATTCCGAACCTAATTAAAATGCTAATAACGACTTCTATAAACCGAAATTAAATAGAGAATTGTGAAAATTAAAATTTTCACTTTTAAAATAAAGAGTATAAAATTACAATCCCACACATATTTTTAAAATATTTTTCGGATAAAAAATGAATTAAATATGAATTTTACAAATTAGATCCATAAAATGAAGAATAATTCGTAAAAATCATTTTAAAATTCTTAAAAATCACAATAAATCCATCTAATATTTTTAAAACTCAAATAAATTAGTAAAGTTAATAATGCAAAAGATTTCAGGATTTCTAGTAATCCCGATGATTTTATAAAACTTTTAGAAGACCAATAATACAGGATTTAATCATATTTAAATCCTCAAAAATTTAAATAAATATACACCGACCTACACTACTTACAAATCATCACATAAACACAACTTCACATACATTCCACCTTCCAACAATAATCACATAATATAGTTCATAATTACACTGAACCAGAAAATAATTAAATAATTCGCTTTTGAAATTCCTTGAACTGGAATAATGAACAATAAAAATATTAACTTAAAAAAAATATATTCCTCCTCATTTTAGGAAAAACATTAATATTCGTAAAATTATTTTCTAAAAATTCAGGTTATTACACTAGTACTCGTAACTAGTGCTTTGTCACGGATTGTTGTTTCTATTTTTTAAAAATAATTTCTCGACGATCCAACCATACGGATCTCAAGATATATCTAATCTACTGATATTAACAAATTTTAAAAAATAAAAAAAAAATTTGGTTGGAGATCTTAGTAGTCAACTATCGAATTGACTAGTATTCGTAACTACTTCTTTGTCACGGATTGTTGATTTTATTTTCAAAAAAAATTATATCTTGACGATCCAACCGTACGGATCTCAAGATATATCTAATTTAGTGATATTCCCAAATTTTCAAAAAATAATAAATTAATTTGTTTGGAGATCTTAATAATCAACTACCGAATTGACTAGTACTCGTAACTAGTGCTTTGTCACGGATTGTTGATTCTATTTTTTAAAAATTATTTCTCGATGATCCAACTTTACGGATCTCAAGATATATCTAATCTAGTGATATTCCCAAATTTTTAAAAAATAAAAAATTAATTTGGTTGGAGATCTTAGTAGTCAACTACCGAATTGACTAGTACTCGTAACTATTGTTTTGTCACGAATTGTTGATTTTTTTTTAAATTTCTTGACGATCCAACCGTACGGATGTCAAGATATATATAATTTAGTGATATTTCCAAATTTTCAAAAAATAAAAAATATTTTTTAAAAAATACATGTGTCAAAATTTATTAAATAAGACCAAATATGTCAAAATTAGATACATCACTTATATAACGCTTCCATAAGCGCTATGGAAGTGAATGCACTCACTTAGACAACGCTTCAATAAGCGCTATATAAGTGAATGCACTTTAATTTCTACCAAGAATATGCAGAATTTATTTATTTATTTATTTATTTTTTTTTTGCTAATTATGTGCAAAATTTATTAATTTATATTTGCAAATTGAATTAAAAAATTATTATATACAAAATATCGTAAGCAATATTCAATGACAATAATAAATATATAGCAAATCAGAAAATATAAAAATTGACAAAACTAAACAAATAAAGGTCAAGAAAATATTAATTATAAAATTATTTTATCGGATATTTTTCGATTCAGTTATTTTTAGTTTCGGATTTACCTCGGATTCAAGTCATATTCGGTTCGGGTAAATTTTTATTCGGATTTGATCGGTTCTAATTATAATCGGATACGTGGTCATCATTGGATACAGTATTTCGGATAATTTTTGGTTAAATTTCCGGTTCGGTTAATTTTCGGATTGGGTCAAATCGGTTTTCGGATCGTTATCGGATTTGATTAAATTGAACCGGTTTCGGTTCGGATTTGGATTGTTACGGTTTCGGATACAATTTCGGATAATCTATTTCGGATCCAATTTCGGATTCGGTTCCACATATTTCGGTTCGGTTTTTCGGATCTAGACCCATTTTGCCAGGTCTATTTGTGACCCTTTTATTGGAAGTCCTAAGCAGAGACGCTAGTGACAAGTGCAAGAAATAGTTGTTTTGAATTACCTTTTGTGACAAGGATGAAGAGAAGAATTGTGAAGCAATAGTACTTGACCATAGTTTTAAAATATATCTGATGATCTTAGTCCTTCCCAACAAGTGATTGCTCGATTTAAAGGGTGCATATGGAGTGAATGAATAATTTGTAATTTATCAAGATAATTTGTAATTTATCAAGACACCACTCTATTGCTCTAAAAAAAAGATACCACTCTATTATTCGCTTGAATATTAAAAGAACCAGAAGTTTTATTTTTTTTGAAGGAAAAGAAATGAATCAGAGATATCATGTGCTTCTAGAAGAATGTTTTATTTTTATTTGGTTTTTCACCAATATGAAAGACACTTTGCATTTTTGAGAGTTTAAAAGAAAATGAATATTTAATTTCAAAATAGCAGTAAATTTTTTGATTGATCATTTGAGATCATTCATCTAATTTTTTAAGAAATTTTGTATTTTGTTATTAATTGATAAAATATATATTCATAATTTTGGAAAAAATTCTACGAGTACACCAAACTTGATGAGAGTCGACTCCAACCAATATTTTTGATAAACAAGACATCACATTTACATATATCATACTAGAATACAAGAAATTATAAAGTAGATTTTCATGATTCTTACGAGGTAGATGTAATTTATTTACAAGAAAACAAAAAAAAATTATTTATAAAAAGTTAATTTCATCAGATCTCGTTACATTTTTTGTACATGATACCATGTGCTTCTAGAAGAATCTTTTTGAAGAAAAAAAATGAATCAAAGATATCATGTGCTTCTCTAGAAGAATATTTTCTTTTTTGTTCAATTTGTTTTATGAAAGACAATTTGATCTTTTGAGAGTCTAAAAGAAAACGAACATTTAGATGGTGGTATTGTATTAAGACTTTTAAAGACTTTTAATGATTTTAAAAGTTATGGGGTATTCAATTCTAACTTTTAAAGAGTCTTTAAAAGTATGGCATTATTCAATTAAGACTTTTAAGAAGTATTTAAAAGTAGGGCGGTATTGAATTTAGACATCTATAGACTCTTTATAAGTATAGTGTTATTCAAAAAGTCAATGACTTTTAATGAGAATGACTTTTAATGACTTTGAACAAAAATTATAACTACATCCCTTGAAAAACAAATCATGAGCTTTTTGATAAGATTCGACATGACTTCTAATAATTCTATTAAAATCATCTTGAATGAAATTGTTTCATTTATCGTCAATAAATTTTTTAAAATTTTCCGTCGCTTTTTCTTCTCTTTCTTCCTCTTCTTCCATCTCTTTTTCTTCCCCTTCTTGGTTTTCAATTTCCATATTTATATTCATTTTAGTAAACAATATTATTGAGGGTGCGATCTTTTGCAATTTTGTAAAATTAGATCACCTTTTGCAATTTTGTAAAACTAGATCATAACACACAAAGTAAGAATCCATCAAACATTATAGTAATTCATGGGCTTCTAAAAATATTGTGCTTGCAAAAATTCACATAAAAAACCAATAAAATAGCTTTGCATCATAAAAATATTGTTGGCTAATGACATAGCTATGCATCATCATTAGCTATGAATAGTGATAAACATATAATTCTCAGATAAAAATATGCAATGAATACTCAATTTAACAAGAAATATACCTTGTACTCATTTTTTTGATGGCCGGATTAATCAGAGAACACACAATCGAAATTTAATTGCAATGAAAAAAGGTTAAAGGATTTCACAGCATAGGCTAATATATGATCTTTGTAGTTAGTCTAGTAAATCACAAAATCTATCAAAAAGTCTATGAAAGTTTTTAGAAGTCATTTCATTAGGAGTCATCAAAAGTATTTCAAAATTTTAGTGACTGAACAAGAATCATTAAGAATCATTAAAAGTCTATAAAATCCATAAAAGTCATTACCCCAAAAATTATCATTAAAAGTCATAAATAATGAAAGCTGGATTTGGCACAAGAAGCTCTCACATCTGAACTTCAAGAAGCTTAATCAACTTGTTAAGCATAATCTGGTGAGAGGCCTACCTCAGGCAAATTACGTGCAAGATGGACTTTGTGATGCCTGTCAGCTTGGAAAACAGAGAAGAACCACTTTCAAGAGCAAGACTGAAAATTCAATTACTGAACCATTTCACATGCTACATCTTTGATTTGTTTGGTCTAGTAAACATTATGTCTATCAGCAAGAAAAGATATGCTCTAGTTATAGTGGATGATTTCACAAGGTTCACATGGGTGTTCTTTCTACACAAGAAGGATGAAGCTCCTCAGCAAATCATTGAACTTGTCAAGAATATTCAGAATAGCTCTGAGTACAAAGTCAAAGTACTTAGGAGTGACAATGGTACAGAATTCAAGAATTCTACAATGGAAGAGTTTTGTACAGACAATGGAATCACTCAACAGTTTTCTGCACCTGGAACACCTCAGCAGAATGGTGTAGTGGAAGAAAGAACAGGACTCTCATAGAGGCAGCAAGAACCATGCTTGCAGATGCAAAGCTTCCAACTTATTTCTGGGCAGAAGCTATTAACACTGCATGTTTCACTCAAAATTGTACCTTGGTTAATAATCATGGAAAGACTCCCTATGAGATGATTAAAGGAAGAAAACCAAGTGTGAAATACTTTCACATCTTTGGATGCAAATGCTATGTCCTAAAAGTTCATCCAGAACAACTTGGAAAATTTGAAGCCAAATCGGATGAAGCAATCTTTCTAGGAAATTCAGCATCAAAGGCTTTCAAAGTTTATAATCTCAGAACTCACATTGTTATGGAATCAATTCATGTTGCATTTGATGACAAGAAATTTAGAATTCTGCAAACTGATGAAAGCCATGACAAATTGGAATTTGAAAATCTTAAGGATTCTGAGATACTCTCCAGTGATGATGAAGGTTCTCCAGAAGGAATTTCTATTGCTTCTCAAAGGAATGCTACTGTTGAGGGGGAGCAAATAAATCAAGGAGGACACAGTGATTATCAGGAGCAGACTAGCAATTCAGGGTCTACTCCATCAGGAACTGAACCTTTAGAGTCTACTGAGGAAAGATCAGTAACTAGCAGCAGTATGGAATCTACTGATTCTACTAATCAAGAGGAAGTTTTTGAAGGCAGAGAAGATTCTTTTACAAGAGATACCGCTAACTTAGGGGGAGAGTCTAGCAGAGGTAATCTACCACCTGTTAGAAAATGGACTAAGGATCATACTGAAGATTTGATAATTGGTGATCCAAATAGTGGTGTTCGAACTAGAAGATCAATTCATAATGAATGCTTGTACAGTTGCTTTCTCTCAAAGAATGAGCCTAAGAAGGTTGAAGAAGCCTTATAGGATCCTGATTGGGTAATTGCAATGCAGGAAGAGTTAAATGAGTTTGAGAGAAACAAAGTCTGCAAACTGGTACCAAGACCTAAAGACGGATCAATTGTTGGTGCAAAATGGGTTTTTAGAAACAAGCTAGATGAATCTGGTATGATTGTAAGAAACAAAGCAAGGTTGGTGGACAAGGGTTACTCTCAGGAAGAAAGAATTGACTATGATGAAACCTTTGCCCCTGTAGCAAGATTGGAAGCAATCAGGATGTTTCTTGCATTTGCAGCTTATTCAAAGTTCAAGGTATACCAGATGGATGTAAAGAGTGCTTTTCTAAATGGCAATCTTGATGAGGAAGTGTATGTGGAGCAACCACCTCGATTTGTTGATCCAAAGTTTCCAAATCATGTCTACAAACTTGACAAGACACTCTATGTACTAAAGCAGGCACCAAGAGCATGTTATGAGACTTTGTCTAAATTTCTTCTTGAAAATGGCTTCACAAGAGGTACAATTGACAAAGCTCTATTCTTTAGAAAGATAAAAGGTGAATTGCTTTTAGTTCAAGTTTATGTTGATGATATCATATTTGGTTCTACTAATGAAAAGTTGTGTGCTAAGTTTAGCAAGCTTATGCAGTCTAAGTATCAGATGTGCATGATGGGTGAACTAAATTATTTCTTAGGCTTGCAGGTCAAACAAACTGAGACTGGTATTTTCATTAATCAGTCAAAGTATATCAAAGATATTTTAAGAAGGTTTGAATTTCAAGACTGTGCATTTGCAAAAACACCCATGGCAACATCCACTAAACTAGACTCTGATCCTAAAGGAAAGGGTGTGGATAATACTAGTTATAGAGGCATGATAGGCTCATTGTTATATCTAACTGCAAGTAGACCAGATATAATGTTTTCTACCTATTTATGTGCTAGATTTTAAAGTGATCCTAAGGAATCTCATTTAATTGTTGTAAAGAGAATTTTTAAATATCTCAAAGGAACTCCAAATCTTGGTTTGTGGTATCCTAGAGAATCTGATTTCTCCCTAATTGGCTATTCAGACTCTGATTATGCAGGGTGTAAAATAGACAGGAAAAGCACTACAGGTACATGTCAATTCTTGGGAAACAGATTGATTTCTTGGGCAAGCAAGAAGCAACAATCTGTCTCAACCTCAACTGCAGAAGCTGAGTACATAGCAGCAGGCAGTTGTTGTGCACACCTCCTTTGGATAAGAAATCAGTTGATGGATTATGGTATGACACTTAGTAATATTCCTATGTTTTGTGATAATACTAGTGCTATAAAAAATTGTAGAAAATCCAATTCAACATTCAAGGACTAAGCATATTGATGTCAGGTATCATTTTATTAGAGAACACATTGAGAATGGTACTGTGGAACTTCATTTTGTTCCTACTGACAAACAGCTTACAGATATTCTAACTAAATCACTTGATGAGGCTACATTCATTAGGTTGATAAGTGAGTTAGGAATGTTAAATTTCTAGATCTTTAAACATCTGCAAAAGTAGCAAGGTATGGTGTTCAGCTTATAGACTTGATATTTTGTCAGGATCTATATTTGTTAGTTAAATGTTTAAGATGTAACATTTTACTTTGATAAATTACAGTATGATAGACTTGTAAATAAACATCAGGATCAGGATTGCTATCAGTATGCTGTCGTCATCAGGATTTTATTGTCAGTATCAGGATTGTGAAATCTTATTCAAATTCTGAAGTTTATTCTATGTAGTGATCTAATTCTGAGTTCTGTTAAGTCTATGCTAGCAAGCTTTAATTCAGTCATACTGATAGTTTATATTGTCTTTCAGATCAGTCAATAAACAACAATAGGCAAGTAGACAATAAGAAAGCTTGTATTTTCATTAATTGAAAGCATTACATACATGGAAATAAAATACAAACATCTTTTTGTCTAACTTCTACAGATATCCCTATTCTTGTCTAAAGTTGTTGCTACCGTTAATCTTCAAAAATCGACAACAGGACAAGGAGCATCTCAAGAGCCACTTGGATGATCTACTTGGATTCCTTGTCTGGGCGACTTGAATGAGAGCAGCAGACTCAACTCCATGTTTATTGAGGAGAATGAATAGCATCTCCATCAAGATCAACCTCAGACTCTCGGCCAGATTCTTCATCCTCAAGTTTTGAGGAGGTTAGAGGGAGATTGTATCCAACAGATGGATGTTCTAAAAGAAGGTTCTGGACATTATTTGGATCTACTCCAATCATGTCTAATTCGATGAGAAAAGTCATCTCTTCAAAGAGACAAACTATGAACCTCTGGTTATCATGAACAATCTGTTCATCATCTGTGAGGAATCGGAAGATTGGGTTAAAGGTCATTGTGTTTTGTGGAAGCTCTGTGTTTACAAAGAAGTTTTGTGTGTTTGTGGAGTAAAGAAAGGCAAAAGACATCAGGTGTTTATAGAGGAAAAAGTGAGAAGCTGAACAATCATTATAAGTGTTCAATGTATCGGCGTATATATCTATGCGTATGACTGACCCTCTCATATTTCCAAGATATTTTGACAATCTAACAAAATATTTTTTGCTTGGATTATTGATGTTCTTTTCAGGTTAAATTTTGAAATTGCCATATGGAACTCCATTTAATCTCTGGAATCAGGATGATAGTGATCAGGAAAACAAGAAAAATTTTCATCAGGATTGATGATTATCTTTTTTTTATATTTTTAATCACATTGAGATTTGTGATTATCTTGGTGAAAAAGGTCACATTAGGAAATGAAGCTGATCAGTATTGATTTTATTTTGATTTTACCTTGATTTATTTAATAGAAATCAATTTTGGATTTTATTTTCCAAAAATCGTGGGTAACTGCATTTTTTAGGGACTGACACCTGTCAACCTACGTGTCAACATGGGTTAGTGGGTCTGAAGGATTTTTGAATATATCTTTATTTTGAGACTCTGATTGTTTATTGCTAACTTCTAATTTGAATTCTCAAAGGCAAAAACATTCATTTAAGTTCTCAAAATCTCTAATCAAGTTCAAGATTTCTCAAGTTCTTTTCAGATCAAAAATGGCAGCTCAAAGAAGACTACCAAAATCAGTAGCTTTCAAGTTTGGTGACTTTGATTTTATGACTAACAATCATGTTGCAGCAATCACCAGCAAGAAAGGTGTATCAGCTGATTTTCATCCTGTGATGGATTTTATGGCTATTAGACCTTTGCGTTATGCATTGGCAGCATCTCCAGAAATAAATCAAGCTGATGTTTCACAAGCTTGGGAGAATGCTGATGTAATTGATTCTACTCAGAGTCAATCAGGTAAGATTGTTCTACACTTAGGACAAGATACTTATGACATTACTGAATCTGTTGTTAATTCAGTACTTCACTTACCTGTTAATGTTAATTATGCAAGTGAACCATCTGATGATGATGTAAGAACTATGTTGTCTGCACTAGGTTATAGTGGACCTCTAGACAACATGAGCCAGTTAAATAGATCTTTTCTTAGGAAAGAATGGTTTTTCTTCTTTGATCAAATTGCTAAATGTTTTACTGGTAAATGTAGTTCTTTTCAGCAAATTACTTCTATTACCTCACATATTGCTTATAGTTTGCTTTATGACAGAGTAATTAACATTGGTCAAATTATCTTAAGTCAGATAAGTATTAAACTTGGGTCAAGAGATCAAGACAGGAAAATGGTTTATTATCATAGATTTATGCAAATGTTTATTAACCATTTTATTCCTGATGTTGAAGCTAGATTTGGTAGAGAACATTGTATTTCTTCTTATGTACAGCTTTCTCTTACATTACAAAGAAGGACAATGAAAAGAATCTAGATGAAATACATGTAGTTCATTATCCACATCATGTTCAGGTAGTTCTTTAAACTCATCTTCCTACTCTATACAATTCTTCTTTCTTTTATGGTGAAATGACTCATGAATCTCATTTGGAGGAGAACCACCCTGTGTCTACCCAAGTAGCCCAAAACATTATAGTCTCTGAAACAATTCAAGAACCAAGTTTTGATCCACAGCCTGTTGTTTCAAAGAAACCAACCTCTGGTGTTTCTCAAAAGGCATCAGTTGTAAGGAAGAGAAGATTTGTTGTGTCAAGTAGTAGTAGTAGTTCTAGTGAAGATGATGATAATATATCTCTTGCTGAGAGAGAAGAATTGAAGGCTGCAATTCAACTTTCTAAGTTAGGACAAATAGATGAAGCACCTAGTCACATTCAGGCTGCAGTCTCTCAAAAGGCTGTAGTACTTAAAAAGGGAAAAAAGTTACTGGATACTGTCTCTCAACAGACTGTGTCTATTGAAAAACGATCTCATCCCAAGATCACTTATGTGTCTACACCTCTTGAGTCTTCTCAAGATAAATCTTTTGCTTACTATACTAGGAGAACAAGGAGAAAGATTCAATTGTCACCTACACACACAGAGTCTTGTCCAACTAACATCATGCAGGTCTCTACAAATGAAGCTACAATCAAGTCAGCAATTGACAATAGAGATCTTGATATTGATTCTTCATGGGAAACTACATTGTCATACAGACTGGCTATGGGAGTTATTTCTGTCAAAGTGAAACTATCCAGGTTTGTTCTAGATTTTCTAGTTGAAAGAGTACCAAAACTTTCATTTCCAGAAGAATATGAACTTCTACATCAAAGACTTGACTTAATGAAGATGTATTTCTATGTATCTATTAGAAGACAATTAGTCAAGAAATTTAGACTCTCGAAGCATGTTGCACTTCAATCACTTCAGGCATATTTATTTGACAAGGATGTCATTATTGAAGATGCTTCAGCTCAAGGTAAACAACATGAGGAAGTAGATAGAGGAATGCAGTCAACATGAGATACTATTGCACCAGTGGTGAATAGTAGGACAGATCAGATCACAGTCACTGCAACATAAGAACCATCTTGTCAAAGGTTGGATGACTCAGGAGCTGTGATAGCTGATGCTGAAAGGTCTTCTGTGATGACTGAAATTGCAAGTGAGAAACCCTATGATATGGGAGGAATGGCTTTGATTGATTTTACTAAAGATCAAACAAACATTGTTCAGTCAGAGTCTATCCACCTTGAGGGTGAGTCTCAGCAACCAACACTTAAAGATGGTGACGTACTAACTATGGTGTCTAATGAAGTATTACTGAAGACATCAGAGTCTATTAGAGAACCTGAAAGTGGTATATTGGAGCATGTAGTCTCTGGAAGGAAAGAAGATGCTTGTAAGGGTTCAGAGACTATAGCAGCTCACTCCTTGGAGAAAACCTCAAGCCCCTTTCCAAATGAGGAACCCTCTCTCCATGTGAGTTCAGGTATAAAAACTTCTTCTAAACTCTATTTTTCTGTAGGTCATGAGAGCACTTATCCAAAATTGAGTGATACACTTGAAAAGATGGATATTGATCCACAAACAGAGAGGCTGGCTCCTGACCAGGCAAAAGGAGAGGCAGAAAGAGTGTTGACTTTAGATAGTCAAAGTGAGAATGAGGATATGGATGATCAACTCCATAGTGAGGGAGAGAAAATTAGGAAACCACCATCGTTTGATTTCTGGGATCAGGTTTTTCCTGAATCTTGGTCTGAAAATCTTGGTATGGATGCTGGTACTTATTCTTTTATCAAGATGTATTAGAAGAATGACTTAGCAAAGCACAATGCAAAGCCAGAAGTTAAAGCTCAGAAGCAAAAGGAAAGGCTTGCAGGAATTATCAACAGAAGAGGTGAAAGCCTAAGAGAAACTTCTACACCACTTGTAACAGAAGAAATTCCTAATGATCCTAGTATTCCTTTATATGTACTTCCAATATCAGCTAGAATTGAGACATCAACATTATCTGATTACTCTAAGGAAGAGTCAGGATTTGTAGATGTTAGTACTCAGAATACTGGTGAAGGACAGAATGATCATACTTCAAATCAGAAAGATGAAGATGTTTGTAACTCTACTCGAGTATTATTACTTGAATATCATTCTACACAGGTAACTTCTTCTACAAGACTTGAATCTGAAGATATTCCAAACACTTCCAACATTGAAGTCAATTCTGAAGTTTTACAAGACATTCAGAAATCTCAAGTTGAAATTCAATCAAGACTTCAAACAATTGAAGATAACCAAGTCACTATTATGGAAAATCAAGCAGTTCTGATGAATCTCATTTGTTCAGTTACTGAATCTCTTGGAATTAATGTTGCTGATGTCAAAAAGGGGGAGATAAAAACAATTCAAAGGCAACAGACTGGGGAAGATAAACAGACTGGGAGAGATAAAAGAAGAACTAAGGATGACAGAGGTGAATCTTATTAGGGAAGTGGTAAAGGAAAAGAAGCATTAAATAGTTGAATTCTTTCTTCTAAGTACTAGATACTTTGTCTACATCTGAAGAGGGAGGTACTTACCTTCATGATTTTTAAATTCATAAATTCTATTATGATTGTATTGTTATATGTTTTGACATCTACAACTTAGATTTATGCTTCAGATCTTAAAGCATAAATAGGGGAGATTGTTAGGAATAATTCATGAGTTGTGATGTTAAGAATAGAATTTTACTTATACTTCTTGTATATCCTGATCTTATAAAGGATTTAGCACTTTGTATAGGATATATGTGTTAGACAGTAATCTGTAGAGTTAAGTCAGGAACAGTGCATCAAGTACTACATGTCAGGAACTGAGATCAAATCCTGATACGACAAGTCAAATACTGATCAAGTACTGATGGGATGGTTAGATCCTGATGTAAGATAGAATCCTGATATCAGTCGTGTTACAGATGATGTCATTATGGATGCTACAGAAACTGGCAAGTGCTATAAAACAGGATCTTTGTTTGAAGAACAAGCAAGAAGATATCATGAAGGAAAGAATTTTCTATTGATGGAAACTATCAACTGGACGGTAGAGCATTGTCATGTATTGTAATATATAGGATTTTTAAATATTTTATATAATAATAATAATAATAATAATAATAATAATAATAATAATAATAATAATAATAATAAATACATAGTACGACCCGTACAAGCCACTTTATTTTCATAAACCCCTAAGAGAAGCTGTGAGCCGCCTAGAGGAGACGACTTGAGGATAGTGTCCGTCTGTTGTGCAAGGTATTATATATATTAACTATTTTATTTTTCTCTTGCAACACTAACATGATCAAGACTTGTGGATTTATATTTTATTAATATAATATACTTGTTCTGTACTAAAGATTTGTAATATTCGATTTCATGACATGATTATGCTCTTTGAAAATTTCACTGTTTAATTAATTCTTTGTATATATTTTGTTCATCTGATGCTTCACTTTCAATTTGTCTGTTAATTGGTTTTATTAAATTAAATATATATCTTTGAGCTTTTACTTTTATTTACAATTATAATGACTCTAGTGTGATAATATGAGTTTCTTGGACATTTCAAATTAGTTAAATCATTCATGTGTTATTAAAATTTTTGTAAGATATTTTTACTAATTTTTACACTCCATATTTATTAGTTACATTATAAATTGATTTTATGTATTTTAGCTACCATTAAAACACTTTAATCCAAGTGTGTGTACTATATTTATCTGTACTGGTTTTGCAATTATTTATTTATATGTATAACGATTTTAAAACGGTGAACCATGCTAGCTTAATTTGATGGCTGACTGTATCAAGCTGGTAATTTAGTTTTGTTGCACATATAGGAGCATTATTTATGATATTGTTTTTGTTTCGACAAAAGGTACATAGGCAGTATTAGTAGGTTTCATGTATTAATAATGGATACTACTGAAAACATTCATCTAGTTAAGTTAGTAATTATTAATTAATATAAGTGTAATAATAGTAACTAGTATGTTTATATAGAGTGGAAAAGAATGAACTGCTAATAATAAATTATATTTTGTAATTAGATCGTGGGTCGGAAGTTTAGCGGATTAATTGTGAATTTCGTGAGTGTTTGAGATTATTATTTTAGAGGTACGGATTCTCTCTCCTTTTTACTCAGCGCTACTCCTCTCAGGATTAGTAATATTAAATCTGTTTTGTCCTCACATCTATTCACTTGGTTTTGATTGTTCTGATTTAAAAAAAATATATGTTTTGACTCGTTGATTTTGGAAAGTTATTTTTATATCTGTTTTGAAATATTTAAATATCTGAATCTGCGGCTTTCTGAAATTTTGCAAATTATATATTTGTTGGAAATGTTCAAATATTCGTTTATTGTGATTTTGCAAAGTATTTTATTTGAACCCTTAGCGATATAGGGTATACCGAGTTAACCAGCTGTAGGGGTACTACAGCCATGTCATTGCGGCACCAGTGACATGACACTTCCGTGGCAGTGTGATTGGTCATGACGTATCCTTCTGATAGCTCAGGTGGCGAGCTTTTGCGCATTTTGATATTTGTTTCAGGATACGTGGGTGCACCCAGATTTGATTTGATTTGTGATTTGATTTGGCGGTGACGTTGTATATGCCGTACACGTTATCCGGTTTGTTGCACACATTAGGTACCCTATGATGTGTGTATCTGTATCTGTTCTGTTCTGATCTCGGTATGAAATATCCTAACCCCTCGTTGCTTCAGCCATGCATATTTTGGAAATAAATGTTTTATTATAACTGTCAAATATACTTATTTGTTTTTCTGTTTTATAAATTGTATTCCAAATCCGTACTGGGCATTTGGCTCATGTCGTATTCTTTTTCTGGCAGGTGCTTAGGGGGATCTGGGACTGTGTGATGGAGTGCTACCCATTATTTCGTTGCTTAGGATTTATGGACTTCTAGAATTATTTAGACTTGGTTATTTATTTACAGATTTTGGTTTTCCGTATTTATTGGTTTGAACTGTAATTTGGAGGTTGATTTTATTTGGAGATTATTAAACTGTTTAAATCATTATTTAGAGATTATTTCTAGTGCTCTGTTTGCAGGTTTATGGATTATAAGTAATATTTCCTTCTATATAGGGAATGGGGTGTTACAAAGATGGTATCAGAGCTTAGGTTCCTTCTTGTAAAAAACCTATTTAGGTTTACCTATGAGTTTGGGTAGACGTTAGGATGGGTATTCAGTTTTAAATTCATATCATCTTGCTTTACTCTTTCGATATCTATTTTTTAATTGCTTCTGCTTATCTATTCCTGTGATCTTCATTCGTTTGTTAATCTTATATTGTAGATGCCTCCTAAGAAAAATCAAAATCAAACTAACATGAATGTTAGCCCGGCTCAGCTAGCTAATATGATAGGTCAAGCAGTGACGAACGGTATACAACAAGCTATGGCAAATATGAATAATCAGAATAATCAGAATGGTCAGGGCAATCAGAATGGCCAAGGCAATCAGAATGGGCAGAATAATTAGAATGGTCAGGGAAATCAAAATGGTCAAGGAAATCAGGATGGCCAAGGTAATCAGTTGGAGCCATTTGCATGGTTGGAGAGGTTTTCTAAGCAGAAACCAGATTCTTTTCATTCAGCGTCGACTCCTATTGATGCTGAAAATTGGATTGTTCATCTTGAGAAGATTTTTGATGCCTTGGGTTTTGATGAGCTTCAGAAGGTCAGGTTAGCTGTGTACAAGTTGGAGGGGGATGCTCAGAGGTGGTGGAGAGGAATGAAAGCTACTAGAGGAGAGGAGTTTATAGAGACATTGGTATGGCAGGGATTCAAGGAGGTGTTCTATGAGCAGTACTTTTCTAATGCAGATAGAGAGGGTTATTTGAGGGAGTTTCATTCTATCGCACAGAATTTTGATGAGAGCATTACTGACTATATGGCGAGGTTTATCAGGTTGGCTGGATTTGCTGGGACAGTTGCAGGGACTGCTGCACAGCAGGCTGAGAAATTTAAATGGGGGTTGAGGCCTAATTTGAGGTGTGGTATCATTTCATTGAGGTTTCCTAATGTGGCTGAGGTGGCAGATGCAGCTAAGGATATTGAGAAGGAGCACACTGAGTATAGAGCTTACAGGTTCCAGAATGATCGCAAGCGGAATAGAGATGATCAGAGTTTTGTATAAGGTAAGCAATGGAATGGAGGTCAGGGTAGTCAGCAGGGACAGTAGCGTGGAAGATATCAGAATATGAGGACTCAGCCAGCTTATGGTCAGAATTACTATGGTGGTCAGAAACAGAATCAGAATCAGCGATTTCAACAGCAGCAGCCTAGGCAGTGGCAAGGTCATCAACAGGGACATAGTCATTATTCAGTTTATGGGGGCAACCCCAATATGATTCCAGTGGCTCCTTGTGCTACTTGTGGTGGACATCATCCAGGGAGAGCTTGTTATAAACAGACCGGGGCTTGTTTCTTGTGTGGTAGCATGTCACATAGGGCAAATGATTGTACAGTGTCACGTAACACTGGTGGAGGAGCAGGTGGTAGTGGTAGTGGTAGTCAGCAGAATACTTCAGGCAGAGTATTTGCATTGACTGCTAATCAGGCAGCAGCTAATTCAGGTACCGTTTCAGGAACACTTCTTGTTGGTAGACGTGATGCTTATGTGTTATTTGATACTGGTTCGACTCATTCTGTTGTGTCTTTATCGTTTCTTCGTCATCTTCGTATGTCTATTGCTACCCCGATGGGGAATTCTGTTATTATTTTTGATGTGTACCGAGAGTGTCCGATAGCTGTTGGGGAGAGAAATTGTAAGGTTAACTTGCTTCCGATGGAGATGCATGACTTTGACGTTATCCTAGGTATGGATTGGTTGAGTGCGCATTGAGCTACAATTGACTGTCAGGGGAAGAGGGTGCTCTTTGGAGATGCAGATAAACCAGAATTTGTATACCGGGGTTCTCAACCGAAAGGAGAGGTTAAAATGATTTCAGCTCTAAAGGCGAGTAAACTTTTGTCTAAGGGTTGTGATGGTTATCTTGCTTTTGTGAAAGATACGTCTAAGGATGAGCCTCGCATTGAGGATTATCCCGTTGTGAATGAATTTGCAGACATATTTCCCGATGAGCTACCAGGTTTGCCACCATAGAGAGAGGTGGAGTTTACTATTGAACTTGTTCCAGGGGCAGAGCCTATTTCTAAGGCGCCATACAGAATGGCACCACTAGAGTTGCAGGAATTGAAAGTGCAGTTGCAAGAGATGTTGGATAGAGGATTTATCAGGCCAAGTGTATCTCCATGGGGTGCTCCGGTATTATTTGTGAAGAAGAAGGACGGTTCTATGAGATTGTGCATCGACTACAGGGAGTTGAATAAGGTGACTATTAGAAACAGATATCCTTTGCCACACATTGATTACTTGTTCGATCAGTTGCAAGGGACGATATACTTTTCGAAGATAGATTTGAGATCGGGTTACCACCAGTTGCGAGTGAGGGAGGAAGATATTCCGAAGACTGCATTTCGTACTCGTTATGGTCATTATGAGTTTCTTGTGATGTCCTATGGGTTGACGAATGCACCAGCGGTGTTTATGGATTTGATGAATCGGGTCTTTCAGGATTACTTGGATAAGTTTGTTGTGGTCTTCATTGATGATATCTTGATTTACTCGAGGAGCAGGGAGGAGCATGAGGAATATTTGCGTATTGTGCTTGAGATCTTGAGGGAGAAGAAGTTATTTGCAAAATTTTCAAAATGTGAGTTCTGGTTGGAGCAGGTGGCATTTTTGGGGCATATTGTGTCTTCTAGAGGGATTGAGTTGGATTCTGCGAAAGTCGAGGCTATCACTAATTGGCCGAGACCTAGCAATGTGACAGAGGTAAGGAGTTTCTTGGGCTTGGCAGGTTACTACAGGCGCTTTGTGAAAGGTTTCTCATCCATAGATTTACCAATGACTCAATTGATGAGGAAGGGTGTTAAGTTCGAGTGGAATGATGATCGTGAGCAGAGTTTCCAAGAGTTGAAGAAGAGGTTGGTTTCGGCTCCTATTCTTGTATTGCCATCAGGGAGTGGAGGATTTCAGGTTTATAGTGATGCTTCTAAGAGAGGATTGGGGTGTGTTCTTATGCAGCATGGGAAGGTGATTTCTTACGCTTCTAGACAGCTTAAACCTTATGAGGTAAATTATCCTACTCATGATTTAGAGTTAGCAGCAGTGGTCTTTACTTTGAAGATTTGGAGGCATTATTTGTATGGAGAGACTTGTGATATCTTCACTGATCATAAGAGTCTTAAGTACATTTTTACTCAGAAGGAGCTTAACATGAGGCAACGGAGATGGCTTGAACTTCTTAAGGATTATGATGCTAATATTCAGTACCATCTAGGGAAGGCGAATGTTGTGGCAGACGCTCTTAGTAGGAAGAACTTGGGGAGTGTTGCATCTCTCATTACTCAGCCATATCTTATTTCAGACATGGAGCGCTTTGGTATTGAGCTGTATGTTAGAGGATCAGATGGTAGCATTGCGAGTTTGAGGGTGGAACCAAATCTGGTTTCAAGGATTAAGGATGCTCAGAAAAATGATAAGGGTTTGGAAGATATTAGATCAGAGGTGGCAAAAGGTAAGCAAAAACATTTTCGTGTTAATGATGAGGGTGTGACATGGTTGGGTAGTAAACTGTGTGTACCCGTGGATGTGGCGATTCGTGAAGAGATTTTGACTGAGGCTCATAGCTCTTCATTCTCTATTCATCCAGGTTCCACCAAGATGTATAGAGATTTGAAGAAGCACTTTTGGTGGAGTGGAATGAAGGGAAACATAGCGGAGTTTGTGGGAAAATGTCTTATATGTCAATAGGTGAAGATAGATCATCAGAGGCCTAGTGGATTGTTGCAGCAGTTGGATATTCCAGTTTGGAAGTGGGAGAACATTACTATGGATTTTGTGACTCATTTACCGAGAACCTTTAGAAAGAATGATGTTATATGGGTGGTGGTTGATAGACTTACTAAGTCTGCTCATTTCTTGCCTATTAGAGAGACCACTCCTGTTCATGAGTTGGCAGAGATTTTTCAGCGGGATATTGTTAGACTTCATGGTGTGCCTGTGTCGATAGTTTCTGATAGGGATACGAGATTTACATCGCGTTTTTGGAAGGGATTTCAACAAGCTTGGGGTACGAGGCTTAATTTTAGTACTGCTTATCATCCGCAGACCGATGGACAGTCAGAGAGGACGATTCAGACATTGGAGGATATGTTGAGGGCTTGTGCTTTGGAGTGGACAGGTGATTGGGATAAGTATTTGTATCTTATTGAGTTTGCGTACAATAATAGTTGGCACGCGAGTATTGGTATGCCACCATTTGAGGCTTTGTATGGTAGGAGGTGTAGGGCACCATCTTTTTGGGATGAGGATGGCGAGAGAGTTATTGAAGGACCAGAACTAGTTAGAGTCACGAATGAGAAGGTGGATAAGGCTAAGGCAAGCTTGAAGGAAGCTCGATCGCGTCAAAAAAGTTATGCAGATCAACATAGGAAGTTCGGTGGATTTGAACCTGGTGATCATGTGTTCTTGAAGGTGTCACCTTGGAAAGGTGTTAACCGTTTTGGCATGAAAGGGAAGCTTAGTCCGAGATATGTTGGCCCGTTTGATATTTTAGAAAAGGTGGGGGAAGTGTCTTACAGAGTTGCGTTGCCACCGTAGTTATCTCATGTCCATAATGTGTTTCATGTGTCCGTTTTGAGGGGCTACAAATATCACCCACTTCATGTAGTTCAGTATCCATTGCATAAGATTAGGGAGGATCTTACTTGTGAGGAGGAAGCAGAAGCTATCTTAGCTCGCGAGGAACGAGTTTTGAGGAAGAATACGATTTCGTTTGTTAAAGTTTTGTGGAAAAATCATCCCGAGAGAGAGGCTACTTGGGAATTAGAAGAATCTATTCGCGAGAGATATCCGCATTTATTCGATTCAGGTACGAGTTTTTGTTTCGTTAGATTCCGGGGACGGAATCCTTTTTAAGGGGGTATATATGTAATATATAGGATTTTTAAATATTTTATATAATAATAATAATAATAATAATAATAATAATAATAATAATAATAATAATAATAGAATTCTATTCGTAATAGGTGATTGATGGGCTAGTTATATAAATACATAGTACGACCCGTACAAGCCACTTTATTTTCATAAACCCCTAAGAGAAGCTGTGAGCCGCCTAGAGGAGACGACTTGAGGATAGTGTCCGTCTGTTGTGCAAGGTATTATATATATTAACTATTTGATTTTTCTCTTGCAACACTAACATGATCAAGGCTTGTGGATTTATATTTTATTAATATAATATACTTGTTCTGTACTAAAGATTTGTAATATTCGATTTCATGACATGATTATGCTCTTTGACAATTTCACTGTTTAATTAATTCTTTATATATATTTTGTTCATCTGATGCTTCACTTTCAATTTGTCTGTTAATTGGTTTTATTAAATTAAATATATATCTTTGAGCTTTTACTTTTATTTACAATTATAATGACTCTATTGTGATAATATGAGTTTCTTGGACATTTCAAATTAGTTAAATCATTCATGTGTTATTAAAATTTTTGTAAGATATTTTTACTAATTTTTACACTCCATATTTATTAGTTACATTATAAATTGATTTTATGTATTTTAGCTACAATTAAAACACTTTAATCCAAGTGTGTGTACTACATTTATCTGTACTAGTTTTGCAATTATTTATTTATATGTATAACGATTTTAAAACGGTGAACCATGCTAGCTTAATTTGATGGCTGACTGTATCAAGCTGGTAATTTAGTTTTGTTGCACATATAGGAGCATTATTTATGCTATTGTTTTTGTTTCGACAGAAGGTACATAGGCAGTACTAGTAGGTTTCATGTATTAATAATGGATACTACTGAAAACATTCATCTAGTTAAGTTAGTAATTATTAATTAATGTAAGTGTAATAATAGTAACTAGTATGTTTATATAGAGTGGAAAAGAATGAACTGCTAATAATAAATTATATTTTGTAATTAGATCGCGGGTCGGAAGTTTAGCGGATTAATTGCGAATTTCGTGAGTGTTTGAGATTATTATTTTAGAGGTACGGATTCTCTCTCCTTTTTATTCAGCGCTACTCCTCTCAGGATTAGTAATATTAAATCTGTTTTGTCCTCACATCTATTCACTTGGTTTTGATTGTTCTGATTTAAAAAAAATATATGTTTTGACTCGTTGATTTTGGAAAGTTATTTTTATATCTGTTTTGAAATATTTAAATATATGAATCTGCGGCTTTCTGAAATTTTGCAAATTATATATTTGTTGGAAATGTTCAAATATTCGTTTATTGTGATTTTGCAAAGTATTTTATTTGAACCCTTAGCGATATAGGGTATACCGAGTTAACCAGCTGTAGGGGTACTACAGCCATGTCATTGCGGCACCAGTGACATGACACTTCCGTGGCAGTGTGATTGGTCACGGCGTATCCTTCTGATAGCTCAGGTGACGAGCTTTTGCGCATTTTGATATTTGTTTCAGGATACGTGGGTGCACCCAGATTTGATTTGATTTGGCGGTGACGTTGTATATGCCGTACACGTTATCCGGTTTGTTGCACACATTAGGTACCCTATGATGTGTGTATCTATATCTGTTCTGTTCTGATCTCGGTATGAAATATCCTAATCCCTCGTTGCTTCAGCCATGCATATTTTGGAAATAAATGTTTTATTATAACTGTCAAATATACTTATTTGTTTTTCTATTTTATAAATTGTATTCCAAATCCGTACTGGGCGTTTGGCTCATGCCGTATTCTTTTTCTGGCAGGTGCTTAGGGGGATCTGGGACTGTGTGATGGAGTGCTACCCATTATTTCGTTGCTTAGGATTTATGGACTTCTAGAATTATTTAGACTTGGTTATTTATTTACAGATTTTGGCTTTCCGTATTTATTGGTTTGAACTGTAATTTGGAGGTTGACTTTATTCGGAGATTATTAAACTGTTTAAATCGTTATTTAGAGATTATTTCTAGTGCTCTGTTTGCAGGTTTATGGATTATAAGTAATATTTCCTTCTATTTAGGGAAGGGGGTGTTACATGTATAGATTAACTTTCTATTATTAGTTGATAGGTAACATTATAAATACTCTCTATATCATTGTAAAAGTGAGCGAGTTCGTGAGGTTTGTAATCATAAATATACGAGAGTGCAAACAGAGAGAGATTTGTATTGTCAGTAGCTGCTAAAGGTATTTGTACACCTTTGGTAGAGTTTGTATTTGATCTTATTAATACAAACAGTTTGGTTTTATTCGTTTGTTCTTGTTTATTTATTCGAGCAAAAATCAGACACGATTATATAACTTGTATTCAACCCCCCCTTCTACAAGTTATTCGAGTTAACACAAGGGAATTTTGTTATCTACCGTGATGCTACAAATAAAGGAATATGATGTGTTTTGATGTTATATGGCAATGTTATCACGTACATTTTGAGACAACTTAAACCACGCGAGCAGAAGTATTCAACACATGATTTAGAATAAGGCGCATTTGTGTTTCGTTGAAGATTCGGAGAAATTATTTTTTTGGAGAAAAGTGTGAGATTTTCACAGATCACAAGAGTTTGAAGTATATTTAAAGGATTATGATTGCACAATAAGTTATCATCCAGGAAAAAGCGAATGTTGAGGTTGATGCGTTGAGTAGGAAAGAGAGACTGAATATGATGTCTGTGCCAAAGGAGTTATTGCGAGAGTTTAAGAAGCTAAGTTTAGAAGTTTAGAAGTGTATGATTCAAGAGATGCTAATGAGTTTATTAACATGATGACTTTTCAACAAGAGTTGTTAGAGAAAATTCAAAGATGTCAAGAGGAAGTTATAAATTATGAGATGAATATATTGACTAGTGAAGAGATTTGTACCCAGAAGGACGAATAAGGTATTTTAATATTTTTCCAAGAGAATATGGATTCCTAATGTTCAAGAGTTAAAGAGTAAAATTTTAAGCGAAGCTCATAGTTTAAGATAATTCAATTCACCCTAAAAGCATAAAGATGTATCGAGATTTGAAGGAGAATTTTGAGTGGTCAGATATGGAACGAGATATTGCTAAATGGATAAGTAGGTGTTGTACCTGTCAGAAAGTCAAAGCAGAACATTAGAAGCCGAGCGGATTATTACAACCATTGGATATCCCTGAGTGGAAGTGGGAACCCATTGCCATGGATTTCGTAGTTGGATTGCCAAAGACTAAAGCGAATCACGATGCGATTTGGGTTATCATTGACCGATTGACGAAGTCTGCCCATTTTCTACCCACTCGTTGGATAGATTATTGCATTTGTATTTAAAGGAAATAGTGTCACGTCATGGAGTTCCTATTTTGATAGTATTTGGTCGAGACCCACGATTCATTTCAAGATTTTGGAGGCAATTTTAAGAATGCCGAGGCACCCAACTTAAGATAAGTACAACTTACCATCTATAGACGAATGGACAAAGCGAAAGGACTATTCAGACCATAGAGGATATGTTAAGAACTTGTACATTGGATTTCAAGGAAAGCTGGGATGAACATTTGCCGTTGGTTGAGTTTTCATATAACAATAGTTACCACGCGAGTATTGGAATGCCACCGTATGAAGTTTTGTATGGAAGAAAGTGTAGATCTCCAGTGTATTGGGAAGAAGTTGGTGAAAGAAAGATATTAGGACCAGAGCTGCTTCAGCAGACTAAAGAGGAAGTTGAAGTCATTCAGAAAATATTAATTACTGCCCATGATCAACAGAGGAAATATGCTGACTTGAAAAGAAAGGATATGAGTTTTGAGATAGATGATCAAGTGTTGTTAAAAGTTTCACCGTGGAAAGGAGTTACAAGATTTGGTAAGAAAGGAAAGCTGAGTCCCAGGTATGTAGGACCATTTGAGATTTTGAAGCGAGTTGGAAAGGTTGCTTATGAATTGGCATTGCCACTGCACATGCACCATGTTCACAATGTGTTTCACGTATATATGATTAAGAAGTACAATCCCGATGCGAGTCACGTAATCGAGTATGAGCCTATCGAGATTCAACCATATTTGTCTTATGAAGAGCAACCGGTAGAGATTCAAGATAGAAGTAATAGAAAGCTTAGAAATAAGATTGTTAAAGTAGTTAAGGTTCTGTGGAGGAATCCTAGAGTCGAAGAGTCGACTTGGGAACTTGAAAGCGAAATGCTTGCCAAGTATCATCATCTGTTTACTTAGGTGAGATTTTGGGGACAGAATCCTTTTAAGGGGGAAGGCTATAACGACCTAAAATTTTTCGCGATTTTTAAATGTTTATTTAATTGCTAAATGAGAAATTATGTGAAATATATGATGAGTATATTTTGATGAAGTCAAGTTATGTGTGAAACATGATTATGTGATTATATGATGATTGGTATATGTCGTATATGCTCGTGGAATTTTATTTATATTTTTGGAGCATTAAAAGTATTTTTAAAGTGCATTTTTAATCTTTTAAAATTCATATAAAATCATTGGAGTTGATTCAAATCATGAAATCTTTTGCATTATCATCTTTTTAATATTGTTGAGTTATAAAAATTAGTATGGATATTTAATTGTGTGATTTGGTATTTTAAAATGATTTAAAAAGCATTATTTCTTTTAAAGGGCTTTTATTTCGAAAATTCGTATAAAATTCATTTTTGATCCAAATATTATTTTAAAAATATGAGGATGCTTCTAAATTCATGATCTTTATTTTAAAAATGGTTATAAAATATTTTTCCCCCAATTCCTATTTTATTTTGATTGAAAAGTGATTTAAAATCAGTTTTTCAGAAAAGTAATTTGTAACTGTTAAAAGACTAACTTGCCCCTACAAGTTCAATATCACCACCGCCAGCCTCATTCATCATCTTCATCTCTCACTTTGCTCTCAACAGTCTCTCTCTCTTCTCTCTCTTGGTACACTCTCTCTCCTCACCGTTTGTTCATTTTCCGGTCGGTTCGAACGATCTGAGACCGGGGTTGTGTCTATTTTTCGATTCTCTATCTCCCTCTGTCATTGCATGTTGGTTTCGAGATGAAAAGTTAGAAACCCACTTCGGGTTTTGCTCCATTTCGATTCGCTTGCTGTGATTTTTACTTAGTTACGATGCTCATAATTACTAGTATATGATTCTATACAAGTATATATTTGGATTTTATGAAGAAAATTTCAAACCCATTTCGGGTGTTGCTTGATTTCGAGTTGCCTTGCTTTGATTCTTGCTGTATATATGTTTATGAGTATAATCGGAGGAATTTGAGGTTGGAAGCTCCAATAAGGAGTACCCCCGAATTTCCCCGCCACCGGTGATGAACTCCGGTGAACCGGTGGTGGCCAATGATGATCGATTAGGCTTATAAAACTGTTAAAAATTTCTGTTAGTAATTAATTCGAAATATGCAGGTGGATTTTGAGAGTTGTTATGATATTTCCTTGATGATATTCGAATTTTTGTGATTAATTCGAATGAATTGGTTGGATAAATTAATTGTTAATTGCTCGAGATTGGTACATGATTATATAATTCTGAATTATTCGAACCATATGAGTTGCATATATATCTTGAGAATTTTTATGATAAATCCTTGATAATTTTATTCGAATTTTTATGATTTACTCGATTATATTGATTCGTTAGGCTTTATATAATTATTCGAACCTTGTATATAATATGGATGCTTAGTTATTAATCTCAAATTATGTTGGAAAGCATGATGTAAGTGATAAATGGTATAAACTTGAATTTTTGAAATTAGTAGAAATCCTTGGGTTTGTTGGTGGATTTTAAATCCATCGTAGGGATTTGATTGTGAATTGGAGACGGATATTTTCCGACGGGATAGTCCATATTATAAAGGGGACTCTGTCCGATTTTCGTAAAATTTATTAAATAGCATGATTACTTATGAGTTAGGTTTATCTGCTAAGTATAAGTGGCTTATGTGAGATGCATGTTCTATGTGTTATATGCTTATAAAGTAATTATCTTATTATGCTAGATTGTCTGATAAGTATAACCAGTACATGTTATATGTGTTACGTGATAAAGCGTTATAAGATTCGTTGGGTAGAATAGAATTAGATGATTAACGGTATAAGTATACTGAAGTAGTACTTTACCTTTATATAGGTACCAGTAGGAGGCCAGTGAGAGCCAGTGCGTGTGTAATTGGGATCTTAGAAGTGAGATGTTATCAGAGTTAACAAGCGTATTGATTCACGGATTATGGAGGGAAGATAGGCGTTTAATCAATTAGAGATCAACGTACAAAGAAGTAGAGGTTGAAGTATAGAAAGTAACAAATCGATGTGTTGGAATCAAGGCTGCGTATATTAAGGCAAGTATACTATTCCTCACTTATTGTTCAAGTGAAATATATCCATTTCTGTTATTTATCACATGTTCCTTCCAAATCAGTTTGCAAGTAACTTTATATTTTCTCTGAAGTTTACTTTCCTAAACTGATATACTCTGTTGATTCGAGCATGCCTATCTTATACCATGTGGATAATAAATCTTATGTAGCCTATCTATTCATGTGACCAGAATTTTAAGGACAAATGTTTTACAAGCTAAAAGCCCTAAAGTAGCCTAATTCTTTCTAAATGCTTCTTGACCATATATGCCAAACTGCTTTCCAGAGTCAAGCCTAATTGACTGACGGATAAACCACTATTCTAGTTAACCTATGTCCATTGTCAGTTGAACCTATATTGACCCTAAAACTTATAAAATTCTTTATGATCTAGCTTCTGATTCAAGAACTTAAATTACCCTTGCTATTATTCCTTTAAACTTGAAATCTTGATCAATTGCCTTGAAGCCTTCGAGTCTATATCTTCTTGATCCAGACTTATATCCCTATTTCATTGATGTCAGAAAACCTAGTCAAACCCTTTGACTTTAATCACTGCAAATCAAAATGAGTTGTTTTCTTAAGATTACTTTGAAGCTACCTAGACTGGGCTGATTTGTTATCAGAGAGTCGAAAGTACTTCGGAGTAAGGGTTTTTGAAAAGGTTAAGTGTTAAAATGTTTTATGAAGTTAAAAAGAGTTTTGTAAATCTTAAACAGTTTTGAAATTATATTTTATAAAAGGTTAGGAACTCCGTCTAAATGGTTTCCACGGATTCCTGGCGATTGGAGAGACAGGGCGAACAGGTAATGTTGGTTCTGTCGGTTTTGGGATGTAGTATTGTGTAGTTCTGGTTTGTCCAGTTCGACACCTTTATAGGCCAATGTGTTGCCTCTTGGGAACCCAAGCTATCCTAATGAGAGGAATTGACGTCCAGAGGGACTCTGTGTCCGGTATGGGGACTTTATGGGCTGATCACCCGTATTGTCTATTTTATAAAAACCTCCAATCAGATTTCTTAAAGTGATGATTATTCTAATTTATTGTGAAATGAAATTTGTTTACCATTTGAAATGTCAATTGCTTTGCACAAATTTTGAGATATCTACTGCTATTTTATTATCAAATTATGCCCTGTCATTATCAGATGCCAGTATTGTTTTATTATCTCCAGCATATCTATTGCTATCTTGTTATCAGTTGATTCCCTGTCATATTCAGGTGTCAATATCAGTTATGTATTGAAGAATGAAAAGTTTAATCCTATATTGGAAGTTGAATTACTCCCTTTAGTTAAAATGATCATTGATATTGTTCATCAATGAATTATCGAAATATTGTTATTTCACTATAATATTAACTTGCTGAGCATTGTTGGCTCATTCTTGCTTCATTTTCCCTCTCATTTCAGTTAGGGTTAAAGATTGACTATCAGCGAATGACAATTTGAATGAGAGCGATGAGGGGTTTTCTAAAGAATAGATTTCAGAGTCAGCATGGACTGCGCTTTAGATAAGAAGGTATAGTTGTTGTAATTTAGATTCTTGTTTCATAGTATAACCTGAGATCGATCCTTGTTGAGGGGTCGTCGGTATAATTAAGTTATACTTAATTGTATTGGTTGTGGCACCAAATCTTGACCCCGGATTTGGGGGCGTCACATTTTACAAAATCCAATAAATTCAAATAATTTATTAAAAAAATTCAAAAGTACTACGATTTTGTGAAAAAGTCCAAAACACCCCAATTTGATACTCAACGACCCCAGATACCTTTTCTGGGGGAATGTGGCCCAAAATGTACATAATGAATATTAACAAAAGTGTCGTATCCATCGCATGAGATTCTCCACGAAATTACGTGTTAGGCATTTTTAGGAATTATATTGTTCTTAATGATAACTTAACAGTATCCACTAAATAGATTTATCGAAGGATAAGTTATTTTTTAACATGTTCATGAAGATTCCAGATTTAGCAATTGAGAGTATAGTTGATAGAATTGAACAAGTCATGTTGACCATCAACAGATGCGCATAATGGGTTAGTTAATTGTAAACATTATGTACTTTGTAATTCTGTACAAGTGAAGATGTACTCAACGAATATTAGTTCAAAAGTATCAACGGATGAAGCAAAACTACTCTCAACAGATAACAACAATATTAGCTCAGCAGATGATGTCACTATCAAGTTTAGCAGTTGATAGTGGCTTAACGGTGTTGACATATCATAGGGGTCGATAGAATGGGGTTGTAAAAAATATCACAGAGAATTTCTTCAATATATATTTTGAATGGTGGATCATTCAAATCATCTGAAACTTTTAAGTTGTTGTTTTGAAATTGAAACTTTTTTTTATGTTTTATTTTCATAAAAAATTTCAAAGCTGATTGTGTTCAACCCTCCTTTACAGTATGTGGTTGCATTGTTGGGAAATAACAGGCATGTGCGTGTTATTTGTAACATTCCAAAACTTCATAATTATTGTGTTTACTGGATATACACATGTTGACAAATGACAATTAGCCAAGTCCTGGCCTATTTCTAGTTGTCTATTAAAGTGCCACTGAGCAAGCACTTAAATGCAATTGTAGACCTTACTAATATATATGCACACTTTATTACTTTTTCTTTCTCGTAATGATGTGGTATTGGATTAGAGTCTAAAATTGGTGCACTTTTCTTATATTTGTGAATAGTTGCACTTTAATGATGAGGTGTCTTAGCAGGTTACTATTATAGGGGGTGTTTGGAAGTTAGAGGTTTGAGAAAAAATTAGAGGTTTGATCATTTGAAACCTCTAATATTAGTGTTTGGTAGTTAGCGGATTGAAATAGTTTTTTGGACTCAAAAAACTGATTTTCTAAAAACTACTTGGAGGAGCTTTTTCAATTAGAGGTTTGTTATGTGTCTAGTTAATATACAGAAAGCTAACTCAAAAAGCTAATTACCAAACAATTTGATTTAAAATAGCTAATTTAATCCGCTAGTCAAAACAGCTAACTCAATTCGCTTGTCAAAACAACTAACTCAATCCGCTAACCATTAACAACTAACAGCTAATTGTCAAACACGGCCATAATCTCCCACATTTAAAAATATCAATTAATTACACTATTAGACTCATTTGCTAGTAACATATGTACAGATCTGTACATATGTTCGCAAAAGAATCCCACATCAAATTTTGGGCCTTGAGTATTGAATTGGATCAAATGTAAATCAAAAGCTCAAGTGCAAGTACACATGACAAGGTACTGTTGGAAACGTTTCTCGTAGATGTACTATTTCTATTAGCGTGTCATCACAATACGTATTGATTGCACCGCAAAATCAAAGTTATGTTTTCTCGGTTGACATATCAGTGGAATACATAAGACGATTTACGGTGTTAAGTAGGTAGCTTGAGCCATATATTGAGGTATTTAGAGCACGATTTACGGTTGACATAACAATCTGTTACTTTAATATGAGGTATTTGGGACCATTATCCTATGATTTTGTATTCACTGGATTTTAAAGTATTTTTATATTTTATATTTGATATCCCTCTCATAGTTGAATATTTCAACTTTTCAAAAATCTTGATTGGATGTAAATTGATTTTAAATAAAAATCCAAATTTTCTTATAAAAACTTACTCTTTTTTTTGCTAAACTACATATATATATATATATAAAAGAACGAATATACAGGGATTGACCTTTGCTTTAAGCCGAGGCAAAAAGAAAACTATCTACTCACAATCTAACCTAAAGAAAGCTAAATTGAAAATAGAAAAAATAAAAGGAGGGCAGAACAACCCCATCGAATCAAGGAATGTAAATTCACCTATACATATCTAAATGAGCAAAATGTTGAAACCAGCTAGAATTCTGCAATTTAGTCTTGAGATCAAGCATGATGCCCTTGAGCAGCCTGCACGGACCAAAGCTACCTTTGTTGTGATGCCTTGCATTTCGCTCCCTCCATATATGATATGAATAAATCTATGCAGCAAACAAGACAACATGCCGCAAAGAGGAATCTGTGATTAAACCCCAGTTCGTAAGCAACTCAACCCAAGTGAGACCACAGCAATCGACCCTTAAAAACCCTGCAAGCTTAGAGAGAACATAGTTGCTATACGGACAAGTAACAAAGAGGTGAGAAGAAGTCTCGGTTACTTGAATGCCCCTAAATAGGAAAGATTTCAATGAATTTCAATTCAGGTATAATTTACAATTTAAAATAGTCGAATATTACGTGTTACAAGACTTAACACTAACATTTGAAAATTTTTACAATAAAACCTTACTTGAATGTCCATAAATAAAAAAGGGTGCTGATATATGCACAGCCTAAATTTACAATTTATGCACACCTTTTCCGTTAACTTGTCTAAAATACCCTTCATTGCTTAATATAATATATATTAATCATTTTATCCTAACGTAAGTACTCGAATACTGTCAAAAATTAAGTAAGTACTTGAATGGTCAGTGACTTTGTGACGTTTTATTTTGCTGATAATGTTTTAATTATATAATTGTTATATTTAGTTTTTATATTTCTACAATAATTCTGTTATTAATTACTATTCCCTCCGTCCCTTATTGTTTTTCCTGTTTTGACTGGACACATTTGCCAACGCACACTTTTGATCGTTAATATCTTGAATTTCGTATTAGTATTAAATATAAAAACTTCGCTGTATTAAAGTACTCATAAATATGAATCCAACAAGATCACTCATGACTATATTTGGTCTTATAGATTAGACGTAAATTAGTAATTTGTCTCATGTTATGAACAGTCCTGACATATGAAACGAGAGTAGCATTAAGGGACGGAGGGAGTAGGTGATTAGCGCATAATTTTGCATTTTTTAAATACCTATTTATTGCTTGTTTTCGTATTTTTAATTTATTAATTTAGTGTGTTTTCATAATTTTGTAGAAAATTAAATAAATAAGAAAAGGATACAAAATGGGCAAAAAGTGGATTTAAAAGGAAGAAAAAAAGAAATTGGGAATAAAACCAAGCCATATTTAGAGCCACCAACGAATTGGAGCCAAAACAAATGTTTAAAAGACAAAAGTTGAAGATAAGACATTTTGTGGTGGAATATGACCCAAAAACCTAATTTTATCCTATAAATACCCCTTTTCCTTTTGTATTCCACACATTAGTTTTTTAATTTTCCCTAATTTTTAGTTGTAGCCTCATTTCTCTTTATGTCTTCTTTCATTCCTAGATTATGCTAGCTTCATTCTTGTATTAGTAGCTTTAAATCTTGTTAACACCTTTTTATATTAATACAAGCTTTTTCTTTTACTTTACATCTTGCTCTTCATTTCATATTTTGGTTATGATCCATTTCGATTTCAACAACTAAATAAAGTAGCAAATATGCTAATCAATTGTGAATTAAGAGGAGCCTCTTAAATTTACTTTCAATATTCTTGATTTATTTCTTGTTTTATTAATTTGGGTTTAAATTTTTAGATCTACTTTCCTTGTCTTTATTTTTCATTTTCCGGCAACCTCTTTAAATTTTCCGTTTGGTATGAGTGGTCTTGTTACATTTTGGTAGTTTCCTTCTTTCTGTTAACTTACTTATTATCAAGATTAAATAACTGTAGCCTGTAGCTTTATTATTGTTGTGTTCCATTTTGTTGTTACTGAATCAAAGCTGTTTACTCTCTTATATATTCACCATGCTTGTATCTAGCGTAGCTTCATTATATTTCAATTTTTTATCAATTGTCATTGCTGCGGTTTGCTTCTTATCTGTCTTGTTTTTTATGCAACTCCACGCGTCTGTTCATTTCCCATCATTTCCATTGCAAGCATTTTAAGTTCCTGCCATTTTTATTATGGGTCATGGTCCCTGACAATCGATTGTCAGGGACCAGTTATTTAACAATATGCTTCTAAGTCGTTGGATCAACGATCAAACGGTTCCCCTGGATTACAAAAAAAATTTCATGTTCGCTATAATTTTCCGTGGATAGGCTAATTGCCTGTCCGCTATAATTTTCCGCGGATAGGACAGAACCTATCCGCGGAAAATTATAGCGGACAAACAATTTTTTTTATAATCCAGGGGGTCGTTGGATCGTTGATCCAATGGCTTAGAAACAGATTGTTAAATAACTGGTCCCTGACAATCGATTGTCAGGGACCAGCACCCTTTTATTATTAGCTTACCATCATGTTTTATCTGATTGTTTTTGCCTTGCCATTTTCGTACATGAGCGAGAATTTTTCATTGTTTTATTTTATCAAATTGTATTAATTATATTGGCTGCTAATTAGATTACCACTTCTTCATTAATTATTTTTAACTTTAGTCATGCTACCATCTTTTTCTTTGTCATGTTTGCGTTAGTTTCTTCTTCTTCTTCTTTTTAGTTGCTGTTGTGAGAGGAATTTGGTACAACACTTCGAGAGAATGTCGCTGGAATAACGGATGAATCGCTTGATTTCCGGCTGCAGAATCGGCGTTCAAGCGTTTACAGCCCGGCGTTCAACTGCCAGAGTGGGCGGTTGTTTGTAATGATTTTGGGACTGAATTTACAAGGTCACCGGATAGCAAGGATGGAGTAATTCCTACTCAGTCGATCCCAACTGCCAGAGATGTGTATTGCTCAAGTTTTCTACATGATCCATGTAGAGTCAAGTGAGATTCAACCCTTGCAAAGTGCCTACATATCCTATATTTATAGGAATCAAGTCCCATGTAGTTCTAGGGTTTTGGACTCCTTGTTGATAGCCCAGCCACGTTTTGATAAGCCTTATCCTCCTGACCATGATGATCCATTGGTTATTTTGTTGATGAAGAAGAGTCCTAGCTCCCTTAGGACACTGCCTGAACCCTGGCCTTCCGTTGTACTGCCGCTTATATATATACACAGTGTATATATCACATATGTTTTATATTTATCTTCCTCAACTGAATTGATCCGGTTAATTATCCCAGATGATATGATTATCCAGTAGTTATCCCTCCATAAAACCATAGTCATCTTCATATTTATATGATTTTTGTAATATCTGGGAATTTCGTACTCTTAAATAATATTATTTGGCATTAAAAATATTATTATGTGCCTTAATTGATGAGTCATTACATGTTTGTGTGAATGTGAATATGTGTTATGTGTCTAATTGCTATATGTGTTGACGTGAAATTTTATTAAAATTTTGCATAGTTTTTAAATGTTAAAATATGATTTTTAAATGGCTTAAATATTTTTATAAAATTCTTGGAGTTAGTAAAAATCATGAAATTTCTTGTTTTATTATCTTTATGCATTTAAAGACTTTTTAAAAATAAAAATTTAATTTATTTTCGCATTAAAATATTTTACAAGGATTTTCCCAATTATTTTCATTTTTAAAATATTAAAACTTGTAAAATTCAAATCTTTTTATAAAATGATTTTAAAAATGTTTTAAAAATATATTGAGGAAGAGAATTGCATTTTTTAATTTTATGTATCAATAAATTATTTTTAGATCCAAAATATTTTTCAATTAGGATTTAATTGTTAAGTCTTTTATTTAATTAAGATGTATCATTAAAATACATTTTAATACATGTGTGTGTGTGTGTGTGTGTAGGCTAGACAAAACCCACCCCCCCTTCTTTTTTTCACACGGCCGAACCCCCCCCCCCCATACTCATCTCTCTCAAATTCTCTCCATATTCTCTCAACCTCCATTAACATTCAACCTCAAGAATCAAGGTAATTTCTCCATCAAAACCATTAAGTGTTATAGATAAAAATACTCCTCTCTTCATCTTCTACAACCCCTTATCTTTTAATTTCGATTTTCACCACTTTTCAAACTAGGGTTTTCAAAAATCAAGCTTCAAAGGTTAGTTTTGTGGGTGTTTTTGATTGGGTGTTACTCCTTGGTAGAGACCCACGAATTTTCGGGCTCTCCGGAGAACCCTAACCTTCGGCCATGATCAAAAAGAGAACCAAGGGTTACATGCATGTGTTTATTTGATGATTTTGTATAGTTACTAAGTGGTATATGTATGCATGTGAGTTTTTATAAGTTATTATATTGAGATTGATGATGGGTTTGAGTTTAATTGAGTTTACAAGATGTGGGTTTGTGTGTATTGTAAATTGATGATTGTTAGTAGGTGTAAATTGTAAAGGACTTGATATTTTGATGATTTATGATATGGAATTTGATGGGTTGTGATAATTTTCATTGTTGATCAAAATTTTGTGTGTAAGTATTGTGTAAGTCATTGTGAGGGTTTGTGTGTGATTGTTGGTGATGAAGAGGGAGAGGCCGAGAGAGAGATTGAGAGAGAGGGAGAGAGACCGAGAGGGAGAAAGAGAGAGATAGAGAGGGAGAAGCCGAGAGAGAGAGAGAGAGGGAAGAGAAAGAGAGAGCCGAGAGGAAGGAGGAAGGAGAGAAGAGAGATTGTGGTGTGGTTGCGTGAATTCTTGGGAGTTAGTTGCTTGAGTCTTATGTGAATTTCTTGATTTAATTGTTACATGAATTAAATTGTTTACATAATTGAATTGCTATGTGAATTTGAATTATGGATTGTATAATGAGTTGTCATGGAGATATTAGGTTGACTTAGAGTTGCTTGGTGGTTAGTAGTAGTCGATATTGATGGAGTTGTAGACTTTGGAGGTGTATTGTGTTGTCTTGTGATTGCTTGAGACCGATTATATTTCGGTATGATTTGACGACTAAACAAAGGAGATGCCGCCGAAATTTCTAAAAATATAATAAAACGACTTCCAAAACTCTAAGGCACATCTCCAATGTTAAGTCGTAGAGTCATTATAATACTATGCCATACTACATTGTATGTTAAATGATTTATATGCTACGTGACTTACATGATTTCATGTATATATAAACATATATATGTATATAGTTATAAAGTTATCGATGGGGCGTTAGCATTATTAGGATTGCTTTGTGATATGTAAACAAAAGAGGGGAAAATAAGATATTGTTTATTATTATTATAGGTCCGAGTAGGAGGCCTGGCAAGGAGCCGATTGAAGAGGACGCTATCTAGTGCAAATTCGTGATTTAAGGCAAGTGTACTATCCTACCTTGTTATTACCATATGTTGAATGCCATGAGATATCGAATTGTTAAGTTGTCACAAATTAGTACCTTATTCTTTCCGACCTTAATATTGTCGTATACCTTTGATTGATTCATATCCCTTAAACTTGACTTGAATTGTTAAGCGATAACCATTTTGCTTGGAAACCCTTTCATACTTTCTTGAATTCTTGAATTCTTGAAACCACTATATAAATACCCTCTTGCATGATGAATTCTTTTTCTACCTTAAGACACTTATTGGTTCTTGAATTATTTTCTTGACTTAACCAAAGTACTCTAAACAGAATCCCAACTTCTAAGAATCCGAAATGATTGACTTTCTTCATTTGACCTTGTCATTTATTCGAAATTTGAGAATCCTATTCTTGTTGATTAACAACTTGATATAACATTGATAATCTTGTTTCTTTGAGATGAATTGAATTTGATAGACATTGTTTAACCTAAATGGAATTGGATGGAATGTTACTTTGACCGAGGCGCCGGTCCAAATCATGTTACTATTATAGGCCAATGTGTGCCTGGGATCCCCTTATATTTGATGAACACCGTATTGGATATACGGGTTCGGAGCTCTAACGTGGGCTGATCACCCAGCTTTTCTCGTAGCGTCTTATCAGATATTCCAATTCCTTCTCATTTAATTTTGATATTGATTCAGTTGATACCTTTCAGTTGCAGATTGATATATATCTTGCTTTACATTGATTATTTTGCCAGTCTTATATTGTTGGTTTATGCACTTGCTGAGCAATTGGCTCAATTATTTTATTTTCCTTAACCTTTCAGTGAAACTCGAAGATGGTAAGGACTCTTGAGACTGCGCGTAAGAATTGTGGTGGTTCAGGTGTAGCCTATAGGAGGCAGTTCCAGGTAGAAGGGAGTGACGATCTGATGGATCTTATTTTGCTAGAACTTTGAACTTAGTCTGAAATCTTTTGAACTTAGAATAATTTGTGGTTTGTAATAATAAATTGTTTTGAATTGGTAGTTGATATTGTTTCAAACTCTTACCTGTTGGCGATCTAGGCGTGGGATTGGTAATGTCTAATTAATTAATATACATGCTTTACCATTATTTAGTTAAATTTAATTAATGGATTTGGGGCCGTCACAGGTTTGGTATCAGAGCCACAGGTTTGAGTCACTGAACAATATAGGTTTAGGTAACAAGATAGATCACATTTTCAATAATCACTTAGGATTAAAATAGAAACTCACTTAGAATGTAAATAGTATGATTTTCTAAAAGAATAAGATTGATTGACCCCTGTTATCGAGAGTGTTTAAGTAGGATGTTTCTAAGTTTTATCTGACGCTTATATATATATATATATATATATATATATATATATATATATATATATATATATATATATATATATATATATATATATATTATTGGCAGCGACAGCGGGCACCAGGACCTTCAGCTCCACCTCCTGCCGAGATAGCAGATACTGTACCTTTGCCCGTCTATCAGGAGTTGCTTAGGGAGTGTGATCATCTCTATGATGAGAACGCTCAGCTTCAGAGGAGAGTTGATGCATTGTATGAGGATAATGAGGATATACCCGAGGACCATGTCCCGACTCTTGCCTCCAGGCTTCAGTCACTCACCGAGATGGCTAACGAGAGGCTTCGCACTATGGTACCTTATCGAGATTGGGAGAGTTATGCGATGGTGCAAATGATGGTGGACGAGCTCCAGCGCGTGATCAACAAGTTGCAGGGAGATTAGTTTTATGCTTTGGGTTTTGTGTGATGGCTTATAGTATAGCCATATGATTATCAGACTTATGTTGTTAGACTTTATCGTACTTTCAGTTTCGGTTTTCGTACTTTATGTTGGTTGGTACTTTGAACTGTTGGATTTGGGTTATCGATGGATGTCATCGGTACCGTTATCGTTATTATTATCGTTTCCTTTTTATCGTATAATTTGGGCGCGTGAGATTGTTTAAATTTTAGGTTGTACCATGTCATATTAGAACTGTTAGACCATATTGTGCCATGTTGCGGTTAGATGTATGCTTGTGGATAAATAGATGATTGTTTAACATTCAGTAAGATGCCTCCAAGAAGGAGCAATACTAGAGCTAATCAAAATAGGAATCAAGATGATCAGAATAGAGATGATAATCAAGGCAATATGGATATGGCCCAACTTTTGGGACTTTTGCAATAGCAGACGACTACTTTGGCTCAGCAGCAGCAGCTACTTCAGCAACAACATCAGCAGTTACAACAGCAACAAGGACAGCAACAACCAGCCCAACTTGCGGTAACTTTTAAATCTTTTCAGGCTGTGAAACCCCCAGATTTCCAAGGAACAAAAGATCCAGTTGAAGCCCAGATATGGCTTAAGGAAATGGAGAAGGCCTTCGCATTGGTGAAGGTTAGTGATGAGCAGAAGGTAGAATTTGCTAGTTATTTTCTTAAAGGTGAATCTAATTATTGGTGGGAGTCAGCTAAGGCATTGGAAGCAACAGAAGTGATTCAGTGGGATAGATTTAAAAGGATTTTTCTGGAGAAGTATTTTCCTAGATATATGCAGAATCAGATGGAGTTAAAGTTCTTTAATCTTAAGCAGGAAAATATGAGTGTTGATGAGTATGAGAAGAAGTTTACAGAGTTAGCAAGATTTGTAGGAGATTATGTGGATACGGATGAAAAGAGAGCGAAGAGGTTTCAACAGGGATTGAAGCCATGGTTAAGGAGCAGAGTTGCAGCTTTTGAGATCAACTCGTATGCAGAATTGGTTCAGAAGGCTATGATAATAGAAGGTGAGAGTGATCAGAATCAGAAGGAAAGGGGCAATTTAAAGAGGAAAGTGGAAGCAATCGAAAGGAATCAAGATCAAGGAAAGTCAACAAATCAGATGGAGAGGAAGCCCGGATTTCAGAACCAGGGAAGAAATTTTAAAAGGAATGTGCCCAGAAACAGGAATTCAGAAACCCTTCCTCAGAACCCCAATCAACCAAGATTTCCCCGACCCTCAATACCAGAGTGCAAGAATTGTTCTAAGAGACATACCTGAGCGTGTGTGAAGGCAGATATTGTTTGTTTCAAGTGTAATCAGAAAGGTCATTATGCTAACGAGTGCAGGAATTCGAAAGCGAGTGTGACTTGTTACAAGTGTGGGAAAGTAGGACATATGGCTAGAGAGTGCAGATCGCCTGTTCCAAACAACAACTTGATGAGATTGACTACCTCTACCCCAATGAACCAAGTGGCAACATCTCAGATTCCAACTCAGATTCTAAGTCCACCTATACTTCAGCAAGTTCCAGCTCTTCAAGCTCAGAGTTATCAAGTTTCAGCATATCCGATTCGTGCCAGGACCTTCAACATGAACATGAACGATGCAGTGAGAAGCTCGGATGTAGTGGCAGGTACGCTTTTCGTGAACGCCATTAGTGCAAAAGTGTTAATTGATTCCGGTGCTACTAGATCGTTTGTTTCTAAAGATTTTGTGAATAAGTTGAAGTGTGATACTCGTATGTTAAGAGAAGCTTTGAATATTGTGTTAGCTAATCAGGATCAGATACCAGTAGATAAAGTGTTTTCACCCTGTGCAGTAGAGATTTCAGGATATCTTTTTCCCGTCACCTTGATACCTTTTCAACTAGGAGATTTTGACATAATTTTAGGAATGGATTGGCTTGCCGAGTATGATGCGCATATCGATTGTAGGAGTAAGAGAGTGTCATTGAGATCTCCAGAAGGCGATAGAGTTATCTTTAAAGGGCGTAAGCAGGCTAGTACGTTTCTTACCATGATGCAAACCAAGAAATTGTTAAGGAAAGGATGTGAGGCTTATCTTGCTTATGTGATAGACAAGAGTCGAGAATAAGTAAAATTAGATGATATTCCTGTAGTTAATGAGTTTCCCGATGTTTTTCCCGAAGAACTACCCGGATTACCTCCAGATCGTCAAATCGAGTTCGCGATTGACTTAGCACCAGGAACAGAACCTATTTCCAAAGCTCCATATAGAATGGCACCGTCTGAAATGAAGGAACTCGCCAGTCAACTTCAAGATTTATTGAACAAAGGAGTTATAAGACCAAGTGTATCACCCTGGGGAGCGCCAGTATTGTTCGTGAAGAAGAAAGATGGAAGTATGAGACTTTGTATCGACTATCGAGAGTTGAATAAGTTGACTATCAAGAATAGATACCCATTACCAAGGATCGATGATTTGTTTGATCAGTTGAAAGGAGCGACATGTTTTTCGAAGGTAGATCTAAGATCAGGATATCACCAGCTGAAAATCAAACTAGAGGATATACCGAAGACTGCTTTTCGAACGAGGTATGGTCACTATGAATTTTTGGTTATGGCTTTTGGATTGACGAACGCACCAGCAGCATTTATGGATTTGATGAACCGAGTGTTTAAGAAATTTTTGGATAAGTTTGTGATTGTCTTCATCGACGATATTTTGATATACTCTAAGACGGAAGCTGAACATGCAGAGCATTTGAGGATAGCATTGGAGACATTGAGAAAGGAGAAGTTGTATGCCAAGTTTTCTAAGTGTGAGTTTTGGTTGATGGAAGTCCAATTTTTGGGACATATTGTGAGTAAGGAAGGAATTCGAGTTGACCCAGCAAAGATTGAAGCAGTTGTGAATTGGGAAAGACCAAGGACACCAACAGAAGTAAGAAGTTTTATGGGACTAGCAGGATATTATCGCAGATTTGTTAAGGATTTTTCTAAGATTGCGGTACCATTGACTAAGTTGACGCGGAAGAATGAAAAGTTTGAATGGACTGATAAGTGTGAAAGGAATTTTCAAGAGCTTAAGCAAAGATTGGTAACTGCTCCAGTGTTAGCATTGCCAGATGATAAAGGAGAGTTTGTAATCTATAGTGATGCTTCTCATAAAGGTTTAGGGTGTGTGTTGATGCAGCATGGAAAGGTGATTGCGTATGCTTCAAGGCAACTGAAACCTCATGAATAGAGATACCAGCAGAGCAAGTCTATACCATGACATTTCAACCAGTATTATTGGACAAAATTCGGAAATGCCAAGAAGAAGTGATGAATCAAAGATTGCATGAGTTGACCGGAGAAGAAATTTGCACGCAGAAAGATAACCAAGGTATTTTAAGATTTTCCTCAAGGATATGGATTCCTGATGTGAAAGAGTTGAAAGAAGAATTGTTGTGTGATGCCCATAGTTCTAAGTTTTCATTACATCCTGGAAGCACGAAAATGTATCAAGATTTGAAGAAGAACTTTTGGTGGCCAGACATGAAAAGAGAAATTGCTGAGTGGGTAAGTCGTTGTTATACATGCCAAAGAGTGAAAACAGAACATCAAAGACCAAGTGGATTAATTCAACCATTGGAGATACCTGAGTGGAAGTGGGAGCACATTTCAATGGATTTTGTAGTAGGTCTACCAAGATCGAAGGCTAATCATGATGCTATTTGGGTTATAGTTGACCGACTGACGAAATCAGCTCATTTCTTGCCGATTAACGAAAGATTTTTGCTAGATAAGTTGGTGCATTTGTACTTGAAGGAGATTGTGACTCGTCATGGAGTTCCAGTATCTATAGTATCTGACAGAGATCCACGTTTTAACTCAAGATTTTGGAGACAATTTCAAGAACATCTCGGAACGCAACTCAGAATGAGTACTGCTTATCATCCTCAGACAGATGGTCAGAGCGAAAGAACGATTCAGACAATTGAAGACATGCTTAGAGTTTGTGCAATAGATTTTAAAGGCAATTGGGACGAGCATCTACCTTTGGTGGAATTTTCTTACAACAACAGCTATCATGCTAGTATTGGAATGCCTCCATATGAAGCTCTCTATGGAAGGAAGTGTAGATCTCCTGTGTGTTGGGAAGAAGTTGGTGAGCGAAAGATAGTAGGACCAGAATTGATTCAGCAGACAAAAGAGACAGTGGAAATAATTCAGAAAAGATTGCGAGCTGCTCAAGACAGACAGAGAAAGTATGCGGATCCAGCAAGAAAGAAAGTTGATTTTGAAGTAGGTGATCCAGTGTTGTTAAAAGTTTTGCCATGGAAAGGATTAACCAGATTTGGAAAGAAAGGAAAGTTGAGTCCAAGATTTGTAGGACCTTTTGAGATTTTGCGACGCGTAGGCAAAGTAGCTTATGAATTAGCTTTACCGCCTCAGATGCAGCATATTCATAATGTTTTTCATGTATCGATGCTTAAGAAGTTTCATCCTGACACTAAGTGTGTAATAGAGTATGAGCCAGTAGAAATTCAGCCAGATTTGTATTATGTAGAGCGACCGATCAGAATAGAAGACCGCCGAGAGAAAGTGCTTAGAAATAAATCAGTTGCTTTAGTTAAAGTTTTGTGGAGGAACCCAAGAGTTGAAGAGTCAACCTGGGAGTTAGAAAGTGATATATTAGAACAGTACCCTCATTTGTTTACATAGCTGATTCTGGGGACAGAATCCTTTTAAGGGGGGAAGGATGTAATATCTGGGAATTTCGTACTCTTAAATAATATTATTTGGCATTAAAAATATTATTATGTGCCTTAATTGATGAGTCATTACATGTTTGTGTGAATGTGAATATGTGTTATGTGTCTAATTGCTAGATGTGTTGACGTGAAATTTTATTAAAATTTTGCATAGCTTTTAAATGTTAAAATATGATTTTTAAGTGGCTTAAATATTTTTATAAAATTCTTGGAGTTAGTAAAAATCATGAAATTTCTTGTTTTATTATCTTTATGCATTTAAAGACTTTTTAAAAATAAAAGTTTAATTTATTTTCGCATTAAAATATTTTACAAGGATTTTCCCAATTATTTTCATTTTTAAAATATTAAAACTTGTAAAATTCAAATCTTTTTATAAAACGATTTTAAAAATGTTTTAAAAATATATTGAGGAAGAGAATTGCATTTTTTAATTTTATGTATCAATAAATTATTTTTAGATCCAAAATATTTTTCAATTAGGATTTAATTGTTAAGTCTTTTATTTAATTAAGATGTATCATTAAAATACATTTTAATACATGTGTGTGTGTGTGTGTGGGCTAGACAAAACCCACCCCCCCTTCTTTTTTTCACACGGCCGAACCCCCCCCCCATACTCATCTCTCTCAAATTCTCTCAATATTCTCTCAACCTCCATTAACATTCAACCTCAAGAATCAAGGTAATTTCTCCATCAAAACCATTAAGTGTTATAGATAAAAATACTCCTCTCTTCATCTTCTACAACCCCTTATCTTTTAATTTCGATTTTCACCACTTTTCAAACTAGGGTTTTCAAAAATCAAGCTTCAAAGGTTAGTTTTGTGGGTGTTTTTGATTGGGTATTACTCCTTGGTAGAGACCCACGAATTTTCGGGCTCTCCGGAGAACCCTAACCTTCGGCCATGATCAAAAAGAGAACCAAGGGTTACATGCATGTGTTTATTTGATGATTTTTTATAGTTACTAAGTGGTATATGTATGCATGTGAGTTTTTATAAGTTATTATGTTGAGATTGATGATGGGTTTGAGTTTAATTGAGTTTACAAGATGTGGGTTTGTGTGTATTGTAAATTGATGATTGTTAGTAGGTGTAAATTGTAAAGGACTTGATATTCTGATGATTTATGATATGGAATTTGATGGGTTGTGATAATTTTCATTGTTGATCAAAATTTTGTGTGTAAGTATTGTGTAAGTCATTGTGAGGGTTTGTGTGTGATTGTTGGTGATGAAGAGGGAGAGGCCGAGAGAGAGATTGAGAGAGAGGGAGAGAGACCGAGAGGGAGAAAGAGAGAGATAGAGAGGGAGAAGCCGAGAGAGAGAGAGAGAGGGAAGAGAAAGAGAGAGCCGAGAGGAAGGAGGAAGGAGAGAAGAGAGATTGTGGTGTGGTTGCGTGAATTCTTGGGAGTTAGTTGCTTGAGTCTTATGTGAATTTCTTGATTTAATTGTTACATGAATTAAATTGTTTACATAATTGAATTGCTATGTGAATTTGAATTATGGATTGTATAATGAGTTGTCATGGAGATATTAGGTTGACTTAGAGTTGCTTGGTGGTTAGTAGTAGTCGATATTGATGGAGTTGTAGACTTTGGAGGTGTATTGTGTTGTCTTGTGATTGCTTGAGACCGATTATATTTCGGTATGATTTGACGACTAAACAAAGGAGATGCCGCCAAAATTTCTAAAAATATAATAAAACGACTTCCAAAACTCTAAGGCACATCTCCAATGTTAAGTCGTAGAGTCATTATAATACTATGCCATACTACATTGTATGTTAAATGATTTATATGCTACGTGACTTACATGATTTCATGTATATATAAACATATATATGTATATAGTTATAAAGTTATCGATGGGGCGTTAGCATTATTAGGATTGCTTTGTGATATGTAAACAAAAGAGGGGAAAATAAGATATTGTTTATTATTATTATAGGTCCGAGTAGGAGGCCTGGCAAGGAGCCGATTGAAGAGGACGCTATCTAGTGCAAATTCGTGATTTAAGGCAAGTGTACTATCCTACCTTGTTATTACCATATGTTGAATGCCATGAGATATCGAATTGTTAAGTTGTCACAAATTAGTACCTTATTCTTTCCGACCTTAATATTGTCGTATACCTTTGATTGATTCATATCCCTTAAACTTGACTTGAATTGTTAAGCGATAACCATTTTGCTTGGAAACCCTTTCATACTTTCTTGAATTCTTGAATTCTTGAAACCACTATATAAATACCCTCTTGCATGATGAATTCTTTTTCTACCTTAAGACACTTATTGGTTCTTGAATTATTTTCTTGACTTAACCAAAGTACTCTAAACAGAATCCCAACTTCTAAGAATCCGAAATGATTGACTTTCTTCATTTGACCTTGTCATTTATTCGAAATTTGAGAATCCTATTCTTGTTGATTAACAACTTGATATAACATTGATAATCTTGTTTCTTTGAGATGAATTGAATTTGATAGACATTGTTTAACCTAAATGGAATTGGATGGAATGTTACTTTGACCGAGGCGCCGGTCCAAATCATGTTACTATTATAGGCCAATGTGTGCCTGGGATCCCCTTATATTTGATGAACACCGTATTGGATATACGGGTTCGGAGCTCTAACGTGGGCTGATCACCCAGCTTTGCTCGTAGCGTCTTATCAGATATTCCAATTCCTTCTCATTTAATTTTGATATTGATTCAGTTGATACCTTTCAGTTGCAGATTGATATATATCTTGCTTTACATTGATTATTTTGCCAGTCTTATATTGTTGGTTTATGCACTTGCTGAGCAATTGGCTCAATTATTTTATTTTCCTTAACCTTTCAGTGAAACTCGAAGATGGTAAGGACTCTTCAGACTGCGCGTAAGAATTGTGGTGGTTCAGGTGTAGCCTATAGGAGGCAGTTCCAGGTAGAAGGGAGTGACGATCTGATGGATCTTATTTTGCTAGAACTTTGAACTTAGTCTGAAATCTTTTGAACTTAGAATAATTTGTGGTTTGTAATAATAAATTGTTTTGAATTGGTAGTTGATATTGTTTCAAACTCTTACCTGTTGGCGATCTAGGCGTGGGATTGGTAATGTCTAATTAATTAATATACATGCTTTACCATTATTTAGTTAAATTTAATTAATGGATTTGGGGCCGTCACAATTTTCCATCATATATCCGCATATATATACATAATATATGTATATATAATGATTATCCACGATTCCAGAGGTTGTTGGGCCACTCCTGATGTTTAGGAGTTATCCACATGTCTGTTAGAGCGATATATATCCGTTCTCCTACAATTTATGAGGCTGCTGGGCCAAATCCCGCGAACTGTCGGGGTTCGAGTATGAACCTCTTCCTGGAAGCCCTTTACCTACGTGAACCCCTATAAGGCCTCCACACAGTAGTACCCCCACCTGGGTTTAGACACCTGAACCCCTACATGAATGAACCCCGAACCAGATGCCAGAATCTTCACCTTTCAGAATATTTCCAAGGCATATTGGGCCAAAACATTCATAGCTAATCCAGCCTATCCTTCATATCCATATTACTCAAACTCGTAACCTTAATGGGCCTTAAATCAAGCTCAAGGCAGATTTTGGGCACAACAACTACCCCCCGGTTCCTTGTAGCTATTGAATGCAAAAGGAACCAAAATAAATCGAGGCCCAATCCTTCCTTATCTTCGTCAGAAAAATACATAGCTTCCACATCATGCTTCCAAGCTTACATGAGCCAACTCGGCGTAGAAACAGGAAACATAATGCTTCCACATATGTACCCCATCTGAATCCTTAAATGAACTCCTTCCACATACCTTAGACTATGCATAGCGTACCAGTTCCAATCATGAGCTTTTTATCCTTATCACCTGAACCTACCAACTTCCAGCCTTCCTCCTTGAAAACCATAGCTTGACTTTTCGATATATTTCTTTTCCTTGTGAGGTTGGCCTCCATGTGTCAATCCTTGTGGGTGAAGCCATGAAGCTTCCGCTGTTGCATATAGGCTTCAATCTTCCACAACCCTGTGCTACCAAGACAACTAGAAAAGTGATTAGTAACATGAGCTAAGTAGCTCACATATATAATGCACATAGCGCATAGATATATAATGCATAGATGCAAATATGATTATGCGAGTGCATATGATTTTGTATAAATAAACTCATTACTGCCTTCACACTTAAGTGGAACCTTGGCGAACGCACTCCTCAAGACATATGCCACAATATTTAGAGATTTTCATGAAACCATCACAATGGACCTCCTAAGATATTGCTAAGTATTTTGAGGACTTCTCCAATGATGCCCAGTGTTGTTGAAACTCATGCATAATGTAAGTAAATATATGTCATGATGACCCTTTGTGTATAAATCCATGCGAGTGTGAGATCATGTGATACGCACTTCCAGATGAACATGAATTAATGTGTGATAGAGGATAATGATCCATTTGAAAAGATGAATTTCGCAATGAAATTTTTGGCTAGATGCTATATAAATTTCCTTGTATGCATAGAAAACATGTGTGATAGAGAAAATGTAAAAGAATGAAAGTAGAACTTATCTTTTCTTTTAGCACGTCAATCCAAATCAGATTTCAACCACAGAACCCTTCAGGTTGGGGCTGCCTCCCTTTGAGCATAAGATGAAGACCTCTTTCCATTATGTAAGTCCTTCCATTGTGAGATGTTGAATACCCCCCGAGTATCAGAGTTCCTTCCTGCATGATATGTAAGCCTTCCTCCGCTTGAATCCTTGAACCTTGGTTTGTGCATATTCCATATGTAAAGTAGAATGCTTAGGGGTATATTCAAGCCCTAGGGGTTCACCCAGTTGTACCCTTGAATGTTTTATAAATATCGAGGCTTCACGCAATAGCCTTAACTTGTATATATTTGTTCACATGCTGTGTATGATAAGGGGTCACCACTACCTTTCAAGGGTTCACGTGGGCCTGGCCACACTACCTATGAAGGGTTTACATGGGCGTAAGATTGATAGGAGCTTTGCTCACCTAGGATACCCAGGGTCAATGCGAACCCGGAAGGTTCCACTACCTATTGAGGGTTCACGTGGACCTAGCCACGCTACCTGCCGAGGGCTTACGTGGGCTTGAAGTTGATATGAGCATTATTGTGTACTCATAATGTAAATAATAAAAGGACACCACCACCTGTTAAGGGTTCACGTGGGCCTGACCACACTACCTGTTGAGGGTTCAAGTGGGTCGTAGACTGATGGGAGCATTAATGCATTCCCATGACATAAGTAGTGAAAGGGCACCACTACCTGTTGAGGGTTCACGTGGGCCTAACCACACTGCCTGCCAAAGGATTATGTGGGCTTTAAGTTGATGGGAGTTTCGCTAGCCTAGTGTCCCTAGGATCGACGCAAACCCATGACATGCATAATCCATACATGTTAAAACCTACTCATGCATAATCCATACATGAGAAATCCAATCCATGAAATCCAAATCCAAATCCAAGTCCAATCCAAATCCAAATCCAACCCAAATCCAAGTCCAATCTAAATCCAAATCCCATCCAGATCCAAATCCAATCCAAATCCAAGTCCAATCCAATCCAAATCCAAATCCAATCCAGATCTAAATCCAATCCAGATCCAATCCATACTCCTAGAGGAAGCCCGTACCTAAGAGGTTCATACCTAAAAGGTTCCTACCTAACAGGTCCATACACGTACTACCCCCTAGAGTTTGTTGGCATAACCTATCTTTATAGTAAAGAACTAGGTTCACGTAAACAATAACACATGAACACATAAAGAAGGCATGTGAACATAAGACATGAAGCACATAAGTACACATAGCACACAAAGCATATAAGTACACATAGTCATTCATAGCAGTTAAGCAAATAAAGGCAAAGATAAAGTGATCATAGTTTTAATCAAGTCATAAAAATTATTTCACGAATTCCCATTAACGAGGTTCCATCATAGGAGTTTCCCTCGACCAGGTTCCATTCTCGAAGATTCCCTCAATGAGGTTCCATGTGATTTCCTCACAATGCTAGTTTCCTTACGATGTTAATTCCCTCACGATGTTAATTTCCTCACGATGTTAGTTTCCTTACGATGTTAATTTCCAAGAGTTAAACTTCACTCACCCAGTTTCCCTGGGATCGTGGCGAAGCTATTCTGCCAATCCAATGTGATTTTCTCACAACGCTAAAATCCTTAGCGTTCCAATTTCCAAGAGTTAGACCTCACTCACCCAGTTTCCCTGGGGTCGTAGCGAAGCCGTTTACAAAATTGTACGTAGGTTCCACCGCTGTACATAAGTCCCATAACGGGGTTGGTTGTCCACTAACATGATTACACGGAAGTTTATCGGCGTTACGCCTTTTCAGGGTTCAAACGAGTGAACCTTATGGCCCTAGCGTCCCTAGGTCCAACCTGTCTTGGGGTTCCCATCCATTCACATGCAATCCACATGTGATGCATGTATAATCTATACATGTTCCTGCCTTGATTCATGTATAATCCATACATGTGCCTGCCTTGATTCATGTATAATCCATACATGTGCCTGCCTTGATTCATGTATAATCCATACATGTTCCATATAGTCCGTGTAATCAATTAGCACATAATCCATGTGCTTACAATCCTGCCTTGCGCAAGTAATCCACATGAGATTCATGTATAATCCATACACGTTCCTTTAGCATATAATCCATATGCTATAAATCCAGCTCATGCATAATCCATACATGAGAAATCCTTTCCATGCATAATCCATACATGGTAAATCTAGCTCATGCATAATCCATACATGAGAAATCCTTTCCAAATTAATTCATGAAATCCAATCTGCATATGCTCCTTGATCTATCTTCCAGGGGTACCTCGAATTAGATTCCATTAGGGGTTCGCATACCAGAACCTCAAGAATCTCATGGTCCTGAGTCCTGACCCATTCATTGTATAAAAGTTCCGTTTGCTTAAAAATTTACCATTTTCAAGATACCATCACGGCAGTATACCATCCACTACCCCCGGTTCCTTGTAGCCATTACATGCAAGAGGAACCTTATGTAATCCGCCATCAGGTTCAATCAACCTTCACCCTGAACCTCTAAGCTTATGTGAGCGTACTCATTGTAAGAAACAAGGGGTATTATAGGTGAAGCGGCTATTGCTTGTAATATTCCTTCCAAGAAAGACCATGTTATTTTTCCCCGATGATGATTCAATAATTTCCATTCTTGACCCTCCAAGGTTTCGAGGTCGTACCCTACGTCGTGATTGCCTCAGCTAACCTTTGGTAGCTTACGTTTGATGCGTGTATGCCCATACATACTCGCCATCTTCACACTTTTACATTCTGATGATTATATCCATGCCACCCGATATGGTTTTCCAATAACCTCCTCCATGTTTCAAGTTCGAAACCATATTTCATAACCCTCCTTGGTACCAGAAATTCACATGAATCAAGCTTCCCCGAGTTTAATTAACTAAACCTCCCTCTATAGGATTCAGGTACGCCTACCTTTAAGACCTTACTCCAGGTGTATGTCGTGAAAATAGTTGTGACCACCTATAAATCCAACCATGTTGATTGCTGAAGATTGTGTTTTACGTTGAGTTTTGTCACTGTAACCCAGTAAGGAGTTTTGAGGCTGAAGGCCACCAAGGGTTCACGAACCTGAACCTCCTTCGTACATCTTCTCATTAAAAATTAAGGTGCATTTAGAAATCTTCCATGTAGCCTTGCATCCTCTACCCCCCGATTCCTCGGCGTAGTTTGTCCATGGCCAATATTAAATCATTTTCAACTTCTCATCCTTTTTTAGGAGAAGTCTAAATGGACATCCGTGAAGCTGGCTATACACGTCTCACCGTAGTTTTAAACTCTTTTTTAATCCGTATGGGAAGCCATGCTCCTCCTTATAAATGTGAAGTGTGTAACCATTTTCTTTGTCTAGATGATAAAACCTCCTTTCTTTGGCCTCCGCTTAGGTGCTTCAACCAGTACCCCCCAGTATGCTTTTTACCGAGTGTTTCAGGTTCTTTCCATTTTTAGGTGAGGAAGCCGCTAGCGATAGTGTCTTGGTGGAAGCTACCCATGATTCATTTCCATTGCCCTAGCGTATGAGGATCCAAGTCTATTCCAACCCAGATTCCATCCTTAGCTTTGCTATTTTCCCTAGATTTTGCACCTTCTAGTTTTTCCTTTAAAGGGTTCACATATGAACCTCACACCTACCTCTTTGTTGATCGAGAGGTCATTCATACCCTGTTCCTTGTCTAGTAGCATCTTTTCCCTAATTTCATCGAGATTACAATCCTCCACTAGCTTCCATAATTCCTTGCTTGAAGCTTCCACATGTTCCAACTTCTGATGTTTGTGGGGCTTATAGCAGAGGAACCCCAATGTGGGAAACCTTCTAGCTTCTGGTGCTTGAGGGGTTTACAGTATAAGAACCTTCATAGCCATAATATAAATTAAGTCCACCATTTGCATCTCATTCAGAACGGGTCATCATACCATAGTGTTGTAGAATATGCTCTCAACCATAACTCCTTCCAAGGAGGTGGATAAGAGGGGTTCATCCTTCAATACTACCAGTGACATTTTTAGTTCGTGAGAGATTCGAGTCCACCTTCAACTTCCATGATGAGCTTTTTTGCTAGATCTTCATTTAGGTCATTGCTTGGGACCCAACGCTCTTAGCTGGATATATATTTCAAATTTCCCCTTCCACTGTTAGTGAAGTTTTCACCGTGAGAACCTTTATAAGTTGTTTTGCCTTTAGTGGGGCAACCTCATTTCTCTGGGCTTCATTGATTCAATTTTTTTTTTGAAAAGCTTCTCAACTATTGCTTCTACATGTTGCATTCTGCCTTCATGATCCTCCATTAGAGCAACCATTTACATCAACGTAATGGGTGGTGCTACCCCCCGAAAAACTGGAACCACTTTATGGGGTTCCATCAGTAGGGCTACTAGTAACATGATTCCCCAAGTATCCTGAACGGAGCTTCCATCGTTTTCATACAGTGAAGTGTCCACTTCAAACCATTTCCTTGATTTAACCATTTGAGTATCCCATACCAGTTGTGTAACGCCCATTTGTTGCATAAGAGGCCAAACATGGCCAAGATTGTTTTTCTTGATGAATCCCCTTTAGGCACTAATTAATTCTTTTGGAGTCCTCATGTCGAGTGACACAACTACCATGGTGGAACCCCTATATTGAGCTCCAATATTGTCCAATTTGGCTTAAAGTGTTTGAATGGGATTTTCCTTGCTTAAACCCTTTTTCAGATTGCCTCCCGGGTTCTTCTTGCTTATTTTGGGGGCTTATCATTATTCAGCTTCTTACTTATAATCAAGGAGCCTTCCATCATCGAACCTATCGTATATGAACCCCATTTCTGGGAAGCTCTTTTTCGCGGGAGTCCTTTTTACCAATCTTTTCCACATTTTAGTTTGGCGAGCTTCATATTAAGCTTCCTGCCCAGTCTATTGAACATACTCGGGCTTCTGTTAAGTGAAGCCTCAGGGTTCTAGGACTTATCTCCTTGAACATGTCATCATCGAACCCCTATCCGGGTTCCTCTCACCAATGAACCTCCTTTTCATGGAAGTTTTCTCTTCTTGCTCATTCGTGTTCTCATGATCAATGTTTATGGGAAGCCTTCGTACCGAATATGTGAATTATCAATAAGACACCTCTAAGCTTACATGAGCTAGCTCGTTGTAAGAAACAAGAGGTATCTAAGAGGATAATGTAAAATATTTCCGATAGCTCACCAATGAGGGAATTCATATCCTTGCCATCATCCAGGTTTACCTACTGATCATTAATTATGGGGTTCACATCCCTGCTTCAATTTAGGTTCACCCGTACCCTTCAATCAGGAGGGTCGTACCCCTATATGCACTGGGGTTCACCTGTTACTTATCTATCAGGAGGTTCGCACCCTTATCTGCGCTGGGATTCACCTATAGCTCATCAATCATGGTGTTCGTACCCACATCATCATTCAAGTTCACCCATTTACTCCCTTCATGGATTGTGCTCCACAATTTTTAATGGAAACTCCTTGACTTGTTTAACCCCAGAATTGTTGAAGGGGGAGCCTTGATAGACCTTAACCTCCTAGTGGTTGAACCCTTAGATTGATATTCTCCACTTTTCGACTATAAAAGCCAATTTGTTGAATGCCAAAATTATGTATTTAGGGGTTCATCTGCGAGAAACCTTCTGGTTGAGAAACTGGGGGTTCATCTGGATCCGAGTGCCTTCTGTCATGGGTGCGACCTCCAGATTGAGGTTTCTCCTACCTTTAGCCCTTGAACCCCTCAACTAGTACCTCTCCAAATGGCCATTATCTCCATCAACATGTGGACTTTCAGTTCCTCATACATTCAGTTATACATTAACACACTCTTGATATGAGAGTTTCTGGATCGCGGAACCCCGCATAGTTGAACCCTTATTCTGGACCCTTCCTATCGGAATTTAGCATCCAAAACAGTTATTTTCTAGCCATTCTTTCCAAGACTTCAAAGCCACATCCCTTCTTTTATGCATTTTACCACCAAATGACCAGAATAAAGGTTATGGGTAACCTTCCTTTTTCTTCATCCTTTTTTTCGATAAGCCATGATTTTTCCTCCATTTTTTCATCTTTTTGTATCTTTTTTTCCAGACACTCGATTTTCCAGTCCATCCACATGATATAATCCGCCATGACCTCCTTCCTCGATCTCAATTTCGTGGTCACCTCCATTGTTCTTCGGTGTATGTTCATCGTCGGAGCTTTTCGCAATCTTTCCTCTCAAAAGATCATCCAATCCCCTCCTTCTAGCGCCAAAAATGTTGTGAGAGGAATTTGGTACAACACTTCGAGAGAATATCGCTGGAATAACGGATGAATCGCTTGATTTCCGGCCGCAGAATCGGCGTTCAAGCGTTTACAGCCCGGCGTTCAACTGCCAGAGTGGGCGGTTGTTTGTAATGATTTTGGGACTGAGTTTGCAAGGTCACCGGATAGCAAGGACGGAGTAATTCCTACTCAGTCGATCCCAGCTGCCAGAGATGTGTATTGCTCAAGTTTTCTACATGATCCATGTAGAGTCAAGTGAGATTCAACCCTTGCAAAGTGCCTACATATCCTATATTTATAGGAATCAAGTCCCATGTAGTTCTAGGGTTTTGGACTCCTTGTTGATAGCCCAGCCACGTTTTGATAAACCTTATCCTCCTGACCATGATGATCCATTAGTTATTTTGTTGATGAAGAATAGTCCTAGCTCCCTTAGGACACTGCCTGAACCCTGACCTTTATATATATACACAGTGTATATATCACATATGTTTTATATTTATCTTCCTCAACTGAATTGATCCAGTTAATTATCCCAGATGATATGATTATCCAGTAGTTATCCCTCCATAAAACCATAGTTATCTTCATATTTATATGATTTTTCATCATATATCCGCATATATATACATAATCCATGTATATATAATGATTATCCATGATTCCAGAGGTTGTTGGGCCACTCCTGATGTTTAGGAGTTATCCACATGTCTGTTAGAGCGATATATATCCGTTCTCCTACAATTTAGGAGGCTACTGGGCCAAATCCTGCGGACTGTCGGGGTACGAGTATGAACCTCTGCCTGAAAGCCCTTTACCTGCGTGAACCCCTATAAGGCCTCCACACAGGAGTACCCCCACCTGGGTTCAAACACCTGAACCCATACATGAATGAAGCCCGAACCAGATGCCAGAATCTTCACCTTTCAGAATATTTCCAAGGCATATTGGGCCAAAACATTCATACCTAATCCAGCCTATCCTTCATATCCATATTACTCAAACTCGTAACCTTAATGGGCCTTAAATCAAGCTCAAGGCAGATTTTGGGCAAAACAGTTGCTACCTAATCCTTACCCAATTATCACATTATAATTGTCAGTCATTTAGTGAATTACAGTACTAGTTAATACCAATTTCTCTCTCGTGTGTTATTATCATATAAGTCTGCTGACCCATTTGCATCTAGTTCAGCCCATTACTTTATGAATTCATGAATTCAAGCCCATTTACTCTTTATGAATTATCCAGTGAGTATTAATTTTGCTTATATCATTATTATATTGCATTGTTTTCACCATTAATGCATTATTAGGTAACAATTCGTAATTGAATTTTTTTAATTCTTTTCATTTCTTTCATTTTTTTTTATTTAGTTAAATCAAACCTCCTCCAAATTACATTGTCTAATTCGCCTAAATTAAAAATTAAGAATCGCAAAAAATATATAGCCTCTGTGGATCGAATCATAAATATTAAAATGATAATTGTGCACTTGCGATATTTAAATGTTTAATTTGAGCACATCAAGTTTTTGGCACCGCTCCCGGGGATTGTAATAATTTTTTGCACCTTAATTTTTAATTTTTCGAATTAGTTTTACTTGCCTTATTTTTTTTATTTAGTAGAAAATTGAAGATTCGGAAAGCTTGGTTAAGGTACGAAAAAAGCTCAAGAAAAAGGAGTTTTTGGAAGCTTACTTTGGTAACCCGTATCTCTCTTTTTCATTTTTTTTCTTTTACTAGTTATAAAAAATCGCAAAATAATCAAAAAAAATTAAAAGCATATAAGGATTTTCTCCTTTTTCTGTCTAGCTTTGGATCTTCATCTCTCCTCTGATCAAATATTTCCTCTAGCTCCCAAGCAACTAGCATTTCGAGCTTATGAATAGATCCAACAACTTTCCAGTAGAGATCCTTCAGTATACTGGTCCTCAGCTTGTGAAAACTATCAACATAGATTTCTTGCTTGTCATCCTTGATTCTCAGAGGATTATCCAGTACACAGGGCTGATAACCTGCTTCCTCACTGAATAGCTTGTTAAGTTTCATGTAACTTTCCTTCAGTTGAGCTTCTAGGTCTTCAACACTTTGTTTGGCAGATGTGGCAGGTTTAGTAGGTTTGGTGGATTGAGATGATTTAGCTTTAGCAGCCTGATAAGCTTGTTCTACTTCATATTCAGCCATGCCAGCCTTTGTAAAAGGACGATGTGCTGCTACAAGGTCCACATCAGGCATTGGTTCCCCATCAGAACTAACTTCAAGGTCTGCATCATCATGTTCTCTCCAATCACCATACTTCTCATAGAATTCAGCATATCTTTGAGCATAGTATTCTTTGACATGCTCTAAGATACTGCTGGAAACATCTTGGTTTGTTTCCATGAGAGTGATCATCCTTTCCAAAACGAAGAAATCAATTCTTCTCCTTACCTTTACCTTATTGCATGAGAGATCACGCATGCCTACCACATTTGAGACTAACTCCATAGTGAAGCCTGGTTCTACAGTTATACATGTAGTTCCACAGTCCTTAAGATCATACTTTCGTACCTTTTTGTTGACTGGGTCCAGTTCCACCGAGACAGATGATATGCTCCCATTAATTGACTTTTTCAATAGTTCAAAACTATTTACTTTTCTCTTATCAATGGGCTTCTCTGTCAAAACTGCTTCATGCTTCTTTTTCTTTGCTGCTGCAACTGTCTTCCCTTTTATCTTGGTTGTATGATAGGCTTGGGCTCTTGTCTTCCTTCTGTTAGATGTGAAATTCTTGACAATCTTTCGTACTTTGACAGTTTCTTCAAGTTGATCCTTGACAGCATCTTTCATGACAGCAACTTTGACATCTTCGACTGTTTGACTCTTGACAGCATCTTTCACTTGGGTGTCTTTAGCCAATTTGATAGTATCCTTGTTGACAGTATCTTTTTCAGCATTAAAGCATTCAACAGCTAATCTCAAGATACTTGCCTCCAAGGCTTCACAAATTTATAACTCCCCTTTTTCCTTGACAGCATCTTTCTTTTCAGTACTGGGAGTTTCTTGCTCTTCTTGGGTAGTATCCATCTGAGTTTGTGTAGCAACATTCTCAAATGCTTCTTTTCTAGAACTCCTGAATCTTCCAGGTTCACCACTTCCTCCAATTTCATCCTCATCATCATCCAAAGTATCATCATAGTTGCAGCTTCCTCCCATCTTGGCATTAGCATCAGAGATCGGCTTCTTTATGATTGAGCTAATTTCCTCATCTCTTTTTGCTAACAGTCTATGAATATCTTTGACAACTTTAACCTTTTCACTTGTGATACTGGATTTGAGAAGTTTCTTCAGCACTATCATGATTGTTTCAGTGCTTAGTCCTGAGACTTTATCCAATGGTAAGAAATCCAACCTTCTAGCTCCTGTCTTTGTGATCCTTCTGAAACACACACCATAAGGATTTTGAATCACCTCAGGGAGTTTGTCTTCAACCATCCTTTTAATTTGTGCTATCAGACTATCATTGAAGGTTGTTGAATTTCTGACTACCATGGTTCCAAGGACTTGGAGTGCTCTAGCATGCAAACTTTGTAAAAGTTGCATTGTGATGAATATGGTCAAACGGTTTTTCAAATAAACCTGAATAACCCATCTTCTTTCCAAGTTGATTCTCACAGAGATACTTATTACTTTGCTCTTCAGTGTTGATGCCAATTTTGTAAAAGCTCCCCCTGCTTCACTAATTGATTCATCCACCAACTTATTGAAATCTTCATCTTTGTTGTTCAAAGTACTCTCCATGTGATCAACCATCATCAATTCTGCATCTTCAAGGGCGTATTCACTTCCATCTGACCAAGTAGTTCCAGTAGATATGCCAGCAGATATGTCCATATACTCAGGCATTTTGCCTTTGCCTTTACCCAGAGCATTTTGAATTTCTTTTTCTCTCCATTCCTTCTGCAACTTCTGGAATGGAGCTTCAACTTCCTCAGGATTTGGCTCATTGATTTTCAGTGGAGGCAATACTGTTCTTTTAGACTTTTGAGTCCCCTTTAATTGCTCCAACACTTCCTTGGATAACAATACTGCCTCACCATCTATTTCTGCTTCAAACAATTCACCATCTTCTGTTGCCTTCAGTTCTTCACCAAAGTTTCTTTCTTATTTCTCTTGCTCCCCCTCACTTTTATCTCCATCTTTTTCTTCCAAAACTTGCTCCCCCTCACTTGTAGCTTCACCTTGTTTCTCCTTTTCTACCAGGTTTGCTTCATTTTGATCTACCACTTTCTCTCCCTCACCCTCATTCTGATCTACCACTTTCTCCCCCTTAGTTGAGTTGGCAGCACTAAGGATGGCAGAGAATGAGTGAAGAGTTTGTTGAATATCAGCAAAACTAGTAGCTACCATAGTGGACAGAGCATCAAGTTTATCTTCCATGGATGCACATCTGCCCTCAAGGAATTTCAACCTTGATTCAGCTTGTTTAGAAGGACTACCAGTTCTCAACCTTTTTGGATATAAAGGAAGAGACTAGGGCAAGGAGGCTATGGAGTTTCTCACACACTAATTGTTTTTCTGAGTAATCTCATCACTCCTCACAGAATGACTCTCAAGGCCTAGTACCTTTGTGTGTGGGGTTCCCTCAAGTTCACTCGGGACATGCTCAAGTCCCTCACCTTTTGCCAGCTCGTTTGGCTGCCTCTCATTTTTATGCTCACCTCTCTTTTCTTTTATCTCTTTTTTTCTTTTCACTCCCTCACTCATCCTAGATGCATGGGTATGAGCAGTACTTGCATGCATTTTAGTTGATGAAGTAGAAAGTTTAGATTTTACCTTCAAAGTAGAGATAGTAAGTTGATCATCATCTGAAGCATCTTCAACAATGACAATATCATGATCAAGCTGTGTAGAGGCGACAGAATCTTTACCCAAAATGTTACTGTCCACAGGTGGGTTGACAACAACTTTTGTGGTGTCTTTGACAGCAACTGAGGCTGTGACAGCAACTTCCGGAAGGTCAGTTGCTCTTTGGAGTTCGACCAAGATGTTGGCTGTTTCATTTTCTGGCAGAGTATCATCTTGATCTAGCTCAGTGTTTGAGTGAGTGGTGTCCATTTCACTTTGAGAAATGGGTTCTTGTGGACCACTTGATGGGGGCTCATCCATGACTGGAGATGGATGATCAAAACCTGAAGGGATTGGACTATCCCTTTCTCTAGGTTGTTGAGAAGAAACAATTGATGGATTAGAGAATAAAGAAGGTGATGGTTTACAAGAGATTTTTGGTTATTCCACAGGGTTAACTTGTGGAACATCAAGAGTAGAAGTTTCATGACCCTCACTGTGCCCTATCTCTGTGTGCATTTCTACAAGTGTAGGCTCCTCATGAGTGAGTACATGAGGTTGTGCTGCCTCTTTACAGGATGCCTTGGGAGATAGGCCAGCTTCAATAGATACTTCTTGTTGAGAAGAAGCACCTAGGGATGTGTTTGATTCCCTTTTACTCTCCACAACCTTTTGTGAGACTGTGGGGTGACTGACAGTGGCTTTGGCCCTCTTAGCTCTCTTCTTCTTAGGCTCAAGAGGAACCACTGTGGGTTCACTTTCACTAACATCCTTATTTGCTACATCATGTGCAGTTTCTCCCTCAACATTCTCAGAACTACTACCAACACTAGTTTCCAAGGGTCTTTTCTTGGATTCTTGCAAAGTTGTTTTTGTGGTCTTTGGTTGTCCAGAGGATCTGATAGGAATGTATGCAGTAGAATGTGGGTTAACTGAATTTGGGCCTAATTCAACTTCATTCTCAAGGGAGAAAACAACATACCCAGAGGGTAGTGCTACGTCAAGATGAGGCTCTTGATCAGCCATGTGCTTGGTGAAACAGAGTGGAATATGTGCATTTGAATTTTGTGAATTGAGTGATGTGTGTGTATTTCTTTTCAAAACATTGCATTCTATAGAGAGAGATGCATTATCATCAATACCACATAATGAATTCAAACACATAGTAAGAAAGCGAGGATAAACATGTACCTTCCTGCTTAGAGCTGACTTGAGTTTACTCATAAGCAACTTTCCTACATCCACTTTATATCCATGGACAAGAGAGTGAGTAAGCTTCTTGATATAGGAGGGAATTTCATTCCATCCAGAGGTTTTGGTTGAGAAAACCTTCAGCATGACATCAAAAATCATGCTCCATTCCTTTCTCAAATGCTTTCTGTCCATTTTACCAGTCGAGTACCATTTCGATGTACCCTCTTCAAGAACAGGACCAGAATACCCAATTTTCAAGAAAAACTTCTTGGGAAATTCTATATGGTACCACTGTAGTTTTGGTTTTTCTACATGGTACCACCACTTTATTTGCTTCTCTACATGGTACCCCTAAACTAATGTTTTTGTTGCAATTGTAACCCTCCGTTAGCTTAAACGTCGTGGAACCATTTAAAAGCCAAATCTTATAATTTAAACAATAATTAAAAACAACCAAAAATAGTTTAACATAATAAAACATTAATTAATTAAACCGTGAAAATAAAACGAGTGCAGAGAGGATCAAAACGACAATTCTGAAAATCGAGGGTTCAAGAGAAAGCGAAAAGGGATAGGGTTTAATCCTCAGCTGTACTTGACGATCGAGGGCTCAGGCGAAGGTAGGACAACACTACTGTTCTTAAAAGCTTCAAACAGGTATCTATTCTCAAGCCCTATATTACTTTCGTTCTATGTATACATGCATATATGTATTACTTCCATCGTATAAGTTTTGGGGGTTTCTTGTTGGGTCTTTGTATAAGTGTTTGTTGTTAAGATGTTTGTCCTATTATTGTGATATTGTGATACTTTTGTATGATTGTTAATTTTTTTGTATTAAAATGCAGAAAATGGATGACAAAATCTTGAGAATGAATTGGAGGGGTAATAAGGTTGATATTAAGGTTGAAATAGACAAGTGTACTCTGTTGGATATAGTTGTAGAGTACGAAGATGAAGCAAAGAAGAAGGGTTTTAGACGTGATTATGCTTACCCCACCTTTGGCTATTCGTATGAGATGAAACATCACATTTTACTAACTGATACCGACTTGATGTTGATGTTTACAAGGTTGTCTGAGAAGAGTTTGATAGATATATGGGTTGGGACTGTAATGAAACCAAATGCACTGTATAAGCTAGTACTAAACTTGAAGAGACAGAATGAGAATGCGAAGAAACAAGGGGCTGGTAAACAAGGGGTTGTAGCAGGGGATGATGATATGTCAAGTGGGGATGAGAATGTGTCAACTGGGGGTGGGAATGTGTCACTGGATGAGCTTGAGGACACTAGTCTTATAGCTACAACCCAACCAAAGAAAACTGTCAAAGGTAACAAGGCAAAAAACAAACCAAAACCTATGAAAAAAGGGAAGGGCCCTGTTAACTTGCCACCACCACCTATTTCTCCTAAAACAGCATTTCAAAATCTACCCATAAGAAGGAGTCCTAGGTTTTCACCACCACCTATTGCTCCAACTTGCAGTAGCATTCAAGCTCAAAAAGACCCCATCTTGAACAAAAAGATTCCAAGAACAACAGCTAGAAGGAAGGGGTTGGTTGTTGGAAAGTCAGACACAATTGAACCTGTGGGGGAATCTGAACACTATGGAAGAAGTGTGAGAAGGATGGTTGACTTCAACCTTGACAATGTTGAAGTGGATGATCAAAATGCAAACGAAGTAGATGATCAAGAAGGGGATGCTGACCTTAGTGATGAAGTTGACTCTGATGGAGAGGTAATTGCTAAAGGGGATCCTTTGGATGATGAAATGGAGGTTTTCAATAAGCTTCCTAAGTTCAAAGAAATTTGGAGACCTGAAAGTTGGAATGCTTTCATTGAAGATCAGGATGATGAGGACTATTTTCAAACCCTATATAGAAATGGAGAGTTGTATGAGGATAAACAGTTTGGGAAGATAGTATTGAGGCCATGGATGATTTTCATGGACAAAATGCATTTCAAAGATACACTGAGAGATTACTGTGTCCAGGAAGGCTTTGCAGTTAATGTTCTGGTTGCAGATAACATTAGATATACTGCTACATGTTATGCTGAGGGTTGTGGATGGAGGATACATGCAAGTGTATTGGCTGATGGTGTCACATGGGCAATCAAGAAGATTGATCCAAATAAACATAGCTGCACAGGAGTGGAAGTCTATAACCCCTTATGTACTGTGAAATGGGCTGCAGCAAAATTGAGTGAAGATATAAGGGCTAACCCTGATATTACTGGAAAGGCTTTGAATGAACTTTTGTTCCAGAGGTATGGGATTTATATGAAGTAATCTACCCTATATAAGATGAAGAAGTATACAGTTGAGGAGCTATTTGGGGGGCATGATCTGTCTTATGCAGATTTACCAGCTTATACAAGGGTCATTGCTGATACAAACCCAGATTCAAGAGCATTCTGTTCTTATGTTGAGACTGAAAGCATTCCAAAAAAATTGATGTTTGATAATATTTTCATTTCCTTCTCTGCAATGTGGAAGGGGTTCTTGGGAGGTTGCAGGCCCTTGATTGGTGTTGATGGAACACATCTAAAAGGGAATTATGGAGGAGTATTATTGTCTACAGTTGCCATGGATGCTAACAATGAGATCTTCCCTCTGGCATATGCAGTGGTGAGTGTGGAAGACAAGACAAATTGGTCTTTCTTTCTATGGAATCTTTATAATCTGTTGAAGGACTCCAGCAGGAAGGACTGGACTATCATATCAGATAGACAAAAGGTATATTTTACATGACCTTTTTCCATGTTGTTTATTTTCTTTTGGTCACCTATATAGCTTACTTATTATTACTTGATTTGCAGGGGATAGAGCTTGCTTTGGAAGATGTTTGGCCAAGTGCCAAAAGAAGATATTATTGCAGACATTTGTCAAGAAACTACAAGAAACAGTTTGCTGGCCCACTAATGTACACACTCTTCTGGAGGGCTTGTAATGCTACAAGTCAATTCACATTTAGGAAAACTATGGAGAGACTTCAGAAGGCTGGGGGTGATGCTGTCATGAGTTGGTTTGCAAACTTAGGAGATCCATGCACCTGGAGCAAACACAAGTTTGATCCCAATGTCTGTAATGATTCTAACACATCAAATTTTGTTGAGAGTTTCAATGCAACTCTAGGTGTTGATAGATGTAGGCCAGTGTTGACTCTACTTGAAGGTAATTTCACTAAACTTGAATTTTAAGTGTATTTGAGTCCACCTGAGTTACTAATATGTTGATACATATTGATGTTCATAGGTATTAGAAGGGTGTGCATGGTTAGAATAGCAACAAGGCTGCAAGTTGCTCAGAATTGGAATGATGATGATCTTTGTCGTAAAATTCAGAAAACTGTCAAGGACATCAGCAAAAATACAATCAGTTGTAAGGCATACATGTCACATCCTGCTGAATATGAGATCCATGAAGGTAAATCTCAGTTTCCACTGTCTTTGAATAGCAAACTCTATTCATGTGGTGCTTGGCAGCTATCTGGTATTCCATGTAGGCATGCCATTAGGGCTATGCAGCATGCAAAGGTTGATCCAATTAAATTTGTGAGCTCCTGGTATTCAGTTAAGACATATAAGCAGTCCTACAACTATAGCATCAATCCAATTGCTGATAAAGACACTTGGCCTCAATATGAAGGCCTTCCCACCATTACTGCACCTGCACTAAAAAGGGGAGTGGGTAGGCCAAGCAGAAACAGGAGAAGAGAAGAGGGTGAGGATCTAAAGGGAAAAAGAAGTAAGACAGTTAAATGTCAGACTTGTGGTCATTTTGGCCATAATGCAAGAACTTGTAAGGGTGCACCAACTGCCAAAGAAATGCAGGGAGCTGTCCCAAAGTTGGTCAGAAATACAAGGCTTAGAGATCAGTCAAATGCTGCAAAAGCAGCCAGAGCAGCAGCTAAGGCAGCAGCAAAAGGAAATGCACAAGCTGGACCCTCTACAAGGAAGAGAAAGAGTACAACTCAAGGGACTGCATCACAACCATCACAAGCTTCTGTTCTCACTACATCTCAGGCTCAGCATCAGAACTAGACTTATATTTTACCTTTATGTAATTTGGATATATGTTGGTCTATTTTGGATGCATCTTACTGTTGTCTGGTTTACTTTGGATGAAATCAGGTTTTTGGGGTTGCTACTAGGTTTTTGGGGATGATATTTAACTATCATTTCTGTAATTTGGATATATGTTGGTCTATTTTGGATGTTGTCTGCTTTTTGGAAAATATCCCCTGTTTTTTCCCTGTTTTTCCCTTCATTTCTGCTTTTTGTTATATTTGGTGCCAAAAAATAGTTTGAATCTGGTGACTTTTGTGCTTTTAAACGTTTCTACAATGTTTGCTTGGACGGAGGGGTATCAGTTAGAAGGAAACATTAGTTTAGGGGTACCATGTAGAGAAGCAAATAAAGTGGTGGTATGTTGCCCAGTAAATAACAATTGTAGAAGGGGGGTTGAATACAATTGTATAAGATTTTGGACTTAAACAGAAATAACACAAGTATGAATCAATAACAGCTTTATTAATTCTGATATAAAACTGTTACAAAACTCTCTTAAGAAATTCTTATGTTCTTAAGAGCTGCTAGGTTACAAGATAACTCGTGTAAGCGATTACAATCATGTAAAACCTAAACTGTGTTTATATAGCATACACAGTTACACTATCAATTACAAGATATTCTAAATCAATTTCATATATCTCTGAATGCATATCTTGTATGATAGCTGCATTCCTATAATCTAGGAACCGACATATCAATCTTCCTTGATCTCTGGTCTGATGAGAATCTTCACGAAATACTGACCAGCTTCTAGTCCTGATAATAATCCAATACTGACGTTGTATTACTGATGACGTCAGCATCAGTATCTGATCAGTAATGCTCAGATCCTGATCATCACTTGAATCAATATCTAACAATCTCCCCCAATTTGTTCTTTGTAAAATAAAGCACAAATTCCTTGATTCAAAGATGTCAAAAACTCAAAACAAAATACCTTCTAAAATTCATCAGGAACAGTTTCAGAAATTCTTTGATAAAATAGATTCATCTTCAAGAAGTCAGATATCAATTCTTCTTCCTTGCTTTCAAGAATTTGAATCAGTTTCTTCTTCGGATTTTTGAGTCCTTCATCTTCCTCATTAATCTTATAGATAGCTGCACTGAGATTCTGAATTGAGCTTCTTGGAAGATCTAAATCACCTAGCAACACATAAGCAATCTCCTTCCCATCTGGATTAAGAGACAATTGTTCCATGCCTAGATACTCTTCTCTAACAGCAGTACCTTTCTTCATTTCAACCTCTATGCCTCTTAAATTTAAATACATAGGAATATAATTGCCATCATACCTCGTTCCTCCATCCATAAATCTCTGTCTGATTGTTCTGTAAATCATAACAAACCAATTGTAGTAGACTTCTCTTTCTTTAACATTGATTCTTTTACTTCTGAGCAGATACAGAACATATTTCAGCTCTTTCGCAGATTTGCACAACAACTCATGAATAGCAATCTTCTTTACACTTCTGTCTTTCATGAAGTACAACATCTTTTCTACTTTCTTAGCACCAGCATGACAATCAGCAATGATAGCAACAACTTCAAGTTTCCAGAGATGATTAACAGTTAACTCATCACCAATATTGTCAACTAGAGCATATTGATCAGTTTGTACAATAAAAATAACCTGTGCATTATTATACCCAATGCCTCCTCTTGTTCCAGGTTCCAATCCCTTCAAACCAGATTGCATACTTACCCACTTTGGTGGATATTCATCAACAAATGCAGTAGACTTTGATTTAACAATCAATAAAGATTCATTAATCAAAGAAGATTCTGTTATCAGTCCTGCAGATTTGAAAACAACTGATTTCCTATAATTACACTCACTCTTCTCCTTTTTCTTACTCTTTTTCTTCTCATCTGTTGGATAATACTGCTGATGTTCAGGAACAGATTTACTTTTATCATACCATAACTTCCTGTTGGATTTATGAACATTTTTCAAGTAATCTCTGGTTGCTATCCTTTCTGCTTCTCTTGCTTTAGCTCTGATTTCACTTTCTCTTTCAAATCTTCTGAAGTTTTCTTGCTCATACTTCAGTGTATCTTCAATTGTAACGCCCCCAAATCCGGGGTCAGGGATTTGGTCGTCACGCGGAAAACCTTAATAACAAATCACCTGTTTAATCACATTAAACCATCTGTAGTCATTAATAATTAAGTTACATCATTTGAGACCCCAACCACCAAGCATCTTTTAGGTTATAGGGCTAGAAACAAGAATCAACTCCTTACTACTAGTATAACTTCGTTGAGAAGTACACCAGCAACTAGTACTATATTATGCAAAGTAACATATATATTACACATCAATATACTTACTTCAGCTATAAACTTTCTAGATCATATCGTCTTCATAAGGGCACATTGCTCGCTTCATCTAAGCCATGCAGATAACCTCGTCCGGCTACCTTCCACTGAAAAGTTAATATTTGAAAACAAGCAAGTATGAGCGAAAGAATTGCTCAGCAAGTTATTACTTACTTATTGATAATATAATATCAGTTCTCTTCTATAACAAGATAATAATCAATACATCATCTTAGTATAATATCTCAAAGTAATATAACATTTAAAATCAAGCTCTCAATATAATCTTCCCATTTTCTTTTAATCAACAATTGTATATAAAAGTAATATAAAATCAATTTCTCTTCTTACTGTAAAACAATTCCATCATTTCATACTATTTTCCTTTTTCAGTACACAACCCTGAAAACCATTATTAATTCTTTCTTTCAAGTTTTGGGGATATCTGCTGGCGCCAGATACGTAGGACGATGATCAGTCGCCTGACCGTATCCGCTCTCTGTTTACTACCGGTAGAAGGAGGAAGGTCTACCACTACATCCCCCTGGAGGAAGGTCTACCACTACATCCTCCTTCGGCAACTCTTGGGCCGAATTAAAATATTGATTGCTGGACTGTGCAGCACACAGCCTCTTACGCTTTTTATTGATTGATTGCTGGACTGTGCAGCACACAGCCTCTTACGCTTTTTATTGCTGTTCCCCTTTGTCAATCATTATTTCATTTATACAAATACCATTCCACATTTTTCCATTTCCATTCCCACTTTCATTCACATATGTCATCGCCATTTCACATTTCCATATTCGTATTATAACCATTTGAAAACATTTATAAAGATATATCATCAGTGTATCAATTCAAGACATACATTCATTTCACTATGAAATTCCTTAAACAACCTTTTAACAATATTTAATCATCCTTAAACACTTAAAAATATCTAAAGAATAACTATTCAATAATCCCTTTTTAAGTGAATATTATAATTAATATTCATTGAATTAAATAACCATTAAAATAACATTTATCATTATCATTCCAGACATTTTTAACCAAAAATGTCTCATTTATAACCATCGAAATATCTTTATTATTATTCCGGAACAAAGCGATTTTAAGAAAACATTTTAAAAATAATATTCATCTAATTAAATAAATTTAATTAGAGGAATAAGGTTTATTTAATTAGTAGATGCTTCGAGAGGTATCTAATAATTAAATAAACACTAGTTTATTGGTGATGTTGCCATTAGGTTAATTATTGCGAAATTCTTTCTAAAAACTTTGTCCGGGTTTTCGAAAATATACCTCTCAAGATAACCCCTTCCACTTTTCCATTCATATATCCATACATTTAAATTACATCAACTAAAATACTTAACATGTAAATCCCTTATTAAGAAAATCTGTAAACCTTAACCCTTGTCCCCTTATATAACAAAATATCATAAAAATAACCATAATAACAACTGATACCATTCCTTCCCATATCATTTTACTCTTTTATAGTATATCACTCTCTTCATATCACATATATTTCCAGTCAAACCATTTTACTTAAAAGTAAACAATTTATCAAGATAAAGATAGAAGAAATCATGCAACTATGGACTGAAGTCTTATTCCACACATTTCATATATTTTAAAATAAATATACTCTGAACGATAGAGTATGTATAAATAAACTTGCCTCTGGTCCTTAGCACCAGACATAACAGCGCGAATAAATCCTTGGCGTTTCGCCCAAGTAGTTCCATGAACTTTACACGACGCCTCGATCCTTCCTTTTTGATACACGTCGCTCAAGTTTGATCACATCTTAACGGTACTGTAATGGTTATGAGTACGTGTCAATCTTACCATGTATTTCGAGTAGACACAACTCAGAATTATCACTAAGTCACATAAAGTCAACCCTAATGCCATCGACATTCTCTTGTCAAAACTTAATTAACAGATAATCCTCCAAACGCATTTAATTCTCGATAAAGACACCAAATAAACAATTAATCACCAAGACACAATTAATCCTCGAAATCAATCATTTAACACTTAATTATATAAATAGTTAACACCCAAAGCATGCCTTCAAATCCTTGAAATTAAATAAGTTAAATAAATTTAAATGCAGGGGATTTTTAGAAAATTTCGGCATGTAGTATTCGTTTATCGGACTATGGGCTCAGCCCCTCCATGCCAAACAAAACAATTTAATCCCTGTTTTTGATAAAATAAAAGCTGCCTCAACTTGCAGCAACATAAAAGTAAACAAATAATGAAAAGTACCCGCCCAGACATGCGGCACCTAGCACATAATAATTAACACTACTACTTACGCTTCACCAATGATCGTATTTCTCACGCATTTTAATGATACACGTGACAACCAATCATTGATGTTCGTAAGCCCTAGGGAACAACCCCTAGCACTAACTATTACTTACGCTATATCAATGATCACATCACTCAAGTATATTAATTATACTCGTGATAGCTAATCATGGATATTCGTAAGCCCTAGGGATTAGTCGAAAAGAATTACACAAGTCCCTTAAATATTGACATTTAAAAACTTGTGATCTTCTCATAACCCATAGCACAATTCTAATTATTATAAAATTCTAGCATTTAACATGTATCACGTATTCCCATACTTACCATTTAGTCACTTGTATAAATTCCACAAATAATACCAACATTACCAATCCACCAATATCCATAATTCGACTTACATAAGTAAAACCGATATACATGATTAATAACCATTTAACCATATATAATCCAACACCAAGTAATTATCAAGTAAGGCATTTAACACATACTTTAACTCAACTTACCGGAACCATTTACAAGTAAACCATATGACTCCAATTATTACACGATGATAATAATTAACAATTAGCAATTAATCAACTAATCCGAGCATACATCGGACTCACCATTAATAATTTACAATTAACAATCATAAGACCCGAGCATATAATCGGACCCGCAACTAATCCCAACAATTATACTTAACAATTATACTCCTCCGAATTAAATCACTAAAATTAACAAATTAATCTCACCATTTAAATCTAATTATAACCATTATCACATTAGGCTTTCCATTTAAACTAATTAAGCCACCACAATTAACCACGTAATTTAAACTAACTAATTACTATAATTAGCTAATTAATTACGAAAATTAGCATATTACTTACAATTCACAACTAATTAACTACCACACTTAACTAATTATATCACAACAATTACATAATCAAACTCAAATTTACTACGAATTTTATACGAAGATTACATAATTAAAACACGAAAACAATTATACCTTCCGACGAATAATTCCCCGAATCTCTTCCTCCATCTCTCTCTCTCTCTCTCTCTCTCCCATTTTCTGCGCCTCTGTTAACAACCACCACCACCACAGTGGTGGTCTTCCTCCCGCTGTCGACACACCACAGCTCGACACCGCCGGCGAGCTCCGGCCTCCCTCCCCGCGCGACCAGACCCGCACCCGATGTCTCCACTGCACCACTCGACTCACACACACTTACACCCACGATTATACACACACACACGCGTATATATGCATCTATGTATGTATATTTTGCTAATTGATCCTCCAATTCTTTTCCCCCAATTTGATTATAAACCCTAATTTCATCCCCCAATCTCTACTCTCTCTCCCCGTCTGTTGCCTTCTGCGTTTTTGATATATTGGGCTTGGCCCAATGCTAATATATCACTCCTACAATTCATTCCGGGCCCAATTAAAACACTACATCTTCACTTTTAAAACTAAATAACAGCTTTATAAATCGAAATTAAATAAAATTTCAGAAAATTAAACTTTTCATTTTTAAAATAAAGAATATAAAATTACGAACTCCCACATATTTTCGAAATATTTTTCGGATCAAAAATGAATTAAATATGAATTTTGCAAGTTTTGATCCTTTAATTGTAATAAAACTCTTAAATCATTTTAAAATACCGAAACATCCAAATTAATTCACCCAACCATTTTAAAAACTAAATAATATTATAAAGATAATATAACAAAAGATTTCATGATTTTTAATTTCTCCGATAATTTTATAAAATTAACAGAGGATCAAAATGCATGATTTAATTATATTAAAATCCTCAAAAATATAAATAAAATACATCAGCCTTCACAGCTCACACAAATCATCATATAAACACATAAACACAACTTCACATACATTCCACCTTCCAACAATAATCACATGATATAGTTCATAATTACACTGAACCAGACAATAATTAAATAATTCGCTTTTGAAATTCCTTAAACTGGATAACGAACAATAAAATAAAATAAAAATTTCCTCCTCATTTTAGGAAAAACATTAATATTCTTAAAATAATAATAGAAATCATTTTCTGAAAATTCGGGTTATTACAGTCTACCCCCCTTAAAAGGATTCCGTCCACGGAATCAGCTAAGGCCACTACTGGGATTCCTTAACTCTTTCATCAACAATACTTATTTTGCAAAACCATAGATATCATCCATGAGAGAGAGCGAACTAATTCTATCGATACGCCACGGATATTCTATTCGTTTTGCGATTCGCTCCAGCTCTTGGCGATTCCATTCGAATCTAACTTCTATCAGCGAATTTCGAGTTGTCCGACCTGGTTGGCATCCCCTTGAAATTTATTAGAGATAACAAGAATCATGAAGCTTTGAAAAAGATAGCTGTTATATCAAGACAAATGTCACCCACTGGTGACCATAGGATTATGAGTTTTGAAACAAACCTTATTGGAAATAAGAGAATTCACTGAGAGGTCAATATGATCATAAGAACTCACGTTGCGTGTCTCAGTTAAGACATTACTAAAGGTAATTAGCCTTCTTGTATTTCACAACTCACAAGTGACGGCGTCCCGTCAGACTTCTATCACACAGACAGATAGTCCTTGTGGCCCCTATATGTATAGGGTTGTTCGTCTCAGTGGAAGTGGAGAAGTATGAAAGCAATTCAATGTCAAGTCAATAACAATCATCTTCTGACAATTAATTATCAAAGGGACACCTTGGATTAAAATCGAACAATTTCCAAGGCGCAATTTCCAAAGAAAAGGATAACCAGAAAGATACTGGTATTCAACAAACAAGTGGTGCTATATCACCATTGAATTATCCACTATTGAAGAAAAGTGGAAGTTTGAAACAATATCATTTGATAGGGCTTCGAAAACCTGAAGGTAAGTATAATGAAAGCCCTTGGCACAATTGAAACCAAATATGACTTAACACAAGTTAAAATAACTTCGAAGAGGAAATATATCCTTTATCACAATTCTCTCTTAGAGAGATGTCAAATTATTCATAGATTGGGGAGGTAATAAAAAATTCAACAATGGGGATATTGCCAAGGTCTCCACAGATGCCTTTTATGTCGGCTCCTCTGACGGATAATCGTTCGATCCCAGAGCTGTTCTTTTCCATGCACACCCTAAGGTGCTTGATAACTTACGTCATCGTCGACTCGTAATAGTCACTAACAATTCAATCATCGACACTAATAATCGCAGGGAATTCTATCTCAACATACCCTTCAACATAGCATTCAAATCTTAACTTAATCATTGGCACTACACCCGGTAGTCCAACATGAACTCTACATGAGCTCCGACGTTCTCACATAACTATACACACTCCTACTCACTCTCGTTTCTAGTTTACTATAACCTCAGCTCTGATACCAAACTGTAACGCCCCCAAATCCGGGGTCAGGGATTTGGTCGTCACGCGGAAAACCTTAATAACAAATCACCTGTTTAATCACATTAAACCATCTGTAGTCATTAATAATTAAGTTACATCATTTGAGACCCCAACCACCAAGCATCTTTTAGGTTATAGGGCTAGAAACAAGAATCAACTCCTTACTACTAGTATAACTTCGTTGAGAAGTACACCAGCAACTAGTACTATATTATGCAAAGTAACATATATATTACACATCAATATACTTACTTCAGCTATAAACTTTCTAGATCATATCGTCTTCATAAGGGCACATTGCTCGCTTCATCTAAGCCATGCAGATAACCTCGTCCGGCTACCTTCCACTGAAAAGTTAATATTTGAAAACAAGCAAGTATGAGCGAAAGAATTGCTCAGCAAGTTATTACTTACTTATTGATAATATAATATCAGTTCTCTTCTATAACAAGATAATAATCAATACATCATCTTAGTATAATATCTCAAAGTAATATAACATTTAAAATCAAGCTCTCAATATAATCTTCCCATTTTCTTTTAATCAACAATTGTATATAAAAGTAATATAAAATCAATTTCTCTTCTTACTGTAAAACAATTCCATCATTTCATACTATTTTCCTTTTTCAGTACACAACCCTGAAAACCATTATTAATTCTTTCTTTCAAGTTTTGGGGATATCTGCTGGCGCCAGATACGTAGGACGATGATCAGTCGCCTGACCGTATCCGCTCTCTGTTTACTACCGGTAGAAGGAGGAAGGTCTACCACTACATCCCCCTGGAGGAAGGTCTACCACTACATCCTCCTTCGGCAACTCTTGGGCCGAATTAAAATATTGATTGCTGGACTGTGCAGCACACAGCCTCTTACGCTTTTTATTGATTGATTGCTGGACTGTGCAGCACACAGCCTCTTACGCTTTTTATTGCTGTTCCCCTTTGTCAATCATTATTTCATTTATACAAATACCATTCCACATTTTTCCATTTCCATTCCCACTTTCATTCACATATGTCATCGCCATTTCACATTTCCATATTCGTATTATAACCATTTGAAAACATTTATAAAGATATATCATCAGTGTATCAATTCAAGACATACATTCATTTCACTATGAAATTCCTTAAACAACCTTTTAACAATATTTAATCATCCTTAAACACTTAAAAATATCTAAAGAATAACTATTCAATAATCCCTTTTTAAGTGAATATTATAATTAATATTCATTGAATTAAATAACCATTAAAATAACATTTATCATTATCATTCCAGACATTTTTAACCAAAAATGTCTCATTTATAACCATCGAAATATCTTTATTATTATTCCGGAACAAAGCGATTTTAAGAAAACATTTTAAAAATAATATTCATCTAATTAAATAAATTTAATTAGAGGAATAAGGTTTATTTAATTAGTAGATGCTTCGAGAGGTATCTAATAATTAAATAAACACTAGTTTATTGGTGATGTTGCCATTAGGTTAATTATTGCGAAATTCTTTCTAAAAACTTTGTCCGGGTTTTCGAAAATATACCTCTCAAGATAACCCCTTCCACTTTTCCATTCATATATCCATACATTTAAATTACATCAACTAAAATACTTAACATGTAAATCCCTTATTAAGAAAATCTGTAAACCTTAACCCTTGTCCCCTTATATAACAAAATATCATAAAAATAACCATAATAACAACTGATACCATTCCTTCCCATATCATTTTACTCTTTTATAGTATATCACTCTCTTCATATCACATATATTTCCAGTCAAACCATTTTACTTAAAAGTAAACAATTTATCAAGATAAAGATAGAAGAAATCATGCAACTATGGACTGAAGTCTTATTCCACACATTTCATATATTTTAAAATAAATATACTCTGAACGATAGAGTATGTATAAATAAACTTGCCTCTGGTCCTTAGCACCAGACATAACAGCGCGAATAAATCCTTGGCGTTTCGCCCAAGTAGTTCCATGAACTTTACACGACGCCTCGATCCTTCCTTTTTGATACACGTCGCTCAAGTTTGATCACATCTTAACGGTACTGTAATGGTTATGAGTACGTGTCAATCTTACCATGTATTTCGAGTAGACACAACTCAGAATTATCACTAAGTCACATAAAGTCAACCCTAATGCCATCGACATTCTCTTGTCAAAACTTAATTAACAGATAATCCTCCAAACGCATTTAATTCTCGATAAAGACACCAAATAAACAATTAATCACCAAGACACAATTAATCCTCGAAATCAATCATTTAACACTTAATTATATAAATAGTTAACACCCAAAGCATGCCTTCAAATCCTTGAAATTAAATAAGTTAAATAAATTTAAATGCAGGGGATTTTTAGAAAATTTCGGCATGTAGTATTCGTTTATCGGACTATGGGCTCAGCCCCTCCATGCCAAACAAAACAATTTAATCCCTGTTTTTGATAAAATAAAAGCTGCCTCAACTTGCAGCAACATAAAAGTAAACAAATAATGAAAAGTACCCGCCCAGACATGCGGCACCTAGCACATAATAATTAACACTACTACTTACGCTTCACCAATGATCGTATTTCTCACGCATTTTAATGATACACGTGACAACCAATCATTGATGTTCGTAAGCCCTAGGGAACAACCCCTAGCACTAACTATTACTTACGCTATATCAATGATCACATCACTCAAGTATATTAATTATACTCGTGATAGCTAATCATGGATATTCGTAAGCCCTAGGGATTAGTCGAAAAGAATTACACAAGTCCCTTAAATATTGACATTTAAAAACTTGTGATCTTCTCATAACCCATAGCACAATTCTAATTATTATAAAATTCTAGCATTTAACATGTATCACGTATTCCCATACTTACCATTTAGTCACTTGTATAAATTCCACAAATAATACCAACATTACCAATCCACCAATATCCATAATTCGACTTACATAAGTAAAACCGATATACATGATTAATAACCATTTAACCATATATAATCCAACACCAAGTAATTATCAAGTAAGGCATTTAACACATACTTTAACTCAACTTACCGGAACCATTTACAAGTAAACCATATGACTCCAATTATTACACGATGATAATAATTAACAATTAGCAATTAATCAACTAATCCGAGCATACATCGGACTCACCATTAATAATTTACAATTAACAATCATAAGACCCGAGCATATAATCGGACCCGCAACTAATCCCAACAATTATACTTAACAATTATACTCCTCCGAATTAAATCACTAAAATTAACAAATTAATCTCACCATTTAAATCTAATTATAACCATTATCACATTAGGCTTTCCATTTAAACTAATTAAGCCACCACAATTAACCACGTAATTTAAACTAACTAATTACTATAATTAGCTAATTAATTACGAAAATTAGCATATTACTTACAATTCACAACTAATTAACTACCACACTTAACTAATTATATCACAACAATTACATAATCAAACTCAAATTTACTACGAATTTTATACGAAGATTACATAATTAAAACACGAAAACAATTATACCTTCCGACGAATAATTCCCCGAATCTCTTCCTCCATCTCTCTCTCTCTCTCTCTCTCTCCCATTTTCTGCGCCTCTGTTAACAACCACCACCACCACAGTGGTGGTCTTCCTCCCGCTGTCGACACACCACAGCTCGACACCGCCGGCGAGCTCCGGCCTCCCTCCCCGCGCGACCAGACCCGCACCCGATGTCTCCACTGCACCACTCGACTCACACACACTTACACCCACGATTATACACACACACACGCGTATATATGCATCTATGTATGTATATTTTGCTAATTGATCCTCCAATTCTTTTCCCCCAATTTGATTATAAACCCTAATTTCATCCCCCAATCTCTACTCTCTCTCCCCGTCTGTTGCCTTCTGCGTTTTTGATATATTGGGCTTGGCCCAATGCTAATATATCACTCCTACAATTCATTCCGGGCCCAATTAAAACACTACATCTTCACTTTTAAAACTAAATAACAGCTTTATAAATCGAAATTAAATAAAATTTCAGAAAATTAAACTTTTCATTTTTAAAATAAAGAATATAAAATTACGAACTCCCACATATTTTCGAAATATTTTTCGGATCAAAAATGAATTAAATATGAATTTTGCAAGTTTTGATCCTTTAATTGTAATAAAACTCTTAAATCATTTTAAAATACCGAAACATCCAAATTAATTCACCCAACCATTTTAAAAACTAAATAATATTATAAAGATAATATAACAAAAGATTTCATGATTTTTAATTTCTCCGATAATTTTATAAAATTAACAGAGGATCAAAATGCATGATTTAATTATATTAAAATCCTCAAAAATATAAATAAAATACATCAGCCTTCACAGCTCACACAAATCATCATATAAACACATAAACACAACTTCACATACATTCCACCTTCCAACAATAATCACATGATATAGTTCATAATTACACTGAACCAGACAATAATTAAATAATTCGCTTTTGAAATTCCTTAAACTGGATAACGAACAATAAAATAAAATAAAAATTTCCTCCTCATTTTAGGAAAAACATTAATATTCTTAAAATAATAATAGAAATCATTTTCTGAAAATTCGGGTTATTACATCAATAACTTCCATATTGTGAAATTCAACCACAACCTTAAGAATCATAATCTTAAGTTCTTTTAAAATTTCAACTTCTCCAGAATCAGAGACAACATCAGGAATTGAACCAAAAACTAACTTCACATTAGATACAATAGCTTGATCAACAACCTCTCTCTTTTTTTTTAAAGGCAATATCTCCTCTTCAATTTCTTCAGGAGCATTGAATCTGTTATTTGGAGTCAGTACAAGAGATAGTGGAGTTTTCTTCTTTTCATTTTCAGAAACATCTTTTAATTTGATTCCACTAGATCTTGTTTGCCTTGTACTTGTTTGAGCAGGTAATCTTCCTCTACCTCTATATCTTCCTCCTCTGCCTCTTCCTCTTCTTGCAGCAGGAGCTTCATTTTGTTTTGCAATCTCTTCAAGAATCCTGTTCTGCTCTTCTAAGAACTCATCAGTAGTCATGTTTGGAATCTCTCCAGTGGTTAAGATAAGTGCCTTCTCAGCATGATACTGTTGAACTCTTTTGTCTTTATGAAACAGTTTAAGAACACGACCATCCCCTGTATCAAGTTCATGAAACAGATTAGTAGCATCTTCATCCTGTTCCACATACACATCATCCTCAGGAATGGTTGACAGAGTTTGACCAGCTGTCACAAACTGTTCTTCTTTTGGACTCTGAGATTGTACCATTGTTGTCACTGTCTTCTTACCAGATCTAGAAACATGAGTTGACTGCCTAGTTTGAGTATTAGATTGACTTCTCTTTGTTACTAAAGCAGCATCAGAGGTTTCAACTTTATGTGACTTAGCACCACCATCATTTCCAGAATTATCATCATTCTTTTGTACAACTGGATTAGGTGAGCATTTTGTTTTGACTATCTTCTCCCCCTTTTTGACATCAGCATCTTCTTCAATGAAGAAAGACAAGATAAGCTTGAGTGTTTCATCAATATTATCAACTTTTGATTCCAAGACAGTCATTCTAGAATCTATCTTCTTGTCAAGTGCTTTAACATCATCAGCAAGAAGACGTGCTTGAGAAGCAGTAGCAGAAATAGAAACAGATGTTTGAATACCCGCTTGAAATTTATCAGTAACATCCTTCATAGAGTCAATCTCACTCTTCAAGCCCTTTGCTAGAAGAGCATTAGTCTTGAGAAGAGCCTTAAGTTCAGGAGTAGGCATCCTCGTGGCAATATGACCAGAATGAAAAAGAGCATTTTGAAAATTCATCTCAGCATTCGGCTGATTCCATTCAGTATCCCATTCATATCCCCTTGTAGCTTGAGTATCAGGAGGAAGTATGGAACTGTACTCCCCTCTGAACTCTTCTTGAGTAACAGACTGCATATATCTGCTCGAAGACCCATAAGTAGATAGTAGACTTGCTTTTATTGCCGCCTGCATTTGAATTGCTTCAAGATTATCAGGATCATCATCTGAATTCGGAATCCTATCATCAACATTCTCATCAGGATGCATAACACCTTTCAATTTTAATTCACCAGTAGATGCAGCTGGTGAATCCTGATGACCTGCAGACAAAATAGTAACATTTCCTAAATCTCTCGTTTCTTTTAAAGTGATCTCATCACTTCTCACAATGTTACCTAAGTTACTGTCAATAGTAACTGCTATCTCACTAGAAGTTAACAACTTCTCACTCGTTTCTACCTCTCCTTTTGCCAGTTCAGGAGACTGCCTCTCATCACTCTTCTTTTTCTCTAAATGTTCACTCTCATTCTCACAAGAAAGGCTCTGACTCATTAAATTTGAAGAAATAAGAGGTGGCTGAGAAGAGTGGTCTGTAGTCATACAAATAGAGGTATCCCTTATATCAGGTCTATATGTAATCATACTATCAGTAGTAAAGGAAGTAGAGATAGAGATGTTACCTGATGAAGTAGTTAAAGAATCCATTGGCCTTGCAGAAATTGGCTCAATAAGCAATGGAATAAGTGGATCAGTAGTACTTACATCAGGATCGACCACTGCAATTAAAGCATGACTTGCATCAGTATTAGCTACTGATGGTTCTTATGTAGTCTGAGGTTGTGAAGCTTCTTCAACACTTTGAGTCAAAGGTTCTTGTGTGCTTCCCTCAAATGCAGTGTCAGCGATCACTTCATCACATTCAGCAATGTGCAAATCATGAGCAGCTTTATCTGCCAGACTTCTAGCTAGTTCAATTTCAATTCCAGAAGCCCCTTGAGCATTGTCAGGAAACTCCCCTGCTGATGTGATTTTGCCAGCATCTTCACTTTGAGAAGATGGTTCTTGTGGGGCAGGAATATTCTTGTCTTCACCTTCCCTTTGAGAAGGTGGTTCTTGTGTGACTATTCCTTCAGAAATGTCTGCACCCACACTTTGAGTAGGTGGTTCTTGTGTGACTGGATCTGCAATAGCTGCTGAACTCCTTTGAAGTTCAGGTTCTTGTGGGCTTGATCCTTTCAGAGGTGACAAAGTAGTCCTCTGTTTCTTCTGTCTATGAAAGACATTTGCTTCAGCAGTTTTCTTTTCAAGTGGTGAAGGTTTGAAACCCAACTGAGCAGCAATAGCATTTACTTGATCAACAGACACCTCAATAATTCTTCTCTTTGGAGATGCAGGTGCTGGAGAATCAGAGATCTCAACAGTCTTTACAGGTGAATTATCAGGAGTAGAGATGTCAGGATTAGCAGTAGTGTCAGGAACTGATGATCCATCTTGATTAGTAGATACATCAGGATTGCTCTCCATGGCATCAGTAAGATTCTGTAATTCTGTTGGAACAACAAATTTGCCTTTGTTGATTAATCTTCTTCTTTTCTTTGGCTTTTCAGAAACAGCCACTTCTCTAGTATCAACAGCATCAATCTCCTTTTTCTTCATCAAAACTGATATAGGCATTGTGTCATCATCAAAATCAGAATCAGAATCAGCTCTTTGACTAACTTTCCTCTTTACTCCTGTTTCTTTATTCAGACCAGATGTTCCCAGAACCCCTTGTTCACCCCCTTGTAACTTTATTTGAGAGTGAGTTGGAGTGGAGAAATCCTTTGATCCTGATTGCCTCTCAGACACATCAGATCTAGCTAATTTCTTTGATTTTACAACTAATGTCTTTTGTGAGACACCAGAGGTGGTTGACTGTTTAGAAGAGTGTTTAGGTTGTGTGCTTGTGTCAGGAATAGGATGTGTAGGGTCCTGTCCCATAGCACCAATTGCTGGGCCATATTGAATAGGCATTCTCTTTCTTAAAAGAGACCATACTTCATCAGGAATGTATGGAGTTCCATCAAACTTATTTGCCTTATCAGAATTGATTAGACTCTTTATATTGTTTTCTGAGATTTTACATATAGGCAAAATTGTATCATTCTCAAAAACAGCATGAGGACATAAGTGAGAGAATATTAATTGAAAAAATCTAAGAAAGTAAACATAACCACATTTATCTGTTTTTCTTTCACTTAATGCCTTTAGTATAAAAGACCCATAATCAAATGAGAGATCATGAATTAGAGAATACCCAATTTTGGCCGAACCTGTGGGTAAAGCATCAAAGTTTGACACTTTATTCAAGAAACATCTACTGATAGTGTCAAAGAAGAAATTCCATTCCTTCTTAAGCTTTGTTCTGTAGAGTTCTCCAAACTTCTTTGGTGCTCCATTGTAGCCCAAACTTACAACATACTCAAGGAGTCTTGAATCTGGAACTTTGAATACTGGATTACCAATAATTGATGGTAAGTGTAGGGCTTCAGCGACAATCTCAGGAGTCACATAGTATGTAACATTATTATACTCAAAGCTCATTTGAGGCTTTTCTGATGGAAGTCCTTTCCCAAAGACACTTGTGTTCCAAACCTGCATTACAGACTGAAAAGATATCTTGATAGGTTGGGTTAGAGCATAATGTATTGGGCTTGAGGCCAAAAAGTCCTGTATAGTATGGAAATCATTGGGCAAGTCCTGATGATCTAGAACTGCAGTGAAGTTATTTGTGTTAAAAGTAACTCCATTGATTACGACCTTGCTGTTGATGAAAGATGAATTCTCCATTGAAATTTCAAACACAAGAGTTACTCTAATTTTGAAATTAGGGTTTGAGAGAGCAGAGATAGAGAGATGATGCTTTACTGATGATTTTGAGAATAATAAATCAATTAGGAAACTAAATTGATATTTGGACAATACTAATGATTTCTCAAAAATAGGTGTCAGTAAACTATTCGTGCATACTAGAGTAATGGACCAAATTACGTGAGAGAGTGGTGATGATTGCACGCGTCACGACTTACCATCATATGTAACTATATGTAATGATTGAGTGAAACACACGCGCTTGTATATTTTGAGAAATAAGATTGTGATTTAAAATAAAACAAGGTAATTTGTTTTAAATAAAGAAATTTAAAACATCACACTAAAAAAAATACCTGGTACTTAAACCAAAAATATGAATCGTTTCATATTCTTGTTCCACCCTTCTCTATTTAATCTTAGAGACTTGTCCACTTACTTCCTTAACTCTTCATTCTCTCCTGAAAAATAAGAAAAACCCTTCACAGCAAAATTTTACAACAATGTCGAACCTTACCATCACAGAGAAGAATCTCCATCTTTTAGAGAAAAGAGACATCTTTAGCTATACTCGTGAAGAGTTTGATACTTTCGACTGGGAAAGACAACTTGAGACTCTCTGGTTGCAGATGGATGCAGGCCTCGAGGAAACCGAGAAGGAAAAACCTGCAAAAGTGATTGACATCGATGCTGCCCTTCAAGCAACATTAGCATGGCTTTCATCTAAGGCATCCTCATCCAACTCCATCAACCATTGTTAATGAATATGTCACCAAAAATAACCTTATCCCTGTCAACTTCCACCCAAACAAAGTGGCAAAGATGGTGTGACGCCTCGCAGATCCGGGATACAGATCCGGGCTCACAACTCACTTAAACAATACTCCCTCCGTCCATTTCATTTCTTTACACTTTCTATTTTGGACCGTCCATTCCATTTCTTTACATTACTAAAAATAGTAACTTTTAACAATAAAATACATTATTACATCCACTACCTCACTCCACCTTTTCAACCCTTTACACTATTACACCCACTACTTCACTTATTTTAACAATAAAATTATTATTACATCCACTACTACATTTATTTTAACAATATTACATCCACTATCTTGGTCTCCGTGCAAAAAGCAAATGATAAGAAATGAAAAAAACAGAGGGAGTACAAACCTATAAATGCGGAACAATAATAATAAAATCCCTCATCCAAGATACGAGCACAGGCTAAAGTATGAAACAAACACTGCTAATTACTATTACAAACCTCAAATATAATTTAATACAATCTGATAGATCTTAAATGTCTAGTCTATCCAATCCACTTATTACAACAGTACACGAAATTAATTAAACCATCTGCACTCTCAATCATCAAACATCACTCCCCTAGCTGCCGAGCCACTAGGTCTAAACATCCCCGATCTTAACTGGAAAAGAAACATTACATTGCAAGGTGAGCCAGAAAGCTCAACAAGAATATCCTTCAATGTATAAATAAATAATAAACTTTTAATCGTTCCAAGTATTAACTACAAGCCATACTGGAATATCTGAAAGGTGAATCAAGTTCAGTGATATGAACAGATAAATTCGGATAAGTTCCGACGATCAATAATGCCATAAGAAAGTGGCTCAACATCAACTAGAGTCAAATACTCAGAATGTTAGAACTGGTCCATCTCATAATTTTTAAAAACAAAGTTAGGCATGCTGATCAGTCACGCTCTAACCCGGACAGTGCACAAAGCAAAGTCCTCATCGGATCCAAGGCACTGAAAGGCCTTACACATCGACCAATATATGGTCAGACCAATTAAGGTCAAGTTTTATATAAATCCACCAATTCTAACCTTACGTTCAGGTGTCGATACAATTGACAACCTTTAAATCATAATTAGGTGTCGGAAGATTGACAACCTTGATCACAACAATCACTGGAAGTTCACGTTCCAGGAAAAACAACTCAAAGTGAATGTACGATAACAAATGGTACAACATCTAGTATCGATGAGTTCGATACAACAATGGGGTGATAATGAAGAATCAACAATAGTAACAATAAGTGTTGTCTAGATCGATACAAGAAATGGGTAAATCGAATGCAACGATATTATAGGCGTCGACGAATTCGAACGCCACCATCTGGGTAATAATAATTAATCAAGAGTAATAAGGCATCGACTAGAGCGAATGCCTAAAAAGGTTGAAATGAATCGTCAATGATAATTTAAATGAATCTCGTCAAAGTTGATAAGAATAATTCAATGGATTCATGCTGTGAATAATTTAAGAATGATTTCTTGAACAATAATTTAAAGGGATACATGGCATAGCATTTGTATATTTAATAGGATAACAAGTGGTAGAAAAATACTTGCCTGATAATAAGGTCAAGTCCGTCTAAATATTCTCGTAACCTTCTGCTTTAGCTTTTCTTTTGCTCCTCTGACTCGACTCTATAATAAACGTCTCGAATCAAATACTAATACATCTCACTATTCATTTCACGGATTTCATGTAATTCACATAATTTACATAATTCATTTAGCACGTAACATTTATATTGCCCTAGCGGACACATTCAAATCACGTAATCAATTAATGGAACTCTACAATTATTTTTAACACAAGTCCAAACCTCGTCATAAATTAAATCTCGCTTCGAAATATTTTTAAAACAATTTTCATAATTTTTGGGATTTTTCTAATATTTTTAAAGCATTTAAAACTCAAAACGGGATAATTTGGAATTAAATAACCTCAATTATATTAATTAAATTAAACAATAATTAATGAATAAAATTATTCGATAAATGATCTCATTTATCGAATAATTAAATCAATTTAAATTATTATTCGAAATGATTTAATATAATTAAAGTATTAAATTCTACATTTAAATAATTAAGGAAATGATTCCAAAAATCTTAAAATAAATAATAATTTTGGATATATCCGATTTTTGTTTTAAAATAATACAGAAAAATATTTTTCTGAAAATTTAGAAACTGATTTTGTATTTTTCTGATTTTTATTGAATTAAATATGAATTTTCGAAAATTAAAACAATTTAAAATAAAAAACAGAAATAATCAGCACTATTCATCGTCTTTTTCTTCAAGCTCCACCACCGGCGGCAATGGCAGCTCCGGCCGGCGGCGCAACTCCGGCGACACTCTAAATCTAGTCAAACATGACCCAAACTCAACACAAGCTTTGTCTTTGAACGATCTACAACTTCGCCAACCCGGAATTTCCAAACAATTACTCGAACTAAAATTCCGTTCAAAAAGTCAACATTTTCCGATGAACACCAAGAACACTCAAGAACAATTTCGAAATAATCAAACCACGTCTAAACATGTTTAACGAACTCAAAACCTAACATATGATATACCAAACTGACCAGGAGAAAATTATCTACAACATGGAATCATCAAATCACATAAACAATCAAGTTTACGAAAAATCATAATTTTGAATCTTTAAATTCGAATTTTGTAAAGATCATATAAAATTAAATAATGATCCCCCACGAATTCTGGGCACATATTTAGAAACTAGATGATGTGAGCTTCGATTCGACTGTAAGATCGTCGAAATCGGACTCCGATAACACCTCCAATTGTTGGTTTGATTCTCAAGAACACGAAGAACACAACAATCAAACCTCGATTGCTACTTGATATAGAACTCAAAAATCAACATATGATATACCAAACTGACCAGGAGAAAATTATCTACAACATGGAATCATCAAATCACATAAACAATCAAGTTTACGAAAAATCATAATTTTGAATCTTTAAATTCGAATTTTGTAAAAATCATATAAAATGAAATATTGATCCCCCACGAATTCTGGGTACATATTTAGAAACTAGATTTTCATACCTTTAATTTGAGCCCAAGAACGTTGAATTTCGATTCCGGGAAAGCCTCCAATTTGGAGCTTGAAATTGAAGAACACTAGAATTTTCTCTCTAAGAAATTTATGACTTTTGAAACAATAATTTTGAGAGAATGATTGCTGGCGGCTGGTATTGGTATTATTGACAGATTTGTTGGGGAATATTTTGCTTTTGTGAATATTTTATTCAGGTCTCATGAAATCGGTTCCGTAATTGCCGCTTAGTGGAATTTCGGATATAAAACAGAGGCGAAATTTTTACGAAAAATCACGAAAATAATTTGAAAAATCCTCAAACATGATAGAATGAATAAAACTTGAGACAAGAATATTTTAAAATTTATTTGATCAGTTTTGATATAAATACGTTTTTAAAAACGAAACCGCTGAGCTTTTAAAAGTACGGTCTGCCGAAACGGCAAATACTACTAACATGATTTTTTTTTTTTTTAAAAGAATACGATCAACTAACACATTTTTTTTTTTTACATATACGGGAAACTCTCTAACCTCAATTAAATACATATAACGATAATAATATCCGTCTATAACACATCGTTCCATCGAGTTGAATAAATCAGATAAATATTTATTCCATTCAATAATAATAATTACATTTTTAATACAAGTTCTTACAATCTTCCCTCCTTAAAAGGATTCTGTCCTCAGAATCAAACTAAGCAAATAGGTGTGGATACCTCTCTAACATCTCACTTTCTAGCTCCCAGGTAGACTCTTCGACCCTAGGATTTCTCCACAAAACTCTTACTATCGAAATGATCTTATTTCTAAGCACCTTCTCCTTCCTGTCTAAAATCTCTACCGGTAGTTCTACGTAGGACAAATCCGGCTGAATCTCGACTGGTTCTGACTCTATCACCTGGTTTGAATCTGGATGGAACCTCTTCAACATTGACACGTGGAAAACGTTATGAACATGTTGTAAATGCGGAGGTAGCGCTAACTCGTAAGCAACTTTCCCAACTTTCTTCAGGATTTCGAACGGCCCAACGAATCTTGGACTTAGCTTTCCTTTCTTCCCGAATCTCACTAGCCCTTTCCATGGAGATACCTTCAGCAAAACTGGTTCTCCTACTTCAAAGTTTATGTCCTTCCTGGCTCGATCAGCGTATTTCCGTTGTCGATCCTGTGCGGCTATCAATCTCTTCTGTATAAGTTCAACCCTGTCCTTGGTTTGCTGGATCAGCTCGGTTCCCAATATCTTCTTCTCGCCTACCTCTTCCCAATATAATGGAGATCGACACCGTCGTCCGTATAAAGCTTCATATGGTGGCATTCCAATGCTGGCGTGATATCTGTTGTTATAAGAGAACTCCACCAAAGGCAGATGGTCATCCCAACTACCCTGAAGGTCCATCGCACACACTCTCAACATGTCTTCAATCGTTTGAATAGTACGCTCGCTTTGGCCATCAGTCTGCGGATGATATGCAGTGCTCATGTTCAGTTTAGTTCCCAGAGCTTCTTGAAATCGTTGCAAAAATCTGGAATTGAATCTCGGGTCTCTATCAGACACAATCGAAACAGGGACTCCATGTCGCATCACTATCTCTTTCAAGTACAGGTGAACTAACTTGTCCACCGTATATCTTTCGTTGATCGGTAGAAAATGTGCCGACTTCGTTAATCTATCAATGATAACCCAAATGGCGTCGTGATTAGCTTTCGTCCTGGGTAATCCCACCACAAAATCCATGGCAATTTGTTCCCATTTCCATTCAGGAATCTCTAGGGGCTGTAACAATCCACTCGGCCTCTGATGCTCTGCTTTAACCTTCTGGCAAGTGTAACACTTACTAACCCATTCTGCAATCTCTCTTTTCATGTCTGGCCACCAAAAATTTTCTTTCAGATCTCGGTACATCTTCGTACTCCCGGGGTGAATTGAGAACTTTGAATTATGAGCTTCTTGTAAAATTTCATTCTTCAGTTCTGCCACATTAGGAATCCAAATTCTAGAAGAAAATCTTAAGACTCCTTCCTCGTCCTTTTGGCTGCTTAACTCTTCTCCCGACAATTCATTCACATCATGGTTCATTATTTCTTCTTGGCACTTTCTGATCCTCTCCAACAGTTCTGGTTGAAATGTCATTGCGTAATTCAAATCAGTTGCACAAACTGGGGCACGAATCTCTATTTCCAATTTCTCAAATTCCCTGAATAACTCTTGGTTCATAGTAAACATGTTCAATTTTTCCTTCCTACTCAAGGCATCTGCTACCACATTGGCTTTCCCCGGATGATAATTGATGGTACAATCATAGTCTTTAATCAGTTCCAACCATCTCCTTTGTCTCATGTTAAGTTCCTTCTGGGTGAAAATATACTTCAAACTCTTGTGGTCAGTGTAAATCTCACATTTCTCTCCATATAGATAGTGTCTCCAAATCTTGAGTGCAAAAACAATGGCTGCTAGTTCCAAATCATGGGTAGGATATTTCTGTTCATGTATCTTCAACTGCCTGGAAGCATAGGCTATCACCTTGTCATGCTGCATCAATACACATCCCAGTCCTTTATGGGACGCATCACTATATATCACAAAGTCTCCTTGTTCATCTGGCAATGTCAACACTGGAGCCGTCACCAATCTCTTTTTCAGTTCTTGGAAGCTTTCCTCACACTTGTCATTCCAAATAAACTTTTCACTTTTCCTTGTCAACTTGGTTAGTGGAGTGGCTATCTTCGCAAAGTCTTGGAGGAATCTTCGATAATAACCTGCCAATCCCATAAAACTCCTGACCTCTGTCGGTGTCTTTGGTCTCTCCCAATTCAGTACAGCCTCAATCTTAGCCGGGTCTACCTTAATCCCTTCACTGCTTACCACATGCCCTAAGAATTGAACTTCTCTTAGCCAGAATTCACATTTCGAAAACTTAGCAAACAACCTTTCCTTTCTCAAGATCCTCAACGTTATCCTCAAATTTTCCCTATGTTCCTCTTCTGTCTTGGAATATACCAAAATATCATCAATGAATACAATTATAAATTTATCCAAGTATCTCTTAAATACCCTGTTCATCAAGTCCATAAAAGCAGCTGGTGCATTTGTCAGTCCAAAAGCCATTACCAAAAATTCATAGTGTCCATACCTACTTCGGAATGCCGTCTTAGGTACATCTTCAGGTTTGATCTTTAGCTGATGGTAACCCGATCTTAAATCAATCTTCGAAAAGTGGACAGCTCCTTTCAATTGGTCAAACAAATCATCTATCCTTGGCAATGGATACTTATTCTTAATAGTCAATTTATTCAACTCTCGGTAGTCAATACACAACCTCATGCTCTCATCCTTCTTTTTAACAAATAGTACTGGGGCTCCCCACGGGGATACGCTGGGTCTGATAATTCCCTTTTCCAGTAGATCTTGCAACTGGACTGCCAACTCTTTCATCTCTATCGGAGCCATTCTGTATGGAGCCTTCGATACAGGTTCAGTTCCTGGGGCTAGGTCAATCGCAAATTCTATTTCCCGATCTGGAGGTAAACCTGGAAGCTCATCGGGAAAAACATCTGGAAACTCATTCACTACTGGAATCTCTTCCAACTTAGGCATCTCTGTTTTTGTGTCTCGTACGTAGGCTAAATAGCCTTCACATCCTTGTCTAAGTAATCTCTTAGTCTGCACAATAGTCAAGAACTTCCTAGTTTGTTTCTGACCGCGGAAAACAACCTCTACATTATCAGGGGATCGTAACGTCAATTTCTTACCTCTACAATCTATCTGGGCACTATGCTCTGTCAACCAATCCATCCCTAGGATTACATCAAATTCTCCTAGTTGGAAGGGTATTAAGTTGGCGTAAAAATAGTGCCCTAAAACTACAACATCACAACGAGGACACACCTGATCGACGGGTATGCGCTCCGAATTAGCTATCTCTATAACTAACACCTCGTCTAACAATCTCATCTCACAATTCAATTTACTGACAAAATCTAAAGAAATAAAAGACTTCGTAGCTCCAGAATCAATTAACACCTTGGCATTGACGGAATTTACAAGAAGCGTACCTGCCAAAACATTGGACTCTTGCACAGCCTCGTTCATAGACATGTTGAAGGTTCGGGCAATCGGCTGAATGTTCCTCGCTGGAGGTGCCTCAATTGCCGGAATCATTGCGTTTGCTATAGCTGGTAGTTTCGCTGGGGGTACTCTGCAGTCCTTGATCATATGCCCTGGCTTCCCACATCTGTGACACACAATCCCAACCTTGCATTCTCTAGAGAAATGCCCTTTCTGTCCACACTTAAAACAATTCCCAGTTAACTTGTGACATATACCAGGATGTTTCTTACCACACGTCTTGCAATCTGGCAGTGATGGTCTATTAACTCCTGATTGGTTCACCCCTTGAGTTCGGTTGCCTTGACCTGCATTCCCTCCATCTGGTCTCCTCATCCCCACATTCTTCCCAGCTTGGAACCCCTGTCTTTTATTAAGATAGTTTTGCGAACCACCCTGAATCTGCTTGTTATCAACCACTCCCAATTTTCGTTTCTTTCCCTCTTTCTCCTTCTGATACTGCTCACTTTCTTCTTCTGCAATCATAGCTTTCTGAACCACCGCAGCATAGGTGTTCAGTTCCAATATAGCCAACTTGGTTCGAATCCAGGACTTTAGTCCTTGCTGAAACCTCTTCGCTTTCTTCCTTTTTGTGTCCACATAGGAAGGGACAAACCTTGCTAGTTCTGTAAATCTTGCTTCATAATCAGCAACTGACATATTCCCCTATTTCAATTCCAAAAACTTGACCTCCATCTTGTCGCTCATGAAGAGCGGAAAGTACTTCTCCAAAAACATCTCCTTAAACCTCTCCCATGTAACCACCTCGGTATTCTCCAGGGCTCTCACTGACTCCCACCAATGAGTGGCTTCATTCTTTAGAAAGTAGCTGGCATATTCTGTTTGTTTATCTTCCGGGACTTGCACCAAAGCGAAAGCCTTCTCTATCTCTTTCAACCAATTCTTAGCATCGACTGGGTCTGTTGACCCCTTGAATTCTGGTGGTTTTACTGCTTGAAAGGCCTTGAAGGTAACCACTGGAACTGTTGGTTCCTGCCGTTGTTGTTGTTGAGCTGCGAATTGTTGTTGTAGTTGATGTTGCTGCTGAGCTAGAGTAGCAGTCTGTTGAGTCAAAGTTTGCAATAGTTGAACCAACATAGGGTCCATCTGATTTCTAGGAGGTGAATTGGTTCGCTGTTCAGGATTGGTTTGTTGACCAGTAAGTTGGCGAGTTCTTCTTGGAGGCATTCTCAAAAACTGATAGGGAAAAGTAATTTGATCAATAACAATTCAAGTTATAATTGGCTTACAAAAGTTTATCAAGAGTATAGAATCAAAACAGTTGTTCAGGGTTGCTATACAAAGTTTGATGGCAAAATGTAATATAAAGATATGACCAGAGATAAAAATGGTGTGCACAATGTCGTGGAAATAATCATCGACTAAATCAAGGTATGTGAAACTGATAAGTGAATAAAGAAAATGATTATCTATAACTGATCAACATCTTTTATACCTAATTGGTACAAGCGTAAAATCGCTTCAATGGAAAGAAAATGAAATCCAATCATAATGAAAACTGCTATCCGCTAGTCAACAATACAACAATCAAACTATATAAAAATGGCTAGTATCCAGCCACGCCCTTACTTCTAATCCGTGCCAATAATTGCTTTCGTATCTCGTTCATAGTACTTTCGCATTTTCTATAACGTTCATGACGTCTCTAAAGCCTTGCTCCCAATCAGATATTTGGATGCATCGAACTTCTACTCGCGTGATACGTCGAAAGACCTTATAATGTCGCAATACTCATCTTACTAACCTAAGGTGAACCCTATCTCAAATTGCTTTACTTAACATCTAATACGTACTCCTAACTATTGCAACTCGTTTCTTAATCTAGACTCTACTTCCTACTGTTTCAGGGACCTTAACCTGTGGCTCTGATACCAACTGTGACGCCTCGCAGATCCGGGATACAGATCCGGGCTCACAACTCACTTAAACAATACAAACCTATAAATGCGGAACAATAATAATACAATCCCTCATCCAAGATACGAGCACAGGCTAAAGTATGAAACAAACACTGCTAATTACTATTACAAACCTCAAATATAATTTAATACAATCTGATAGATCTTAAATGTCTAGTCTATCCAATCCACTTATTACAACAATACACGAAATTAAACCATCTGCACTCTCAATCATCAAACATCACTCCCCTGGCTGCCGAGCCACTAGGTCTAAACATCCCCGATCTTAACTGGAAAAGAAACATTACATTGCAAGGTGAGCCAGAAAGCTCAACAAGAATATCCTTCAATGTATAAATAAATAATAAACTTTTAATCGTTCCAAGTATTAACTACAAGCCATACTGGAATATTTGAAAGGTGAATCAAGTTCAGTGATATGAACAGATAAATTCGGATAAGTTCCGACGATCAATAATGCCATAAGAAAGTGGCTCAACATCAACTAGAGTCAAATACTCAGAATGTTAGAACTGGTCCATCTCATAATTTTTAAAAACAAAGTTAGGCATGCTGATCAGTCACGCTCTAACCCGGACAGTGCACAAAGCAAAGTCCTCATCGGATCCAAGGCACTGAAAGGCCTTACACATCGACCAATATATGGTCAGACCAATTAAGGTCAAGTTTTATATAAATCCACCAATTCTAACCTTACGTTCAGGTGTCGATACAATTGACAACCTTTAAATCATAATTAGGTGTCGGAAGATTGACAACCTTGATCACAACAATCACTGGAAGTTCACGTTCCAGGAAAAACAACTCAAAGTGAATGTACGATAACAAATGGTACAACATCTAGTATCGATGAGTTCGATACAACAATGGGGTGATAATGAAGAATCAACAATAGTAACAATAAGTGTTGTCTAGATCGATACAAGAAATGGGTAAATCGAATGCAACGATATTATAGGCGTCGACGAATTCGAACGCCACCATCTGGGTAATAATAATTAATCAAGAGTAATAAGGCATCGACTAGAGCGAATGCCTAAAAAGGTTGAAATGAATCGTCAATGATAATTTAAATGAATCTCGTCAAAGTTGATAAGAATAATTCAATGGATTCATGCTGTGAATAATTTAAGAATGATTTCTTGAACAATAATTTAAAGGGATACATGGCATAGCATTTGTATATTTAATAGGATAACAAGTGGTAGAAAAATACTTGCCTGATAATAAGGTCAAGTCCGTCTAAATATTCTCGTAACCTTCTGCTTTAGCTTTTCCTTTGCTCCTCTGACTCGACTCTATAATAAACGTCTCGAATCAAATACTAATACATCTCACTATTCATTCCACGCATTTCATGTAATTCACATAATTTACATAATTCATTTAGCACGTAACATTTATATTGCCCTAGCGGACACATTCAAATCACGTAATCAATTAATGGAACTCTACAATTATTTTTAACACAAGTCCAAACCTCGTCATAAATTAAATCTCGCTTCGAAATATTTTTAAAACAATTTTCATAATTTTTGGGATTTTTCTAATATTTTTAAAGCATTTAAAACTCAAAACGGGATAATTTGGAATTAAATAACCTCAATTATATTAATTAAATTAAACAATAATTAATGAATAAAATTATTCGATAAATGATCTCATTTATCGAATAATTAAATCAATTTAAATTATTATTCGAAATGATTTAATATAATTAAAGTATTAAATTCTACATTTAAATAATTAAGGAAATGATTCCAAAAATCTTAAAATAAATAATAATTTTGGATATATCCGATTTTTGTTTTAAAATAATACAGAAAATATTTTTCTGAAAATTTAGAAACTGATTTTGTATTTTTCTGATTTTTATTGAATTAAATATGAATTTTCGAAAATTAAAACAATTTAAAATAAAAATCAGAAATAATCAGCACTATTCATCGTCTTCTTCTTCAAGCTCCACCACCGGCGGCAATGGCAGCTCCGGCCGGCGGCGCAACTCCGGCGACACTCTAAATCTAGTCAAACTTGACCCAAACTCAACACAAGCTTTGTCTTTGAACGATCTACAACTTCGCCAACCCGGAATTTCCAAACAATTACTCGAACTAAAATTCCGTTCAAAAAGTCAACATTTTCCGATGAACACCAAGAACACTCAAGAACAATTTCGAAATAATCAAACCACGTCTAAACATGTTTAACGAACTCAAAACCTAACATATGATATACCAAACTGACCAGGAGAAAATTATCTACAACATGGAATCATCAAATCACATAAACAATCAAGTTTACGAAAAATCATAATTTTGAATCTTTAAATTCGAATTTTGTAAAGATCATATAAAATCAAATAATGATCCCCCACGAATTCTGGGCACATATTTAGAAACTAGATGATGTGAGCTTCGATTCGACTGTAAGATCGTCGAAATCGGACTCCGATAACACCTCCAATTGTTGGTTTGATTCTCAAGAACACGAAGAACACGAAGAACACGAAGAACACGAAGAACACGAAGAACACAACAATCAAACCTCGATTGCTACTTGATATAGAACTCAAAAATCAACATATGATATACCAAACTGACCAGGAGAAAATTATCTACAACATGGAATCATCAAATCACATAAACAATCAAGTTTACGAAAAATCATAATTTTGAATCTTTAAATTCGAATTTTGTAAAAATCATATAAAATGAAATATTGATCCCCCACGAATTCTGGGTACATATTTAGAAACTAGATTTTCATACCTTTAATTTGAGCCCAAGAACGTTGAATTTCGATTCCGGGAAAGCCTCCAATTTGGAGCTTGAAATTGAAGAACACTAGAATTTTCTCTCTAAGAAATTTATGACTTTTGAAACAATAATTTTGAGAGAATGATTGCTGGCGGCTGGTATTGGTATTATTGACAGATTTGTTGGGGAATATTTTGCTTTTGTGGATATTTTATTCAGGTCTCATGAAATCGGTTCCGTAATTTCCGCTTAGTGGAATTTCGGATATAAAACAGAGGCGAAATTTTTACGAAAAATCACGAAAATAATTTGAAAAATCCTCAAACATGATAGAATGAATAAAACTTGAGACAAGAATATTTTAAAATTTATTTGATCAGTTTTGATATAAATACGTTTTTAAAAACGAAACCGCTGAGCTTTTAAAAGTACGGTCTGCCGAAACGGCAAATACTACTAACATGAAATTTTTTTTTTTTTTTAAAAGAATACGATCAACTAACACATTTTTTTTTTTACATATACGGGAAACTCTCTAACCTCAATTAAATACATATAACGATAATAATATCCGTCTATAACACATCGTTCCATCGAGTTGAATAAATCAGATAAATATTTATTCCATTCAATAATAATTACATTTTTAATACAAGTTCTTACAGATGGGATCTGGGATGGCTACTAACAATGGAGTGGATTGGACTTTTATTTCCTGTTGAATAGATTAGTAGATAGAGAACAAAAAGATGTAATCTTTGAATGTAATCTCTTTCTTATTATCAATGAAAAGTTCCGTTTCTCTATTCTATTCAATGTTTTCCTGATTTAACATGTTATCTTAGAAATAAATATGAGGACTAATTAAAGTGATCACATTATCAGGAGTTCAATACCATTAATCATAGCTTGAATCAGGAAATTGAAATAAAACGAAGACAGTTAGATTCTGAACATAATACTGATGATCGAACCGTCGCATCAGGATTCGACGTTGACCACTATCAGGATTGACTTTCCATCAGTATTTGCAAGTCGTCAGTATCTGATGACTTCTTTTTCTCAAGGACTGCCATAGTTTACCATTCCAAGTTCGTTCACCAACTTTGTAAAAGTAGTCTCAGGTAGTGGCTTGGTGAATATATCAGCTAACTGTTGATCAGTAGGAACAAAATGAAGTTCAATTGTCCCTTCCAGTACTTGTTCTCTTATGAAGTGATACCTGATACTGATGTGCTTTGTAAGAGAATGTTGAACTGGATTTCCTGTCATGGCAATAGCACTTTGGTTATCACAATAAATAGGTATTTTTGAAAATGACAAACCATAGTCCATTAGCTGATTTCTCATCCACATGATCTGAGCACAACAGCTTCCAGCAGCAATGTACTCAGCTTCTGCAGTTGATGTAGAGATAGACTTTTGCTTTTTGCTAAACCAAGAAACTAGTCTTCCTCCAAGAAACTGACAACTGCCTGAAGTACTTTTCCTGTCTATTTTACATCCTGCAAAATCAGCATCTGAGTAACCACATAAACTAAAGTCTGATTCTCTAGCATACCAAAGGCCAAGAGAAGAGGTGCCCTTTAGATATCTGAAAATCCTTTTCACTGCAATGAGATGTGGTTCCTTGGGATTTGCTTGAAATCTTGCACATAGACAGGTTGCATACATGATATCTGGTCTTCTAGCAGTTAGATATAAGAGTGAGCCAATCATCCCTCTATAGTTGGTTACATCTACCTCTGTTCCTTGATCAGGATCAAGCTTTGTAGCTGTAGCTATAGGAGTTGAAGCTGTAGAGCTATCTTGCATGTTAAACCTTTTTAGTAAATTCTTTGTATATTTTGACTGATTGATAAAAATCCCATCATCAGTCTGTTTAACTTGCAAACCTAAGAAATAGCTCATTTCTCCCATCATGCTCATTTGATATCTAGACTGCATTAGCTTTGAAAACTTCTCACATAGCTTAGAGTTAGTTGACCCAAAAATGATATCATCAACATATATTTGAACTAACAACAAATCCTTACCATGATTCAAATAAAACAAGGTTTTATCAATTGTACCTTTATTGAATCCACTTTCCAGTAAGAATTGAGCTAGGGTTTCATACCAGGCTCTTGGAGCTTGCTTTAGTCCATAAAGTGCTTTATCCAGTCTATAGACATGATCTGGATATTTGGAATCAATGAAGCTAGGAGGTTGCTCAACATATACCTCCTCTTCCAATTCTCCATTGAGGAATACACTTTTTACATCCATCTGGAATACTTTGAACTTCTTGTGGGCTGCATATGCCAGAAAAATTCTGATGGCCTCTAGTCTTGCAACAGGAGCAAAAGTCTCATCATAATCTATTCCTTCCTGTTGAGAATACCCCTTTGCTACTAGTCTTGCTTTGTTCCTCACAATTGTACCATCTGAATCTGTCTTGTTTCTGAATACCCACTTAGTACCCACAATAGACCTACCCTTGGGCCTTGGTACTAGTTTCCAGACTTCATTTCTTTCAAACTCATTCAGTTCTTCTTGCATAGCTGTCACCCAATCAGCATCCTTAAGTGTATCTTCAACTTTCTTAGGCTCCTCCTTTGACAGAAAGTTATTATATAAACATTCATTCTGAGTTTCACTTCTTGTCTTAACACCTGCTTCAGGATTCCCAATAATTAAATCAGGAGTATGACTTTTAGTCCACTTCCTTGCTGATGGTAAGTCATTTCTTGAACTGGATGCTCCCCCTGGATTGGTGTTATCTTCAAAAGAACTAGAATTGCTAGAAGCTCCCCCTGAGATAGTGCTATCTCTTCCTGATATGCTGTCAGAATTGTCACTTGAATCTGTTTCTGATGAGTCTCTACTTGATATTTGAGTTGTATCAGTACTGGTGATGTCTTGCTCTTGCTCCCCCTCAACATTTACATTATTTGAGTCATCATCAGTAACTGGTGTTCGATCAGGAATTGATCGATCGTCAGGATCTGATAGAGTATCAGTATCTGACATGACTTCATCAGAATTCTTGGTAGCTTCATTTGCAAAGATCAAACTATCATGAGAGTCTTCTATTATCCCTGTTATCTTTCTATCATCAAAAGATACATTAATAGACTCCATGACTGTCTTTGTTCTTAGATTGAAGATTTTAAAGGCTCTTGTTATTGGATAGCCAATAAAGATTCCCTCATCAGCTTTAGTTTCAAATTTTCCAAGCTGTTCAGGATGAGGTCTTAGAACAAAGCACTTACAGCCAAATACATGCAAATGCTTCAGACTTGGCTTCTTTTCCTTGATCATCTGATAAGGAGTTACACCATGTTTGTTGATTAAAGTGATGTTCTGAGTGTAGCATGCTGTGTTGACTGCCTCTGCCCAGAAATATGTAGGTAGTTTAGCTTCCTCCAACATAGTTCTGCCATCTTCAATAAGAGTTATGTTCTTCCTTTCAACTACTCCATTTTGCTAAGGTGTGCAAGGAGCAGAGAATTGTTGAACTATTCCTTTGTATTTGCAGAACTCTTCCATTGCTGAATTCTTGAATTCAGTCCCATTATCACTTCTCAGGATCTTGACTTTGTATTTTGTACCAGTTTCAATGAGCCTCACATGGTCCAGCAGTATTTCAGCAGTTTCATCTTTTTTGTGCAGAAAATAAACCCAAGTAAATCTAGTATATTCATCAACAATAACTAGAGTATACCTTTTCTTACTGATGGACATAATATTCACTGGTCCAAACAAGTCAAGGTGAAGCATGTGATATGGTTCATCAATTGAGGATTCAGATTTACTCTTGAATGATGTTCTTCTATGTTTAGCCTTCTGACAAGCATCACAGAGTCCATCAGGAGTATACAGTGCCTTTGGTAATCCTCTTACCAAGTCTTTCTTAACCAACTCATTTATATTGTTGAAGTTGAGATGAGAAAGCTTCTTATGCCAATTCCAACTTTCATCTACAGAAGCTTTACTGATGAGGCATGTAGTTGGATTATCAGTATTGGTGTGAATGTTGGCTTCATAAATGTTACCATGTCTTTGACCAGTTAATGCAACCTTTCCTGAAGATTTGCTGATAACTTCAAAATGAGTATCATTGAAATTGACACGATAACCTCTGTCTGTGATTTGACTAACACTTAACAGATTGTGCTTGAGTCCTTTCACCAGAGCTACTTTTTCAATGATGACATTTCCAATTACAATACTGCCATATCCCAAAGTTTTTCCAATGTTGCCATCTCCATAAGACACAGTTGGGCCAGCCTTCTCCTCAAATTCTGATAGCAAGGTTTTGTCTCCAGTCATGTGCACAGAGCATCCGCTATCCATGACTAACACATTTTTCTTTTTACCCTGCAATCAGAATCATAAAGAACTCAGTTAGAATTCTTAAGAACCCACACTTGTTGGGTTCTCTTTTCATGCAACTTAACATTTTTAGCAGCAGAAGATTTTCTTGTAAAGACACCTTCATCAGGATTGAGTCCATCAGAATTAGTCTTTTTCTTAACAGATGCATGCTTAGTGTTCAAGTTCTTTGTTTTTTCAAAATTTGCACTTTTATTGAACTTAGGCAAAGGCTCATAATAATTATAGTACAAATTATGGTATTCTTCACATGTATAAATAGAATGCCATTTACTGCCACAATGGAAACAAGGATTCTGTGGTTTATAAAATACTGATTTATTCCTAATGTCAGACTTAGGAACTATAGTAGCCTTCTTTTTACTCCTCCTGCAATCAATAGCAAGATGATTAGAGTTACCACAGTTAAAGCATACTTTCCTTGGTGCATTTGGAATATACTTGTAATTATTCTCCTTGTTTATTCCAACTTTACCATTCCTGTTCCTTTTGACAGTTGGAACTCTCTTCCTATCTGTTACATCACAGATTCTATCCCTTAATTGTTTCTTAGACAAAAGACCTACATTCTTGTTTTTGACAGTTCTAGACTCAGAATTATGTGTAGAAGTGGATCCCTTTTCTGAAGTAGATTTGGGATTTTTTGGATACACATAATTAACAGGTTTTAATTTGGTTTTAGTATTGTCTGTAACATATCTGTAGGTTTTTGGATTTTTTGAGTCATCAACTATAACTCTTCCTGGATTAGATGAAACAACCTTTTCTTTGTCCTTTTTCTCATTCTCTGGCTTATAACCTAGACACTCTTTCCAGTTTTTGTCAGTAATAATTTCATGAGTTTTTGTTCCAGAATGTGTCCAGGTTCTGAGTTTTTCATTTGCCTCTTTAAGTTGCATTTCAAGTTCATTACATTTAAACTCTGTTTCAAGTTTCATGTGTTTAGCATTATCACATTCTGCTTGAACTTCCTGCAAGAAAATTAACTCAGCTTCTAGATGATCATTTCTCTTAATAACCTCTGTCATTTCAGATTTTATTCTAGTATTTTCAAGAGATTGACTCCTAAAACTAATATGCAGAGATTTTAAAAAAGATCTTAACTCAGAGACATTATTAGTATTAAAATCAAACAAAATTTCAGATACCTTATTTTCACCAGTAGAAGTCTCATCAGTTTTAGCCATCAAAGCATAATTCACTTTCTCTTCTTCAGAGTCAGATGATGAATCCATCCAATCCTTGCTTGAAGAAATGAGAGCTTTGGTTTTGGTCTTCTTGCACTCAGTTGCAAAGTGACCCATTCCATCACAGTTATAACATCTGATTTTTGACTTGTCAAATTTGCTGCTTTTATCTTCTTTCTTCTTGTACCTGTCTTTGTCAGCATTGAAGGTTCTCTTCTGAAATTTCCCTTGCTTTCTAGCCTTTCTGAACTTCATCTTCTTGAAGCCCTTGACTATCATAGCAACCATTTCCATTATATCAGAATCAGTAGAGTCATTATCAGTATCAGAATCAGACTCAGTATCAGTATTTGATGATGAGTCATCAGGAATTGACTCTACCACTCTACTCTTTCTGTTAGAAACCTCCTCAGCTTTTCCCTTTGATTTTGATTCAACATTCAAAGCAACAGATTTTGCTTTGACATTTTTCTTGTTCTTTCTCTGTTGAACCTCAAGATCATGGGTTCTTAACATCCCATAGACTTCATCAAGAGACAGCATCTTCAAATCATATTGATGCCTTATGATTGAAGCTTGAGTATCCCACTCCTCAGTTAGAGCTCTGAGAAACTTGGTGTTTGAGTCATATGGATCATACTCTTGGCCAACTAGTGATAGATTGTTCAGTAATGTCAAAAATCTATCATACATATCAGTAAGGCTTTCATCAGATTTAGCATCGAACTGCTCATACTCCTGAATCAACAGAGCCCTTCTGTTTCTTTTGATAGATTCAGTGCCTTGGCATTGAGTTTCCAAAGTATCCCAAATTTCCTTTGCAGTCTTGCATGCTATTACCCTGTTTGACATGACATTATCAAGACTGTTATGCAAAATATTTTTTACCTTTGCATCTTTGAGTACTTGAGCCTTTTCCTCTGTCGTCCACTCACTCTTTGCCTTAATGACATAGTGTTCAGCAACAGTCTCTGTTCTTGCAACTAATCTTGTTGGAAGAAATGGTCCATCATTGATCCTATCAAGATAGTCAGGATCAGTTGCTTCCAGATACATCATCATTTTCACTTTCCATGTTGGATACTCAGTTTTCTTGAGAATTGGAATTTTGATGCTTTCATACTTGCTTATCGACATCTTAAGATCGTTTCTGATTAATATTAATCAATTTGCTCTGATACCAATTGTTGCCCAGTAAATAACAATTGTAGAAGGGGGGTTGAATACAATTGTATAAGATTTTCGACTTAAACAGAAATAACATAAGTATGAATCAATAACAGCTTTATTAATTCTGATATAAAACTGTTACAAAACTCTCTTAAGAAATTCTTATGTTCTTAAGAGCTGCTAGGTTACAAGATAACTCGTGTAAGCGATTACAATCATGTAAAACCTAAACTGTGTTTATATAGCATACACAGTTACACTATCAATTACAAGATATTCTAAATCAATTTCATATATCTCTGAATGCATATCTTGTATGATAGCTGCATTCCTATAATCTAGGAACCGACATATCAATCTTCCTTGATCTCTGGTCTGATGAGAATCTTCACGAAATACTGACCAGCTTCTAGTCCTGATAATAATCCAATATTGACGTTGTATTACTGATGACGTCAGCATCAGTATCTGATCAGTAATGCTCAGATCCTGATCATCACTTGAATCAATATCTAACATGGTACCATGTAGAAAAGCCAAAACTACAGTGGTACCATATAGAATTTCCCAAACTTCTTTAGGGTTTCATCACTTGCAAGTTCCTTGTATGATTCTTTAGCTTGCAGTCCAGTTCCCAAAGCTTCGTTGATGCCTCTAATTGTGAGGATGCAGGTGATTCCTTTGATTTTGCATTGTATTGTGTCTTTACCTGCACCTCCTGGAACATAGGTAGTGTTCCAAAATTCTTCAAGTCGTACTAGGTTTAAGGATGGTGTAGACAATTGCTTACATGAAAATAGCAAATGTCTTACTGAGAAAGGGAAAGTAACTATGTCTTAGCCCATTAATCAGTCACGTGGAGTCATGGGTAGTTACTTTTTAGTGGCTGTAAATCGAGGAGGTAAAATCCCAATTAATTCGGTCCACTAATCTTGATAGTAACCTGTGCGCTGTAACAAATTCATTAATAATTTTGAGAGGATGACAGCAAGTTTTGCTTGATAGTAAATACCGTTGTAAGAACATACTGTCACCATTAAGCAATTTATACAATTTCCTTTAAATTTCATGACAGAGACTTTTTCAATTGTGTCATCTAAGAAACTTGCTATCAAGGCACTTCGTGACAGCATCTTCACTTATTGACAGCAACTTAGGCGGAAACAATTTATGTCATGAATTTTAATCGACTTTGCCTATTGCTTAAGCAAAAATTACCAAATAGCATTTTAATCGATTTAGGCACATATTTGTTGGTTTTAGCACATATCCACAAACATCCATACACATAAACAGTCAACTTAACAACCATTTACAGAAGTATAAAGATAAGGAAGATGAACAGCATGCAAAACACTGGGAGAATGAAACGATGAATTTTTCATTAAAAAATACTTTAAAACAATACAGAAAAATAGTTCTTAAGAACTAAACATCACTTTTTTTTATTAAGCTCTTCAAGAGCTTCCACCAGTAGCTGCTCAACGACCTTTGCAATCTCCTTCTCCTCAGTGATCCCTTTGGCATCCAGATAAGCCTGAAGCTTATCAAAGAAAGGATCAAGAGGGTGCTCAGCAGCAGCCTCAACCTGTAGCTTGGACATTCCGGATGTAGACATTTCTCCTGCCTTCCTCTTGCGCATATTAGACTCTAGAGTTCTTAGGGTGTTAAGTGAGAACAAAGGGTTTAGCTTTGGTCTTATTTATAACAAAGTAAGTGACTCTACAGCTCCCAACTTCCTCTTTTTAATGAAGTAATTTAACTTTTAAATTAAAAAGACTGACAAATACCCGTAGTCATATCAAATGACACAAGTACTTATCACTAAGCAGGCGTATGAAATAAGTTAATGTCACGTGACTACTCATTACAAAAATTGAAACAGGCATGTGATTTGAATTTAGCATAGTCATAGCAAACATGCTATCAAATAAACAAGTAGTACATAGGACAATAACTTCTCATGACAGTAACATTGAAAGTTAAGGTCACGAGCTGCAATTTTAACCACATTGAAAATGTAAAAACTAGTAAGTTAACATACCAGATTTAGCATTCCCAATTCACTTACCAACCTGTTGAAGGTTGCTTCATCTAGTGGCTTCGTAAAAATATCTACAAGTTGCTTTTCTGTTGGAACATAAATCAGCTTCACAGTTCCCCTTTCAACATGCTCTCTTAGGAAATGATGTCTGATATCAATGTGCTTTGTCCTGGAGTGTTGAACTGGATTATCTGAGATAGCTATGGCACTAGTGTTATCACAATAAATAGGAATATTGGACAACTCCAAGCCATATTCCATTAGCTGATTTTTCATCTAAAGAATTTGAGCACAACAACTTCCAGCTGCGATATATTCAGCTTCTGCAGTTGAAGTAGATACAGAATGCTGCTTCTTGCTAAACCATGACACTAATCTTCCACCCAGAAATTGACAGCTTCATGTTGTACTTTTCCTGTCAATCTTGCATCCAGCATAGTCTGAATCCGAATAACCAACCAAGTCAAATCCAGTATCTTTAGGATACCAAAGGCCTAGGTTTGGAGTGCCTTTGAGATATCTAAAGATTCTCTTGATTGCCACTAAGTGTGATTCTTTTGGATCAGCTTGAAACCTTGCACAGAGACATGTAGCAAACATGATGTCTGGTCTGCTAGCAGTTAAGTATAGCAATGATCCCACAATGCCTCTGTAGGTACTAGGATCCACTTTCTTTCCTTTAGGATCCAAATCCAGCTTGGTTGCAGTAGAGATAGGTGTCTTGGCAGGTGATGCATCTTCAACGTTGAACTTTTTAAGAAGTTCCTTGATATATTTTGATTGGCTTATGAAGATACCATCATCCTTTTGATGAACTTGTAGACCTAGGAAAAATGATAGTTCTCCCATCATGCTCATCTCATACTTGCTCTTCATAAGAGATGAAAACTTTTCACACAGCTTCTCATTTGTAGAACCAACGATTATGTCATCAACATATATCTGAACCAGAATGATGTCCTTGCCATGGTGCTTGTAGAATAGTGTCTTATCCACTACACCTCTTGTAAATTGATTCTCAATGAGAAAAGTAGATAGAGTTTCATACCAAGCTCGAGGGGCTTGCTTCAATCCATAAAGTGCTTTGAACAGCTTGTAGACAAAGTCATACAACTCAGCATCCTCAAATCCAGGTGGTTGTTCGACATACACTTCCTCTTCTAATTCTCCATTAAGAAAGGCACTTTTGACATCCATTTGGAACACTTTGAAGTTACAGTGTGCAGCATAGGCTAAAAATATCTGAATAGCTTCAAGTCTAGCAACAGGGGCAAATGTTTCATCATAATCGATTCCTTCCTGTTGACAGTAACCTTTAGCTACTAGCCTTGCCTTGTTTCTTGTCACATTTCCACTTTCATCCAACTTGTTTCTGAAAACCCACTTTGTGTCAACTACTAACTTCCCTTTGGGTCTAGGGACCAGCTTCCATACATTGTTTCTCTCAAATTGATTTAGCTCTTCTTGCATAGCTATCACCCAATCTGAATCCAACAATGCTTCATCAATTGACTTTGGCTCAGTTTGAGATAGAAAACATGAAAACATGCTGTCAGCAGAAATATTTCTTCTCGTCCTTATACCAGTAGTGGGATCACCAATGATTAGATTGCTAGTGTGATCTCTGTTCCACTTAGTGGTTCTAGGCAAGCTTCTTTCTTGATCTACTTCATCATTTCCTCTTTGAGGTGTTGACTCTCCATCATTGATGTTTTCTCCTTCATGTTCTTCAACGTCTCCAGAATCATTCTCATTCTGATGATTAGCTGATATAGTTTGAGATTGAGCTGGGGTTTGAGTAGCATCATTGGTGTTGACAGCATTTCTTTCAAACTCAATATCCTGAGTACCAGTAGGTTCATCAGCAACAATTTCTTCTTCTTCCAAATACCCTTGATTTTCAAATCTAAGAGGCTCCATTTTACCATCCTCTTGCAGTCCTGGGAATTTGGTTTCATCAAATGTGACATTCACACTTTCTTCAATGACTTTGTGATCAATGACATAGACTCTGTAGGCAGTCCTCTCCAAACCATATCCCATGAAAAAGCCTTCATAAGCTTTAGCATCGAACTTTCCTTTTCTTTATGGTTGTCAATCATCATGAAACACTTACTTCCAAATACATGAAAAAACTTGACAATAGGTTTCTTTCCTGTTAACAAATAGTAAGGAGTGTTTCCATGAGTCTTGTTGATCAAGGTTCAATTCTGTGTGTAACAAGCCGTATTAATAGCTTCGATGAGAGTTCTCGCAGCTTCAATGAGAGTTTTGTTCTTCCTTTCTACAACTCCATTTTGTTGTGGTGTCCTGGCAGTGAAGAATTGTTGGACAATGCCCTCTTCTTTGCAGAAGTTTCCTAGTGTGGCATTTCTGAGCTCAGTACTGTTGAGTATTGAATACGGTAAAAGAATACAGAGGGGGGGTGAATGGATTCTTGAATTTTTCTTTGGCTGGAGTCTCTGTAGCAAATAAGTGTTTGTGTGTGCAGAATTGAAGGTGCGGATAAAGAACAACACAAGACACAGTTTCACTTTAATCTAATGTATTATTAGATAAAGGTTGCTACAATCTTTGAATACAAATGATAATATTCTCAGCTTCATTTTTCTCAGAGAGATACAGCTTAGTGTATGAAAAACTTGACTCACAAAGTTATAAAGTTAATTGACTAAGGAAGTGAGGCTGTATCCTTATAGAACATGGATACACCCTACTCACTACAAACAAGGTAGCTGAACAAATTACTTTCTAGTCTGTCTATCCTTTTTGAGTAAGTGTCCAAACGGTTACAGATTTGACTTTGTAAAGCCTGTTCAGATCCACTTCTTTAGCCCCTTGTCTCTTCTATATCTCTCCAAGCTTCCTTGTAGGCTTTCCAGAGCACGTTACAGATTGTGGTCCATAAAGTGCATTGGCTTGTTGCAGATTTCTGACTTGTACAATTTCTTCAGTATTTTGTCTCCAAGAATGTATTCGAGAAGTGACTAAGTAGTTGATTCGAGAACTAGAATTGACTTGATCGATAACTCTGAGTTCTCAAACACTATTATATTGACATATCGAATTACTTCTCGAATAGCTCTTTTCTTCAGGATTCCTTGAGTTGTCGAATAGAACACTTGACTTGTCGAATCCTTGAGATATCGAATAGCTTTTTGAGTCCTTGAGATATCGAATGGAACTTTGACTTGTTGACTCCTTGAGAACTCGAATACTACTTTGACTTGTTGACTTCCTGAGTTCTCGAATAGAGTACATAGACATATCGAATCTCTGAGATATCGAATGAGATATCGAACAGTGTATTCAGAGATATTGTAACAGCCCCAAATCCGGGGTCTGGGATTTAGAGTAGTCACGATCCATTTACTCCTTGTCTTACCTGTATTACTCACACTGCACATATTTCAATGGCTTATGACCCCACAATATATATATCTCTCTCACACACACACAGGTTAGAGTCTCAGAAACGATACTATACAACAACTGCGGAATAAACAACTTTTATTACAATACCCAATTGTCTTACAAAATCTGTTATTGAAACAATATATAGGAAATGTTACAATTCCAACTCTGACTTCTGATGATTACAATCTTCTCCTACCATTCATATCTATACATAATTTAAATGCAGCCAGCTGCAGCCTGATCCGACTTGTTCGTACTACTCTTCGGGATCACTGGTGCCCATGACATCCTGCTTCACTGCTCTATAATATATATAAAACAATAGCAAGAGTGAGCAAATAGCTCAGCAAGGTAATGAAAACATGGCATAACTCTGCCTATGACTTAACCCAGAATAAGGCGGGTATAAGACAATAATTGTCAAAATATCTCTTTACCAAAAGTATTTCCTTATCAGAATATATTCCAAAAACAGTACTATTGTAGTACTCCAAATGTCATTTCATAATATCTCTGCAAACTTTTATTATACTATTGAACCAAGTTCTAGTATATTATAAAAGGATGAGGTTTCAAAGTAAACCAATATAATCTTTCTGTAGGAAAGAAATATATGCTATATAAGTATAAGCAGAGTATCAACATATAAATTAAAAGATGAACTTATAAGGTGATTCAATATAAACAACCCCCTTACCATAACCCCGGTTATGTAAGGTAACCACAGAGTCATATAAAAGATGACGTTACAAGGTAACTCAAAATATATCTTTCTTAGAAATATCTGCTATGCCAGAATAAGCAAGATATCATCAATTTACATAATAGAGGAACTTGCAGGAAGAATATTGTAATTACAGTTCAAACACTTTTCAACCCTGCCAACAATGATAATGTTGCAGATAATTTCCCAATTTGGAAGATGAACTAATACGGGAGCTTGCCGCGCCAGGAGCCACAACATTTACGATGATCAATCGCATGTCATGCTCCCCATCATTTGTTCTCTACATGTAGAAGGAAGCACCGACGGATCGCCCGCCCTCTGGAACCCCCCGGCCAACGGTTGGGCCATTGCTGGACCGGCACCACTCGGCCACTTACGCGTCTCCTAGTTCAATAACATCCATGACTCCGAAACATAAAGTTCGTCCCCCTTTCCCCAAGTATAATACTTGTTGATAAGACTCCACAAAGTAGTCGTATCTAGTTGGAAAGAAAGATTCACCAATATTTCCCAAGCTGATGCTTGTTAATGGATATAAACTTGTTCCATCAATCTTACCCCTCGAGTGTTGAGGAGGTAACCAAAAAGACTCATATTCATATTTGAAAAGAATCAAGATGTGAGTGACCAGATAGTTTAGCAAGTATAGGACCGGGCAGTCCAATAAATAACATCTCTCAAGTGAGGTCCCCTTATATATTTTTGGAAGTTGAGCGAGTATTTAAATCTTCTTTAAGATAGATTTAAATGAAAATAAAGTTTGGGAACCTCCCCTCGATAAAAATAGTCATAAAATACTCCGAAATATTTTACACCATATCTGAAGGTGAAAGATAATCTTTGAATAATATGAATTATTATAAAAAGACTTCAAAATAATTTAATTAAATATTCCAAGAATATTTATTAAGTCAATAATAATTACGGAATATTATTAAATCATAATATTGCTCGTAAGTAATCTTCGAATGATGATGAAGTAACAAAAAGAATCGCTTTGATGAATAGCAACCAAGTTGCGAGGGAAAAGAGTAATATCAACAGATTTATGACCGGGCAGTCAAACAAAATAAATAACAGCTCTTGAGTACAGCTCCCTTATATTTGAAAGTTCTAAGCGAGTGTTTAAGTCTTCCTATAAGATAGACCTTAAACGGAAAATAGAGTTTTGAGAACCTTTCCTCGATAAAATAAACATAATAAGACTCAGAAATATTTTACATGATATTTGAAGATCAGAATAATATTTGAATAAGATAAATCATTTTTAAAATTAGTTGAAATAATTAAATAAATATTCAAAGAATATTTATTAATTCATAGATAATTAAATAATATTCTTAGTATAAAATATTGCTCATAAATAACTCTCGAATGAATATATAAAATATTCACCAAATAAAAAAATTCCTCGAGTAAATATTCAAAATAATATTTGAATCAATCCTCAAATGAATATCTAAAGTAATATTCAAATAAATAAATCCTCGCATAAATATTAAATAAATAAATAAATTCTTAAATGAATATCCCAAAATAATATTCATTAAATAAATCCTTAAATGAATATTCAAAATAATATTCACTTAATAAATAACTGCAAATGAATATTCAAAAATAATATTCATTTAATATATCTAAACTTTAAATGAATATCCAAAAATAATATTCATTTAATATATAACAATTGAATAACATTATTCAATATCTAGATCAGAAAAGAATGCCCAAGATATATAAAAAAATCTCGACTCCCGGTCTATGGATGGAGAATAAGAATCATACGCCCGACACTAAGGGCATTTGCAAAAACCCGGCTTATAACTAATATCCCATATCTAGTTGATAAGCCAAATATCAATCATATCCAAATAATAACCTTCGAATGAGGTAATATTCAAGTAACATTTCTCGAATCATTTCTGAGTAATTAATACTTTTTGAAAATATAAATAATGATTATTAATATTATTCCTCAATTTAGATAATAATCTGTCGTTGGAATCCTTCCGGGTTTCCACGACTATCCTTATATGTCAGAATACCGACTCCCGGTCTAGAGTCAAAACAATAAATATGCTCTTATCTATAGAGCCACAAGATATACCGGTTTATAAATACTTTACCTCAAAGCTCGTACATAAACCGAAAGTCAAATTTACGCTATAAGCATATATCGCAAAACTATGCAATTCAATATATGCCAAAAGCAGTATTATACAACAATACTTCAAAGTATCGAAATAGGAAACTTGCCTGATGCTCGAGAAGTGGTAGGGCTCGTGATGATGTCGGGCAATCTAGACAAAGCCAAAAAGAAAACGTACGATTATTCCCCTAGATAATCCACTTAATATCTAAAGCATAAACAAGTACGCGAATCACAACCAAGACATTACTAACTCGTTTTAGGCTCATACTAAGTCCATGTCAATCGACAAATACTTAGGTCGAAGGTTCGTTTTAGAAATCGAATCTCGTTCGCCCGTTTCACTAAGTGGTTTACAAGGTTATAATCAAGTTTCCTCTAAAGGGTTCCTTCGCACTTAACCTTGATTCAAACATTTTTATAAAATCCAAAAATAATCTTTTTGACACGAGGTCTTCTCTTATATCTTCATTATGACCTCTAGTATTTAAGTACTAAGATTTGTAACCAAATTACTCATTTTAAAGGGGTTCAATTGAAGTTACGAACTCAAGCGTAGACTTACGAACTGCTTTTACGGATTTTACCAATCTCTTCTTTAATCATCTCACAGAATGCCAATCTACCTCCTGTGTTCGTTCAGTCATTCTCTATTATCTCATCTCTTCTCCTTTCTGAAAGAAATGCGAATCTCTTGGGAAATTTGTTTGCGGGGAACGTTGTCTGGTTCGAGGACTCTTAATCCTTTTATCACAACTCATAATCTTCATATACACACAAGCACACATTTTTTTTCAGATCTGATAGGTCTAAAAGTCGATCATGTTTGATCCTTTTTGATTTCGCACCTTTCCTTCATATATACGATGTTTCGATATATTTAGGGCGAAAGCTATCTCAGATAACTCACAGCCAATTCATTAAATTCCATAAAAGTTGTGGGTGCAATAGTCAACCCAAAATGACATCACTTACAATTTCATAGTGTCTATACCTAGTGCGAATCGCAATCTTGGGTATATCTTCGATTTTTAACTTCCAACCGGTGATGTCCAATTTCCTAATAAGTTTGGAAAATACACAGTGTCCCTGGGCTGCTCAAACAATCTTATACAACAGTACCTGTACTCAATGTTGACTCATTCAACTCTCGAGGTTCGATGCACAATCTTGTGCTAACATATTTCTTTCTTACAACACACCGGTTCTTCACGGTGGCATATTGAGTCTTATTGCACTCTTATTCAACAATCCTCGCATCTGAGTTGCTAATTCTTTTATTCCTACTGGGCTAACGGGAGATGCAGCACTAGGCTCTGAATACTCGATATTCATTATTATGTCATCCAAATCGATGTCTGGTAGCTTATTAAAACCTTGTACAACCTCCCAAAATCATTATAATTATACTTGGTGTCTCTTTCCTGGGGGTCAACCACATGAGCTAATCAAGCCTCATATTTCTGGCATCATAATCTCTTAATCGGAACTAGATTCCAAAATCTCTAACTCCGTCTTTATCCTTAAATTATTTCCCTCATAATCAATTTGGCTCCATTGGGTATCAACTAATCCATCATTATTATAATATCAATTTCTCCATAATTCGAAAGGAATCAAATCTCTCGATCGAGTGGTACTCTGGGTAGGTTCTCTGGAATACATTCCCAAACTCTTCAATCACTGGGATTTATCGTTGGCTAGGTGTTTTTCTCTTGGTATCAACCACAGAAGCTAGATAAGCCATACATCCATCCCATAGTAACTTGTTGGCTCGCATTATTGCAAGGACTTCATAATTTACTTCTGTCCTTAAAGGACCACTCCCCTTTCAGGGCAATCATAAATTTCACTCCAACATCGCCACGCGATTCTGGGTTCGTTGTTTTAGCTTTAGTCGAAACCTACGGGCTCATTTCTCTTTCATATCCCATAACTTGGCCTCATACTCTGCCATAGTCATGGTTTCTTATTTCAACACTAGAACTTTTATTTTCATCTGGATCTTTATATATTTCATAAAACATTTCTCTAAAAGCAATAATCTGAATCTCTCCCAAGTCACAACACCTTTTACCTCTAGGTTTGTCTTACCATTCTCACCAGGGATTCGCCTCTCCCTTCAGGAGATAGGCGGCGACCATCGTTTTCAGCTTTTCTACAATACTTAGTATCACAATTGATTTCTTCATCTCTTTAAGCCAATCTCTGACCTCCATTGGGTCAGTGGTTCCATGAAATTATGTGGGTTCTAACCGACTCCACTACCATTGGGGTTTCACAACACATTGCCAATCCTCTCGCATATATCGATTGACCAACTTTCCACTATCATAATATCCTTGAGAGAGAACATAAACTAATTCATCGTCATGTCACCCATATTCTATTTGTCTTAGGGATCCGCTCTTGCCATAGCCTATTTTATTGCGAATCTAATTCCTATCAGCGAATTTTGACTTATTTTACCTGGTTGGCATCCCCCTTGAAATTTAATAAAGATAACAAGAATCATGGAGCTTTAAAAGGATAGCTCTCATATCAAAGAAACATCACACATTGGTGATCATAAGGTTATGAGTTTTAAGGTAACCTTATTTGAAATGAAAAAAATTTACTGAGAGATCAATATGATCATAAGAACTCAATGTTGTGTGTCTTAATTAAGACATTACTAAAGGTAATTAGCCTTCTTGTATTTCGCAACTTACAAGTGATGGCGTCCCATCAGACTTCTATCACACAGATAGATGGTCCTTGTAGCCCCTATAAGTATAGGGTTGTTCGTCTCAGTGGAAATTGATAAGTACGAAAGAAATTCCAAGTCAAGTTAATAATTATCATCATTTGACAAGTAAATTCTCAAATGGACACCTTGGATCTAAAGTAAACAGGTTCCAAGGTGCGATTTCCAAAGGAAATATAGCCAGTAAGATACTGGTATTCAAGAAGCAAGTGGTGATGTATCACCATAGGATTATTCACCATTAGAAGTGAAAGCTTGAATAACATCGTTTGACAGGGCGTTGAAAACCCAAAAGTAGGTATCGTGACAGCCTCTGGCAGAATTGAAACTAAATGTGAATTAACACAAGTGTTATAAAATAACTTCGAAGAAGGACTATTCCCTTTTTTCAAAATTCTCTCTTGGAGAGATGTCACAATAGATCATAGATTAAGAATAATCAACATAATTTGCAATTGGGGAGGGTACTTGCCAAGGTCTCTACGGATGCCTTATATGCTGGCTCCTCAGATAATCGTTTGATTCTAAAGCTTTTCTTATCCATACACCCTAAGGTGCTCGATACTTACGTCATTGCCGACTCATAATAGTCTCTAAGGTTCAACCATCGACATTTGCAATCGTAGGAAAGTCTATTCAGCTCAACGCGGGCCTATCAGGCAAGCGCTCTATTCTTATAGGATGACTTCGGTACCGGTGTCGCCTATAGTAACGACGAATTCCACATGTCGAGTGAGCGATACTCCAGAACATCGTTAGAAGCCACCTGCTTAAATCCGGCCACTAGTATAGCTGCCGTTAGGCAGAATATTTTTCTTCTCGCATTAAATCATGCGTGCTACATGAGTTTATCCTTCACGGCATCACAACCTTTTTATTTAAGTCAATCCCCGACTCTCTTAGTCCATCTTGTCTCTTAAAATATATCCCGTCTTAGCGCATTCAGGTTACAATAACACTTTGCGTAGTACGTACATACACAATCTTTCTCGAGGCAATAAAATGCCTCAGCACTGTAGTAAACACCGTCCTTGGTGGAATTGCTGATCGTGGGGAATTAAACGCCATAGATAAGGCAATGCCTTTACGGGTTAGGGTAACTAGGTACCCTTAATCATATACGAAGGTCGATCGTCTCAGTTCTCACGTATGCTTCCTCTTAAGGGCACTGCAATAAACTACGAGTAACAGGTCTCGTTCTGGTCGAATTAATCCACCGATATTGGCTATACTGCCTCTACCTCCTTTGCTTTTGGGGCTCTACCCCATACTCTTCGTCATACCTCTTGATGAATCATAATTGACTCCCAATTCTTATTTCGTCACTTATTTGATCTTTGAGGATTCGTCTGGTCCTATCATAAGACCTCAAGTAACATACTACATCTTTATCAATCGACACATTCTCTATAAGTTTCTTTCCTTGACCCATCCTAGGGTCTTCTCTAGATCCTCCTATGGATATCCCTTTTATTGGGTCTCCATCCGTCTCAAGGAGCGCATCATCAAATGCCTACTCGAAGGCCTCGGGATCTGGTACCTCAGACTCCCATCCATCTATAAATCATACAAATCAGGGTTTCTAACCATAACGTCCTAAGTATGGTTTCCCAAAAGAAGTCCCCTCTCGGGCTTCATCTCCAATAGTCAGGGTCATGTCCTTCAACCCGACTATGAACTCTACTTGAGCTCTAGGTATTCTCATTATCCCTAAGGGTATTGTAAGACTCGATCTCCTATCGTTTCTGAGGACTGTAACCTAACGCTCTGATACCATTTCTGTAACAGCCCCAAATCCGGGGTCTGGGATTTAGAGTAGTCACGATCCATTTACTCCTTGTCTTACCTGTATTACTCACACTGCACATATTTCAATGGCTTATGACCCCACAATATATATATATCTCTCACACACACACAGGTTAGAGTCTCAGAAACGATACTATACAACAACTGCGGAATAAACAACTTTTATTATAATACCCAATTGTCTTACAAAATCTGTTATTGAAATAATATATAGGAAATGTTACAATTCCAACTCTGTCTTCTGATGATTACAATCTTCTCCTACCATTCATATCTATACATAATTTAAATGCAGCCAGCTGCAGCCTGATCCGACTGGTTCGTACTACTCTTCGGGATCACTGGTGCCCATGACATCCTGCTTCACTGCTCTATAATATATATAAAACAATAGCAAGAGTGAGCAAATAGCTCAGCAAGGTAATGAAAACATGGCATAACTCTGCCTATGACTTAACCCAGAATAAGGCGGGTATAAGACAATAATTGTCAAAATATCTCTTTACCGAAAGTATTTCCTTATCAGAATATATTCCAAAAATAGTACTATTGTAGTACTCCAAATTTTATTTCATAATATCTCTGCAAACTTTTATTATACTATTGAACCAAGTTCTAGTATATTATAAAAGGATGAGGTTTCAAAGTAAACCAATATAATCTTTCTGTAGGAAAGAAATATCTGCTATATAAGTATAAGCAGAGTATCAACATATAAAAGATGACGTTACAAGGTAACTCAAAATATATCTTTCTTAGAAATATCTGCTATGCCAGAATAAGCAAGATATCATCAATTTTCATAATAGAGGAACTTGCAGGAAGAATATTGCAATTACAGTTCAAACACTTTTCAACCCTGCCAACAATGATAATGTTGCAGATAATTTCCCAATTTGGAAGATGAACTAATACGGGAGCTTGCCGCGCCAGGAGCCACAACATTTACGATGATCAGTCGCATGTCATGCTCCCCATCATTTGTTCTCTACATGTAGAAGGAAGCACCGACGGATCGCCCGCCCTCTGGAACCCCCCGGCCAACGGTTGGGCCATTGCTGGACCGGCGCCACTCGGCCACTTACGCGTCTCCTAGTTCAATAACATCCATGACTCCGAAACATAAAGTTTGTCCCCCTTTCCCCAAGTATAATACTTGTTGATAAGACTCCACAAAGTAGTCGTATCTAGTTGGAAAGAAAGATTCACCAATATTTCCCAAGCTGATGCTTGTTAATGGATATAAACTTGTTCCATCAATCTTACCCCTCGAGTGTTGAGGAGGTAACCAAAAAGACTCATATTCATATTTGAAAAGAATCAAGATGTGAGTGACCAGATAGTTTAGCAAGTATAGGACCGGGCAGTCCAATAAATAACATCTCTCAAGTGAGGTCCCCTTATATATTTTTGGAAGTTGAGCGAGTATTTAAATCTTCTTTAAGATAGATTTAAATGAAAATAAAGTTTGGGAACCTCCCCTCGATAAAAATAGTCATAAAATACTCCGAAATATTTTACACCATATCTGAAGGTGAAAGATAATCTTTGAATAATATGAATTATTATAAAAAGACTTCAAAATAATTTAATTAAATATTCCAAGAATATTTATTAAGTCAATAATAATTACGGAATATTATTAAATCATAATATTGCTCGTAAGTAATCTTCGAATGATGATGAAGTAACAAAAAGAATCGCTTTGATGAATAGCAACCAAGTTGCGAGGGAAAAGAGTAATATCAACAGATTTATGACCGGGCAGTCAAACAAAATAAATAACAGCTCTTGAGTACAGCTCCCTTATATTTGAAAGTTCTAAGCGAGTGTTTAAGTCTTCCTATAAGATAGACCTTAAACGGAAAATAGAGTTTTGAGAACCTTTCCTCGATAAAATAAACATAATAAGACTCAGAAATATTTTACATGATATTTGAAGATCAGAATAATATTTGAATAAGATAAATCATTTTTAAAATTAGTTGAAATAATTAAATAAATATTCAAAGAATATTTATTAATTCATAGATAATTAAATAATATTCTTAGTATAAAATATTGCTCATAAATAACTCTCGAATGAATATATAAAATATTCACCAAATAAAAAAATTCCTCGAGTAAATATTCAAAATAATATTTGAATCAATCCTCAAATGAATATCTAAAGTAATATTCAAATAAATAAATCCTCGCATAAATATTAAATAAATAAATAAATTCTTAAATGAATATCCCAAAATAATATTCATTAAATAAATCCTTAAATGAATATTCAAAATAATATTCACTTAATAAATAACTGCAAATGAATATTCAAAAATAATATTCATTTAATATATCTAAACTTTAAATGAATATCCAAAAATAATATTCATTTAATATATAACAATTGAATAACATTATTCAATATCTAGATCAGAAAAGAATGCCCAAGATATATAAAAAAATCTCGACTCCCGGTCTATGGATGGAGAATAAGAATCATACGCCCGACACTAAGGGCATTTGCAAAAACCCGGCTTATAACTAATATCCCATATCTAGTTGATAAGCCAAATATCAATCATATCCAAATAATAACCTTCGAATGAGGTAATATTCAAGTAACATTTCTCGAATCATTTCTGAGTAATTAATACTTTTTGAAAATATAAATAATGATTATTAATATTATTCCTCAATTTAGATAATAATCTGTCGTTGGAATCCTTCCGGGTTTCCACGACTATCCTTATATGTCAGAATACCGACTCCCGGTCTAGAGTCAAAACAATAAATATGCTCTTATCTATAGAGCCACAAGATATACCGGTTTATAAATACTTTACCTCAAAGCTCGTACATAAACCGAAAGTCAAATTTACGCTATAAGCATATATCGCAAAACTATGCAATTCAATATATGCCAAAAGCAGTATTATACAACAATACTTCAAAGTATCGAAATAGGAAACTTGCCTGATGCTCGAGAAGTGGTAGGGCTCGTGATGATGTCGGGCAATCTAGACAAAGCCAAAAAGAAAACGTACGATTATTCCCCTAGATAATCCACTTAATATCTAAAGCATAAACAAGTACGCGAATCACAACCAAGACATTACTAACTCGTTTTAGGCTCATACTAAGTCCATGTCAATCGACAAATACTTTGGTCGAAGGTTCGTTTTAGAAATCGAATCTCGTTCGCCCGTTTCACTAAGTGGTTTACAAGGTTATAATCAAGTTTCCTCTAAAGGGTTCCTTCGCACTTAACCTTGATTCAAACATTTTTATAAAATCCAAAAATAATCTTTTTGACACGAGGTCTTCTCTTATATCTTCATTATGACCTCTAGTATTTAAGTACTAAGATTCGTAACCAAATTACTCGTTTTAAAGGGGTTCAATTGAAGTTACGAACTCAAGCGTAGACTTACGAACTGCTTTTACGGATTTTACCATAACGCCTAAGCCGTAAGTCAAAATGCTACGATTCTTGCGCCAAAACGATCTATGACTCGAGATCTTCGAATACATGTCATATACTCAATAAGTTCAGAAGGTTACATCTACTGTTATGAATGGGTTTTAAGGGTCAAAGAAATTTCGCCATTACGACGGCTATAACTCGGATATTTCCAAAATTAAAATCCTCCAAATAATCATCCAATCCACCACCAACACTCATGGACACTATTCATTGTCTCCCTCACTGTCTAAACAGGTCTTGGAGCTGTGCAACATATTTTAACATCTAACAAAACTCTTACATAGCTCTAGTGCTCTAAACATGCATATAACTCAAAAACTCATCCAAAAATCCATTAAAACTCATGATTCAACAAAGGGGTTTCAAATATTATACCTTGGTTTGAAGTTCAAGGATGATAATAAGGCCTCACAACTCTTGATAATTGCTTAGAACATCATTTGGAAGCCATAGAATCAAGAAAGCAAAACATGGAAATCAAAAGTTACTATTCCTCATCAATCTTGTAAAAATCATATAAAATCAAAACCTAAGAGTTTGGTTCTAAAATTTTTACCACACCTTCTACTCTTCAATGGATTTCTTTTGAGCTATATAACACAAGAATCCAACCATGGGAGCTAGGGTTTTCAGCCCCATCTTGCTACTGTTCAGAACCTGGACAGTTTTGGTCCTCCAACTTTAAGCATGGATTTGACTAGGCTATACTACTTGGATTTCCATGAAATTTGGAAAGAATCTTGCCCATGGAGTGGAGAAGCTATGGTTAAAATTTGGTGATTTTTGAAGCTCTAGATCTTGAGTTATGAATTTTTCTTTGAGGGTGTTTCTGCTAGGCAGCTTTGGATCTCTTTGTTCTTCTTTTTCTTTTTCCACCAATCTTGACTAATTCAACTCTAATTTGATGATGTTTGCAAGATAAGATCAGTTGTATAAAGTAGCTTTATGGTCCTAGATCCTTGTGCAAAGAGTATGCAAGAAGCTTGCTAGATATTTGTTTTGTTTCTTGTTTGATTTAAGTGATTTAAATCACTTAACTTCTAAATTGTTTTGATTTAACCCTTGATTAATCATTTAATCCACTTGATATAATTCTCTTGATGATCATTTAGGATATTTAATCTTGTTATGAAATCAATCCGTAACCCATGATTCGTTCGCTTTATCGCTTAATCTCGTTATAAAGTTCCAGCGGTTTCTAGAATGCTCGTTTCACTATCTCTATGGTTTTCGTTCTAAATTCTCAAATCAATTATAATAAAATTCCAAAATATTAAATCCTCAATTTCTCAAATTTAATATCTCATTTCTTGATAATACTGATATATAATTCACTGCTCGATCAAATATTATGCCAGAATTAAAATTGGAATTTCTGAATTCCGATCATCTTTACATACACTTATTTCCTCCGTAGATTCCTAATATGACTTCGAAACATCCATACCGCGTCCCGTACATTGGGTGGCGTGAAAAGTTTTCCAACTTACAAAATCACTATTCATTCACCGAATTACTATGCACGTACAGGAAACACTATGCACGTACGGGAAACACTATGCACGTACGGGAAACACTATGCACATATGGAAAATACTATACCATCCTCATTTCCCTTCTCGGGCTCATTAACTCATTTCTTGGACGATAGATTATTCTTTTCTATATCGTCAACCTTTGAATTACTCTATTATGACCATACATATACGAATCAGGATCATCATCCATAGCAATATCCATTCACTACAATCATTGTTCTTTGGAATCACCATTCATTAATGCTCTTTAACCACAATAAGAAAAGTTTTAATTCTACCCAAAATTCGGGTTATTACAGATATCGAATAGTGTCTTGAGATATCGAATCCCTGACTTCTCGAATGCTTGACTTCTCGAATAGACAAATATACTTCTCGAATTGGTACTTAGGCAAATTCTTCATTTCTTCAAATCCCAACTGTGATTATTTGACAGTCTTTATCTTCTTGCTTGAGGCATGAACCTTGGAACTTCTTTCAAGCATTATTCTAGACTTTATAAGTACAGTTACACAACTAGGATTTGATGCCTACTACAAGTACAATACAAACAGAAACTCTACAACTAGAGGTTCCCTCAGTTAAGAGGTCATGTAAGTAATGCAAAGCATTACAAACAATTAGGCTTGTTATTAGATGTATACATGCATGCCTCTGTGACTAACAATCTCCCCCAAATTGTGAGTGAGACCCTTAGTCACAATTTCATGTCTGATAACAAGCCTAACATACATAAAGATAAAACTTTAAAAGTACAAGTATGTAGATTGATTGAGCACATGAATGAAATTACAAGATGAATAATCTTACAGTATGATGAAATACTAGCCATTCTCATTTGATTCCATCTCCATTGCTTTGGCTTGTAGATCATCATATGCTTTCTGTTTTCTTTCTTTCTCCTTTCTTGCATTATCATCCATGGCCTTTATGATCTCTGCCAGAGCATCCAATTCTTCAAGCATGATAGAGTCTTTGAAATCTTCAAGTACTGGTTTCAGAATGTTGGCAGGATAGTGACTGAGTTGGTTCATTCTTATATTGACATTATCTCCATTTCTCCTCATATACTTCACCACATAGGGATTGAATTGAACTCTACACAATCCTTTTGCCCTTAGCTTTTCTGCTTCAACTTCCAGCCTATCAATCTCCTTCTCCCCTTCTAGCCATTTCTCAAAGCACCCCTTTCTTATCTTCTCAGCATAGTCTCTCTTCATCTTTACAAAATCAATCAACTCCAGCTTCCATACTTTCTCCACTTTGTCTTCAGAGTCCAATAATGCAATGATTCTTTCTATTTCATATAGCTTGCCCCAATTTTGACACTGTCCTTGTTTGAATTTCTTCTCCCTTCCATCAGTATATTTAATCTCAAGGAAGTTATTCATAATGGCAGCATAGTAGATTCTTTGAGCTCTTAGATATTGCAATTGGTCTTCATCAAAGTCTTCATCTAGTGGTTGGAGTTTTAAGCCTGGATAGATTGTCAGAGTCCTTGATTTGGATAGCTTTGGTTTCCTTGCAGCTTGTTTGAATTTGATCCTTTTTACATGGTTGCTAGGCAGAAACTTATGACCCTTGTTGGTAGACCATAGTAGTATTCCATTATCAGTTTGCTTTCCGAAACATACACATGGTTTCTTTATTTGAATCCCCTTCACTTCTTGAGGTGCCAAAACAGTTGCATATGCCAGAGATGTAAATTTTGATGAATCATTACCAGTGACATCCACCCTAGACATTGAGCCTTGTGTTGTGGTGGAAGTGTCATTAATAATGTTCATGGCTTGCTGTTTTCCACTCTTCTTTTCATATACCTTTCCACTACCCTTATCATCATCCTTCTTTCTACTTTTATCATCCCTTTTCTTCTTGTCATCACTGCCCTTATATCTCCCTTGATCTCCACCCCTGCTTCCACTCTTATCATGATCATCCTTGTCTTGATTTGACTTTCCACCTTGAACAATTGGCTTGATGTCTGATTGAGAGTTGATAAACTTCACCAGAATGTTAAGAGCCTCCTTTTCAGATTCAGATTTTCCACTCCTTGAATGTAGAACTCCAGCCAGAAACTTTATGGTGGACATGTTGTTTGCTTTTAGATGGTGGCCAAACCTGAAAGCAACAATGTCTTGATCCTTTTCATATAGAATACAAAGAGGCTGAGGAACTACTTGAGGCAGTTGAGATTTCATGCACTTGGTGAGAATCTCTTTGAGCATATCATTGTCTAGTGAGTTATTCCTTTCTATCTTCTTGATGATTGTTCCAAGTTCAGAGCTAGATAGAATTTGAAAGGCTTCAATGTGGATGTGAAAGAGGTTCTTGGCAGTGTGAACTAAGACTTCTCTATCATTTGAAAGAATGATGGCATGGGGATTGGTTTGCACAATTTCTCTTCTCACTACAGTGACAAGAAACACATCTTGCACAAGAAGCTTGATGTAGTCAAAGTAATGGAAATTGGCTCTTTTCCTTAACTCCTGTAGATGCTTCAAAAAGGCTATGTCATGGTATAGTCTAGAGTTTGTAGTTTCTTGACATACCCTTTGAGTAAGCACAGTTCTGAATTCTGAAGGTTCAGACTGAAGGGATTGTTTAGCAATGTCAGGGATGTCAAATTCATATTCTGACTTCCCTTCAGTTTCAGATGGCTTGGCAACTTCATCTACAACCACTTTCTTCAGCTTGTCATCCTTGGATGTAGATTTCTCAGACTGAGATGACTTAGCAGTTCTTGGTTGGCCACCCTCATTGGTTGTGATGCCTTTGGTTTGATATTTCTCCCCCCTTAGTCTGAGGCTCCCCCTTAGATTTTGAGTTCCTTGATATCCTCTTCTCCCCCTTAGGCTTGTTGTCAGGCACAGAGGCTGTAGTAGGAGCCTTTGGAGTTGAAGATTCCTCAAGTAGAGGGATACCCATGTGCTTCATCATGGCAGACAGCATAGATTGTTGATCCAAAAGAACATTAGCAGTGGTAGTGGCTTGAGTGTCCAATTGTTCAGTTAGATGTGTAACCTTGTCTGCCAGATGGGCATTGGATTCTTTGAGAGACACCACCTCCCTTTCAAGAGTATCAACCTTGGTGAAAAGTGCAGTGGCCTTGAAACCAGTTAAGGATTGATCTTGCAGTCTTTTCACTTCAGACTTGGACATTTCATGCACAGGGACTTCAGTGACCAACTTGTCCCCATACTAATTTTTGAACAGTGTTCTGAGCATGGCATTGGCCTCTATAGTCTGGTCAGATAGATTTTGAAATCTTGTGCCTAGGCCTTTGACTATATCTGTGAGGAGGGCTAGGCCATGGTCCATCTTGGTGCAGGTGGTGTTGCAGTGTTTGAGATCTTTGACCACACTGTCTAGTTGAGGAAATTTAGCATCAAAGGCCCTCTTTACTTCTGCTACTGAAGTGGCTGTTTTGTCACACACCCTGTTGACTTCAGTTTTGACTCCCTTGCCAAGATAGTGTGCAGCCTTGAGGAAACCCTTGTAGGAATCATTGACAGCTTCATACACTTCACCATGAGACAGGGATTTTGCATTGGAGCCCAGTGAAGTGATGTATTCCTCTCTAAGATATTGAAGTGCTTCACTGAGAGTTACATCATTCTTTCCTTGCAGCCAGGCATCTGCATTGCCATCTCTCTCAGCATCATCAATAATCTTGGCCTTCTGCATCTCCACATCATCTCTATGGCATAGTAGGATGGCCTCATAGTCTGGATTAGAGATGTTGGAGGTGACAAGGTTCTGAGCTATTTTTACAAACTCAGGAATCTGATCCATAATTAAGCTTTGAAGTGCTTCAACCGTCAATTTGTGTGGAACAGACCCTGATCCTGAAGCACTGTCATGTTGCACAGGCTTCAGCCATTGTGACATAAAGTCAGAGCTAGATCTAGGTAAACTAGACTCCTCAGTTACAGATGCAACTTCTGTAACCGGATGGATTGACTCTACTACTGGTGTCTCCACGGAAGTGGGATGAGTTACACCAGCAGTTGACACAGGCACAGAGTCTCTAGTAAAAACTAGTGAAGCCTCTGTGTTTGTGATGGTGTCATTAGGATATGCCCCAGCATGCATTCCCTCACCATCTAAATGTGGGTCCTGGGTGGTGAGCAAAGTGTCATGCACTAAGTCACTTGAGTCCATTGGCTCACCAAGAGAAAAGGATTCTTGGTGATCAATGCCTTGCTCTTCAATTTCTTGAATTACAGGCTCCAAAGAAATTTCAGTGTTAGATTCTGGAAGAGGAGTGTATTGTAGAGTAGATTTTGGCAACTCCCCCTGAGAGATAGAGGGAGTTTCAAGTGTGATGTGCTCTCCACTCAGTGTAGTGCCATCCTTATCACTCCCATGTGCTGACTCAATACAAGAAGGTGCATTGGGGATGATGCTTGATTCTATAGATGCACCCTGTTGAGAGGATACATCTAGTGAGTTGTTTGCCCCTGATTTTACAACTTCAGCCATTTGTGTGACTGAAGAGGTGGTCTTAGTTTTCTTCTTCTTCTTTGGCCTTAGTAAGGGTGACTCTGGTTCCTCACTTTCTAGACCTAGTTCAACAGCTAATGCTGCTTCAGATAAGATATTTAATGGTGCAGACATTACTTCATTTCTCTTCTTTTTACTAACATCACCCTTTTGAGAGAATGATGCAGTTGGTACAGTAATTGGTAAGGTGTTTGGTTGAGAGGGTTGGTTAGCTAGCCCTGGGTTGGTATTTTGTTCTACTTGCTTGGGCTTAGCTAACTCAGACTTAGAGGCAAATGTTGGCATGTTGTGAGAGTAAGTTCTAAACAAACTCTCCATATGGGGAGTTATGTTAAGTCTTACATCCACATCATTCCTAGTCTCCAAATTACCAAAAATGAGTTTGGTCATGGATTTAGGATAGCCTATTCTATTTTTATTCATCCCATCTAATTCAATCAATTTATCATCTAAGAAATTAAGGACAGATTGAATAAAACGAGGGAAGAAAATTTCATTACCTCTCTTGGCTGAATTCTTACCAAGTCTTCCATACAACTCCTGCAGAATGATGAGACCAACATCTATCTTCTTTCCATAAGCTAAGGCATAGCCTATTTGCAGTGCAGGAGTGCTGATTTGGTCATAGCTAGATTTTCTTGTAGTGAAGACTTGAAGAAGTGCAGCAAACACATAACTTCATTCCTTCCTCAAATGCTTCCTGTTCAAGTGCCCAAGACTGATTCTGTCTGCATATTTGATGAAGTCAAAGAAGTCTTCCAATTCAGTATTTGTAGCAAGTGGGTCATACACCTTTCCTTTGGTACCCATCCCAAGTGCCTCATTCATATCCTCTGTGGTGATAGTGAGATTTTTATCTTGAATCTTGCAGTAGATGATGTATGAGGATATTGCAGAGTCAAGAGCCACCACCTTCACTATAGCAGACTGCCAAAACTGTTCTAGAATGTCGAGATACAGAGTTGGGTTAACAGATAGAGCATTCTTGATGTACGATTCAGACATCCACTTCACAAAGCACTTGAAATTGGCGTTGGGTGCTTCAACATCACTAGTTAGAGCAATGAAATTGGTGTTGAACTTTACTGTTGCCATTTGTGTGAGAGAGAGAGAGAAGAAATCAAAGGTTGAAGAAGAAATTTAGATTTTGCAGTTAGGGTTTCAGAGGTTTTGGGAGTTTGGATGCTTGAGAAATCGAATGAAATGAATCGAATAGATGTATGTCGATTAGATGTATGTTCTGTATCGACAAGTCAGGCATTCGAGAAGTAGAAAACAACTATTCGAGAAGTCAAGAAAGGCTTATTCGATAACTCAAGCAGGTTGTAGCTCACAGCTGGCAGTTATCTAACTTAGAAATAAATCTAAATTAGGTAAAATATGTTTTTATGAGTAATTCTGAATTTGAATAAAAAATCCAAAATCGGTTAAAATTCAGCGAGAAATCAGCCTTTTCAAATGATTCGAGAACTCAAATATAGTATTCGAGAACTCAGTCAATCGAGAACTAAAACACTATATTCGAGAAGTCAAGGAAACCTCTATTCGAGAACTCTAAAAGACTCTATTCGAGAACTCGAGAGTGCTCTAAAGAGACTTGTTAGAGATGTCGAATAGTGAATCACTTGAGAAGTCTGACTTGTCGAATTATACTCATAGAAACTCAATTTTCACTATCTTTTAAAATTTACCAGCCATATTCATTGAAGAATATTCTAGTAAATTAAACAATGATTTTCTCAAAATTTCATAGAAATTTCAAGTTAACAAAAATATGATTTTCCAACATATGCAACAGATTTGAAATATTTATAAATCATATTTCAACCAACACTTACTCCAAGAATATTTAGAATTTAGATAAAGTAAGTGTTTACTGCTGCAACAATCTAGATGCTGTATTCACTTAGCCAGAATCTGAAGAATTCGGCATTCCATTCTCACTAACCAACCTTGTGAAGGTGGCTTCATCTAATGGCTTAGTGAATATATCAGCTAGTTGTTTATCTGTAGAAACATAATGCAACTCAATAGTTCCATTAGTTGCATGTTCCCTTATGAAATGATATCTGATGTCAATGTGCTTTGTCCTAGAATGATTGACAGGATTGGCAACTATAGAGATTGCACTTGTGTTGTCACACATGATTGGAATTCTTTCCAACACAAGTCCATAATCTCTAAATTGATTTCTAATCCAAAGCACTTGAGCACAGCAACTTCCAGCAGCTATGTATTCAGCTTCAGCTGTAGAAGTTGACACAGATTGTTGTTTCTTGCTATACCAAGAGACTAACCTTTGTCCAAGAAACTGGCAGCTACCTGAGGTGCTTTTCCTATCCACTCTGCATCCAGCATAATCAGCATCAGAATAACCAACTAGATTGAACCCTGTGTCCTTAGGGTACCATAGTCCCAAGTTTGGAGTGCCCTTCAGATATCTAAAGATCCTTTTTATAGCAATCAAATGTGATTCTTTTGGATTTGATTGAAACCTTGCACACAAGCATGTAGCAAACATGATGTCTGGCCTACTTGCAGTGAGATAGAGTAGAGAACCAACCATGCCTCTGTAGACTGAGATATCTACCTTCTTGCCTTTAGCATCTTCATCTAATTTAGTGGCAGTGGCCATGGGTGTCTTTGTAGGTGAGCAGTCTTCCAAGTCAAACTTCTTCAATAAATCCTTGATATACTTAGTCTGACTGATAAAGATACCATCCTTCCTTTGACTGACTTGCAACCCAAGAAAGAATGTCAACTCTCCCATCATACTCATCTCATATCTGCTCTGCATGAGTTTAAAAAATTTCTCACACAGCTTCTCATTTGTAGAACCAAAAATGATATCATCCACATAGATCTGAACTAAGATAAGATCATCACCATGCTTCTTGTAAAACAATGTCTTGTCCAGTGTGCCTCTAGTGAATTGATTCTCAAGAAGAAATTGTGATAAAGTATCACACCATGCTCTTGGAGCCTGCTTAAGTCCATACAATGCCTTAAGCAATCTGTAGACAAATTCTGGGAAGTGTGGATCCTCAAAACCAGGTGGTTGTTGCACATAGACTTCTTCTTCCAACTCTCCATTCAGAAATGCACTCTTGACATCCATTTGATACACTTTAAAGTTTGAATGAGCAGCAAATGCCAAGAATATTCTGATGGCTTCCAATCTAGCAACAGGAGCAAATGTCTCATCATAATCAATGCCTTCCTGTTGAGAGTATCCTTTTGCAACCAACCTTGCTTTGTTTCTTATAATTACACCATCTTCATCCATCTTATTCTTTAGAACCCATTTTGTTCCAACAATGGTTCTGTTCTTTGGTGCATGCACAAGTTCCCATACTTTGTTCCTTTCAAATTGATTCAGCTCCTCTTGCATAGCAATAATCCAATCTGGATCCAACAGTGCATCATCAAGTTTCTTAGGCTCAACTTGTGATAGAAAACAGCCATAAAGGCACTCATTCTGAGTTGCTCTCCTAGTCCTTACTCCTGCATTAGGATCTCCAATAATATGCTCCGCAGTGTGTGATCTATCCCATTTCCTTGAGTGCTCAGCCTGATTTCTCATTCTTGATGTTGCTTCATCATCCACATCATGGTCATTCTCATTTCCTCCCCCTGTGAAGTTGCCACTACTCATAGGTGTGTCTTGGATGCTTGTTCCTTCACTATTGATTGGCACAAATTCTTCTCTTGTATCATCATTCACTTGAGTTAGTTGAACTCGAGTTTCAACTTCAATTTCAGTCTCTTCATCAGAATCACCTAGATTATCAAACTTCAATGGATCTTTATCTTCATCATTGGCTTCTTCTAGTCCAGGTAGTTTGCTGTCATCAAATGTCACATCTGTGCTTTCCATAACTTTCTTTTGACTGATGACATAAACCTTGTATGCAATTCTTTCCATAGAGTAGCCAAGAAAAATTCCTTCAAACGCTTTTGCATCAAATTTTCCAACATATTCAGAATTATCCTTCAATACAAAGCATTTGCTTCCAAAAGTATGAACATACTTTAGAGTAGGCTTCTTTCCAGTCATCAAGTTATAAGGTTTCTTTCCAGTGTTTTTGTTGATGAGGGTTCTATTCTGGATATAGCGTGCAGTGCTCACAGCCTCAGCCCAAAAACATGTAGGCATTTTTGCATCAAGTAACATTGTTCTAGCAGCCTCAATTAGAGTTCTATTCTTCCTCTCAACAACTCCATTTTGTTGTGGAGTCCTTGGAGCTGAGAATTGCTGAGAAATACCATTCTCTTTACAGAATGATTCAAGTTTGACATTTTTGAACTCTGTTCCATTATCACTTCTCAGTGCAATCACACTTGCATTTTTGGCCTTTGCTTCCTTGTCAACTTTCTTTATATGCTCAATGATTACTTGTGGAGCCTCATCTTTTGATGCTAGAAATTCCACCCATGTATACCTTGAAAATCATCAACCATCACCAAGGCATACTTCTTTCTTCCTAGTGACATAATATTGACAGGCCCAAACAAATCCATATGAATGAGTTGTAGGGGCTTGGTTATAGATGTCACTGTCTTTGTCTTGTGGCTTGATCTTTTCATCTTTCCTTTTTGACAAGCCTCACACACTCCTTCTTGACAGAATTCAAGTGTGGGCATGCCTCTCACTAACTCTCTTTTGACTAGAGAGTTAATGGCTTTGAAGTTCAGGTGTGATAGTTTCTTGTGCCACAGCCAACAATCTTCATTTGATGCTTTTGAGTAAAAGCAACAAATTTTATCCTTGTTTGCAGAATCCATATTGGCTACAAACAAGCTTCCCTTCCTTACTCCAGATAGAGCAAAATCACCAGTCTTCTTGTGGGTGATCAAACATTCATCTTTGTCAAAATCCACCTTGAATCCCCTATCAGTAAACTGACCAACACTTAGCATATTATGCTTGAGCCCCTTGACTAGTGCTACATCTTCAATGATGACATTACCAACTTTCAACTTGCCATATCCCAATGTGTTACCCATGCTGTCATCTCCAAAAGCAACCATTGGGCCAGCCTTTTCCTCATATTATGATAGTAGGGCCATATCACCAGTCATATGATTTGAGCATCCACTGTCCAAAATCCACATGACCTTCTTTTCACTTTCTTTGCCCTGCAAACACAAAGGTATTACTTCTCCTTTGGTACCCAAACAAGTTTGGGTCCATGTGACTTAGAAACAGTTTTATCATAAACAACATGCTTGTCAACTTTCTTGGCATTAGTCTTCTTGTCACTGTTAGAAGTCTTAGAACTTGAGGTTTCAGACTTAGGTGATAGAGGTACCTTCCTAGCTTTAGGAGGACTCGAAGACTTTGACCTGGTGTAGTGTGTGTGAGAATTGTGACTGATACAACCATCAATGAATTGCCTTCTCAGATTGAAACAACTAGTCATAACATTCATATTGCATGGCATACAGTCAAATTTATCACAAAATGGTGCATCTCTATGTCTTAGAGGCACAGAACAATCATAGAAAGGTTTGGACACACTACCAACAGGTTTCTTGCATGCATGAGTTAAATGATTGGTACTGAAACAGTTCTGACAAGTTTTCCTAGGGGCATTAGGCATATAAGCATAATTGTTATCCTTGTTAATCCCTAACTTGCCATTTCTGTTCTGTTTCTTCTTAGTCACTTTCTTTTCTGATTCACTCTTCCCAGCTGAAACAAACTTAACAAACTTCTTAGGTCTTGGCCTATCAACTCCTGGCTCCTTGGTCTTTGACTTGACACTCTCACTCTTGGAGGATGCTTGTTGTTCACTGGATTGTGCCTCATCCTCATCATTCAACATTTGTTTGATGAGTAAGGCATCCTCATCAATTTCAAATGTTGATTCCTTAAAAATTGGATTTTCAGTCTTTTTCAAAATGTGAGGCACTTTCTCATGAACAGTTGTGTCCTCTTCAATGACAACATAGCCTTTCCTCTGTCTGAGAGAGTCATAGTCAAGTCCAATAGCTGCTTTGGGTTTAGCCTGAATTTTCTCACAGTAGGATTGTACTAGACCAGATGAATTCTTAAATGTTTTCAGTTTGAATTCATTTTCAGCTAATTCATCCCTAAGAGCTTTTTCAACTTGACTAGCACATAGAACCTTGTTCTACAAATATTCAACTTCTTTCTTAAGGTTTTCTATCTGCATAGCAGTTAGCTCAAGTTCCTCATTCTTTTTGGTTAACATTTCATTTCTAGTAGACAGTTTAGCAATCTCTTCATTAGCAGCAGTCATACTAGTATGAATGTTAAACATCTCAACAGATAGTTGTTCAATCATGCATTTATACTCTGAAACAGACATGTCTATAGTAGTGAGAGATGGTACCTGAGGGTCTGATGGAGATGTGTCATCCTTGGAATTGGCCATCAAGGCATAATTGCAGAATTCTTGCTCCTCTCCATCACTGTCAGAATCATCCCAACACTTCCCTTCAGCTATGTAGGCCTTACCTTGTGTTTGCTTTTTCAGAAGGGCCTCATACTTAGCTTCAAGCTCAAGATAGTCTCTATCCTTCTTTTTAGGCTTTTTGCATTCACTGGCAAAATGCCCTAGGTCATTGCATCTATAGCACCTTACAGATGACCTATCCACATGGCTGGTTTTAAACTTATTCTTGTTTGGTTTCATAATTGCCTTGCTTTTGTTGAATGAATGGTTTTGGGTTTTGGGTTTGAAGGGTTGATTCCTTTTGAATCTGATGTTTGGAAATTTTCTGGCCATGAAAGCATATGAAGTGTTTTCCATCCCATCTAGTTCTTCAAGAGTGTAGAACTCTTCTTCCTCCTTCTCCTCAACAGGTTCACTTACCTCAGGTTCAGTTTCTTCCTCTTCTACTACCTCCTCTATCCTTAACTGACTTGTAGATGCTTCCAGGTCTTGAATAAATTTGTTCACAATCAGGGCACATGATGTGTTTACCATTCTACCTTGATTGGCTTTGATAGCCCTTTTCTGAAGCAACTCAAGCTCATGAGTTTTCAAAACTCCATAGAGCACATTATATGTAACTTTGTTCAAATCTCTTTCCCTCAAAGAAATGACCCTTTGCTCTAGATGGTTTGGTGAGGATAGCAGAAACTTCATGTTTAACTCCTTGGTACTGTAAACCTTGCCATTCATCTGCAACTCAGTAACTAGCTTGTGAAATCTCTCAAACATCTCAGTAATGCTTTCCTTGGACTGTGCCATGAAAGCTTCATACTGTGTGACCAGTATCTGTTTCTTGTTTTCCTTAACCTCATCAGTTCCTTCACACAACACCTCAATGTGATCCCACATTTCTTTGGCAGATGTACATGATGCAATGTTTGCAAACATTGACATGTCCATGGAATCAATGATAAGCAACATGAGGTGGCTGTCAAGAGCAACCTTCTCCCTTTCTGATTCTGTCCATTTTGATGGATCCTTGGCCTCATAAGATCTTGGGATAGTTGTGGTTCCAACAGTCTTCTCTGGTATCTCTTGTTGTGGAACAAAAGGACCATTCTTGAGAATCTCAGGATACAAAGGATGAGAGGCTTTGATGAACAACATCATCTTTATCTTCTAGAGGTTGTAATTCTCTTTGTCAAACTTAGGGACCTTCACCGTTCCTGTAGTCTTTGGTGTATTCGAACTCATGATCGTTTTTCTGTTTTTGAATAAACAGCCCGCTCTGATACCACTTGTTGAGTATTGAATACGGTAAAAGAATACAGAGGGGGGGTGAATGGATTCTTGAACTTTTCTTTGGCTGGAGTCTATGTAGCAAATAAGTGTTTGTGTGTGCAGAATTGAAGGTGCGGATAAAGAACAACACAAGACACAGTTTCACTTTAATCTAATGTATTATTAGATAAAGGTTGCTACAATCTGTGAATACAAATGATAGTATTCTCAGCTTCGTTTTTCTCAGAGAGATACAGCTTAGTGTATGAAAAACTTGACTCACAAAGTTACAAAGTTAATTGACTAAGGAAGTGAGGCTGTATCCTTATTAAACATGGATACACCCTACTCACTACAAACAAGGTAGCTGAACAAATTACTTTCTAGTTTGTCTATCCTTTTTGAGTAAGTGTCCAAACGGTTACAGATTTGACTTTGCAAAGCCTGTTCAGATCCACTTCTTTAGCCCCTTGTCTCTTCTATATCTCTCCAAGCTTCCTTGTAGGCTTTCCAGAGCACGTTACAGATTGTGGTCCATAAAGTGCATTGGCTTGTTGCAGATTTCTGACTTGTACAATTTCTTCAGTATTTTGTCTCCAAGAATGTATTCGAGAAGTGACTAAGTAGTTAATTCGAGAACTAGAATTGACTTGATCGATAACTCTGAGTTCTCGAACACTGTTATATTGACATATCGAATTACTTCTCGAATAGCTCTTTCCTTCAGGATTCCTTGAGTTGTCGAATAGAACACTTGACTTGTCGAATCCTTGAGATATCGAATAGCTTTCTGAGTCCTTGAGATATTGAATGGAACTTTGACTTGTTGACTCCTTGAGAACTCGAATACTACTTTGACTTGTTGACTTCCTGAGTTCTCGAATAGAGTACATAGACATATCGAATCTCTGAGATATCGAATGAGATATCGAACAGTGTATTCAGAGATATCGAATAGTGTCGTGAGATATCGAATCCCTGACTTCTCGAATGCTTGACTTCTCGAATAGACAAATATACTTCTCGAATTGGTACTTAGGTAAATTCTTCATTTCTTCAAATCCCAACTATGATTATTTGACAGTCTTTATCTTCTTGCTTGAGGCATGAACCTTGGAACTTCTTTCAAGCATTATTCTAGACTCTATAAGTACAGTTACACAACTAGGATTTGATGCCTACTACAAGTATAATACAAACAGAAACTCTACAACTAGAGGTTCCCTCAGTTAAGAGGTCATGTAAGTAATGCAAAATATTACAAACAATTAGGCTTGTTATTAGATGTATACAGGCATACCTCTGTGACTAACAAGTACCATTGTCACTTCTCAGATATTGAACTTGCGCATTGGGGGTTCTTTCAAGAACTCTTATGTGATCAATGATTTCTTGAGCAGCTTCATCCTTTGTCTCTAAAAACTTCACCCAAGTGTACCTTGAGTAGTCATCCACCATTACCAGGGCATATCTCTTCCTTGCAAGAGATTGAACATTTACTGGACCAAACAAATCCATGTGAATTAATTTGAGTTGCTCAATGTTGGTATTCACTTGCTTTGATTTGGGCACAGATCTGTTCAATTTGCCCATTTGACAATCCTCACATAGTCCTTCTTGACAGAATTCCTGTTGAGGTAGTCCTCTCACTAAATCCTTCTTCATCAGAATATTCATATTCTTGAAATTGAGATGTGAGAGCTTCTTGTGCCAAAGCATGCTTTCACCAACTGATGCTTTACTGTAAAAATAGTAAGCCTTGTCTTTATTGACAGAATTTAAATCTGCAACAAACAAGCTTCCTTTTCTGACTCCTTTCAAAGAGAGGCTTCGATCTTTCTTGTGATAGATATCACAAACCATCATATCAAAATCAACCTTGAATCCCCTATCACTGAATTGGCTGACACTGAGTAGGTTATGCTTCAATCCATCAACAAGAGCAATATCTTCAATGACAACATTTCCAATTTCCAAACAGCCATATCCCACAGTGTAACCTTTGTTGTTGTCTCCAAAAGTTATGATTGGGCCGGCTTTTTCCACAAAATGTGATAGCAGGGCTATATCACCAGTCATGTGCCTGGAGCATCCACTGTCGATGATCCACATGACCTGCTTCTGTTTCTTGCCCTGCAAAACAGATGATTTTAATTTGCATCTGGTACCCAAACTCTGTTGGGTCCTGCAGTTATAGCATCATTGTTCATATAATTTTGTTTCACATTTAAATCGATACTAGAATCCTCCTGTCTGACTTCTTTTACTGTCCACTTGGTTCTAGAGTTAGACTTAGTCTTTCTCTTGGTGGAAGCTGCCTTTTTACCAACATAGGCAGGCACAGAAGTCTCAGCAGTTTCTAAATAGGAGCATCTTTCAGTAGACAGAATAGGTAGATTGAAGCAAGTACTCATAACAACAATTTTGCATGGCATACAGTCAATGTTATTACAGACATCCATACTTCTTTGCATAATGGGGGTTCTATGTAAGTTACCACTAACATTGGATGCATTAACCTTATCCTGTTTGGGTTTCTTACAAACAAATGTTAAATGATGAGATGATCCACAATTATTGCAAAGCTTCCTAGGGGCATCCTTAACATGACTATATCCATTCTTCTTATCAATCCCTAACTTACCATTCCTATTCTTAGGCTTGTAGGCATTTGCTTTTACAGTATATTCTGAAGTTGCTGTCGAGCCACCCTTGACAGTACCTTTCTTTGCCTCTGTTGTGACAGCAGGTTTGAAAGTTGCTGTCTTGGGTTCTCTCTTGACAGTATCTTTTGAAGTTTATGTCTCATCCTTGTTGTCAGCTACTTTAGAACATTCTGTCTGATTGTTTGGTAGAGTTTCTGTCATAGGGAACTTGACACTATCATTTCCTTTGCTCAGTGTGCTATCAATGCACTCATCTTCATCAAGTAGCTCTTGTTTGATGAACAAGGAGTATTCATCAAAATCAGCTTGAAGATTTTTAAAAATCGGATTGTTAACTCTTTTGAGAATTTGAGGTTTGACAGCATCACTATCATCAAGAACAATTGCCTTTCCATGCCTTCTACCATACTCGAAACCTATTCCTACCTTTTGATTCTCAGTGTGATTATCATGATATTCCTGGACTAACCTAGAAGAGTTTCTAAAAGCTTTGAGTTTAAACTCGTTTTCTGTAATTTGACTCCTGAGAAAATCTTCTATTTCCTTAGCACAGATAATATCATTCTTCAATCTAGCATTCTCTTGAGCTAATGAATCTAGGGGACTGGTTCTTAGCAACAACATTTCATTTTCAGATTTGAGAGTTTCATTCTGTTTAGTTAACTTAGCAATTTCTTCATGAGCAGCAGATAGACTAACATGAATGTTGAACATCTCAGCACTTAAATCCTCAATGGTATGCTTATACTCAGTTTTAGACATATCAAGTAAGACTAGAGATGGTACCTGATTTGATGAACTTGAAGCTTCTTCATCAGATTTAGCCATGAGGGCTAAGTTCACAAACTCCTCTTTTTCTTCATCTTCAGAATCATCCCAGCATTTTCCTTCAGCCACATAGGCTTTCCCTTGATTCCTCTTAAACTGATTTCTAGATCCCTTTCCTTGATTCTGTCTTGGTCTTCTGCACTCAGCAGCAAAATGACCTAGCTCATTACAGTTGTAACATCTGAACTTCGACCTATCCACCAACCCTGTCTTGTATCCTCCTCTTGTGGCTCCACCAGTGGGCTTTGAAAAACTTCCCTTGTTGAATTTAGATGATTGACCCTGTGGCTTGTATGACTTGTCCCTTCTGAACTTGATATTCTTGAATCTCTTAGCCATATAAGCCATGGTTGGATTATCCATGCTTTCAATCTCTTCTACTGTGTAGAAGTCTTCATCTTCAACATCTTTCAGCTGCAGAACCACCTTCTCCTCGTCATCCAACACTTCTTCAATCTTCAAAGATGGCATCTGTGTTGGTTGTGAACTTTGTGATGGTTCACTTGGACAAGCTACTTGTGGCACATGCGCTATGAGGGCTCCTGACATGTTTGCTAACTTTCCTTTGGTTCCAGTTTGAATAGCTCTCTTTTGAAAAAACTCGAGTTCGTATGATTTGAGCACACCATAGAGAGTTTCAAGAGAGACATCATGTTAACTCGAATAACTTATAGAAGGGGGGGTTGAATACAAGTTATATAATCGTGTCTGATTTTTGCTTGATTATATAAACAAGAATAAATGAATGAATCAAATTGTTTGTTTTAATAAGATCACATACAAACTCTACTAAAGGTGTACAAATACCTTTAGCAGCTGCTGACAAAATAAAACTCTCTCTCTGTTTGTTTCGAACTCTCGAATACAAACCTTATACAGAGCTACGCACATTCACACCTCGAACTCACTTTTATTCGCTCTTTTTACAATGATATAGAGAGAGTATTTATAATGCTACCTATCAACTAATAACAGAAAGATAATCTATACATGACAATGTTCTGCCGTCCAGTTGATAGTTTCCATCAATAGAAAATTCTTTCCTTCATAAAATCTTCTTGCTTGTTCCTCAAACAAAGATCCTGTTTTATAGCACTTGCTAGTTTCTGTAGCATCCATAATGACATCATTAGTAACATGACTGATATCAGGATTCCTTCTTGCATCAGGATCTGACCATTCCATTAGTACTTGATCAGTATTTGACTTGACGTATCAGGATTCAATCTCAGTTCCTGACATGTAGTACTCGATGCACTATTCATTCCTGACTAAACTTTATAGATAACTGTCTAACACATATTTCCTATACAAAGTGCTAAATCCTTATAAATTAGGATATACAAGAAGTATAAGTAAAATTCTATTCTTAACATCACAACTCATGAATTATTCCTAACAATCTCCCATATTTATGCTTTAAGATCTGAAGCATAAATCTGAGTTGTTGATGTCAAAACATATAACAATACAATCAGAATAGAATTTATGAATTCAAAAATCATGAAGTTAAGTACCTCCTTCTTCAGATATAGACATAGTATCCAGTACTTAGAAGAAAGAATTCAACTATTTGATGCTTCTTTTCCTTTACCACTTCCCTGATAAGATTCACCTATGTCATCCTTAGTTCTTCTTTTATTTCTCCCAGTCTATTTATCTCCTCCCTCAGTTTGTTGCCTTTGAACTGTTTTTATCTCCCCCTTTTTGACATCGGCAACATTAATTCCAAGAGATTCAGTAACAGAACAAATGAGATTCATCAGAAATACTTGATTTTCCATAATAGTGACTTGGTTATCTTCAAGTGTTTGAAGTCTTGATTGAATTTCAACTTGAGATTTCTGAATGTCTTGTAAAACTTCAGAATTGACTTCAATGTTGGAAGTGTTTGGAATATCTTCAGATTCAAGTCTTGTAGAAGAAGTTGCCTGTGTAGAATGATATTCAAGTAATAAAACTCGATTAGAGTTACAAACATCTTCATCTTTCTAATCTGAAGCTGCAATATGATCATCTTGTCTTTCACCAGTATTCTGTGTACTAACATCTACAAAACCTGACTCCTCCTTAGATTGATCAGATACTGTTGATGTCTCAATTCTTGCTGATATTGGTAGTACAAACAAAGGAATACTAGGATCATTAGGAATATCTTCTGGTACTGATGGTGTAGAAGTTTGTCTTAGCCTTTCACCTCTTCTGTTTATAATTCCGGCAAGCCTTTCTTTTTGCTTCTGAGCTTTCACTTCTGGCTTTGAGTTGTGCTTTGCTAAGTCATTCTTCTTATACATCTTGATAAAAGAATAAGTACCAGCATCCATACCAAGATTGTTAGACCAAGATTCAGGAAAAACCTGATCCGAAATCAAACGATGGTGGTTTCCTAATTTTCTCTCCCTCACTATGGAGTTGATCATCCATACCCTCATTCTCACTTTGACCATCTAAAGTCAACACTCTTTCTACCTCTCCTTTTGCCTGGTCAGGAGCCAGCCTCTTTGATTATGGATCAATATTCATCTTTTCAATTGTGTCACTCAAATTTGGATAAGTGCTCTCATGACCTACAGAAAAATAGAGTTTAGGAGAAGTTTTTATACCTGAACTCACATGGAGAGAGGGTTCTTCATATGGCAAGGGGCTTGAGGTTTTATCCAAGGAGTGAGCTGCTATAATCTCTAAACCCTTACAATCATCTTCTTTCCTTTCAGAGACTACAGGCTCTAGTATACCACTTTCAGATTTTCTACTAGACTCTGATGTCTTCAGTAATACTTTATTAGACACCATAGTTAGTATGTCACCGTCTTTAAGTGTTGTTTGCTGAGACTCACCCTCAAGGTGGATAGACTCTGACTGAATAATATCTGTTTGATCTTCAAGAAAATCAGTCAAAGTTATTCCTCCCATATCATAGGATTTCTCACTTGCAATTTCAGTCATCACAGAAGACCTTTCAACATCATCTATCACAGCTCCTGAGTCATCCAACCTCTGACTAGATGGTTCTTGTGTTGCAGTGACTGTGATCTGATCTTTCCTACTATCCACCACTGGTGCAATAGTATCTTCTGTTGACTGCATTCCACTATCTACTCCCTCCAGTTGTTCACCTTGAGCTGAAGCATCTTCAATAATGACATCCTTGTCAAATAAATATGCATGAAGTGATTGAAGTGCAACATGCTTCGAGAGTCCAAATTTCTTGACTAATTGTCTTCTGACAGTTACATAGAAATACATCTTCATTAAGTCAAGTCTTTGATCTAGAAGTCCATATTCATCTGGAAATAAAAGTTTTGGTACTCTTTCAACCAGAAAATCTAGAACAGGCCTGGATAGCTTCACTTTGATAGAAATAACTCCCATAGCCAGTCTGTACGATAATGTAGTTTTCCATAAAGAATCAATATCCAGATCTCTATTGTTATTTGCTGACTTGATTGTTGCTTTATTTGTAGATACCTGCATGATATTAGTTGGACTAGACTCTGTGTAAGTGACAAGTGAATCTTTCTCCTTGTTCTCCTAGTATAGTGAGCAAAAGATTTATCCTGAGAAGACTCAAGAGGTGTAGACACAGAATTGATCTTGGGATGAGATCCTTTTCAATAGACACAGTCTTTTGAGAGACAAAATCCAGTAGCTGTTTTCCCTTTTTAAGTACTACAGCCTTTTGAGAGACTGCAGCCTGGCTGTGACTAGGTGCTTCATCTCTTTGTCCTAGCTTAGAAAGTTGAATTGCAGCCTTCAATTCTTCTCTCTCAGTAAGAGATATATTATCATCATCTTCACTAGAACTACAACTACTACTTGACACAACAAATCTTCTCTTCCTTACAACTGATGTCTTTTGAGAAACACCAGAGGTTGGTTTCTTTGAAACAATAGGCTGTGGATTAAAACGTTATTCTTGATTTGTTTTAGAGACTATAATGTTTTGGGCTACTTGGGTAGACACAGGTGGGTTCTCCTCCAAATGAGATTCCTGAGTCATTTCACCACAAAAGAAAGAAGAATTGTAGGGAGTAGGAAGATGAGTTTTAAGAATTACCTGAACATGATGTGGATAATGAATTACAGGTATTTCATCTAGATTCTTTTCATTGTCCTTCTTTGTAATGTTAGAGAAAATTCTCTTTTGATGTACATAAGAAGAAACACAATGTTCTCTACCAAATCTAGCTTCAACATCAGGAATAAAATGGTTAATAAACATTTGCATAAATCTATGATAATAAACCATTTTCCTGTTTTGATCTCTTGACCCAAGTTTAATACACATCTGACTTAAGATAATGTGACCAATGTTAATTACTCTGTCATAAAGCAAACCATAAGCAATATGTGAAGTAACAGAAGTAATTTGCTGAAAAGAACTACATTTGCTAGTAAAACATTTAGCAATTTGATCAAAGAAGAAAGACCATATCTTCCTAAGAAAAGATCTATTTAACTGGCTCATGTTATCTAGAGGTCCACTATAACCTAATGCAGACAACATAGTTCTTACATCATCATCAGATGGTTCACTTGCATAATTATCAGTAACAGGTAAGCGAAGTACTGAATTAACAATAGATTCAGTAATATCATAAGTATCTTGTCCTAAGTGGAGAACAATCTTACCTGATTGACTCTGAGTAGAATCAATTACCTCAGCATTCTCCCAAGCTTGTGAAACAGCAGCTTGATTTATTTCTGGAGATGCTGACAATGCATAATGCAAAGGTCCAATAGCCATAAAATCCATCACAGGATGAAAATCAGCTGATACTCCTTTCTTGCTGGTGATTGCTGTAACATGATTATTCATCATAAAATCAAAGTCACCAAACTTGAAAGCTACTGATTTAGGTAGACTTCTTTGAGCTGCCATTTTTGATCTGAAAAGAACTTGAGAAATCTTGAAATTGATTAGATATTTTGAGCACTTAATGAATGTTTTTGCCTTAAGAAATACTAATTAGAAGTTAGCAATAAACAATCAGAGTCTCAAAATAAAGATATATTCAAAAATCCTTCAGACCCACTAACCCACGTTGACACGTAGGTTGACAGGTGTCAGTCCCTGAAAAATGCAGTTTACCCACGATTTTTGGAAAATAAAATCCAAAATTGATTTCTATTAAATAAATCAGGGTAAATCAAAATAAAATCAATACTGATCAGCTTCATTTTCTGATGTGATCTTTTTCACCAAGATAATCACAACTCTGAATGTGATTAAAAATAATAAAAATAATCATCAATCCTGATGAAATCACTTTCGTTTTACTGATCACTATCATTCTGATTCCAAAGATTAAATGGAGTTCCACGTGGCAATTTTAGAATTTAACCTGAAAAGAACATCAATAATCTAAACAAAAAAAAAATCTTGTTAGATTGTCAAAAATATCTTGGAAATATGAAAGGACCAGTCATACGTATATACGCCAATACATTGTACATTAAAAATGACTGTTCAGCTTCTCACTCTTTCCTTTATAAACCCTTAATGTCTTTTGCCTTTCTTAACTCCAAAAACACACAAAACCTCTCTGTAAATACAGAGCTTCCACAAAATACAATGACCTTCAATCCAATCTTTCGATTTCTCACAGATGATGAACACCAAAGATTCAATATTCGTCTCTCTGAAGAGATGACTTTTCTCATCGTTTTAGACATGATTGGAGTAGATCCATATAATGTCCAGAACCTTTTCTTAGAACATCCATCTGTTGGATATAATCACCCTCTAACCTCCTCAAAACTTGAGGATGAAGAATTTGGCCGAGAGTCTGAGGTTGATCTTGATGGAGATGCTATACATTCAAGTCAGCTACTCTCATTCAAGTCACCCAGACAAGGAATCCAGGAGAAATCATCAAGGTGACTCTTGAGATGCTCCTTGTCCTGAAGTAGATATTTGAAGTCTAAGAACAGCAACAACTTTAGACAAGAATAGAATTATTAGTGGAAATTAGACAAAAAGATATTTGTATTTCATTTCCATGTATGTAATGCTTTCAATTAATGAAAATACAATTTCTTATTATCTACTTGTCTGTTGTTCCCTGTTTATCAAATGATCTGACTAATGGTATAAATTATCATTATGCACATATTAAAACTTGCTGGCATAAACTTAACACATCTCAGAATTAGATTACTACACAAAGTAAACGTCAGGATCTGAAACAATTTTCACAATCCTGATACTGACACAATACTGATGACGTCAGCATCCTGATAACAATTCTAATCCTGATGATTATTAACAAGTCTATCATACTGAAATTTATCAAAGTATAATGTTACAGCTTAAGCATTTAACAATCAAATATAGATCCTGACAGAAATATCAAGTCTATAAGCTGAAAACAACATACCTTGCTACTTTTGCAGATGTTAAAGATCTAGAAATTTAACATTCCTAACTCACTAACTAATCTATTGAATGTAGTCTCATCAAGTGGTTTAGTTAGAATATCTGCAAGTTGTTTGTCAGTAGGAACAAAATGAAGTTCCACAGTACCATTCTCAATATGTTCTCTAATAAAATGATACCTGACATCAATGTGCTTAGTCCTTGAATGTCGAACTGGATTTTCTACAATTTTGATAGCACTAGTATTATCACAAAACATAGGAATATTACTAAGTGTCATACCATAATCCATCAACTGATTTCTTATCCAAAGGAGCTGTGCACAACAACTGCCTGCTGCTATGTACTCAGCTTCTGTATTTGAGGTTGAGACAGATTGTTGCTTCTTGCTTGCCCAAGAAATCAATCTGTTTCCCAAGAATTGACATGTACCTGTAGTGCTTTTCCTGTCTATCTTACACCCTGCATAATCAGAGTCTGAATAGCCAATTAGGAAGAAATCAGATTCTCTAGGATACCACAAACCAAGATTTGGAGTTCCTTTGAGATATCTAAAAATTCTCTTCACAGCAATTAAATGAGATTCCTTAGGATCACTTTGGAATCTAGCACATAAACAGGTAGAAAACATTATATCTGGTCTACTTGCAGTTAGATATAACAATGAGCCTATCATGCCTCTATAACTAGTATTATCCACACTCTTTCCCTTAGGATCAGAGTCTAGTTTAGTGGTTGTTGCCATGGGTGTTTTTGCAACTGCACAGTCTTGAAAGTCAAACCTTCTTAAAAGATCTTTGATATACTTTGACTGATTAATGAAAATACCAGTCTCAGTCTGTTTGACCTGCAAGCCTAAGAAATAATTTAATTCACCCATCATGCTCATCTGATACTTAGACTGTATAAGCTTGCTAAACTTAGAACACAACTTTTCATTAGTAGAGCCAAATATGATATCATCAACATAAACTTGAACTAAAAGCAATTCACCTTTTATCCTTCTAAAGAATAGAGTTTTGTCAATTGTACCTCTTATGAAGCCATTTTTAAGAAGAAATTTAGACAAAGTCTCATACCATGCTCTTGGTGTCTGCTTTAGTCCATAGAGTGCTTTGTCAAGTTTGTAGACATGATTTGGAAACTTTGGATCAACAAATCCAGGTGGCTGTTCCACATACACTTCCTCATCAAGTTTGCCATTTAGAAAAGCACTCTTTACATCCATCTGGTATACCTTGAATTTTGAATGAGCTACAAATGCAAGAAACATTCTGATTGCTTCCAATCTTGCTACAGGTACAAAGGTTTCATCATAATCAATGCCTTCTTCCTGAGAGTAACCCTTGGCCACCAGTCTTGCTTTATTTCTTACAATCATACCAGATTTATCTAGCTTGTTTCTGAAAACCCATTTTGCACCAACAATAGATCTATCTTTAGGTCTTGGTACCAGTTTCCAGACTTTGTTTCTCTCAAACTCATTTAACTCCTCATGCATTGCAATTACCCAATCAGGATCCTGTAAGGCTTCTTCAACCTTCTTAGGTTCATTTTTTGAGAGAAAGCAACTATACAAGCATTCATTTTGAATTGATCTTCTAGTTCGAACACCACTATTTGGATCACCAATAATCAAATCTTCAGTATGATCCTTTGTCCATTTTCTAATAGGTGGTTGTTATGCTGAACTCACGCAAGCGTACGTGGTCACAAGTAATATATAAGGTTAAGTCCAAATTCGTTCCCACAGGGATCAAGTTATGGTTCTATTCAGTAAATATGCCTATGCAACAATGTATGGTTATTATGCACTGCTAAGAAAAATAACAAATATGGGTTTGATTACCTAAATTAAACTAAAGTGCAAATTATTAAACTAAGAATTAAACAATTAACGAGAATTAAAATCGAATTACTTATATGCGAATAAACATGGAATCCTAGTTTCATCATCTACTTCACTTAGAGTTGCAGCCTTTAATTAAAACATGCGATGGTTTTGATATCTGATCGAATAACACGAAAAGAGTAAAAGTTACCTCTCGGTATACTAGTACTAATCTACGCATACATCCACAAAAGAGATAGAAGATGAATAGGCACCTATTATGTTTAGACCCTATATCTCTATAGAATTTGAAAACATAAAGGTTTAAGCACAAGTTATCCACTTAGATCACATAGGGTAGCATAGTATCTCTATTCATGCCACAAATCATGATGCTTAACATCAACCTATCCTATGCTAGCATGGCAAGTTCTAAATCTCAAGATCCACTCTCGTTTAGCAAGAGATTAACAATTCAATTTAGATGTTAGCTACGCATCTAAAAGCATTAAGTTTAACCATACGAGGATATCAAGAATTCACCACACATAAATCTTTAAGGCATGCAAACTACTAAGCTACATAGATAAATCCACTAGGATCCCACGATAACGATTAGTTCATAATCGAACCTTTCGTCACCATGGGATTTGACGAAAGCATGATATTAAACAAGATAAAGAAGATGAATAAATCAATAATAGAATAAGGTTTAGTGAACAAATCCGTGAAAGTAACAAGCATCCAAAAGATACGCCTCCACAAAGGAATACAAGAAAAACTATATCTAGATCTTCTTGTCGTCACGATCCTCGCCTTGGCTTCTCTCTCTCGTGCTATGAACGAATTGTGTGTAGATGTGTAGGTGATGATTTTTCTGTGCCCCAAGGTGTGTATTTATAGCCCCAAGTGCCCTCTTGTCCAAGCAATTACCGTAATTGAAATAGGATAGAATTCCGGTAATTTTCCATCTTTGATTGAAATAGAGTTGCAATTCCCTTGTTTAATTATGATTCTGGAAGCTTCTGATCGTCCTAGCAACTTCCATATTGATTAGGAGATGATTTAAGGCAATTTCCCATTGAAAATTGAATTTCACCTACTTTCTGTCAATCTACCGCACCACCACGCGGCCGCGCGCTCCTCAAGCATAATTTCCGCGCGGCCGCGCGAGATCAAATGTTGCTGCCAATTCCAGCGCGCCCGCGTGAGTTTCAGTTTATTTTGAGCGCGCCCGCGCTGGCTTCAGTTCCTGCAGACTGCAACTTGCCTTTAACTGACTTTTCTCCCATCTTCAATTGCAATTCCCGGCACTTGTCCTCTTGACCTTCAGAACACTATATAAACACTGTAAATCTCTTACTTACACCTGGATTCACATCCTGCATAATTCTCACAAAAACGGATTAAAACACACCAATACTTGAGATACAAAACACCAGTTCAAGCCGAAATAGAATGATCCAAGTGGATATAAATCCACTTATCACACCCCCAAACTTAAACCGATGCTTGTCCTCAAGCATAAACAGACAAAAATATATACAACTAACTAGTACCACTTCCGTAGGTGATCACGGTTGCATTTGGCATATGCAACAAGCCCTTTAAACCCCTAGGCAACCCTAGTGGACGAGTAAGGTCTCGTGAGGGCCTATAGTGAATGTACCCACAAAATCCATTTAACCTAATGCAATGCAATGCATGAATGCAACTAATATAAAAAATGCAAGATCCCCTTCAAACTTACCAACACCAACTAACAAGCAAATATCTCAATGAATGCAACAACTCTAAGCAGAGCTCGACTAAGTCCCCGTATACTAACAGTACATGAACAGAAACGTGCGTGTGTGCAATGCTCATCAGAAATACTCCCAGAACTAGGTCAAAAATCATACATGCCTTCCGTCAAGACAATCACAGGTTTATAACTAGAATAAACTGTAGACACTCCATAACCTAGGAACACCTCCACCCTTATCCAAAGTAGACAGAAACTCATGCTTTATCACTATACTACGACACTACATATACAATACGCATGCTTATTTAACCGTGCAATGAATGAGACCCCAAAAGGCTTATACAATAATACCCATGTAGCGAGTGTTAGGTCAGTAATCCCAAACCACAAGGCTTTAGGTTACTAGGACTAAGTCCCCTCAGACTTACTTACTCGAGTATTAAAGAGCTCACTCTGGTTAATTTTGCATTAACAAACAAAAATCGACTCTTTTTTTTTTCTCTTTTTTTTTCGCAATCTGGAATGAGTCTTTCTCATTTCCAACCCTAGACTACTCATATAAATATGAGCCGGCTACTAGCCATTTGACGCCTAGCCATTATTAACAACTAGCATGAAATTCCTGTTTTCCCCCAAACTTAGATTTTAGTGTTCCTACGCTATAAAGGGAATAACGAAAATTCTAAAAATAAACAAGTGATTAAATCTCAAAACATCCCACATGCATGACTCCAACCTAACCCAAAAGCACCCAATGAGACTGTGTAATAATTTTTTTTTCCCGAAACATGCAAGTCAATTCTTAGGAACTATAAATCAGCCCTCTACTCATCATCATCACACTCAAATCAACATCTACCTATCAATCAGAATCAGCTCATTTTAAGGGATCATGAAAAATGCATGCATGCCATGATAATGCAACTAATATGAACTCACATGGTAACAAACAAACAATAACAAAATGTCCTATATGAAACAAACGTAGATAATACGAACATAAAATGCATGACTTACACTAATATGCAAAACATAATATCCTACATGAACACATAAATACTACACATAAACTACGCATCCCCCAAACTTGAAAGATTCAATGTCCGCATTGAATGGAAGTAAATACGAGGGATCGCAGAAAACATACCTAAAAATACCGAAACACATGGGTTGCCTCCCAAGAAGCGCTGTCGTTAACGTCATTTAGCCGGACAAATATGATTCAAATCATGGTGGCTCGAAGATTGCATTCGACTTGTCTTTAGCAGAAGGACCATTCACCCATTGTTTGACAATCTTCTTGCTATCTTCCCACATCTTTTCTAAATCATACTTCACTTTGCCTCTTCCTCCAATTGACTTTTTCTTTTTCTTCTTCACACCTCTAAAGTACTTATGCTTCACAGTTGATTGAGAAGAACACTCCTCTACTTCATCATCCATGATCCACCTTCTTAACACATTATCTGGACATACTTTAAAAATCACCAGTTCATCATCCACAAGGACATACTTCAAATGGGATGGAAGTTTTCCGAGCTTGACATTCGAGAGATCCCGAACTGAAGATCTGTCAATGGAATCACTGATAGGATGCTTTAGCACGCTCATATTCGAGTTTCCGCTCAACAATTGATCCAACTTCTTTCCCTGACCCGTATCAACCGTTTCCACACTGAAACACTCTTCATCCTCTGTCGGAAATTTCATGGCCTTGAACACATTAAAGGTGACACTCTGATCTTGCACCCTCATTGTAAGCTCTCTTTTTTGCACATCGATCAAAGTCTTTCATGTAGCCAAGAACGGTCTTCCCAAGATTATGGGAATCTTCTTATCTTCTTCGAAATCCAAGATCACAAAATCAGCAGGAAAGATGAACTTATCAACTTTTACCAAAACATCCTCTACTATACCCCTCGGATAAGTGATCGTCCTATCAGCCAACTGCAAAGAGATGTTAGTTGGTTTCGGCTCCGGTAGACCAAGTTGCTTGAAAACAGACAAGGGCATAAGATTAATGCTAGCTCCCAAATCACATAAACACTTGTTGAAAGAAAGGTTGCCAATAGTGCATGGAATAGTGAAACTTCCCGGATCTTTCAGTTTAGGTGGCAACTTCTATTGCAGAACAGCACTACACTCCTCTGTCTAAGCTACTGTTTCAAAATCTTCCAACCTTCTCTTCCGTGACAAAATATCCTTCATGAACTTTGCATATCTTGGCATCTGCTCCAACGCTTCAACAAAAGGAATGTTAATGGATAGTTTCTTGAAGACCTCCATAAATTTCTGAAACTGTCTCTCTTGACTTTTCTGCAAGCGTCCAGGAAATGGCGGAGGTGGATAAATCTGATTATTCTTTGAAGATTGCTCCGAAGTAGACTTTCCAACAGGTTTCTTGCTCTTCTCACCATCAAGCTGATTAGCCACCAAATCAGATTTCTCAATTTCTGGCATTGCAGATTTTCCAACTTGCTGATTCTGCACTTCTTCCTCTTCTTCAGTTGCTGATTTAGGATCACTCGTGACTTTTCCAGATCTCAAAGTAACTGCATTGACCTGTTCCTTGCTTTCCCTCCTGCCTGGATTTGCTTCCGTATCACTAGGAAGAGTTCCTTGAGGCCTACTAAACAAGGCACTTGCAATCTGTCCTATCTGAGTTTCCAAGATCTTCTGACCAGCTTGTAGGTTCTTTAATGCTATCCACATCTCATCAGATTTTTCATTAGAAGATGGCCCTGCATGAGTCTGGGGTTGTTGCTGCTGACATCCAGGAGGTTGATATGGTGCCCTATAAGGTTGTTGATAGCCTTGATTGTACGGCTTCGCTTGCTGATACGATTGCTGAGTATTTTGATTGTTGCTCCAACTGAAGTTAGGATGATTCCGATTGTTGGGATGATAAGTGGTTGGAACTGGTGCAGCAGGTCTCTGGAAATTACTCACGAACTGTGCTGATTCAGAAGAGATAGCACACTGATTTGTCTCATGTGCGCCCGCACATAACTCACAAACACTAGCCACCTGCTGAACTCCATAATTAGCAAGAGAATCCACTTTCATAGCAAGAGCCTTCAACTGAGCCGTAATCATTGAAGCTGTATCTACTTCCAAAACTCCTGCTACTTTGCCTTGAGAAAGTCTCTGGGTTGGATTCTGGTATTCATTAGCAGCCATCATCTCAATAAGCTCATAAGCTTCATCATAACTCTTCGCCCAAAGAGCTCCACCTGATGCTGCATCTAGCAAAGGCCTAGATTGTGCTCCCAACCCATTGTAAAAACCATTAATAACCATCCAATCAGGCATGCCATGATGAGGACACTTGCGTAGCATCTCCTTGTAGCGTTCCCAAGCCTCACACAAGGTCTCGCCAGATTGCTGTTGGAATTGAGTCAACTGGTTCCTTAATGCTGCAGTTTTCGCCATAGGGAAGAATTTAGTAAGAAATTTCTGAGCAAGATCTTCCCATGTAGTAATGGAACCAGGTGGCAAAGAGTGTAGCCAGCTCTTAGCCTTATCCCTCAGAGAAAATGGGAAAAGCCTCAACCTGATAGCATCATCCGTCACACCATTACACTTGAAAGTGTCGCAGATTTCGATAAAGTCCCGAACATGCATGTTAGGATCCTCCGTCGAAGCTCCCCCAAACTGGACTGAATTCTGCACCATCTGAATTGTGCCCGGCTTGATCTCAAAGTTGTTCGCTGCAATAGCTGGTCTAACAATGCTAGACTGGATGTCATTGAGTTTCGGCTGAGAATAGTCCTTCAAAGCCTTAGCTGCTGCTGCATCTGCCATTGCTACTGTAGTTTCAGATTCCTCTTCCTTATTCTCTAAATTCACTACACGACCGTCTTCTGCCAGTTTTTGTAAACGAGCTTGCGAACGTGTTTGCATACAAACTTAAGTACCTGAAACACCACGAAACAAACAAACTAAGTAAGAATCCGAGTCAGTGAATGCTAACGACCACTGATGACAAGCACATAAACTGAAATAAAAACACCGATGCACCGGTAATTTTCCATCTTTGATTGAAATAGAGTTGCAATTCCCTTGTTTAATTATGATTCTGGAAGCTTCTGATCGTCCTAGCAACTTCCATATTGATTAGGAGATGATTTAAGGCAATTTCCCATTGAAAATTGAATTTCAGCTACTTTCTGTCAATCTGCCGCACCACCACGCGACCGCGCGCTCCTCAAGCATAATTTCCGCGCGCTCGCGCGAGATCAAATTTTGCTGCCAATTCCAGCGCGCCCGCGTGAGTTTCAGTTTATTTTGAGCGCGCCCGCGCTGGCTTCAGTTCCTGCAGACTACAACTTGCCTTTAACTGACTTTTCTCCCATCTTCAATTGCAATTCCCGGCACTTGTCCTCTTGACCTTCAGAACACTATATAAACACTGTAAATCTCTTACTTACACCTGGATTCACATCCTGCATAATTCTCACAAAAACGGATTAAAACACACCAATACTTGAGATACAAAACACCAATTCAAGCCGAAATAGAATGATCCAAGTGGATATAAATCCACTTATCAGTGGTAGATTGCCTCTGCTAGATTCTCCCCCTAAGTTAGTGGTATCTCTTGCAGAAGAAATCTCTCTGCCTTCAATAGCTCCCCCTTGATCAGTAGAATCAGTAGATTCTACTATGCTATTAGTTACTGATCTTTCCTCAGTAGACTCTGAAAGATCAGTTCCTGATGGAGTAGACTCTGAATAGCTAGTCTGCTCCTGATGATCACTGTGTTCTCCTTGATTCATTTGCTCCCCCCTCAACAGTAGCATTCATTTGAGAAGCAATAGAAATTCCTTCTGGAGAACCTTCATCATCACTGGAGAGTATCTCAGAATCCTTCAGATTTTCAAATTCCAATTTGTCATGGCTCTCATCAGTTTGCAGAATTCCAAATTTCTTATCATCAAATGCAACATGAATTAATTCCATAACAATGTGAGTTCTGAGATTATAAACTTTGAAGGCCTTAGATGCTGAATATCCTAGAAAGATTGCTTCATCTGATTTGGCTTCAAATTTTCCAAGTTGTTCTGGATGAACTTTTCGGACATAGCATTTGCATCCAAAGATGTGAAAGTATTTCACACTTGGTTTCTTTCCTTTGATCATCTCATAGGGAGTTTTTCCATGACTACTTACCAAGGTACAGTTTTGAGTGAAACATGCAGTGTTAATAGCTTCTACCCAAAAATAGGTTGGAAGTTTTGCATCTGCAAGCATGGTTCTTGCTGCCTCTATTAGAGTCCTGTTCTTTCTTTCCACTACACCATTTTGCTGAGGTGTATCAGGTGCAGAAAACTGTTGAGTGATTCCATTGTCTGCACAATAATTCTCCATTGTAGAATTCTTGAATTCTGTACCATTGTCACTCCTAAGTACTTTGACTTTGTACTCAGAGTTATTCTGAATATTCTTGACAAGTTCAATGATTTGCTGAGGAGCTTCATCCTTCTTGTGTAGAAAGAACACCCATGTAAACCTTGTGAAATTGTCCACTATCACTAGAGCATATCTTTTCTTGTTGATAGACATGATATTTATTGGACCAAACAGATCAAGATGTAGCATGTGAAATGGTTCAGTAATTGAATTTTCAGTCTTGCTCTTGAAAGTGGTTCTTCTTTGTTTTCCAAGCTGACAGGCATCACAAAGTCCATCTTGCACATAATTTGCCTGAGGTAGGCCTCTCACCAGATTATGCTTAACAAGTTGATTAAGCTTCTTGAAGTTGAGATGTGAGAGTTTCTTGTGCCAATTCCAGCTTTCATCACTTGTTGCTTTGCTGTAGAGACATCTAACAATTCCTTTAGATGTATCATTTAAGCTGGCTTCATATATGTTACCATGTGTTTGACCAGTTAGAACAATGTCTCCATTCTGCATATTCAAGATTTTGCATCCTTCTCTGTCAAAGATTGATTTGTAACCTTTATCACCCAGTTGACTTATGCTTAAAAGAGTATGTTTCAAGCCTTCAACTAGTGCTACATTTTCTATGATGACATTCCCCAAAACAATTGAGCCATATCCCAGAGTTTCTCCTCTGTTGCCATCTCCAAAAGATATTATTGGGCCAGCTTTCCTCTCAAACTTTGTAAGCAGGGACTTCTTTCCAGTCATATGTCCAGAGCATCCACTGTCCAAGATAATTGAATGCTTCTTTCATGTGCCCTTAACAGAGGATGAAGAAGTTTTCTTTGGAGATCCAGGTTTGTCTGAAACATTTGCCATCAATGCAATGTTTTCATAATCCAATTCATCTTCAGAATCACTGGAATCAGCCCAATCCTTCTGTGTGACCATAAGTGCATTACCCTTTCCTGAATTCCTAGGCTTCTTACACTCACTAGCAAAGTGTCCAAGCTCGCTGCAATTAAAGCACTTGATCTTGGCCTTATCAAGCTTGACAATTGTACTTTTGCCTTTGTCACTCTTCTTCTCCTCCTTCTTTTGAAAAGGTCCTTTGCTAAATCTTCTCCTGTTGAATCTTCCTTTCTTGAAAGCTTTATCAAACATAGCAAAGAGTTCCTGCATCTCAAATTCAGAATCATTGTTGTTAGAGTCCATATCAGTAGTCTCTAACTCAGAACTTTCTTTGCTTTTCTTCTTCCTTGAGTTCTTTACAGCAGTCTCTTCATGCTGTTCTTCTGGAAGCTTCTTTAATTCAGATTGAGCACTAAGTGCAACAGTCTTCATCTTTGCTTCACTCCTGCTCTTCTTCTGTTGCTTATCAAGTTCATAAGCTCTCAGTTTTCCATACACTGCCTCTAATGATATCTCATCCAGATCATTAGCTTCCTCAATCGCAGATATCTTCTCATTGTAGAAATCAGGCAAATCTTTCATGAACTTTGTATTCATATCCTCCAAGTCATAATATTTACCATGTATGGCCATCTCATTGATGAGTTTTGTAAACCTATCAAAGGTATCAGTAAGTGACTCACCAGACTTGGATTCAAAGTACTCATACTGTTGTGTAAGTAGTGTCCTCATATTCTCCCTGACAGGCTTAGTTCCTTCACAGTAAACCTTAAGATTGTCCCATATATCCTTAGCAGTTTTACAAGAGAGAACATAGTTAGTGAGAACAGAATCAAGACTGTTGAATAATATGTTTCTCACTTTAGCATCTTTAAGAACATTCTCCTTGTCCTTATCTGACCACTCAGATTTTGGCTTCTCTGCTGTATGTTCTGGAACAACTTGACCATCAACAGTTGCTTGTCCAACAACCTTCGTTGGGATAAAAGGTCCATCTCTGATTCTGTCAAGATAATCAGGATCTGTTGCTTCCAGATGATGCAACATCTTTACTTCCCATAGAGTATATTCGTTTCTCTTGAGCATAAAAATATTAGTATTCCCATCCTTGTAACCAGACATGATTGCAGATCTTTATGATTATTCGAAATCAACCTGCTCTGATACCAATTGTTAACTCGAATAACTTGTAGAAGGGGGGTTGAATACAAGTTATATAATCGTGTCTGATTTTTGCTTGATTATATAAACAAGAATAAACGAATGAATCAAACTGTTTGTATTAATAAGATCAAATACAAACTCTACTAAAGGTGTACAAATACCTTTAGCAGCTGCTGACAAAATAAAACTCTCTCTCTGTTTGTTTCGAACTCTCGAATACAAACCTTATATAGAGCTACGCACATTCATACCTCGAACTCACTTTTATTCGCTCTTTTTACAATGATATAGAGAGAGTATTTATAATGCTACCTATCAACTAATAACAGAAAGATAATCTATACATGACAATGTTCTGCCGTCCAGTTGATAGTTTCCATCAATAGAAAATTCTTTCCTTCATAAAATCTTCTTGCTTGTTCCTCAAACAAAGATCCTGTTTTATAGCACTTGCCAGTTTCTATAGCATCCATAATGACATCATCAGTAACATGACTGATATCAGGATTCCTTCTTGCATCAAGATCTGACCATTCCATTAGTACTTGATCAGTATTTGACTTGACGTATCAGGATTCAATCTCAGTTCCTGACATGTAGTACTCGATGCACTATTCATTCCTGACTAAATTTTACAGATAACTGTCTAACACATATTTCCTATACAAAGTGTTAAATCCTTTATAAATCAGGATATACAAGAAGTATAAGTAAAATTCTATTCTTAACATCACAACTCATGAATTATTCCTAACACATCACTAAAGTTTCTTCCCTCTCTTATGGATGTGACTTTGTGCTCAAGGTGCTCAGGGAGAGTGAACAGAAATTTGATGTTAATCTCCTTTCTATCATAGAACTTTCCATGAATTGGCAACTCAGCAATCAGCTTACTAAACCTTTCAAACATGTGTGTAAGTTCTTCGCCTGGTTTCGCCATGAAGGCTTCATATTGTGATACAAGAATTTGTCTTTGGTTCTTGCGAACTTCTTCACTTCCTTCACACAGCAGCTCTATCTTGCTCCACATTTCTTTTGCAGATCTGCATCCCATGACATTACCACACATGGCTTTGTCTAATGTAAGTGAGTCGAGCAAGATGAGTTGTAAATAGTCATCCAAGACTACTTTCTCCTTTTCGGACTTTGTGTACTTTGAAGGCTTCTTTGCAGCCCAATGGGCTGGAATGACTTCATCATTCTCAGTAGCAACAGCTACTTCCTTCTGAGGTATATGAAGGGGTCGTTCTCAAGAATTCCCAAATACAGTGGATGGGCAGCTTTGATAAATAACAAGATTTTTCTTTTCCAGAAATTGTAGTTCTCTTTATCAAAGACTTGAATCTTGATTCCACTTGACTTCTGAATACTCGTCATGATCTTCAGATTTGTGTATCAATCTATACGCTCTGATACCAGTTGTTGGTCCCGGAGTATTGCAGAAGGGGGGGGGTTGAATGCAATACTGATAAAATCGAATCTTTAAATCAACAACGAAATTAAAGATTATAGATTATCAGTGGATGTATGCAAGCAATAAGTGAAACAAGATTTCTCACAAAATAAATGTTTTATTTATTTTGTGTGAAGTGTTGCTACAACCTGGAGAGAGTTTCTCCAGCTTCGATATCTCAAGAGATACAGATTGCTTCGTGTGCGTACATTAATAGAAAAGAATATAAGATGTATCTAAGTAGACTAAGATACTCTGTTGTCCCTATCACATGGGGTGTTGAGCTGCTGTCGTTTTCAAGTGGCAGCTCATTACAATTTGCTCACCCATGTGACTTTCCCTAATTGCTATACAGACAAGATAAACCTTATAAGTAAAGCAACCTAGATTCTTTCTATTTCTAGCTAATACAATTCTAGTAGATGTGGATATCACATGCTCCTCGAATTGACCAGCCTTGTCTTGTGAATCTCTTAAGCTTCTGTCGTAGTCTTGCAGGTCTGCTACAAACGATAGTGTGTTGCAGCAAATCTGTTTCTTGAACATGTACCCTGTCACGGGCTTTGACTGAGAAAATACCCAATTCAAATAATTCAAGGTGATAGTAACCTTAACTGCAAAGTCTGTTGTCAAAGGAATATTCAGAGGTTGACAGTACTAGCTCCCGCCAATGTTGCTGTCGGAGCTCCAGACTTGCTGTCAAGTGTGAGAATGTTACTGTCTCTTGCTTCGGCCAATGTTGCTGTCAAATGTAGCTTTGTCGTGACTTTGCAACATTTGTCTTCTTGTAACATTACTGTCAGGGACATGACAGTAACTTTTATTCTTGCTGTCTTCTGGATGCATTCCTTGAGGCTTGAACAAACATATGAACTTCTCCCAAATCATACATTTATTGCATGACAACAATTATTCGAATACGAAGACATACTCTGGCTGTGACAGTATGTTCAACTTAGTAAAAACTAAGTACAGGGAAATATAGTTAAGTTGTCTCTATGCTATCACCCATAAATCCCAACAGATAATAATCATCACAAAAATAGTTAGTATAACTACTTGGGTGTGTTTAAATTTTAAATCAAAATTTGGCTTTTTATATATTTTTTGATTTTTTTTCTATTTTTATTTACTTTTTTGAAATTCCCGCCTTTTTTTTAGGACGCACGCAATGAAACAACGTCTGCAATGAACCATTATCATTGAGGGGATGTTTCTCTCGGATTGGAGGAACGAATCCCTTTAAATTTATTATTTAAAATTTGAAAAGTTCAATATTAGTACAAATGTGACAATTCAAATAATAATTTAAAATCCATCATTTCAAACAATTAATAAAACCATTCTCACTGTCAACAGAATCAAAGTAGTTATTGTATAATATTCTCGATATCACAGTAGTTATGTTTTATGGTTGTATTGTAGCTGTCATATCCCTATGATTGTATCAATAGTATCAAGGTAGTTATAGCACAGGATTATGATTTCCTTATTTAAGGATTTCCTACTCTATATGTACTAGATATTTGTATTCAGTAACTTATCAATACAAACATATTATTCGGTTATTCAGTTGGTATCAGAACTAGGTTATATTTTTTCGGTTTCACCATGTCTATCTCTTCCTCACACTCTTCTTCTCCTTCTTCTTCTTCTTCTTCAGCAACCTCTACCCCTTTGTCATCTACCTTGACCCCTCCTCTTTTCTCCTCTTCCTCTATTTTTCCTTCTTCTGTCCCACATCAATCATTTGCTATTAAACTTACCGGATCAAAAACCTACATACCATGGAAATTGCAATTTCAGCCCCTCTTAAACATGCTTAACTTGCATGATATTATATCAACTGAAACATCACCACCGCCTACACATATCAGATGCTATTTGCTTGGATATTATCTTCAATTTCAGAGGAATGTTATCAACACCTAACTAGAGTCACCAATTCTGCTGAAGCCTGGAAGGCTCTTGCCACCACATATGGCGTTGTTAGCAATGCACAACGCACACAACTTCTCTTAGAACTTCACAGTCTCTCGAAGGATGACAAATCTGTCTCCCAGTACTTGCATCAAGCCAAGTCTCTTGCTGATTCACTTGCTCTTGCTGGTAATCCACTTTCAGAATCTGATTTTAATGCAATCGTGTTCCGCAAACTCGGATCCGATTATAATGGTATTATAGGAGCACTCCAACAGCGTGCCGATCCTATTACGTTTTCTGAACATCATGGACAACTTGTTTCTTATGAGATCCTTCTCAATTCCCAACAAGTTTCAGCACCACTTGCGAACACTGTTCATACCTCAGATTCTAATTCTCAAGGATCGTATCGTGGCTTTTCTGGTTATCGTGGTCGTGGTGGTCGTAATGGAAATCGGGGTCGTCGTGGTTATAATAATTCTCGCCCATCTTGTCAAATATGTGGCTTTTATAATGATAATGCTTTTGCCTTCCACCGTCGATTTGACTCCACTTTTCAACCTCATTCGCAAAACTTCAATCGAAGCAACATGGATTTCTCTGGTACGGCCCAAGGTCATCTTTCAGTTCTACCATCTCCATCCATGTCAGATTCTAAGATATCCTCTCATGTTCAGTCTTGGTATCCTGACACTGGTGCAACTCATCATGTAACTCCTGACCTTGCTTCACTAAGTTTATCTACTCCTTATCGATGTACAAATAAATTAGTTGTCGGTAATGGTACTGGTCTTGATATTGCATATGTTGGTTCTGGTAATCTTCCTAATACTAGTCGACCACTTCATCTTAATAATATATTACATGTTCCTCAAATTCAAAAGCCATTACTTTCAGTTTAGAAATTGTGTAAAGATAATAATTGTTCTGTTGAATTTAATGCTCATAATTGTTTTGTGAAGGATCCGGTCAGTCAGAAGATAATACTTCAAGGAATGAGTGATGGTGGTTTATACAAGTTGTTTGATACACCAGTGCTTTCTTCCTCTCATGTCTCCGCCTATCTCTCAACCTTAGAAGATTGGCATGCTCGTCTTGGTCATCCCAATTATCAAACACTTCGCACCTTAGTTACTAAATTTCAATTATCTTGTAAAAAGGATCAGCCTAAAACTGATCAGTGCCATGCTTGTTGCTTAGGAAAGTTGCATCATTTATCTCTACCTTTAACTCATAGTAAGAGTCGCTTTCCACTAGAATTAATTCATTCCGATGTATGGGGACCATCCCCTATGACTTCAGCTTCTGGTTATAAATATTTCCTTATATTTATTGATGATTTCTCTTTATTTACATGGTTCTTTCCTCTCAAAAATAAAAGTGATGTGTTTAGTACGTTTAAGCAGTTTCAATGTTTAGTTGAAAAATAGTTTAATTCAACTATCAAGTCCTTCAACTTGGATTGGGGTGGTGAATACAGACCCTTACACACATACTTTAAATCTATTGGCATTCTACATCGGATTGCTTCTCCCCATACCCATGAACAAAATGGTACAGCTGAACGAAAAATTCGCTCAATTGTTGACATTGGTCTAGCTTTACTTGCTCATTCTGGTACACCTTTCAAATATTGGGAATATGCTTTTGAAATTGCGGTTTTTCTTATAAATAGGTTGCCTAGTACATCAATTCAAAATCAAATTCCAATGACCTTACTTTATAAACAACAACCTAATTTTTCATTTCTCAGAACAATGTGTGTTTATGGGATATTCACCCCATCATCTTGGTTATAGGTGTCTTGATAAAGAATATGGCAAAATGTATATATCTCGCCATGTTCAGTTTGATGAAAAAATATTTCCGTTTCATACTCTTCCAACCACCACTTCTCGGTCCTCTCCAAGACCAACCTCTCCTGGTGTTCCTTCGCTTCAAAATGCTGCTCCACTACCACCATTTACTCTCTCCTTGGACGTATCTTCCGGTATGCTTTCAGGTCCTTCTGAATCAAATTTGAGTAATACTCCTCCAGCCACACAAGTTCAACACCCTACTGTGTCTCATAGTTTAACTGATATGCCTACTTCTGTCTCTAATGAAAGTATTATCAGGTCTCCTAGCACCTCTCCCATTCCTCACTTGCCATCTCCACCCAAGAAAACTCACCATATGGTTCTTCGTCCCAACCCAAAACCAAAAGTTCTTCTTGCTGAAAAATTGTCCCCTCCACAAACTGAACCTTTATCATTTACACAAGCTATCAAGTTTCCGGAATGGAAGACTGCTATGTAATCTGAGATGTTGGCATTGAATCGAAACCAAACATGGGATCTGGTACCTCCGCCAACACATTGTAATGTAGTAGGAAATCGTTGGATTTTCAAAATAAAAAGAAAAGTTGATGGTTCAATTGACCGATACAAGGCGTGTTTAGTGGCTCGTGGTTTTACACAGGAATATGGTCTAGATTATAACGAGACTTTCAGTCCTATTGTTCAACCCATTACCATTCGTACTGTCCTTTCAGTGGCTATTTCTCAAGGTTGGAAACTTAATCAGTTGGATGTTAGTAATGTTAGTGTATACTAAAAATATTTATTTTGAGTATATATATTTATTTCTGGCCCGGTTTTATTGAGAATCATTTAAATGTTTACATGCTGTCTAATATTATATATTGTGGACAATCTAGTATCAAATGGGATACAGAATATTAGATTGTTACATACGGTTTATATAATATAATAAGGTTCACAGCACAGGTGGTGTTGGACAATCCACTGGTATGGCTGTAATATTATTTAGATTAGTTTATATTGACTAATAAATAATACTAGTATACTTTGTGTATATTGAACAGGATCAAATTTAGAATTGTTCCCTTATACTGATTAAGAAGGAGAACTAAGATTCTATGTTATTATTAATGCTTAGGTTCTTAATCCGGATATAGTAATTGACACGTGTATATTATTTACATGCTTTGATTTATATATGAAATAATTCATTTGAATTATATCATTATATTTTGGGTGATGGAATTATATACATGGTGAATATTATTTATAGAAGGAATCCATGTCCTGATAATATTCAGGTTAATGATGTCCCCTTGAAAGCTCAAAAAGATTTAATTATGTGAAACCCTGCAGGTGGATTTATTCCGGCATAATTAAATAAAGGTTGAGTGGATAATCAAGGATAAAAGATATTAATTAAATAAATTATCAGTAATTTATTTAATTAATGGGCATGCGCTATTTTAAACATGGGGAATTTAATAAGCAAATAATATTGGAACCCAATTAAATAATTAAGTTGCGGTATTAGGAAAGGTAGTGCAAATATTAATTCTTTAGTGGATTGAATTAATATTTAATTACATTGGGCTAGGCCCAAGATGTAATTAGAAGGCTCAACCTAATTATCCATGATCCCTATTGTAGCCCTATATATATTCTTATTCTCTTCTTGCTAGGGTTGGTCTAGAAAAATTTTGTAGCCACCTAGGAGCAAGAAGAGAGGTTAACTTGAGAAGACGCGTGGAATCAACCGTTAACAAGGTGACTTTTGTATTCGTATTCATTAATTTATTGTATCAAAAATCGCAGGGCCACGATCTGATTGTCCCAACAATTATCATCAAGAGCAAGGTTCTATGGTTTTGCGATTTTTGATATGATGTCCATGTCATAATTATATATGCATGTATATAGTGGTAGGCTTGTATAATTTTGTTTTGCAGGTTGTTATCCACTATTATGGCCATGTATATTTTAATTATGTGTTTGGATCCCACGTGGTTTAATCGTGGTTAATTTTTGTTTTGGTTTCCACGTGGTTTATCGTGGTTGTAAATCACGAGGGTTGATCGTGATAGTTTTTGATTTCTATTCTGGTTTGTAATCTTGTAATACAATTTGTATTAGAGTTAGATTATGAAATATTGTAATAAAATAGGTCTGATCAGATTGTATGTAATTGTTTTATCAACGGAGCTGCAAGAGATTAATGAGTGCTTCCGTTGCTGCTTGCTGATTGCTGCAGATTTTCGCTGATTTTGCATACAGTGTCCGATTTTTGCCAAAAATACCTTTTCGGAAAGGGAAACGGGCATCTGAACAAGACTGACTATGTCACTCACGCGGATATAAGCCGAATTACCTCGTTTACCTGCTGTAAACAGCGATTTACTGTTTTCAGAAATTGAAGTTCGATCCACGCTGCTATGTTTTGGTTTACAGTTTGGATGGGGCCATAATAGTGGATGTTTTTTAATATGTTTTACATATTTTCCACTTGCTTGATTATTGCTTTAATTAATTAATTATGTATGTTGTTAATTATGTATGTAATTATTTAATTGCATGTTTAACATAATTAGGACGACATGGACATAAATTTTTTATTGTGCTTTAATCATGAGATGTATGGTATGCTATGTTATGTGTTCTTTGTACTGTTATTTTGATAACATGTGGACCTCGAAGAATTAACATAGGGCGATGCATCTAGATATAAAAAATCCTCACACCAAAATACTAAGTGGGAGAGGGAATTAATTTGGTATTGAATCCCATGGTCTCCATTATTGTTTGTATGTAATGTAACACTAAGGCGAATATAAATTATATATATGACCACCCATCGTGGCATATAATTTATGGTGTCAAGTAGTGTTATGGATATTACTAGAACAAACTTCCTAAATTAATTACGAATATTGAAAGGTATATATGACCACCCATCGTGGCATACCAAGTTTCATAGAATTCAATAATGAGATAAATTAATTACGAATATTGAAAGGTATATATGACCACCCATCGTGGCGTACCAAGTTTCATAGAATTCGATTAATTTATAGGGTATCAATGATTGAATATAGATCTTCGATATTGAGAGAAATGATGATTCTGTCTAGAAAGGGGTCTTAAGTGACGCCTCTTGACAATGCTCCCCCCGATCTGGGAATTATCCTATTATCGATTATTGATTTGAAATATTTAATGGTGGCATCCGGTATTATTATTATTAATTTAAGATTTAATAATGGTATACACTTAGCTATGAAAAATAATATATAGTCCACCCTAACGTGGCCTATTATTTAGTAATAGGACCGAAATAATATTTAAACGAATTTAAGTGGTATATATGTCACCCATCGTGGCGTACCAGATACTTATGGTGTTTAAATATTAGTGCATTAATTTTAATTTATTGTTAGAGGAAACCAATAGGTTTTAAGATTTGTGCAACCCTCTTATGTGTTACATGTATGATTCTCAGGATTAGATCACTATGGGCTTTAATCCACTATTCACCATACTTAAGGATAACAAACTTACGGGACCAAACTATATTGAATGGAAACGTAATTTGGACATAGTGTTGACTGCTGAGGAGTACAAATTTTGCACTTATGAACCCAAGCCAGATCAGCCTGCTGAAGATGCTCCTGAAAGTGAAAAGGAGTATTATAAGCGGTGGCTTAAGGCTGATGAGATGTCGCGATGTTACATTCTGGCAGCAATGTCAGGTGTTTTGCAACATCAGCATCAGGCTATGGACACAGCTTCAGATATGCTCTTTAATCTCAAGGAACTTTTTGGAGAACAGAATAGGGCTGCTAGGCAAGTAGCAATGAAGGCTTTAATGAAGACTCAGATGAATGAAGGAACATCTGTAAGGGATCATGTTCTTAGGATGATGTCTCATCTGAATGAGATGGAGATCCTTGGTGCTGATATTGATGGGGAAACCCAGATCGATATCATCCTTATGAGTCTGCCGAAAATTTTTGAACAGTTCCGCTTGAATTACACCATGAACAAAAGGTTGTATAGTCTCGCGGAACTTCTGACAGAACTTCAGGCAGCTGAAGGACTCTTTAAACAGAATGTTCAAGTGAATGTGGCTGAGAAAGCTTCTTCCTCTAAGCCGAAAGGCAAGAAGAAGAAAAAGGTTCAGACACAGAAAGCTGGAAAGGTTGCTAATGCAGTGGGAGTTCAAGGTGGTGTGAAAAAGCCTAAGGGCAAGTGCTTCAGGTGCAAGCAGTCAGGTCACTGGAAACGGGATTGTCCTCTTCCTAAGAAGACAAACAATACTGGTATGTCTCTTTCTCTAGTTACATAAACATATATAGCGGCTATATCTACGAGCACTTGGTGTGTAGATACAGGAGCCACTGACCATGTTTGTAACTCTATGCAGGGGTTCCAGCAAACTAGAATGCTTAGAGATGGCGAGATATATGTGTTCATGGGAGATGCTACGAAAGTAGCAGTAGTTGTAGTTGGAATAATTACATTATCTTTTGGAGATGATAGGATTTTGGTTTTGAACAATTGTCTTTATGTATCTTCGTTTAGAAGGAATTTGATTTCGGTTTCTAAACTTGCCATGGATGGTTATAATGTTTGTTTGGATCGTAATGTTTCTATTATGATGAATAAACGAGTTATATGTTCTGGTACATTGCAAGACAATTTATATATTATTAATCCTATCCAACCAATGCTGCAACAAAAGGAAACTAATAACATTCTTTCTAGCTCAAATAAAAGAAAGAAACCTTCTGAATTGAACCAAACATATCTTTGGCACTTAAGATTAGGTTATATTAACTTAAGGAGGATTCAAAGACTGGTAGTAGATGGGCCATTGGACTCGTTGGCAGTGGAGCCATTTCCAGTTTGTGAATCCTGCTTGGAAGGTAAGATGACTAATAGGCCTTTTAAAGCAAAGGGGAATAGAGCCAAAGAAGTGTTAGAATTGGTTCATTCTGATTTATGTGGACCTATGAATATCCAAGCAAGAGGTGGTTATGAATATTTTGTCACTTTTATTGACGATTATTCTAGATATGGATACATTTATTTGTTGCGCCGTAAATCAGAATGCTTTGAAAAATTTAAGTTGTTCAAAGCTGAAACGGAAAAACGACATAGAAAATGTATCAAGTCATTACGATCAGATCGTGGTGGCGAATACTTGCTTGGAGAATTTAGGGAATATTTATCAGAAAATGGGATTACATCCCAGTTGTCTGCACCTGGCACACCTCAGCAGAATGGTGTAGCAGAGAGAAGGAATCAGACTCTTTTAGAGAGTGTTAGATCGATGATGAGTTATTCAGATTTACCCAAGTCGTTCTGGGGATATGCTATAGAAACAGCGGCTTACCTTCTGAACTTGGTACCTTCTAAGTCGGTTCCCAAGACTCCAATAGAATTGTGGACTGGTAGCAAACCAAGTCTAAGACATATTCGGATTTGGGGTTGTCCAGCACATGTGCTGAACAAGAACGCGACCAAGCTAGAATCTCATACCGAAGTAAGGTTGTTTGTAGGCTATCCCATGGGAACGAAAGGTTATTCATTTTATAGTCCTAAGGATCGAGATGTCATTGTTAGCACCAATGCTAGATTCTTAGAGGAAGACTATATTATGAATCATAAACCCATGAGTAGTATCGTTTTAAAAGAATTAGTGGGAGGGACAGATAATCCCCAAGTGCTAATAGTACAAGTAGAACAACCACAAGAAAATGCACAACTTGACACTAGTACCGTAACAGTGCCTCGTCGTAGTGGGAGGGTTGTTCAACAACCAGAAAGATTCATGTTTTTGGGAGAGTCCTCGGACTTGGTCTCTGGTGAACATGATGAGGATCCCAGGACATACGAAGAGGCAATTCTAGATAAAGATGCAGATCTTTGGAAAAATGCAATGGAATCTGAGATGGAATCTATGTATTCCAATCAAGTTTGGGAGCTCGTGGAACCACCCAAAGGTGTAAAACCCGTTGGATGTAGGTGGATCTACAAGAAGAAAAGAGGATCTGACAAAAAGGTGAAAGCCTGGAAAGCACGACTTGTTGCGAAAGGGTATACTCAGAAAGAAGGGATCGATTATGAGGAAACCTTTTCGCCTGTTGTTATGCTTAAGTCGATCCGGACTCTTTTATCTATAGCAGCTCATCTTGATTATGAGATTTGGCAAATGGATGTCAAGACAGCTTTCCTTCATGGAAATCTTGAGGAAACCATCTATATGCAGCAACCAAAGGGATTCATTAAGGAAGGCCAAGAGCATCTAGTATGTAAGCTTAAGAGGTCTATTTATGGACTAAAACAAGCTTCTAGGGACTGGAATATTCGTTTTGATCATGCAGTCCAGTCATATGGATTTGATCAAAGTCCAAACGAATCATGCGTGTATAAGAGAAGTGAGGGTAATGCAGTGGTTTTTTTTAGTACTATATGTAGATGACATTTTACTCATTGGAAACAATGTTAAGATGTTGTCATCAGTAAAGGCATGGTTGTTCAAACAATTTGACATGAAGGACTTAGGTGAAGCGGCATACATCCTTGGGATCAAAGTAATAAGGGATCGCAAGAAAAGGATGTTGGCTTTATCTAAAGAGCCTTACATTGATGAAGTATTAGCTCGTTTTAATATGCAGAACTCCAAGAAAGGTTTTCTACCTTTTAAGCATGGAGTTGCTCTATCTAAGAAGCAGTGTCCTTCGACACCTAAGGATATAGAGAGCATGAAAGCAGTTCCTTACGCTTCGGCATGTGGAAGCTTAATGTATGCTATGTTATGTACGAGGCCTGACATCTGCTTTGCTGTAGGCATGGTTAGTAGATATCAGTCGAACCCAGGTCAGGAACATTGGAGTGCAGTAAAAACTAAACTCAAGTACCTGAGAAGGACTAAGGAGTATATGTTAATTTACAAGGCCTCAGATCTATTTCCTTTGGGATATACAGATTCAGATTTTCAATCAGATAGGGATAAGAGGAAATCAACCTCGGGATATGTTTTTACTTTGGGAGGTGGAGCCGTTATATGGTGGAGTGTAAAGCAAGAATGCATTGCAGACTCTACCATAGAAGTCGAGTACGTGGTGGCCTCTGAGGCTGCTAAGGAGGCTGTATGGTTCAGGAACTTCCTTTTGGACTTAGATGTGGTACCTAATTTGCCTAGAAGCTTGACAGTGTATTGTGATAACACTGGTGCTGTGGCAAATTCAAAGGAACCGCTAGACCACAAAGCAGCTAAACATATTGAACGTAAGTATCATCTCATACGTGAAATCGTAAAGCGAGGAGATATAGTTGTGGCTCACATATCATCAGAAGACAACCGGGCAGATCCTTTCACGAAGAGCTTGCCAGCCAAGGTTTTTGATAGGCATGTGGAAGCGATAGGAGTCAGATGGATGGACACATAGTTTTCAATGTAATAGTGGATTAAATAAACACTGATATACTCATAGAAAATTTTGAGTATAAGTGGGAGATTGTCAGTGTATACTGAAAATATTTATTTTAAGTATATACATTTATTTCTGGCCCGGTTTTATTGAGAATCATTTAAATGTTTACATGCTGTCTAATATTATATATTGTGGACAATCTAGTATCAAATGGGATACAGAATATTAGATTGTTACATACGGTTTATATAATATAATAAGGTTCACAGCACAGGTGGTGTTGGACAATCCACTGGTATGGCTGTAGTATTATTTAGATTAGTTTATATTGACTAATAAATAATACTAGTAAACTTTGTGTATATTGAATAGGATCAAATTTAGAATTGTTCCCTTATACTGATTAAGAAGGAGAACTAAGATTCTATGTTATTATTAATGCTTAGGTTCTTAATCCGGATATAGTAATTGACACGTGTATATTATTTACATGCTTTGATTTATATATGAAATAATTCATTTGAATTATATCATTATATTTTGGGTGATGGAATTATATACATGGTGAATATTATTTATAGAAGGAATCCATGTCCTGATAATATTCAGGTTAATGATGTCCCCTTGAAAGCTCAAAAAGATTTAATTATGTGAAACCCTGCAGGTGGATTTATTCCGGCATAATTAAATAAAGGTTGAGTGGATAATCAAGGATAAAAGATATTAATTAAATAAATTATCAGTAATTTATTTAATTAATGGGCATGCGCTATTTTAAACATGGGGAATTTAATAAGCAAATAATATTGGAACCCAATTAAATAATTAAGTTGCGGTATTAGGAAAGGTAGTGCAAATATTAATTCTTTAGTGGATTGAATTAATATTTAATTACATTGGGCTAGGCCCAAGATGTAATTAGAAGGCCCAACCTAATTATCCATGATCCCTATTGTAGTCCTATATATATTCTTATTCTCTTCTTGCTAGGGTTGGTCTAGAAAAATTTTGTAGCCACCTAGGAGCAAGAAGAGAGGTTAACTTGAGAAGACGAAGGTCACACTTCGCTCAAGGGAATTTGGGAATACAATAGAAGAGCGTGGAATCAACCGTTAACAAGGTGACTTTTGTATTCGTATTCATTAATTTATTGTATAAAAAATCGCAGGGCCACGATCTAATTGTCCCAACAAGTAATGCATTCCTTAATGGTGAATTACAAGAAACGGTATATGTAACACCCCCAGATCCGGTCTTATTTTCCATGATTGATACTTTACTTGAATCCACAATAAATAATTCACATGCCGTGACCCCACAATAATCCACTCACACACACACACACACACAGTTATAGTCCCAGAGATGAAATTGAAATAAGTCTCACATTACGGATTACGAATAAAAGTTATTACAATCCAAAGGGTAACATCATAAGTTTAAGGTTCTTGCTGTTGATTAACATTATTGATACATATAATTAAACTGGAAGCAAAAGCTGATTATCTGTGCTACCTCAGCAATGGCAGCAACAATATCAGCGGGGAGTCCTGTGGGACGGGTAACCTGCTTGCGCCGAGTGCGCCTTACGCGAGCCATGTGACCTAGCTGTTGCTGTGACATAATAATAAGCAAGGGTGAGCAATAGCCCACCAACAATAATATAACTGCATAGGTATATATATATGACAGTTCAAAAATATATTTTGAAACCATATGCCATGCATTAACGAAAACGGTGCCAGATCAATATAAAGGATGAAGTTACAAGGTAACTCAAAACATATCTATATTTTGTGGGAATATCTGCTATGTCAAAGATAAGCCAGATCATCAATTTTCATGATAGGGGAACTTGCAGGAAGAATGCTGCAATCCCAGTTCAAACACTTTTCAGCACTACCCACAATGGTAATGTTACAGAATATTCTCCAATTTTGGGTGATGAACTAATACGGGAGTTTGCCGTGCCAGGAGCCACAACATCTACGATGATCAGTCGCATGTCATTCTCCCCATCATTTGTTCTCTACATGTAGAAGGAAGTACCGACGGATCGCCCGCCCTCTGGAACCCCCCCGGCCAACGGTTGGGCCATTGCTGGACCGGCGCCACTCGGCCACTTACGCGTCTCCTAGTTCAATTAACATCCATAACTTTGAAATGTAAAGTTCGTCCCCCTTTCCCCAAGTATAGCACTTGTTGATAGAACTCCATAAGGTAGTCGTATCTAGTTGGAAAGGAAAATTCACCAATATTTACCAAGCCGAGGCTTGTTAATGGATACCAACTTGTTCCAACATTCTACCCCTCGAACGATGAGAGAGTACAAAAGATTCCATGAATAATAGCAACCAAGTTGCGAGTGAAACGAATAATTTATGACCGGACAGTCACAAGATAAATAACATTCCTCAGGTAAGGTTCCCTTACAATAGAATCTAAGGAAGAATGGAATTACTGAGAACCTTCCTTGATAATATAATAATATTAATAAGACTCTGAAATAGTTTATATAATGGTCGGAGGTCGATGATACTATGTGAATGAAGTAAATCACTTTTGAAACGAGTTAGAAGAATTAAATAAATATTCCAAGAATATTTATTGAGTCACAGACATCGGAAAAGTGTTGCTCGGAAAAATCTTTGAATAAATATTCAGAATAATATTCACTGAACAAATAATGAATATTCAATTTAATAATGGTATTTAGTGATGAAATAATCATCAAATGGATATTTGAAATAATATTCACTAAATCAATAATGAATATTATACTTAAGAATGATACTCATTGATGACATAATGATCGACTGAATATTTGAGACAATATTTATTGAACAAACAATGAATATTCAACTCAGTAATATTTATAGAAGATATGATTATCGAAGGAACATTTGAAATTATGTTCAATAATTGAATCGACTTCAAATGAATGTCGAAGATAATATTCATCGTCTCAAGGGAATATTCGAATTAATATGTATCGAAGAACTGGAGTTCGAATCAATGTTCAGCTAATATTTGTAAAATAAATAGAGGTTGAATGGATATTCGGAATAATATTTATTTAAATAGATAAGGCTCGAATGAATATTAAAATAATATTCATTAAATAAACTCGAATGAATATTCAAAATAATATTTATCGAAGAAATAAGAATGAATATTCTCTAAGTAAATAACTTAACTGAGAGTTCGAAATAATATTCGAATATTAAATCGGCTTTAGATGAATATTAAAGATAGTGTTCATCGAATAAATAAATATCTGATGAATAACCCGAATAATATTTATCAAATAATCTCAAAGGAATATCTCAATAATATTCGCCAGATAATAAATGGGAAATATTTACTTAATTATTTTCCTCTGAAAATAATGTCAATATATCAAGAAATAACGACTCCCGGTCTATAATCAAGGAATGAGGTTCAGATGCCATTCGTTTAAGGGTCTTAGAAATTTCCGGCTTATAACTGATATAATAACTATCTAGCTCATAAGCCAACAATAATTCAGGGAACAAGTATATCAATAAGACTTTGAAAGTAGGCATGCATGCTATGGCATATGTATAACAGAAAGCATATATATGTATATTCACAACAACAACCTTTTTAAAAAGGATTTGAAACTTGCCTGGAAATCGAGTGCGGGTAGGGGTAGGGGTAGCGTGTCCCGGGTCAGCCTGATGATCTATGAATAGCCAAGGCTTTCGGGATTAATCACTTAACACTTTACAAGATTAAATATAGACTTCACTTAAGTCGAAACACGTTTTCGAATTATCTCGTTATACACCTCTTAGTGTAACTCTTTTTATCACCGATGCGATTCGACATACGTTCGCTATTATAACACGTCATTGCACCCACACTTAATACATACTTAGGCCATGTAAGTTTTAAGATCGATCATTTACGAATCAAGATTGTACTACGAGTTTTATCGCCCGTTTTCAAAGTTATTACCCAAAGTCATAATCAAGCATGCTTCTAGGGGTTCGTTCGCGGTTAACCTTGATTCGAACATTTTTATAAAATTGGAAAACGATCTATTCGACATGTGGTTTTCTCCCACACCTTCCTTTTCACCTCTAATATTTAATTATCATTATTCACCACTGCATTACTCGAGTTAATGGGGTTTAAATACAGTTACGAACTTTCGTTTACGGTTTCGAACCACTTTTATTAAATCGGCCATATCTCCTAAACAGTATATCCGTTTCATACGAACTTTATATCAAAACGAAGATTATAACATAGTCTAGCTTATCATAGCAGAAAACAAAGCCTAACAGTGAGTTAATGCTACTGCTATGCATGGATTTCAAGGGTTAATGAAATTTTGGCATTACGACGGCTATGTTTACACGTTTTCCAAAATTCAAACCATCCAATGATCATGGTTTACACTCCAAACAACACATACATATTATTTATCCATGAACTAAGACCAAGCAATGTCTTTCCGTTCATCTAAACTAATTTAATATTTAACAAAGCCGAATCATAATCTCAAGGTCCTAAACATGCATATAACCACTAAAACTTCATAAAAACTCAAGATTAATCCAAAGGTTTCAAGTGTTATACCTTGGTTTGAAGCTTGGTAATGCTATTATACTCTTAAAACTCTTATGCCTTGCTTATACTATCCTTTGGAAGCCATAAATCAAAGATCAAAAGCAAAACAAACATGTTAGTTACTATTCATCATCACTTTCATAAATCTTTTGAAAATGTAAACCTTGAAGGATGATGATAAGGTTTTGGATTTACCTTCTCCTAGTCTCAAGCTTCATTTTAAGATATAGGTTGAAGTGAATGGATGGTGGCAAGTCTCCCCCCCTTTTTTCTTGTTTTAGGCCGAGAGTTACCAAGAGAGAAAATGGTGATGTTTGTTTTGTGTTTTGTTGTATGAAATGACTTAATGCATGTATCTTTATGTATATATCTTGGATGCATCTCTTCCTTTTGTGTTGTCAACCATCTATTGGTGCCACTTGTCAACCTCTTACTTGTCCAAGTGTTGGCTCCACATTAAACAAGTCCATTTTTGCAAAAGTGCACTTATACCACCTAGCTTGTAGTTGACTTACAAACATGTCACTTAGGTTTCTCCTTTTTCCACCAATTGCACTTGTTTGTCTCTTGGTTAATTGTTCGTTTCTTTGTCCGGTTATTACTCAATTTCCTTGCTTGTTCGGAGGAATAACTCATTCGTTTATAGTTAGGGTTTTACCGAAAACCTTCTTAATATTTATAATACTATTCTCCATATTTCTTAATACTTCTCAAATTTAAATTCCTTAAATCCCTTTAATAATTCCTTAAGGCTTGCAGTGTCCAGGGAAATCTTGGAGAAAATGAAAGTGCTATTTTTCTGAATCCGATATCGTTTACATACACTTATCTTGCCCCTGGATCATGAATACGAACTCGAAAATCCGTTCTGAATACTTCTATATAGCTTCGTCCAATAATATACCCATATCCACCAAAATCACTATTCACACTTCATTATTCCTTTTATTCCTTATATATAATAATAATAATGCCCTGGTCCTCTTTAGGGCGTTCCTTAACCCTTTTTCGGAACCACTGGACTAATAACAGATATTGATTTAGATGACACAAGAATAATCTTTCTTGGAATAATATACTTATATCCTTAGGAGATAGATCATTCTTATCTATGCTGTCAACCAAAAGTATTCTTCATGACATATAAATATTTGAATTTAAATCCATCCCATTCATTTAATAGACATTCGCTACATTGCAGTCATAACCACCATTCACTCCTTATATTATTACATAAGAAAAGTTTTAATTCTACCAAAAATCTGGGTTCTTACAGTATATATGGTTCAACCTCATGGTTTTGTTAATCCATCATTTCCTCATTATGTTTGTCGCTTGAGGAAGTCAATATATGGCTTAAAACAGTCACCACGCACATGGTTTCAGCGACTCAGTAAATTTGTATTTACTCTTGGGTATCGTGATTCCAATGCTGATTCTTCTTTGTTTATTTACAAAAATTCTGGTTGCGTAATTTACTTGCTCGTTTATGTTGATGATGTTATAATCACTGGCAGTGACAATAAGCTAATCACTAGTCTGATTAGTTGTCTCTCCAAAGAGTTTAAATTACGTGATCTTGGTGAACTCCATTACTTCCTTGGAATTCAAGTGATTCGTCACAACGATGGTCTTATTCTCTCACAACATAAGTATTTTCAGGATATATTAAAACTTGCTGGCATGGAATCGTCCAAGCCTTGTACAACTCCACTCACTCAGGTGTAGTCCTCTCTAAGTCTTCAGGTTCAATTATGTCTCATAATGATAGCAATCTTTATAGGAGACTTTGTGGGAGCTTACAGTATGCCACCATTACTCGTCCTGATTTATCATTTGCTGTCAATAAACTTTGCCAGTTCATGCACAGTCCCACCTCTGAACATTTCAAGGCACTTAAACGTGTTCTTCGGTTCTTAAAGGGTACTATTAGAGATGGCCTTTTCATTGGCGAGGATAATTTAACAAGGTTAACTGCTTTTAGTGATGCTGATTGGGCGGGTTGCCCCGATGATCGTCGCTCCACAGGTGGTTATACTTTGTTAGCTTGACATTCTCGTAAGCAAAACACAGTTGCTCGTTCTTCAACGAAATCCGAATTTAAAACTGTTGCTGATGTGTGTGTTGAGCTTAAGTGGCTGAAGTGTTTACTAGATGAATTAGGAGTAAAGTTGGCTCAGCCTCCTCATATTTGGTGTGATAATGTGGGTGCTGTGTACTTGTCTACTAATCCAGCATTTCATGCTCGAACTCGTCATGTGGAAGTTGATTTTCACTTTGTTCGGAATCTGGTCTTACATCGGTTTATCACAGTTTCTTCATTGTCTACTTCCGATCAATTGGTTGATGTTCTCATTAAGCCTCTCACTAAGCCTCTTGCCTCATCATTATTTCATCATTTTCGTGACAAGCTTCGTCTTCTATCTTTGCCGACTTCAACTTGTAGGGGCGTGTCAACAGAATCAAAGTAGTTATTGTATAATATTCTCGATATCACAGTAGTTATGTTTTATGGTTGTATTGTAGCTGTCATATCCCTATGATTGTATCAATAGTATCAAGGTAGTTATAGCACAGGATTATGATTTCCTTATTTAAGGATTTCCTACTCTATATATACTAGACATTTGTATTCAATAAGTTATCAATACAAACATATTATTCAGTTATTGAGTCTCACCATCTATCATATTCATTTTCAGATTGAGTTTTCAATAGAAGTAATATTCTATTAGAATTAAGAATGTTTTATTGACTAATTCTCAAGTTTAATAAAATTCTTCTTTGTTGGTCAAAAATAAATCCATTATCGTAAACTTTAAAAAATACTAATTAAAAAAGGGACCTGGTCCCTGAGAATCGTTTGTAAGGGACCGGTTATTTAACAATCGGTTCCACAGCCGTTGGATCAACGATCCAACGGCTGAGATTAAAAAAAAAGAAATTACTGTCCGCTATAATTTTCCACGGATAGGCAGATTGCCTGTCCGCGAAAAATTGCCTATCCGCGGAAAATTATAGCGGACAGTAATTTTTTTTTTAATCCATGGGGGCCGTTGGATCAACGATCCAACGATTTAAAAACTGATTGTTATATAACCGGTTCCTGACAAAAGATTGTCAGGGACCAAAACCCATTAAAAAAAGTACTAATTTCCCAAACAATTTCATCCGTCCCAAGCAAATCTCAAAACCCCTCGTTTAACACCATTCTCCTCGAATATCATCCTGGAATATCATCATCTCATCGTAACATAGACATTGACATAGGCTGAAAATTGAAATTTATACTTGCATTCATCGCTCACTATTTTATTAAATATTAGCTTATTGAAAAGTAAAATTGTGTCTCAAATGTTAAGGATAGGAGCCTGAGGTGGTGACATAACTAGGTTGTACACATGTAATAAAATATTAATTAAAATGAAATTAAAAAATTGTTTAACAAAAGAAGTGGATATCATTATATACAAAAGCATCTAACCTAATGATAAATTGATACACATTACGTATTAATTAATTACAGACAGACATATTGTCAGAGGATTAGCATCAAGTTGATCATAACTTGGTAACTGACAAGTAGCAACAACCAAACAAACGGTGTGATTTCTGAACTAATGACAATTTATAATTAATATACACAATGAAATAATCATCTGCTTTCGTTGTCTGATCTAACTTAAATATCTAATTTCAGCTAATTATGTTACTAATGTGGGGTTTGCTTTGTTACTGATTTTGAAAAAAATATCCGAAATACCGACGGGATACGGAATTTCGGCCTCCGTATTAGCTTAATACGGTACACCGTGTACCGTATTATACGGAACACGATGTACCGTGTTCCTGCATGATACGGAACACGGTGTACCGTGTTCGTGCATGATACGGAACACGATGTACCGTATTATGCATGATACCGAAGATCGTGTTCCGCAACACCCCCATATCACGGTACACGGTCTAACGTGTCTGGTCAGCAAAAAGGGCCAGCATGGCTCCCATATGAATATTTTGGGCCATCACTCCTAAATTTAATGCAATTACTTTCTCATAATTTTTTTTCAAATTAAATGATTGGTAAAAAGATTTCTCAAAATAATTTTATTTCTCATTTCTACTAGTATTAGCTAAACACATTGGTAAAAATATAGTATAAAATAATGATCATTTAGTTTGTTGAAAATTTGTTAAACCTGCTATGTTCAGATAGAATTTACTCTAACAATTGATTATATTTTAAAAATAATTTATCATTATTATTTCACATTTTTAAAAATAAAATATATAATTTTGATATAGTAACAAGTGATGTGAAATATTACTAGAGAACAAATATGACCAACATAAAGAGGTTGGCAAAAATTATTGCCGGGAATGTTCCATTACAAATTTACAATACATTTATTTTTTTTACATACAGTAGAACCTATCTATAAAAATATTTTATGCAAGAATTACCTTTTGAATAATAATAAAAAGTAGGATCCCAACATTATATAATTAATTTAAAAATCATTTCTATTTAAAAATAAAATCTTTCTAATAAATTTTTTTTATCGGTCCCAAGAATATTATTACTGTATAAAGATTTTATCGTAATCTCTAAAACTTTTATTCATTACATGTTAAATTTGCTTTTAGTTAAAGGATTTCTCTTTGTACAAGATACCTATAATGCAAATTTAAAATTTTCAATTATAAAATAAATTTTGCAAATGTTCAATTCTAAAAGATTCATTCTTGTAAAGCCTATATAAAATTACACGGACATGTATAGAAAGTTAATTAATGATATGATTTTACAGAACTTATTAGTTACTCTTCATTAGGGGTGTAAATGAGCCAAACTGTTCGTGAGCTACTCGAGCTCGGCTCGTAAAATATTCGAATTCGGTTCGATAATAATCGAGCCGAGCTCGAGCTCGAGCTATTCGAATAGTTGATCGAACCGAGCTCGAGCTTCATATTACTCGATTCGTATGGCTCGCGAGCCTAATCGAGCTTATATATATTTTATTATTTATATATATTTTTTATTATTTTTATGTTATTTATATATTATTGTATAAATATTTAATATTTTTATATATTAATCGAGTCGAGCTCGAGCCGAACTTAAAGTATTCGAGCTTTTGTTGATAATTAGTGAAATTGATTCGAGCTTTCGAGCCGAACTCGAACATATCACATATGTGTCGAGCCGAGCTTCGAGCTTGAATTTAATGGCTCGGTCGAGCTCGAGCCCGAGCTCGAGCCCGGACTATTTAATCGAGCTCGAGCCGAGCCTGGTCAGTGTTCGGCTCGGCTCGGCTCGTTTACAGCCCTACTCTTCATCATCTTAAAAAAATATGAAATTTTTTATACATGTCTATAATTGGGATCCGGTATCCGGCATATAAAAAGTTAGAATGTCTTTATGTAATTGGGATTTCTGAACAATGGGCTAACAACATTTTTTATGTAATACTGTCAATTATAATATAATGTCGTTACTTTCAGGAATGATGGTGCTGTTTGGATCATTTAGGATTTCTTTGATTTCATTTTTAGGTAATTTTTTTTTTAATATATGTGTATTAAACCATCAGGATCGGAACCGAATCAACTAATTACTTTAGTCCCTGATTGTATTCGTAGTCGGGGGGGGGGGGGGGGGGGTTTTCTGTTTCCATTGAATTAAATCTGCTTTATTTTTCGGGGAAAAAGTATGTAATTTTGTTTTTATTTTCAAATTTTATTTCATTAACTATTATACTCCTTAGAAAAACATATTAGGCCTCCTGGTCATTCGATTAACAAAAGTTAGAAAAGGGGGAGTGGGTGACAAAAGTTAAAGTTGAAGCGTTGGACCACAAACAAGGTGGCTAACACAAGTGTTTAAACAACCATTATCTTAAATCAAGTGGTTAGGAAAATGCATGGATTAATAGTTTTTTGGTTAGAGACAAAATTAGGTTAGGCTTAAACAAGTAGTGGGTTGTTCAGCTGGAGATACTTTGTCCTCTTTTCTTTCTCAAATTTTATTAATCCTTCTCTAGTTCTCTTTAAATATTAAAAGGCCATTCCTTTTTTTTTTGTGATACTATTTTAATTCATTGTCGATATATTTAATCTAGTCTTAGAAACTTATAATTTATTAATGTTTTAGTGAGAATCATGTACCTTGGAAATTATGGGTATTAATTCTCACTTCCTCGTGAATTTAAAAATCAATACATTAAAAAAATGATGTGATGATTTACATTTGTACAAAATGAATGATCAATAAATTGCACCGTAATATTTGATCATTTAATTAATGAATTGATTCCTTTTTGTTCAAAAAAAAAACAGAAGGTATGCTAATAGTATAATTCAAATTGCTATTTACATATTATATTATATAAATATTATATCAAATTATATAATCTTAAATTTAATGTTTAATCATTATTAATTATTTATATTATATTTAATAAATTAAATAAACTAAAAACATAAATTTTTTAATATACATAAATAATATTAAAATTGTGTTTCTCTCCCCACCCCTCCCATTCTTCACCGGAATTAATGCTAAAAATAACGTTTTTTAAACTAAAAAAAATGATATTGCCAATTTTTAGGATGCAAGTCTGAAAATACCAGATTTATTACCCAAATACAAATTGCGTGCTCCATGCCTAAATCTATTGTTAACCAAGGTTTTATACCCACATATACATCATATCTATTTGTTCCTCTCCAAATTCTGTTTCACCCAATTACACACTACACTTAGACCAACACTCCTTTCTCCACAGTAAGGTGAATTAAAACAATAATTGCAACAGTGGTAGATGATCCACAAGTCAGTGAGGAAGATGCTTCAGTGTTTTTGATAGATTAAATTTGTATGTAAGCGTGTATGTATAGACAGAGAAATGGGAGAAATGGGAGACTGAAGTAGGGAGAGAAAGCAGAGAGACCCCATCTAGTATTGCGTATCATGTAATAATACCCAATCTGTAAATCATGTTACCCAACTGAATTTTGCGTAACCAATTTTTTAATTTTAAAAACAAACATGTTACCCAACTTAGTTTTGCGTATCCTTTTCTTTGATCAAAATTTTTACCTGATACTCCATAGCCAAATGTGTGACTCTTTTTACCCATTTTAAAAATGTGTAACCCATCCGTTATTTTTAACCCCCTTCCCAGAAAATTGTTATTTTTGTAATTGATGTGTCAAAATCCGTTATTTTTAGTTTTCACCCTCTTCACCGTTACACACATCTAAATGTTGTATATATACATACATATATACGTATATATTACTCTATGCATATCTCTCACTTAATCACCCCTATATCAAGTAACATCAATGCTTAATCACTATTGCCGCTGTCTTAGATTTCGACAAAGGAAGTGTACTGGAATCAATGATTTCTAGCGGAAAGATACAAAAAAAAGAAGAAATCACTAAATTAAGTTATAGAAATCAGTCATTTATATTACAGAAATCACTAATTTATACGGTGGAAATCACCGACTAGTTCAGCAGAAGCTTCAACACAAAACCCATTTCTTCTTCCCCATACCATCATTGCCGCCACATCTCCACCGTCACCGCTACACTGTACTGTATCGTTGTATCCACCATAAATTAAGTCGGCGATTGCAAATCAAACATGTGAGATGAACACGAATTTCAAATCAAACACGACGGATTACAGATCATAAGGTGATGAAGATCTGTAATCAAACATGGTAGAGGAAGACGATGAAGATGGTGTCCTTGCGAGGCCAAAGGTCTGAATGTAAGAGGAGATCGATTAGGAATCTCATCGGAGCCAGATCTTTATAATTTTGGTTTTTTTATATTTTTAAAATTAAATATAAAAATAATGATTTTGATTACACAAAATAGTGATGGTTTGTAGTTTGTATTTTAAGAGTGGTTTGTATTTGATCACTTGCCTATATATATATACTAGCTTATAACCCGTGCGATGTACGAGTTTATTTTGATATGTTATAAATTTTATTTTATTCTATAATTATATTTTTATATAATCATTAATTTTAAAAATTATTTTGATATTAATTTAATAAAATTTGAATTTAATTTAATAAATGATTTGCATGATTTAAAATTTATATAATAAAATTTTAAGTTAAATATGTCGTTGACGAGATTCGAACATTGAATATTTAGTAAAGTAATTTAATCATTAAATATACCTTATAATTACATCTACCGGTTCTTATTAATTACTAAAAATCTAACAGTAATGGTGTCATATTTATGGGTATACATTAATGATTGTAAATTTATGTTTTAAATTAAAAATTTGTTTATTTAATTAGAAAAGAAATATTAATGATCGAAAGATTATGATTGCAAAATTATGTCTTAAATTAAAAGATAACGTGTTTTAATTAGAAAAGAAATATTAATGACTAGAAGATACGATATTTTAGGTGTGTATAAAGGGTAATATGTTAAATTAAAAGTAAACGTCTTTTAAATTAGTCTTTTAAATTAATTGAAAGATAATTTATTTTAGGTATTTATTAAATCTTATTTAATATTACAATTATGTTTTTATATAATTATCAAATTAATAAATTTTAAAATTTATAATTTAATATAATCATATTTACGAATTACACTAATTTTTTCTTATTATAAACAACATATAGGAATTTTTAATATATTTTATTAATAATTGAAAATATGGTGTGATATTTTTGGGTATATATTAATGATTGTAAGATTAGTTTAAAAAAAGGTAACGTATTTTAGTTAAAAATAAAATATTAATGATTGGAAGATATGGTAGATTGATGTTTTTATAAAGGGTTTCATGTGCCTGAGGATGACCTCAGGTTAGAACCCTGAGTATAGAACAAATCAATACAAATTTTAAGGGTGTTTGTGTAAATTACTGATAAAAAATTTAGATTTACAAAAATGCCCCTGCGGGGCCCCTTATTTTATAAGCAATATTCTTATAACCTCAGGGGAGATCCCTGAGGTTGTCCTCAGGCCTAGTTTTCTCTTTTATAAAAGGTAATATATTCAAGTAAAAGTAAATGTGAAAATAACAATGGTTAATTACCATTAATTATATTATGTCATTATTTATTTAATATTTAGGATAACCAAACCGAAAACCAAACCGACCAAGCTTTCAATCTTTCGACTTTAATATATTACTAGTTTAGGGCCCGTGCAAAGCACGGGTTACTTTTAAATACTTTTAAAATTATGTGATTAAATGAAATAGAGTATAATATTTTATTATGGAATTTAACTTTGTAATATTAATTAATAAAATTAATAATAATAATAATAATAGTTATTTAATAAATAATATGTATTGATTAGAACTAATAATATAAAATCTTAATGTAAATTTGTTGTTAACGGGTAATGGTGTAAATATAAAATACTACTCTGTATTTAGGATTAAAGACAATAACAGAATTTATTTGATTTGTTTTATATTATAAATAATTAAAAATTAAATAATTAGAGTGAAAACCAAAACTTAAGAGAAAACCAAAACTTTCAATGTTTCAGCTTTAATATAATAGTATAGATTATAGATAGATATGATTATATATAATACGCTTATGCGAGAAAGTGCTTGAACTTTGAAATTTAACAAAAAAAAATCTGTACAAACCTTGATATTGAGGTTCATATAAATTATTTCAAAACCCATTCGATTTTTAGAAATTAAGGACATTTTATTCTAGTATCGGCTCATTCGAAATTCTAATTCCGAATAAAGTACAATTTTTATTATTTATTTAAACTCAAAATAAACAAACATGGAGACCCTGCTGTAAATTTGTATCCGAAGTCAAGATGAATTATTGTTATTCTTACCGACACCATTATGAGAATATTATAATAATCTTTATATATTTAAATCCAAAAAAAAAAGTCTACGTAATGAAATTCGAATTATTCCGCTAACTTTAGTGTCAAGCATAGAATTATATTCTTAAATATAAAAATAATTGCAGGAGAAAAGACAAGAATAATGCCAAAAGTGGTAATCAATCTCTATCACATCCATGAAAATTTTATGTAGTAATTAATTAATAATTCGGTGTAAATTTGGTACATATTGACTAAAAACTCTTTATGGCATCCCAGATGACTTTTTCAACCAAAACAAAATGTTTTCTGAGTGTTCTGTAGATTCTTTAGTCCTATGTCATTTTTGTGGTTTCATATTTCTGTCCATGATGTAAGATCTACCTTGTGATGATTTTAAAATTCTTAGAATTTTTTGAAGATGTTTTTAAAATATTTTTCAAAACTTAATAAAAAAAATTAAAATATAAATGTGCCAGTAAATAACTTAGATATGAGCATCTCCAACAATGTTTCGTAAAAATGATTAGCTAAATATTGATTATGTAAAATTTGCTGAACCTGTAACGTGTTTTAATCCAATGGGATTGACTATATTGATTAACTATATTTTAAAAAAAAATGGTATGTTATTATTATTTCAAGTTGTTAAAAAAAGAATATATTATTTAAATATAGTAGTTGATGATGTGGAGTTTTACTGCATGTTGTTAAAGGTTTGACAAATATAATCAACTTATTGCGATGTGAATTTTTACCTAAGAATTTTGTCCGGTTAGAATGGACAAAATTTTACAAATTTTATATAATTCTTATTTAAGGTAATTTATTTTAATTTTTACCTAAGATTTTTACATGTTTGGAGATTCTAAGACATGGAATATTAGCAAAACTCGGAACTCAACTTCAAAATTTCTTTTTAAGGTACCAACATAATTGTGATATGGTTTTTCATTGGATTCTACTTTTTGGATTTACACGATCAGTTTCAAACAATCCGATTTTAGATTTTAAACTAACAAAACTGAACCAATTAAATCGCGTCAATGTATAACATGTATTTTCAATATATTGATGAAAAGTTAACTTCATATACTCGATAAATCACAAATTCGATTATCTACATGTATTCAATAAATCACATGTTCGATTTTATTTTCTTAATTTATAGTTTGTAATGTTCTCATGATTTATTTAAATTCGAAAAAGTAGTTTGAATATTAAAGTAATTATCTGTATTAGAAACATAACTAGTGACAAAAAGAAATTGTTACGACAGTTCAATTGAGAAAATGAAAGTCGTGCATTACACATTACCGACCAAGATTAAGATGATCCTCTACTTAGCAACACTTAACCAATCTTTAATAAGTCAACTTAGAGCCTCTCTAATGGTATTGGCTAAAATGGGTGGCTAAAATGATACTCCCTCCGTCCCAATGATTTGAGGACCGGGGCGTGACACACATTTTAAGACGCTAACTACTATAGTTACATAACTTATTTTTACAATTTTCTTTTTTTGTATAAAAATAGAACAATCCTACTTTTATACAAAAGAAGAAAATTTCAAAAATAAGGTATGGAACAATACTAGTTGTTATCGGAGGAATTTGGTGATAACAAATTTCGGAGGTTGCTGGAATAACGAATTATGAAAATAGGGGGATTTGGGATTTTGGATGTTTGGGGCTGGACTTGAGAGGTGTCTCGACTTGTTAGATGTGTCGGATCCTTTTTTCAAGATGCCTGCGTACCTTATATTTATAAGGATCAAGCCAACGCAGTTCTGTTAAAGGATTGGTTTTTAATCCCTATGATTGTTGAGGGATGTATTTTGGGAATTAGTAGATTTTATCTCTTTAAATTATATTCGCGTTGGGATACCTTCCTGATTTGAAGGATATCGTTTGGAGAGATTTTCTATCATTAATTGGAGATAATTCCTCGTTTCAGAGAGAGGAAATAATTAACTTGGGGATTAATTTAATTATTATTAGATTCGTATTGGGAAATTTGGGAGATATTAGAGGCAACCGAAAATATGGCGTAAGAACTACCCCCAGTTCTTCAGTGTAGCTTGCTGCAGTGGAGAACTAAGCATGCTTCGATTTTCCAAATTTTCTGAGTCACTGAAACAGCTAGGAGAGGAAGATTAGTAAAAAATATGGAGCACTTATGTGCCCGTAATATGGATGTAGATGTAAATAAGACAATAAAAACAACAAGACTTACTCAGTTATAATACCACTCAAAGTGGTGTCTGAGGAGGGTAGATGTACGCAGACCATGTCCCTATACAATAGGGAGGCTGTTTCCGAAGGATCCCCGGCCAAGTACAGAATTACAAATACAGAAATACAAATACAGAAAGGAAACCTAATACAAACTAGGAAACTCACGCACACGCAGGAGTCGAACCCCTGACCACCTTCAAAGGAGGCCAGTGGCTCAACCACTGCACCAACATGTTGTTGGTTGTAAATAAGACAATATGATATGTAGATAATAAGTTGTGTAGGTGTAAGAGAATGTATCTTGTAGGGTCATCCAAGCATTATTCCATAAAGTCATCCAAAACATTTCGAGTAATATCATTATCTAGTTGAAGAAGGTCATATCTACCATGTCTTCTGGAGGGTATCCCCCTCAAAGGGGGTCATTTTCCTCAGAATTTTATAAATTTATGATACTCTCCTCGAAGGAGATCATTTTTAGTTCAGAAATACCCTCCTCACAGGAGTTAGATTTTTCGAAGCTCGAACCTTGATGAGGCGCTGGAAGTACGGACATCCCCCCGGAAGTACGGTTTTTGCAAGGATTTAAAAATTTGGGATACCCTCCTCAAAGGAGGTCGTTCCCCATTCCAGAAATATCCCTCCTCACAAGAGGTGGATTTTCCGAAGCTCGTGCCTTGATGAGGCGCCGGAAGTACGGACATCCCCCCCGGAAGTACGGTTTTTGGCAAGGACTTTAATAATTTGGGATACCCTCCTCAAAGGAGGTCGTTCCCCATTCCAGAAATATCCCTCCTCACAGGAGGTGGATTTTCCGAAGCTCGTGCCTTGATGAGGCGCCGGAAGTACGGACATCCCCCCCCGGAAGTACGGTTTTTGCAAGGATTTTAATAATTTGGGATACCCTCCTCAAAGGAAGTCGTTCCCCATTCCAGAAATATCCCTCCTCACAGGAGGTGGATTTTCCGAAGTTCTCTTCATTTTCACTAAGACTCTCCTTAGAGGATATCGTCTTTTAAATAAATTACGAAGACCCTCCTTAAAGGAGGTCGTCTAACACAAAAAATAAGGGAGACCCTCCTTAGAGGATGTCATCTTCCCAAGCCATATCAATATCTCAAGATTCTTCCAAAAAATATCAGCAACACTTGAACGATCTTCTAAAAAATAATCAACTCTTCGAATAAGAGCCTTCCAAAATATTACCCATGCAAAATATTACCCATAAGGAGGGTCTTCTAAAATAATAAACTCTTCGAATAAGAGCCCTTCAAAATTTATCCTTAGAAAAGAGGGTCTTCCAAAATAATTATCCCTGCAAAGGAGGGCCTTCTAAAATATTACCCTCACAAAGGAGGACCTTCCAAAATATTAACCACACAAAAGAGGGCTTCTAAAATAATAAACTCTTCAATTAAGAGTTTTCCAAAATATTACCCCCACAAAGGAGGACCTTCCAAAATATTAAACTCTTCGAATAAGAGGCTTTCAAAATCATGTACTCCCTCTGTCCCATCCATTTATTTACACTTTCCTTTTTGGGATGTCCCATCCAATTCTTTACATTTCTAAACATTCCTAAAATAGTAAAGTTTTATAATATAAAAATCAACTACATCCACTAATTTTCTCCACTAACTCATTTTATATATTATATAGTGATGGGTCCCACCACTTTACTTATTTTTCCTACTTCTCTCCTCCTTCTTTATATTTTTCCTTGGTCTCCGTGCCCAAACCAAATGTAAACATTTGGTTGGGACGGAGGGAGTAACACGAAGATAACACCTAAAATCTTGAAAATCTTCACAATTCAAATTCTGCCCAGATCTGTTTTTGGCGTTTTTGACCTTTTAAACGATTGTTTCTGGAAAAACACAAAACACGAAAGTTGTACATAACGAAAATATCTTTCCGATGATATATGGCTAATCAAAAACGGACTTATAACGAATCAGGAATCAAATAAAACGTCTGCTGATCTGCTTCTCGATGCTGAAAAAACGAGATCTGATTGTATTTTGTGATTTCGAGAATAGATCGAGATATAATCTGAGAAAACTCAAAGAACGAAAGTTATAGGCAATTTAACAAGCTTTCCGAATCTTTAAAAATTATCGAAATCCGACATGTATTGAATTTACTACGAATTTTATAAGATAACTAACTTGTATGAACAAAATCATAAGAAAACTTATCTTAATTCGGAATAGATCCACCGCCTCCACCGCTTAGCTCCTCCATTAAAGCAGCTCCAGATCCAAAATAACCCCCCATGCGTATGAATTGATTGTCCTCCACAATCAATAAATAATCCCCTCCTTCTAGCGCCAATTGTTAACGGAGGAATTTGGTGATAACAAATTTCGGAGGTTGCTGGAATAACGAATTATGAAAATATGGGGATTTGGGATTTTAGATGTTTGGGGCTGGACTTGAGAGGTTTCTCGACTTGTTAGATGTGTCGGATCCTTTTTTCAAGATGCCTGCGTACCTTATATTTATAAGGATCAAGCCAACGCAGTTCTGTTAAAGGATTGGTTTTTAATCCCTATGATTGTTGAGGGATGTATTTTGGGAATTAGTAGATTTTACCTCTTTAAATTATATTCGCGTTGGGATACCTTCCTGATTTGAAGGATATCGTTTGGAGAGATTTTCTATCATTAATTGGAGATAATTCCTCGTTTTAGAGAGAGAAAATAATTAACTTGGGGATTAAGTTAATTATTATTAGATTCGTATTGGGAAATTTGGGAGGTATTAGAGGCAACCGAAAATATGGCGTAACAACTACCCTCCAGTTATGCACCTTAAAATGCGTGTCAAACACTTTAAAAAAAAGCGTATAGAAATGAGTGGGATGGAGGGAGTATAAAATAGTGATTATGTAAAATTTATTGAATCTGTAAGGTTTATACTCTAATGGAGTTGGCTATAATTGGCTATAATGATTAGTCATATTTTAAAAATAGCAAATTATTATTATTTCAAATTGTTAAAAATAGAATGTATTATTTTAATATGGTAATATTGATGATGTAGAGTTTTACTACAGGTCTCTAGAGGTTCGACAAATATAGCCAATATGGTTCGATAAATATAGCCAATATGATAGGATTTTAGAGGATTATCTAAAATTTTATATAACAGTAATGTCCCGTTGGAGATGATTTTTTTTACACAATATCTATAATTTTTATTTATGACATGTTTGACACACTTTTAGCTAAGGAATTTTTATGGTTGGAGATGCTCTTAACCCCCAACTAGCAAACAAACTAATGAACACAAACCCAATTTACATTTGGCAATAACACAGAACCCCAAGTCAACATGCTATATTTAGCAATATTTACAACTTATTCTATTAGTATTACTCATTGAATTCGAAACAATATATATTACTTTAAAAAATATATTCAAAGTTAGACGGGTGAGTGCCCTAAATACCCACTTTTTATTGTTTCATAACCAAAATGCCCAAATTCGAGAAGGACTGCCCTAAATACCCACCACATACGCCACTGACATGGGCGTATGTGGTGATACGCCTTTTTCACAGGTGTATACTGATGTTACGCCGACTGAACACCACCACATACGCTTGTTGCAAAAGGCGTGATCGGCAGAGACGCGACACTGAAAAGCGCATCACCATGGGATACGCATCATCAAAGGACGTATTCCCCTGCGGGGCCCACAATCACAGAAAGATCAGAGAAGCTTCACTGGCGATGCAATGGCGATACGAGGACGATTTCAGACGAAAGCCTTACGTTCCGTTCGACCATCTCCGGCCATTTTCATTCATCTATTATACAACAATCGCTTCGTCCTTGCATTCTCTACAAGTCTATACCAAAATTATACCATTTCTAATGCCAGAATTGAAACACCCAATCGGAGAGAGTTACGATTTTCCGATGAGTTTGAACCATCTCCGTTCGACGTCCTACTGTCATTTTACGTTGATGTATTATACATGAATCGAATCGTTGTTTGACGATCTACATTTGTAAACCAGTTTTAATCCATATCTAATGCTAGATTACAAACGCCTAATTTGAACCCTAAAATGAATTTCTTTTTCCGGTGAGACGATGACGGAGCTAGACGGGAGATAAAGAGAGAGAGAGAGAGATAGTGGTTGTTGTGCGTAAAACGAACATGATGGAGAAGATGTGGTTGTGCGTGGAGGTTGAGAGAGGCGAGAGAGAGGTTGCTGAGAGGCGAGAGAGAAAGGAGACAACGGGAGAGAGAGGAGACGACGGGAGAGACAAGTCGAGAGAGATGTGAGAACTGACGATGAACAGTACACGGTTGCGCCCATGGGTCATCCGTGACCCGCGGGTATTTTGGGCAGCATATTTCAAAATGGGTATTTTGGTAAGTGGGTAGTAAAAAAGTAAGTATTTTGGTCATTCTTTCAAGTTAGACTCACTTTAAGTAATAGTTTTAATTTGAATTTTTTAATTTCATTTTTAAGCAGTGTTCTAAAAATTATCCAATTTTTCAAAAATTATCGATAAATCGTTAAAAAATATTTGACCGATTTACTTTTTAAAATCCGATTTATCGCTATGAAATATTTTCAAATGGTATATTATATTATAAATTAGACTAGTTTATTAAATATTATTAAAAAAAATAAAATTATCCGATTTTTGTTCTAATTTATCATTCCAATATGTCCCGATTTACCGATAAATCGCTTAGGTACCTAAACCGATTTGTTCCGATTTTCGAAATCTAAGCGATTTTCGAAATCTAAGTGATAAATCTCATTGCTGACGATTAAAATGGACATACAGAACACGTGATCATTTAAGCGTAACAATCGTTTATCAGAAATCCAGAAACGCAACATTTATGTATTTACATAAAGACCCTTACACAAATCATGCATTTTCACTTATGGGTCCTGGTCCCTGACAATCATTTGTCAGGGACCGGTTATTTAACAATCGGTTCCACAGCCGTTGGATCGTTGATCCAACGGCTGAGATTAAAAAAAAAAAAAAAATTACTGTCCGCTATAATTTTCCGCGAATAGGCAATCTGCCTATCCGCGATAATCCAGGGGGCCGTTGGATCAACAATCCAACGGTTTAGGAACCGATTGTTAAATAACCAGTCCCTAACAAATGATTGTCAGGGACCAAAACCCTTCACTTATACCCTTCCTTCCCTTTTCTTCGGTCTGTCCAAAAAGCTTACACGTACATGTATTATGCATAACGCTCCCAGCTTTCCCTGTCTCCTGTCGGTCCCTGGTACACACATGCACTCTGTGTTTAACTGTTGTTACACAAAATACACACACGCACACACATAAATCTCCACTAAATTTCCCATTTCTTACTATGAAGAACAGTGAAAGATAGGTGCAGAGTTGGTTGTGTAATGGTGATGATGATAATTAGTAAATGTTGAATCTGCAAAACATTTCTTCAACAAAAAGCTTTGGAGATGGCCCACCATTAATTAAAAGTATTCTTCTAATCTCATTGCCTAAATTCCCACTAACTCTAGATTTTCTTTTCTACTTGCACTTTATTTTTCTTCTCAGGTCTTTAATGACTGCCTGTCTTGCACTTAGTTTATCAATCCCAATACATTTTTCAGTGTTTTTTCTGTGTGGGTGTCTCTATATATTGTCAAAAATCACTCAAAATGATGGAAAATATCTGGGTTTTGGATTTTGTTTGGTTTTAGATAAATAAAATCTTGTAAGTATAGTTTTAAGTACAATTTTATTAAAGATACTTGGTCTGTGGTAACATTTTTGTAACAAGATTGCAAGACATTGAATAGGGTGAGTCAGTTTTGCAGAAAAAGCTAGGCTTTGTTTTAGTTTCTGTGTTTGAGCAAGAATTTCGGGTAACTATAGTTAGTGTGAGGCAACTTTTTTGTTACAAAGTTGCAAGACATTGATTAGGGTGTTTCAGTTTTGCAGAAAAAGTTAGGCTTTGTGCGTTAGTTTCTGTATTTGAGTACGAATTTCGGGTATTTGATCTTTTGTGTCAGACGAATTCGTTTGGATTTAGAAGGAAATTACTTTTCAATAATTGGTGTTTTTAGTTTAGTTAAGGTTTTTCTACTTTCAAGGAAAAGTGACAAGTTTGTGTAAGAGTGAAGGGAATCCAAAGTTTGATAGTTTGGTGTTGTTGGAAAATGATGGTATTGGCTCATGTAAGTGAGGTACTAAGCTCTTGGCTTTTGCTTGTGTGAATTGTGCTTGATGTATTTGAGGGCAAGATTGATTTCAGTTGTAAGATTTTGAGACATTCTTTGAAGTAATTCTGAAATTTTTAATCGAGGTTCATTGGTGCAGTAACTAGATTCATTAGGTGTTACATTAGGGTCTTGTTAAGATAAAGATCGGATTAGTATACATAACGTTATATTTGTGGCAAAGAATATGGAGAACTTGTCAATAGCTTTGGGGCTTATGGATAGAAAGAAAAAGAAGAAAGTTTTGATTCCTTACCGCTCACAATAAGCTACAGTTTCTTGAGCTTTACTTCAGGGTAAAACTTGAAGTTGCAAATTGGAATTCTTGATTTGCTTGAAAGTAGATTTTTCTGCAGTTTGTTCTTGACGATCCATTAAACTTTAAGGACTCCAATTTTGCAGGTACCTAGTGTCCTGTATCTGTTTCTTATGTATATTCAGTATTTGCTTGAGAGTTCTGTTGAGTTTTACACTTCTCCTCGTGATTCATCCCCGATTCCGGGTGAACTTCATTTCTTAGTATCAAGATAAATTTACCAAGATTAGTAATATGTTTTACTTTATTCTTTGCTTTAGGAGTTTAGTTGCATACCTGCGGTGGATAATTTGGGTTTAGATGATTTGAGATATTGATAAGTGTGGTGTCTGCAAAGTGCAGATCTTCACTATGGCTATAGTCAGATTCTTTACGGGCTTAATTGACTACAAATTGATCTTTTTATCATATGAGCATAGTTTTTACAGACGGAAACGTTGTTCACTTCTGAGATGAATGTATTTGCTATTATTATTGCGACTAATAATCTTGTCTAGAACCTTTAAATATGTAACTTTTCTTTTCCCAGTAACCAGTTATAGTCGAGTTAATTATTATCTTTTTTACCAGTATGAGTTGTGGCTGAAGCTGTCACAGGCTTCTGTCACATGCTTTCAAATTTTTAACATTTTTTCCCTTCATATTTTCTATACATCTATTGTCTTTAAATGTGCTTCCAATAAATTTTCATCAGGTGACGGTGACTGTATTCCTGAACATAGTTGGATAGATTTCAGAAGGTGTTCAAGCCATATAAACTCTCACCTACTCGCTATGGGTAAACGAGGACAAAGAAATGCTCAGCGCATGGAGAAGGATGAAGCAGGATGTATGTCGGGTCTAATTAGAATGTTTGATGTTCGCGATGGCAGATATACTAGAAAGCTTCTTGTAGATAGGAAGCATTGGAGCAGGAATCCTGCTGGTAAAAACTCCATCCCACATAAATAAATCTGATACCTTGTAAGCAGAGGAACAAGGCTTATTTTCATTGAATCTAGTGGTGCTACTAAAGAATGCAATTCTGCAGTCCGGCCCCCTATAGAAGAGTTTTGTAACTTTCTAAATAAAATTTCTTTAGTTTATAAAATTTGATAAAGAGGTAATCTAGTATGCACAGTTGATCCCGAATCCTGATACTATGAGAAATGTGTTTAATTCTATCATCTGAAAAACTATCTTCTCTTAGTTTTGATTTTAGGATTAGGAAATCTAGAACCGTTTTGCTTCACAGCTCCCATTTTAAGGATGAATCATTTGAGAATTCATCTTAGCTTAATGTCATAACTTGCAAATTCTATTTTGCTCTTTTCTCTGTCAAAGCATTTTCTCAAATCAATTGCTTGTATAGGTGCTGATACCAAACTGAAGATGTTAACCTATAAAGACGAGAAAGGCACAGATCCAGAGGTATGCATGCAAAATCACTTTCTAACAGGCTATACTTGGATTGCCTACTTATTGTATATGATTCATGAATCATGATTCAAGAGGATTTACCTAATGTATGAAAGTTAGACACCATAAGCTATTTATGAGACTTATTTATGTTTTTGCGAACACTGTAAAACGCTTTAGGATATTGAAGAAATGACAACTGGTTATTTGAAGACTAGCGTAAAGAAAATCATTGAAGAAGAGATGTTTGATGAGAAAGGTTTGAAGAAGAATATGAACATTGCTCGTGCTCAACCAGACGAAGGAAATATAAAAAATGATGGGAATGTTGGAGATGAACCTAATCAGTCAAAAAAAAATCATAGTAAATCTTGTGACATGCATGCCAATGATTTGGATGTAGCTGAGCATTCTTCCCAACAACTTTCAAACAAAGAAATACTATATAATCTTGATCTAGAGGTTATGTTAGAGGAGCTCAGCCAGTTAAATCAGAAAAGCGATCCTTGTGAGCATGATTGGCATGACAGCAGGTCAAATCAGGTGTACTCCCTTGTTCAAGAAGAATTGGGTGCTGCAATTAAGGTGTTTATTAATCAGAGGGTTACTGATAATGGTCATCTTGGAGAAGATAGTAATATCCCCCATTCCAAAGAATTTATAGATGCACTTGAGATCTTAGGGGTAAATAAGGAATTATTTTCCGAACATTTACATGATCCAAACTCGTTGCTAGCAAAGCACATTCAACGCATAGAGAATGGTAATTTGACTAAAGACCAACACACCAACCCACTATTTGAATCGAACTCATTAGACCAAGAGCCAAATAAACCAAGTTCGGAGAAGCATTCTGAGCGGAAGCATCACAGCTTTTTTAGAAGAAGAAGAAGAAGAAGCAAGTCACTAGATAGTAATTCTTTGAAAGATGATGATATATGTCAAGCTTCTAGTACAATTGTAATTCTCAAGCCGGGGTCGACAGCTCTGCAGAACTCTGGGAGTAAAAGCCTTGTTAGCACTTCATCAGAACCTCAATGGACCTTGACTGATAGATCAAAGAATGAGAGGAATGGTTCCCAATTTTCTTTGAGTGAAATTAAAAAGAAGCTGAAGCATGTCATGAGCATAGAATGGCATGGTGTATCTCGCAGTAGTAAATCTCCCCGTGAGTTTAAAAATCTAAAGAACCATGAGAAAGGTGTTGTTGAGGGAAATAGTGGATGGAGTTCTCCTAATCGAAACCATTTCTTTACTGAAAGATTTGCCAAATCTCTCCTTGGCATGAAGAAGGATGACAAGATTGACATGCCAGAAGGATCTGAAACAGTTGCGGTGAATGGACTTGATGGTAATCCCAAGCAAGGGATTCCTAAAATATACAATGAAGCTAAGAAGCATCTTTCGGAGATGCTAAGCAATGGGGAGGAAAAGGAAATGTCAGAGAGCAAGCGGTTACCTAAAACTTTGGCGAAGATTCTCTCTCTACCTGAGTACAGCTCTACTCCTAGGGCCAGTCCTGGAAATAACGGTAACCACAATTCTGTAACTGTACAAGTTAAATTTTCTCCTCCCGGCGAGTTTGACATTTCCCAAGAGACCATGCCATGCACTATTCAAGACAACCATGCCAGCGAGCACCTTGCACCAAAACAGTTCTTAGAGACTGACTCATGCATTTCTGTTGAAGAACCATGTGACAAAGTATTATCAGGCATCTTTGCCCCACATAAATTAGGTGAACATAGTTATGATAAAAGAGTTGAAGAGGCCATGTCTTCTACTCATGACGAAGAAATTCGTGAAGGTACCCTTATCCTACAGTCAGAAAGAAGTTCCAATCTAATTATTCTTTTTTATAATCACATAGTATAAATCAATGTTAGTCAAGCAGTCTAATTTTTTTGTAGAATTGCTTGAGATTGTAACAACCGATTCAAATTTGCGGGAAAATATTCTAGTAGAGGATGTCTCTTGCACAAGTAACTTACAGATGACCAGAGAGATCAAAATTCTTGATGCAGCTGAAATACTTGTTGAAGAAATTCTTGATGCAGCTGAAATACCTGACGAAGAAAAGTCTCCCAGAATCCTGACATTGGTAGAATTCTTTTCGCCGGAATATTTATTATGTAATTGTTTTCCTTTGGGAGGAAAATTGGGGATAATAACTGTGATATCAACATTACTGCAGTAGATTCTTGCGTCAGTTCAGTTTTCACAAGTCACCAACCTTATGTTTGATTTTCATTTCTTCAGAACCCAATTATAAATGATGTGCTCATACATTCTCCACCAGTATCGCCAACAAGCCCTACCACCACCATGAAAATTGAAAGCTTTGACAACTGCATTGATAGAGGAGACAGACCAAGTCCGGTTTCTATTCTTGAACCATTAGACTCTGATGATGACATCAGCCCTGCAAGCAGCAAACTTTTACCTGGTATGCTTCAATGACTATAATATTCCCAATGTTTTCTTGTACTTAAAATCTTTTATCTCCTGTACTAAAGTATTATACTTGAAACTTTCAGTTAAAGAGACAATTGAACCATTGCACATCTGTTTCGATGAATGGGATTCCTCTGATGTTATTCAAACAGTACATATAAGAACTTGCATGGAAGACGAGGAATCTGCATTTGAATATGTAGAAGCAGTGTTGCTAGGTTCAGGATTGAACTGGGATGAGTATCTCTTAAGGTGGCTTTTGTCAGACCAAATTCTTGACCCGTCATTGTTTGACGAAGTAGAGTTATTTTCTAGCAGGTCTCATGACCAGAAGCTCCTCTTTGACTGCACAGACAATGTTCTCAAGGAGACATGTGAACGCTATTTTACCCGCTCACTTGTCAAACAGGGTATGCATCCAGTCCCAAATGGAATGAAGCTTATCAATGAGGTATGGGAAGGAGTTGAAATGAAAATTCTCCAGCCTCCAGCTTCCCATTCTCTTGAGCAGCTGGTTAGAAAAGATATGCCCAACTCTGAAAAATGGATGGACCTCTATTTCGAAACTGATCACATTGTTATTGAGTTGGAAAATTTTGTTATTGACCAAATGGTGGAAGAACTAATTCTGATCTCCGAGGATCGCACTACAGATGATTGGAGTTTTCTGATTCTTCATGCATCGACCAGAGATGAAGACAACATTACTGGTCAGTAAGGTATCATCCTTTCGCAAGCTGGCTGCATTTTGAACCAGGCTTTGTGCAAAACAATCTTGCATCTCCCTCTGTATATAGGATAAGATTATACTTAGCATAGCGACACATTAGTTTAGGCTAAATCTAATTCTCTCATGCAAATTTCCTTTAAGATTTTGACTAGTCTATTTCTGTGATGAGTGCAGACTCAGCTTTTGAGTGGATTATAGTCATATAGTAGGTGTGTTTGGTTTGGTTTGCTTTGGCGTAGACAACATATACAGTTTTTCTTGGCAGAAGATGTAATAAGACAAGTCCTTATTCCAAAGTACTTGATCAAAGGCAATGATGGGCAATCTAAACAATGATGAAGTCTTGGTTTGAGATCATATAGTCAGATTGATCTAGAAGTTCTCTTGTTTCAGTTCATTTTTTTAACGAACCTTTTTTTTTTTTTTTATCAGAGTTAGAGTTTGGTGAGAGGGGTGTGATGAGTGTGCATTGTAATTTTCTGTTTAGAAAGTTCATTTTTTTAATCTTTTATCTCATCCCACTCTATCTTTCTTAAAAAGTTTAGGCTAAATTCAAGAAACTTGTTGGTTGTAATAAACTATTGTGCAGAATAAAAAAAACAAAGATTTCTTGCTAGAGTGTTACATGACACTCAACTTGTTTGATATGTTTAGAGGGTTGCTTCTCTCTTTTTGAGCTTCTCCACTTTTTAGGGTCAGTTTGGATAAATTTATTATAGTCGATTTATCGCTTATAAGCATGGTTCTAAAAATCCCCGATTTAACCGATTAATCCCCGATTAATCCTCTATAAGGTAGCCAACCGATTCGATTTTTGAAATCTGATTAATCCTATGAATTTATTTAAAATGATATATTTAATTGCAAATTAGACTAATATATTAAATATTATTATAATATCCGATTAATACTCCGATTAATCCTTCCGATTATCCGATTAATCTTAAATCGGTAGCTCAACCGATTTATACCGATTACCGATTTTTATAACCATGCTTATAAGCCCATAAGAAGGGACAGTTTGTCTGCTCAACTTATTAACTCAACTTATAACTTATATATAAGTTGAATGTTAATGACAACTACGTACTTTCATGACAACCTATTTCTTATTTGCTTAGTTTCTTTACTTGTTTAATAATTTATATTTAATATTTGTGTTTTTAAATGTATTTTTAATTTCAAATACTTGTATTGATATTATTGTGTTAAATAATATTTTTTTTAATTTAATTTTAAAAATAAATCACCAACTTATAAGTAAATTTATCAAAATACCTATTGTATATAACCTCTATTCTAAAAGTCGGCGATTAATCGGGATTAATCGCTGTTCGGTAAGCCACCGTACTAATTTTATAAAAATCGGCTAAAAAATCGTTTTTCGAAAAGTCGCTCAAAAGTCGGCCAAAATCGGGATTAATCGGTCAAAAATCGGATTAATCGGTCAAAAATCGGCCTTATCGATAAAAAATTGAATTATTTTCAGAAAAATTAAAAAAAAAACAAAATTCAAAAAGTATAAAATTGAATAAATTTTAAGAAATATATTATTCTCATATACGAAATTAATATTTTAAACGATTAAATCATGAATTTTATCAATTTTTTCTCTCATATTGACCCCAATTCAAAAATTAGATCTTAAAATTTATATTTACTTTAATAATGCTATATATTTGAAATATATTTTTATAAATATATGATAATTATTCATGTATAATCAAAATAATAAAATAATTAATAATAATAATAATTATTATATTTAAAATAATATTAAATTAATTCCGATTAATGATCCGATTAATCCCTGGACAGTGTCTTCACCAATTAATTCCGATTCCCGTTTTTTACAACACTGTATATAACTTATGAGTATTCTTGCACTTATCACTTATATGATATTTATGTTTTTAAGACAAAAACTACTCATTTTAAAATATCTCAAACATCCACTTAATACATGCTCTCCACTTATCCTGTTATCCAGTACTCCTTATGTAAAGTCCTTGAAGACATAGCGCTGCAGCAAAAATATCAGTTTGATGATTCAGGTTAATTATCTGGCTACTGATACCTCAGAGTACTTTATCAATATCGGAAACTTAATCTTCTGTAGTTGAAAATCAACTCAAGGGTAAATTAGTTTATAACATTGATGAACAAATTTGTTTCGCAGAACATTGAGATAACATCTTGAGAAAAAAAATGTAGGAACTTTAGCTTTATACATCTTGAAGTCAATTCACTTCTGCCTTTTTCCTGCCGGTAAAGATGATATCACATTTTTGGCTGGCCTCTTGGAAATTGCTTTGCTCCTGCTCTCTAGCTCCTCTTCACTATCTTCATCTACACTTTCATCTCTTGTGGATGGCACAGATTCCAAAGCATCTTTGGCAACCTTTCTTTTTGCAGCATCCAAATTTCCACGTAACTTTCTTTCGACTGGGTCACTTGAAGGTGCAACATAGGCCTGACGTGGAACTGCTGCACCTAATCCAAGCCTAAAGATATCTCAGAACAGTTAATAATAATAAAAACTTTAGTTTACTAACGTTTTATAGTTACAATTTTATAGCACAAACTTTAAGTTCTATATTTGGGTAAAAGCAGCAACGGTAAATATTAAATTAACGTTTGGACTTGGTGTTCAAGTCAAATTCTGGAAGAGCACAAGTTAATTTCCCAACAAATATATGTATATACAACTACTTTTAAAACTGGGAACATATGTTTTTACCCGACCATAAAGCATGGTGGGTCAAAAATTTCAAATGGGTGCTTTAATTTCTAGGAGTATTACTCTAATAGAATTAGTGGCCTTCAGTGGCAGCCTTAGCTTGTGTATTTTCTTGCCTGTGTGGGGCTCGGTGCAAATTAGTGGTTTAGTGGTCATCCAGTGGTAGTCCTGTAATTGCCTTCGGGCTTTTTATAATATAGTCCTGACATTTCAAAAAAAAAAAAAAAAAGGCAAAATCATCACTATACTTTACTGAAACTTTCAAGTTTCAACTGAGTCACCAGTTCAGAAAAAGTTTCACTCAAATACTTGAACTATGTAAAACTTTCACATAGGTACTTGAACTCTGTAAAACTTTCACATAGGTTTACGCTGTTAGCCCCGTTAAAAACCTTAACAAAAAGTGACGTGGATGCTGATATGGCATACAGAAATAGAAGTTTATTTCAAATTCATTACTCAACTTTATAACATTTTCAATTAAATCATGAGCAAATTGTATATTTCTTTTTATACATACATTTTAATTTTTTATACATTATTTATCAAAGTTAAATTAATTAAATTGAAAACTACTTTTTGTTTTTTAGGATTAGTATCAAAATTATACATTCTCGAATTTTAAATTTTCTAGAAGGGTTATAATTTATTTAAATTTAAATATAATATACTCATTTAATAAAGACACTTTTAAATCGATATAAGCAAATGAATATTTATAGATAACACATTTTTTAAATCCAATTTTCGATATCGATGAATTGTACTAGAAGTTTAAATTTTTTGAATGTTTGATTTATTTTTTTTGAATGATTGTAGTTCAGATAAATTTAAAATTATACATACTCATTTATCCATATGCTTATAAATCGATACTAAGTGGGAAAAAAATATCAAGAATACGTATACTTTTTTTGTGATAAGATAATATATACAAAAAATGTACAATTTTAGAATATATAACTTTTTTTGATTGATTATAATTTCTCAATAAATTAAACTGGAACATACCCATACAATTCATATGCTTTTAAATCGATAAAAAGGAACAAATACTATATTTTTTTAACATTTATTTTAGTTTTGTGTGATTACATGGCGCCCACGTCGCTAGTGACGTGGCATCACTTAACAGTCTTCCGTTAAAAATCAACGAATTTTAACGACTGTGCAAATATTTAGGAGTTCGGTAATGCAATTGCAAGTTAATTGTAGTTTTGTGATGTGATCATAAGTTTTTTTGGGCTGGTGATTCAACTGAAAGTTTCAGCATAATATAGCGATGATTTTGCCTATTTACCCTTTTAAAATTTTGAAGTATAGGTTTTATCAGCATCTTCCAAACAGTGGTGGTTATCTGCAGACAAGAGACTAAATTTTCTTATTTATTTTGGGTAATTCATTTAAAGTGGTGGTTATCTACGAATTTTAACGACTGTGCAAATATTTAGGAGTTCGGTAATGCAATTGCAAGTTAATTGTAGTTTTGTGATGTGATCGTAAGTTTTTTTGGGCTGGTGATTCAACTAAAAGTTTCAGCATAATATAGTGATGATTTTGCCTATTTACCCTTTTAAAATTTTGAAGTACAGGTTTTATCAGCATCTTGCAAACAGTGGTGGTTATCTGTAGACAAGAGACTTAATTTTCTTATTTATTTTGGGTAATTCATTTAAAGTGGTGGTTATCTACCAATTTTAACGACTGTGCAAATATTTAGGAGTTCGGTAATGCAATTGCAAGTTAATTGTAGTTTTGTGATGTGATCGTAAGTTTTTTTGGGCTGGTGATTCAACTGAAAGTTTCAGCATAATATAGTGATGATTTTGCCTATTTACCCTTTTAAAATTTTGAAGTACAGGTTTTATCAGCTTCTTCCAAACAGTGGTGGTTATCTGCAAACAAGAGACATAATTTTCTTATTTATTTTGGGTAATTCATTTAAAGTTGTAGGGTTCTTTTTGGTATTATAACAATGAGATGCAAGTATACAACTATGAGGCTGGTACATCTGTTGGATTAATCTAAACTAATGGGCTTTACTTAACTTAGGTTGATGGGCCTTACTGTTGGGTTTATTTAAACGTTTATTATGTTTTGGTTACTTAGGAAATAAATCATTGTTATTAATTATAATAGATAACAGTGAAGAATTAGTCAGGAGCGTAGTTGAGAAAAATTAGGAAAGGAGTGGAGCTGTTTGTGTAGTTGATTTAGTCTAAGCACGTTGCTTGTTTCTCTCCAGTTTTAGTGCTACCACTTTGGGTGTGCAGTAGTATTTATACATGTATTTGTTTTCAGAGTTTGAATGAGAGAAAAAGATTTCCTTCACTACACTTATAGATATAGGTGTTTTTTAGTTTGTTTTTTTACTACAACATCAGTGACTAACCTAGGTGGCCGAGCCTTTAATAACACTTTGCTAGATTGGTCCTCTGAAGATTTGCTCATATTTTTAACCCATTGCTCAGCCTGCATAAAGAAAAAAGCTTTAGGGCACAAGATATATAGGTTCATAAATAATGGCAAATTGCATACTAGGATAATTAGAATAAATGGATGGAGGGCACGATTTGGTACATACTGGGATGTAAAGCAAACCTTCTTGAAATATATAGCAATATAACAAGGTCAATCAAAGAAGTCATTACCAAACATAAAAAGATAAAAGGAAAATGGACAGAAACCAAAGATGCAGTGATTAAATAATACACACTACTATAGTCTATAGAAGTCTGGAAGACTTAACAAAAGGATATCTTTTGTGTGCTCCATACAAACTGCCATAATTTCTACAAATAACACTTTTCCGGTCTCCGTCTAAAGCTATATCCACAAACAAATGTCTTTGTAAAATTTCAAAATAAAATTAGAAACACAAAATCTTCTGTTCAATCACAACGCATATAGTGCTATGTATTACTCTAACTCACACACCCAGACACACTATTATCAGTAAGTAGAAAATAAACTCTCACTAGATTGATAATAATTCATTACAAACTGGGAATAATTGTTCCTCGCACTTCGAGAGGCGAGCTTCTCCTGAAAACCCTCACAAAACAATACAATAAAATCGATACCCTAATTTTCTCCCTTTCTCCCCTTATCCAACTACTCGCCCAAAATAACACATAGAATGACTGAAATGCCCCTCTATTCGAGTTGGGTCTTTGGCTGTTACTGTTAGGCCGCTTTATTGGGCTTTGACCTTCTAGCAAACGTCAGTGAATCGTATGGCCTGCTCGAATCCATTGCATTACCCCGGGCCCACACATTCACCTTGTCCTCAAGGTGAAAAGATGGAAATAGTCGATCAATGGTCTGTGATAACTCCCATGTAGCTTCCTGGCTAGACATACCTTTCCACTGAACCAAGACCTCCAAGGTACCCTCCTGTTCCTGTGACCCATTTCGCACTCCCAGAATTTTCTCCGGTATGCTGTCCACCTGCAGTGATTCAGTGATGGTCGATGGGAGTGTAGCCATGGGCTGAGCTTCTCCCACTGCCTTTTTAAGTACCGACACATGAAAAACTGGGTGAATTTTTGCCTCTGGTGGAAGTTGTAGCTTGTATGCAACCGAACCAATTCGCTGTAAAATGACAAACGGCCCATAATAGCATGCTGCTAATTTTTCAAAGGGGCGCCTGGCCACTGATTGTTGACGATAAGGTTGCAGTTTCAAATAAACTTTCTCCCCTACACTGAATTCCACTTCCCTTCTTGATAAGTCTTCTTGTGTTTTCATTCGATGCTGTGCCCTAACTAAGTTGGCCTTCAGTTCATCTAAAATGGCATCACGAGCTAACATCTGGTCCTCCAAAGTTGACAGGGCTGTGTGGCCAGTTTCATATTTGAGCAGCTGAGGCGGGTCTCTACCATAGACTACCTTAAACGGTGTCATTCCAGTCGATGAGTGGGTCGTAGTATTGTACCAATACTCCGCCCACGGAAGCCAAGTCGCCCAGTTTTTTGGTTGCCCATTTATGAAGCACCTCAAATAAGTCTCAACTACTTTATTAACCACTTCTGTCTACCCGTCAGATTCGGGGTGATAAGCCGTGCTCTTGTGCAATGATGTCCCCTGCAGTCTGAATAATTCTTTCCAGAAAAGGCTGAGGAAAACCTTGTCACGATTAGACACTATGGTCGAGGGAAAACCATGCAACCTTACAACCTCTCGCACAAACACCGCCGCCACTGAAGCCGCTGTAAATGGGTGCTTCAAAGGGATGAAGTGGCTGTACTTGGTTAAGCGATCCACCACAACTAAAATTGAATCTACTCCTTGAGATTTTGGTAAGCCCTCAATAAAGTCCATTGAGACCTCATCCCACACGAGAGCTGGTATGGGTAGTGGTTGGAGTAATCCGGCCGGACTGAGTGTTGAAGACTTCGCTTGTTGGCAAACACTGCAAGCTCGAACATAATTTGTTATCTCCTTACGCATTCCTGGCCAGAACCAATCCGAGGCAATGCGGGTATACGATTTGAAATCACCCGAATGCCCACCTAGAGGGGAATCATGGTAGTCGTGAAGTATTATAGCAATCAGTGGTGATTTAGGGGGTAATACTAGCCGTCCTTTATAACGTAAGTCACCATGGTCAACGTGATACCCCTTAGGTACAGGCCTACCAGCCTGCAAATCCTCTGTTAGATTTTTGATGAATTCGTGAGACCTGATGTCTTTGCTATAGGAATCCCAAGATGCCCCACCTGACAACAACATCGCCCCGAGCTCAATATGGCCAGTGAACTCGCGAGATAAGGCATCCGCCACCTTATTAGTAGACCCTGCCCTGTATTGTATTGTGAAGTTAAACCCCATCAATTTGCTCACCCAACGTTGGTATTCCGGGCCTACTTCTCTCTGCTCCATCAGGAATTTTAAGCTCTGCTGATCAGTACGAATGACAAACTTGCGTCCCAATAAATAATGCTTCCATTTAAGTACCGCGAAAACGATTGCCATTAACTCTTTCTCATAAATAGATTTCATCCTGCCTCGAGGACTCAACACCTTGCTAAAATATGCCACAGGATGCCCTTGTTGAAGTAGCACAGCCCCTAACCCGAAACCGGAAGCATCGGTTTCCACCACGAATTCCTTGGTGAAGTCAGGCATGATCAGAATTGGTGCCTCCATTAAAGCTCGTTTCAAGGCCTCAAAGGCTGTAGTTGCTTCTGCTGACCACCCAAACTGGTCTTTTTTTAACTGGTCCGTAAGGGGACTTGCTATGGTGGCGTAGTTGGCAATAAATTTTCGGTAATATCCGGTGAGGCCCAAAAAACCCCGTAGCTCTTTCAAACTGTTAGGCTGCGGCCAAACCTGCATAGCACGCACCTTCTCCATGTCCATAGCAACACCCTCCTTTGATATCACATGGCCTAAGTAACAGAGTTGCTCTTGCCCGAATTCACACTTGCTCTCATTCGCATACAACTGTTGTAAAGAAAGTAGCTCCAAAACTTGTGACAAATCCTCCACATGTTTCTCCTTGGTGGGGCTGTAAACAAGGATATCGTCGAAGAAGACCAAAACTTTTTTTCGCAACAGTGGTTTGAAAACCGAGTTCATCAGTCCTTGGAAGGTTGTCGGGGCGTTCATCATGCCAAAAGGCATCACAAGGAACTCGTAATGGCCCTCGTGAGTGCGGAAAGCCGTTTTCTGCACATCTTCCTCACATACCCTTATTTGGTGATACCCGGACTTCAAGTCAAGCTTGGAAAAATACCTTGCCCCGTGTAATTCATCAAGTAACTCATCTATTACCGGAATTGGAAATTTATCAGCCACTATCACTTTGTTCAAAGCTCTATAGTCCACGCAAAAACGCCACGCCCCATTTTTTTTCTTAACTAACAAAACTGGACTTGAAAACGGACTTGATGACGGCCTTATAATCCCAGCCATCAACATGTCTTTGATTAAAGACTCTATTTCATCCTTCTGAATTTGTGCATAACGATAAGGGCGAACACTCACCGGATCTGTCCCTTCCTTGAGCCTGATAGCGTGTTCATGACCCCTCACAGGTGGCAGCCCCGTTGGCATTCGAAACACCTGCTGGAACTGCTTGAGTGTTGGTTGCAAAAAATATGGTACCTGAGGAGTAGTAGCTTCATTCACCTTATCAGGTGTCTCAACAGAAATACGGTTCAACTCCACCAGGAAACCAGCCCCTTCCTTCCTCAATGTTCGCATCATGGCTTTTAGGGATATTTTGGAACGACCCAAGGCTGGGTCTCCTTTTAGTGTGACTGTTGTGTCCCCCAAACGAAACTTCATTGTTTGCGTTTTCCAGTTCGTGGTCATGGTGCCTAACTTCTCCAACCATTGCACCCCTAGGATCACATCAGAATTTCCCAATGGCAATGGCAAGTAATTCTCAATTATAGTAAGACCAGCCAGTTGTAAGATGACTGCCTTACACTCTCCTTCCCCTTGAACTGCTTCCCCCGTACCCAGTGAAACATCAAAAGCTTGTGATGAAGTGACCGGAATCTCCAACTTGCGTACTGCCTCCCTGGATATGAAGTTGTGAGTGGCGCCAGGGTCCACCATGACCACCACCTCCTGGCCCTTGATTTCACCTTTCAATTTCATGGTCTTTGGGCTTGAAATCCCCACTACCGAGTTTAAACAGATTTCTGGCCTGTCAGGCAAAACCTCCTCACCACTATTAGCAACTTCTTCCTCTGTTGATAGCCCATCTTCACTGCCATTCTCCCCTTCATCCGGTTGCAACAAAATCACACTTAACTCCTTTTTCTTACAACGATGTCCCACGCTCCATTTTTCATCACAACGAAAACATTCCCCCTTCTCACGTTTTGACTGAAACTCCTTGTCGCTCAACCTTTTTACTTCTCCAATCGGCTTAGCCACAGGCAAGTTCCCCATATTTTTATAACTTGATTGTGTGTGGTGTGATGTGGCTTGAGATTGAGCCGATAAAGAACGTGTAGAAGGTGCCACCGAACTAGACTGTGATTTGAAAGAGGAGTACGACGACGTACCCGATTTAGGACTGTAGGACAAAACAGAGTAGTAATTTGGAGAGGTACTCTTGTTTTCTAGTTTCTTTCCCCATCCTGCTCGCAACTTATCTTCCACCTTGACTACGGGGTCCCAACAAACGAACCTCCACCCGAATGTCCTCCCTCAACCCATTAATGAACTGGCCCTTTGCTATCTCCTCAGGCACTCCAGTTAGAGGTGCAATCAACTCAATAAACTGACGACGATATTCAATCACTCCAGCAGTTTGAGACAGGTTTAGCCACTGCTCATACAAACTCCCCGAAGACGTTGGTCGAAATTGTCTTAACAGCATCCCCTTCAACTCTTCCCAACGGCGTATTGGCCGTCTACCGTGCTCAAACTGGTACCACAACAACGCGTCCCCATCCAACGAAACAACAGCAGCTTCCAATTGTTCTTCCTCACTAAGACGGTAGAAACTGAAATACCGTTCAGCCCTCAACAACCAACCATCCGGATTTACGCCTGTAAACACAGGTAAATCGAGCTTCTTATGTCTCCAATTCGAGGCTCCATTTCGTCCTGAGGAGTTGTTGCCAATCTCCCCCCCCGTTTTCACCCCTAAGCCCACCAAACTGACCCGACCCCACTCCAGAGCCCTCGGGTCGATCCAAGGCTTCCTTCTCTTCGCGTGACAACGCTCTGCTGTTACCCCTGACACCCGAACTCGCTACCCCACAACCATCACCCAACTTCAAAGAAGAGAGAGTAGATCTTACCTCTTCCTGAAATTTCAATTGATCAGCCATGTTTTGTTCCATTGCAGCTGCTAGTTTCTCGAGAAAGTTTTGTTGCATCTCACTAGTCGTTGTTCCTACCGACAACCCGATTTGCTCAGCCATCGTTGACCTTAACTCACTCAAACTCTTCTCCAAAGCATCTAGGCGTTGCTGATTCGAAGGCGGTGCTACCATCGCTGAACTGAATCCAGATCGTAGTATGCTCTGATACCAATTTGCTATGTATTACTCTAACTCACACACCCAGACACACTATTATCAGTAAGTAGAAAATAAACTCTCACTAGATTGATAATAATTCTTTACAAACTGGAATAATTGTTCCTCGCACTTCGAGAGGCGAGCTTCTCCTGAAAACCCTCACAAAACAATACAATAAAATCGATACCCTAATTTTCTCCCTTTCTCCCCTTATCCAACTACTGGCCCAAAATAACACATAGAATGACTGAAATGCCCCTCTATTCGAGTTGGGTCTTTGGCTGTTACTGTTGGGCCGCTTTATTGGGCTTTGACCTTCTAGCAAACGTCAGTGAATCGTATGGCCTGCTCGAATCCATTGCATATAGTAGGACTGTATAAGATCTGAGTCGAACATCAGTGGATCGAGCTCAGCACACTGAAAAACTAGAGTGTTCGAGATTGAATCAAGTTCTGAGTTTGAACATGAGGTACATGCTCTAGTTCGTTTCAATCAAACATATCTTGTTCCTCAACATGAATTTGATAATTGGTGTTTGTGATAATCTTATTGAATTTAGCTCGAGTTCGCTCAACATGGGTTTAGTTAGCGTGCACAATTAATCATGTTTGATTGGGCAAAAACTAGTTTAAATGTTTTATTATTCAATACCTAGCTAGGTTCATGAGTTGGGCTCGCAAGCTTACTTGCAAAATATACTCAAGCTACGCCTGACTAGGGAACGAACTTATGTTTGCGTTCGGTTGGGCTTGCGAGCTTATTTGCAAAATATATTCAAGCTAAATTACACCAGGAGCCCGAAATAAATGGAGAGGCACATATTGGTCGGGACAGAGTTACGAAGAGCCCGAAATAAAACCCAAGATGAAACACGACTTTGTTACAAGCGGTAGAAGAGAAGGGCGTTAAATTCATAATTGAGTGTCCTTTCAATAACAGAGAATATTTAGTCTACTTTTTATCGATATCCACTGCTACAGGCTTCATTTTTATCAGGTTTGAATTCTTCATTCATTCTTTATCTCTGCACACTTCATACTTTCTGGTTTCTGTTTGTTATTCCGGCCCTCATAAAAGCTCAAGGTGTTAGGAGGACTTAAAAAGATCTTACGTTAAATTTAACACTTCTCATCTGGTAAGTATATATATACTGCTAAATATACACAAACAATATGTGCGTCTGTAATATGGAGTACAATTTTATTACTTAAATTTTTATAGAATTAGTTAAAATTTATGTATGCACATATATACTTGTTATATTCTGCATATATTTTCTATTTATCCACATGCATGTACTTTGCATTTGATTTTTTGTGTCTATATATATGCTTAATAATTAGTTCTTAGCTCAATTTTTATGAAAGTATCATTATGCAAGTTGTTATTCTAATGTGGTAATCCAAAACTTGGTTTCCCACTTTTGAATCACGTGGAAGATTTTTGAAGTTGACAATCGGATAGGTATGTTAGAATCATTGAATGAAAGAACATACACAAATATCAAATTTTGTATTATTTACTGTAAAGACATAAATACATTCAAATCTCATCAATGTCGTATTAAAATCTACTATTTTGGTTATAATACTAACAAGGGTCAAGAGTCATAACCTTGGTAATTACATATGCAGGTAAATAGATAAAAAGAAAAAATATATACATGTAATAAGAGAGTTCATGTAATCAAAAAGTTCGTAAATACATTCATATTTAATTTTTTCATATAGGATTAGAGAAAAATCCGTGCATTGACTACACAAGTAAGCACTATCATTTGTCCACTCTTTAAGATTTTAATCTCGATGATAGTAGTTTGGTTAGCATGCATCTAAATAGTTTAAAGCCTACCCCCTAGTTCCTAACCCCTTGTCCCATCAAAAAATAATTGCTAGATAATGTTGGTAAGTAGATATCAAATTGTCATGGTTCTATATGTTTTTGGTATTTTCTACATATTGAGTGCAGAAATGAAAGATTTACAGCAATTAGATGAGAATCTAGCAGAGATTAGAGAGAGTTTAAAAGAGAAACAGAGAGATTTAGAACAGAAATGAGAGAGATCAGAGTTTAGAGAGAGATTTGAGATAGAAACCCTAGAGAAAGAAAGCAGTTATAAAGAGAGAAAGAGAATTGGTGGAAACTGATTCCAATATCATACATCACATAATGAGAGAACACAGACTATTACAAGTATTTATAGGCTCTGAACAGAAATGTAACTAATAAAGACAAACAGGAATTTACTATACTACCCTTACCATCTATAGTGACTTCTACTACTTAGATATACCTGACACAATTTGAATTAATTCCTTTTTCTATTAATAGTTTACTATCTCTCCCAGTTTTAGGACCTTTAAATAAGTATACTAGTCTTATACTGGTCTTATTTATTAATAAGTTAAATGTATAAAAACTATTGTGTTCTGACCATTCTCAAGGGACACATGTAATTGATTTTTTTTTAATAAATTAACCATTTCTCTACCGAGACACGTTCTATCTGGCCTTTCTAAACCTTGCTCTTCATCAAATTTCTTTTCCATTGTGATTTCCAACCATTTTCAAATCAGTACACAAGTTGGGGAACTTCAGGTCCTAACAAATAACTGTAACGGAAAAGTCTGCCATTAGCAGTAGATGAGTGCAAGGTAGCTAGTGCAGCCTACAATCTTGTAACAGATTCATAACTTTTGGCGGCTATAGTGTCCAATTTGTATTGTGTTTATGCCTAAGATTTTTAGCTGAATTGTCCGATTTGTCTTTTGTTTATGCCTTGGAATTTTACAGATACAGTGTCCAAAATATATTAAAGCCTTCCAGTACTTACATCTTTTAGAGTTTGTCAAAAGTCAGATCTCTTATATTCCAATCTCTTCCTTAATCGGCCTGAAGCTCTAAGATATCGCACCGCTCATAATATAAACATTCAAGCGCCACTTGATAATAAAACGCTAGTACAACTACTACCGACTTCTTTCCTCCGTTCACCACCATCTCCTTCCTCGTTCACCTCTCTCTCTCTTCACGCTCAGGCCCAGCAGGGGACCGCCTCAATGCCGTTGACGACGCTTCGCCACCATACTCCGACATCAGATCTGCAATTTAGGGGTCATCTGCTTGAATTTGGAAGAAGTTTACGGTGGTGATTTTTTTAAGATTTTGGTGATTTTCCTCATCTTTTGCTGATTTGTGATGCTTTTTCTGGTCTTTTTGGCTTGGAACTGGTGATTTGATAAATAGTGGTGGTGTGGAAATAATGATGGAGGTGGTGGTTGCGAATGGTGGTGGTTGTTTGATTACAGTGATTTTAATTTAATCTGGTGATTTTCGTACAAATCAGTTGCAAAAAAAATGACTGACTACTTGTGCATATCTCAATGTCTCTATATAAATGACTGACTACTTGATCTTGACTCTATATTTGACTTTGTTTTGAATTAATTGTTTATTTTTATTTTTTTAAGTTTAAATGATTAATACTTGATGCGGAACAAGGAATAATTAAATTAATTTGAATATATTTTACAATATTATTTAGATATAAAAGTGATTGTAATTTATTAGGTAGTTAAGTTATATTAAGTATATTTATTATGACGATTCTAGACTATTCTATCAGAATAAAGAAGGATTTGTTTCTTCAATTAATTATGGTAGTAGATATTTCTAAGGGTTTACTTTTCTTAGGAATTATTTGGCTAGCAAGTAATGAACTATCTATAAACTCTTGTAATCTTTCATTATTGATTAGAGCTTATTATTATGAATTGAAATCTGCGAATTTTTGTGTGTTTCTTGCCGAATCTCTGCGGAGATAGGTTTATCCCCCTCTTTTATCCATTCCCTTAACCCTTGTCCTACATCAATACTTACTTATAATAGCAAGATTTAACAGTATAGATTGATGTAAATGGTTTTTTTGTAATTAGTTACATATATAATATCGATTTGTGCCCCAAAATTGCCGGGCTTGTCAGAGACATCAGCAAGGATATAATAATATGTAAAGCTTTTATGTTAAGCCAGGGGAATATGAGATCCATGAAGGTCCATCTCAATTTCCTTTGTCATTGAACAATAAGATATGTTCCTATGGAGCTTGGCAGATTTTTGGAATCGCTTGTAGGCATACCATTAGGGCTATGATCCATGCCAAAACTGATCCACAACAAAAGGGTTGTTAGTTCTTGGTATCATGTTAGGACCTACAAACAAACATACAACTTTAGCTTTAACCCTGATCCTGATAAATATCAATGGCCAAGTTGTGAAAATCTTCCCATTATAAGTCCACCAACTATGAAAAGAGGGGTTGGAAGGCCTAGTAGGAATAGGAGGGAAGAGGGAGGGGATCTGAAAAACAAAAAGGTCCAAGACAGTGCAATGCAAAAAATGTGAATGTTATGGGCACAATTCCAGGACTTGCAAGGGAGGGCTTACTAAGAAGCAAAAGAAAGATATGAAGGCAACAAGTGGTCAATCAGTGGTGATAAGACATCCCATAGTAAGGGATGCAGAAAAAGCAGCAAAGACAACAGCTAAAGCTTCAAGAAGCTCTCAATCTCAGCCATCTGTTATCAACATCTCACAAGAAGCTGATTCTCATTTTCAACAATAAATTTGATCATGTTTTAATCAAATTTGTTCAGATATTTTGGAACAATATCAGATGATGCTTTTGACTATGATGTTCTAGACTAAGTTTGACATTACTTTTGATGTTCTAGACTAAGTTTTTGTTTGACTATGTTGATGATGATGTTTCTGAATGTCCTAGACTGTTACTTTGCAAAAATCCCGAGAAATTTGAAATTTATGGTGCTTTTTATGTCATTAGCCTATGTTTAAACTGTTAGAATATAATATAAGGTCCATATAAGGCCTCCCTCTAATACCTTAAGGTTTTAGATGACTTGGTTACTTAACATGGTATCAAAGCTCAGGCACGTAGAGGTCCCAGGTTCGACTCTTTACAACCCCCAATATTCTCAATATTTAATATGTACACGAAGGCAAGTTATGCTCCAAAGAAGAGCGCCCGTGATCCACTCTTCAACCCAAACATGGGCTTTCGAGTGAGGGGGAGTGTTAGAATATAATATAAGATCCATATAAGGCCTCCCTCTAACACCTTAAGGTTTTAGATGAGATGGTTACTTAACATGGTATCAGAGCTCAGGCGGACTCAAGTTCGACTCCCTGCCACCCCCCAATATTCTCATAATTATGGACATGAAAGGCAAGTTATGCCCCAAAGATGGGCGCCCTTGGTTACTTAACATCGTATCAAAGCTCAGGCACGCAGAGGTCTCAGGTTTGACTCTTTGCGACTCCCAATATTCTCAACAGTATTATGGGCTTTCGAGTGAGAGGAGTGTTAGAATATAATATAAAGATCCGGTTGGCCTTCCTCTAACACCTTAAGGTTTTAGATCACTTGGTTACTTAACATAAACGTTTGTTTAACGTTTAAGTAACAGAGTGGTATTTTTATTAAGAAGACAAAAACTTGGTATTACCATTTGTAAGTCTAAAACAAGCAGTGGTACAAAATGTAAATGCCCAAACCACAGAAGTACCATTAAGAATATCCTTATATATTTTTAATTTTTTCATTTGCCGCATCCCCTGCACCAGAATCCCCATATTTTTGAATTTGTCGAATTGCCATATCGAGCACCCGCAAGGGCCGCAACCATGCTTCTTAGCTCCTAACAGGAAGAAGTATCTCAAAAAATGTAAAATCATGTCGAGGAAAGCTCTGCATAAATGACAACCTTGTGACACAGATACTTACATGTTTAGATTCTGTATTTATCATTCCATATATGATAGTTATTTTACTTTCCTTAAATGATAATTCCTTGCATATACTATTACCAAATAAACTTAAATCTGCGATTGGAAAATAAATTTAATTTTGCCAGGAGGATAGTTTGGCAGATGCCTCGGGTTGAGGGACTCCCATAAGGATTTTATGGGATCCAGAAACAATAATAAAGCCGGAAATGAATCAAGGTAATTATTCAAGCCCACAAACATAATGATCAGCTTTAGATATGCGAGAGCTAGATAAGTAACTTATTACCAATTTAAAAGCCTTATCCAACTTGACCACTCGAGTCTTAGAGTCTTTCTTCATTACCACATCTTTCCTGTTCATTGCCAATTATTCTCCAGCTAAGCATCAAAATAATAATTGATTAAAACCATCACATTGACTAAACAGTGCTGAATTCGAACATGAATCCATAAAAATATACATATAAACCATGACTAACAATTGCATGAATAATCATTAAACAAATGGGTAAATTTTAAGAACATCAGAAAACACTTCAAGGAAAAGAAACATGTAGCAAGACTTTACTGAGTGTCTGAGACATGATGGAACAAGCAGCTTTATTATAGTTGGTATAACTGAGCAACACAAGTTGCAAAGAGAAGCGGCATAATTTAATCTAACCGGCCAGCTACAATTATTATATATCATTTCTACTTTTTTTTCCCATATCTTTAACATAAGTGCATTGTTCCTTTAAGTATACTTTAGATCTTAAATCATTACTTTGTTTTTTTACTCGAAAGTTCCCATCTCTTAGCAAAGGAAAGAGTGATGAGGTAAGACTGATAAAGTACAAACAACTTTCTACAACCAAATTGCTTTGATGATAAACTTTTAATGAATAATGTTCCTCACCTACCGATTCAAATTAAATTCTAACTTTCAGCTCTACCTTTTCCTTTTATCAGTGTTTCAGGGCTACCCAAAAATTTACGAGACTCAAGAACCTCAGATTATACTCCCACCAACAATTTCTATTTGTGTTTTTCACTTTGTTACTATACTTTAAGGTTTTCGAAAGAGGTACCTCCACAGCATACTGTATCACAATTTCGGTTTTCAATAGAACATAAAAATCTTTCCTACAAACCTCAAGGTACTCTGGATAAGTCAAAAGGGCAAACAAAATATAAGGTAGGAAGCAAATATAATTTATACAAGTATACAACGCAGTGTCTGCATACTAGAATTCGTGACAAAAGAACAAGATATATTTCACGAACAAATATGAGGCATGTTGATGTACATATATAGGCTTAGGTGCAAATGAAGACCAATAAAACTGTGGAAACCGATGTTCTGCATGAATGGGAAGTCAGGAACAGAAGTGAATATAGAGATTAAAGGAGAATTTTCAGCAATTAGTTATGTATGTACAATTCCACAAATATCAAACGTAACGAAAATTGTTTTTGAAAGTGCAGAACATCCGTTCTCACATTTCTCCAGCTACACTCTCCGTCTCTCACTTATAACATCCACCAAATCCCCACTCAGTTAAATCAATTCCAACTTAGCCCTCATCACTCTTCTCCACTTATTTCAAATTTATTTTTAACACCTACGAGACTTAATTAAAATGTAATTAAAACACTCTCCTCACTTCCCTCTACCAAAAAAACACTGAAGATAAACAAACTACATGCATTACTTCCGATACCCACATACCCGTAATCAACAAAACAAACCATCGAAACAATGAATCAAAATACACATATAACGCTTAAGGGCATTTCATCAAACACCTTGTGTGCACTATCCAAGCACTCAATTTTCCCACCAAAAACAACAAAAACTTATAATATACAAAAAACCCATTACCAAATAAACAAAGATTCAGATATTAACAACACAATATGATCAAACAATGATAATACAAAACACAAATTAACACATAAGTATGTTTGTTGCCTTACATGAATTGTATATATACTGGATGTAAGACTGTAGAGTAGTAAAGTGGTGGGGCATTACCTAGAGTTGAGAACTTGAGATTGGAGAGCTCCAGTGAGAAGAAATTGGGGAGAGGTTACGTACAAGCTCTGTATGTATGTATGTATATATTTGCCGGGTGTTTAAACCAAGGGTGAAGTGCCAAAATGGCACAATTCGAGAGAAAAATGCCCAAAATAGCACTTTCTAGGAAGTGTGCCCGCGCCTGGCACTTTGATAACGCATGTAGGAGTTGCGTTAGGGGGTAACGCATATGCAACATGCGTTACTCGTTCATTTTACACACCTCCCAGCTGAAAAAACAAGAAAAACGCAACCAACACCTGCGTTTTGGGTGTAACGCATGTGCGTCATGCGTTACAGGGGTAACGCATCACGCACTTGCGTTACACCCAAAACGCAAGTATGAGATGCGTTAATGTCATTTTTTTCAGCTGGGGAGCAGACAAATGAACGAGTAACGCATGTACAACATGCGTTACCCCAAAACGCAACTATTATATGCGTGAACAAAGTGCCAGGCGCGGGTACTCTTTTCCAGAAGTGCTATTTTGGACATCCAACCCCCATTTTTGTGCCATTTTGGGCATTTTCTCTTAAACCAACAGCTTCGAAATTTGTAATTTTTGAAATTTATAAAATTAAATAAATATTCTCGAAAATGAGTAAATAAATACTTCCTTCATATCATTTAAAGTATGTATTTTGCTTCGACTATTTGACGGCAAATCACACACCTAGACACCTAGTATATAAGGTAAAAGAGATTTAAAGTTATAATTAGAAGAAAAAAATTAAAGTTAATTATGTAAACTATATTTTTTAGTTTTTGAAAAAAAATTAATACTAAATTTCGATTTCAATTGTGTTTAATATTATCTATATCACTTATAGTTGTGTTTTAAATAAATATTTGGGTTATTGACCTTTTGGCCCTTCAAGTTTACACACTTATACCCATAAAATCTTAATGTTTAAACTCGTTCCTTTTTGCCACGCGAACTTCACAAATGTACCTGTTGGCCCTTTTACCGCGTCAGAATATGTATCGGCTAAAAAACGTTACAAAACTGAGGGACAGAACAGACATTTCAAGTGCCGATATTAATACAATAAAACTAGGTTTATATCTATTGACGATCAGTTTAACCCCTTTAACTTAATTTATCTCAATTACCTCTCAATTAAACTCGAGACTGAAGAAGGAAATTGGCGATTGAAGAAGGAAATGTCGGATTCTAATTCCTTCGAGACTGGTATGATTCTTAACTCTCTTTTGTGATTGTTAATTAAACTTGTTTGTTGTTTATCAGCGCTTATTTATGCATCGTTGATCACTTTTTTTAACTTGATTGTTAATTGTTCAAGTATCTTGTTTATGTTGTGTTGATGATGTGGGTATTATGTTAAAATGTGCTGATTGTAAACCAATTTCTTGGTATTGAAGGTGAAGACACAATAAGTGTTAGTATATTTCACGGTGGAAGGTTAAAAAGGTTACCAAAAGTAACATATGTAGGTGGTCAGGTGACAGTATATTACTTGCAAGACATAGATATTAGCTATGACAGTTTGAGAACATATGCTAAAGCTATGGGTTATAAGGGACTGTTCTGTTTGTATTATAGGAGACCTAATGTAGAATTTGAAAAAAGTCTTCAGTTAATCACAGATGATAGTTATGTAGTTGCAATGAAAGGGTATGCTATGGAAAATGATAACAAGATAGATATATATGTGGAACATTGTGATGAAACAAATTTGGGGGCATTTGATGACATTAATGTATTTGAAAGGAGTGAAGGAGAAGGAGATGGAAGTAATGAAGTAGGAGAGTGGAGTGATGAATTGGATGATTATGACTTTGATGATTCTGACTACTCAGATACAGATGATGACATGGTATATGCTAATAATGTTGATGAAGGAGTGGAATGGGTGGGTAGAATAAGAGACAGAATTGGACTAGGAAAGGAAGACACTGATAGTGATAAAACATATAATGACACTGACTGTGATGATGACTCAGATAGTCTGCCAGACAATGACATGGATGAAGATGAAGAGCTACAAGCTCTTAAGAGGAAAAATAGGTTTCCAGTGTACAAAGATAGTGACAATCCACAGTGGAACGTTGGGATGATCTTTACAGATCATTACCAGTGTAGAGAGGCCATAATTAAACATTCTTATACTGAAGGGAGGGTGGTGAAGTTTGTAAAAAGTGATAAAACCAGAGTTAGAGCAGTTTGCAAGCCTCCATGCCCCTGGTTCCTTAATGCTGGATTTAATTTTGACAGGTGCATTTAAATCAAGAAAGTGGGACCAGGTACCTTTTGGTCATTTCCATTAATTTTTACACAGTTTCCTACACTGGTAGGTGGTAGCTAGTGGCTTAATATTCTATTCTTTCTTTTTTCTTTTTGCTTTACAGATCACACACGTGTTAGAGAGCAAAAGGGTTTGCCCCTTATCAATTCTGGTTTTATAGCAAGGAAATATCTACCTGAGTTTAGGATTAATCCAAAGTGGCCAATAAAGTCTTTTCATAAGACTGTGTTAAAGGATTTGCCGATTGATTTCAAATCTCATATCCTCAGAAAAGCTAAAAGGAAATGCATGAGGACCATTAATGGTACTCACGAGGAACAATATGAGAAACTCTGGGATTACAAGACAGAGCTGCTAAAAAGGTGTCCCAACTCTACAGTTGAGATTGACATTGAACCAGGTATGTATTAGATGTTCTGTGTTGTTTAACTTATTAGATCTGAAAAAGTGTTTATCTAACTCTACATATGTTCAAATCTAGAAAATGTTGGTCAATTCAGGAGGATATACATATGCCTTGGTGGGTGGAAGCATGGCTTCAAACTTGGTTGCAAGAAGGTCATTGGCTTAGATGGATGCCACATCAAGAATTCTTATAAAGGTCAGATCTTGTGTGCTGTAAGCATGGATCCTAATAACTGTATGTATCCATTAGCATATGCAGTAGTTGAAGAAGAAAGGTTATACTCTTGGAGATTGTTTTTGGCTTTACTAGTTCAGGACTTTGATATTAGGCTTGGTGGGGATGGGTGGACATTGATTAATGATAGACAAAAGGGTCTCCTCAATGTCATTGAAGAAATGGTACCCATGGCTGAGCAAAGATATTGTGTTAGGCATATGCATAATAACTTTAAGGGAAAATATGGAGGAAGATCACTAAAAGAGAAATTGTGGAGTTGTGCTAGGGCTAGTAATGTAGAGGCTTTCGAAAGTGCCATGAATGTGATGAAAGAAGAAAATGTTGGAGCATGGCAATGGCTAACTGCAGTGCCTTTCCATCATTGGACAAGGTCACATTTTAAGACTCAGAATAAATGTGATCTTCTGCTAAACAACATGTGTGAGAGTTTTAACAGGTGTATTTTATGGGCTAGGGAACAAGGCATTTTAGTCATGTTAGAAATGAGAAGGGAGTATCTCATGAGGAGACTGCAAACTAAGAGGGACGAGATGCATGATTGGGAAGTAAGAAAATTTACACCCAAAGTATACAAGCTGCTTGACAAATTTAAAAAATGGAGTGGAGGATGCTATTCAACCTATGCAGGTTATGATCAATTTGAAGTGACAACAGTGAATGGGTCTAAGTATGCAGTGCATCTGGGTGAAAAAAGTTGTGGTTGCAGAAGGTGGGATTTGAGTGGCATCCCTTGTCACCATGCCATCTCATGCATGAACAGGTTAGGGCAGAATGTGGAGGACTATGTTGATTCTGTGTATTCAACAACAAACTACCAAAAAGCTTATTCTGGAATAGTTTATCCTATGAATGGGCACATGGCTTGGGAAAGGACAGGAATCTGTTTAAAACCACCAGCCATTGAAAAACAGCCTGGCAGGCCAAAGAAGAGAAGGAGGCCTGAACCAAAAGAAACATATGAGAAGGTTGAACATGGAGTGAAGATATTAAGCAGGACAACTCAGAAGACTGTGAGGCATATTTATGATTATGATTTGGTTTTTTTGGCTTTATTTTGTTGTTTGACAACTCATAGTATTTATGTTTTGTAGGTGTGGAAAATGCAAGAAAACTGGTCATAACAAAAGAACATGCCCAGCCCTTGTGGTGCCAACAAATGAGCAAACTGATGAGCAAGAAAGGTTAGTAGAAAATGAGCATGCAGATGAACAAATTGATGCCCAAGTTCAGGACCAAATTGAGGAGGAAATTGAGGAGCAAGTTAAGGAGCAAGAAATGCAAGGTGCATATAATGAAGTGGCTATAGATGAAGATATTCCACTCTTTACTCAACCTAGTCAAGTGGAGAATGAGATTCCACCCTTGAGTCAACCTACTCAAGTGGAGAATGAGATTCCACCCTTGACTCAAGCAGAAACTGAACAGGAAGATGAGGCTCTAATTGAAACTGCAGCAAGGCAATTTAGAAAAATTGAGGTGGCTACAGAAATTGAAAGAAGAAAAGGAAAAAGAGCAAGTTGGAGATTGTATGCTGACAACAACTCTGGATTCCCCAATAATGGTGGCTGCTGGAAAATTGAAAAAAATCAAGGAGAAATTGAAAGTCAAAAAACCAACATCCCAGAAACAGAATGAAGCTGAGGAGGCAAGAAGAATGGTTGTAAAGAAAGAAATGAAAGAGAAGATTGATGCTGGAAAAGAAAGAAGATTGAGGCACTGAAAAAAATCAAAAGATGTGGAGAAGACAATGCTGATTTTACACCTCCTCTTAGAAGAAGTGTGAGGTTGACCATCAATCGAAGCTTTACCTTTAGAAACACACCAGATGATCCTGTGTGTGTTGATGTAGAAGGTGACACAGTGATGGCAGAGGGAAATGCTTCTGGGAACAAAGAACAACACAACACCTACACTGGACCCATGGAGTTGGGGAAGAAGATGCCACCACCAGTGAAGCAGTTCAAGACTATAGTCGACAAGACAAAGCTCAAGTCTGCACCTTTCTTATCTCATGGCAGAAATATCATCACAAGTACTGCTCTCACATAGGCAATACATGAAACTGCAAGGAATCTGAACAAAGAGAGTAAGGAAAAATACTCAACAAAAGGAAAGGAGAAGGCAAGTTGAACAATGAAGATGTGGAGAAAATATGAAGCTATATGCTATTAGTGTCCATCTTTTGTTTATTCAGACAATATGCTATTACTTTCATCTTTTGGTCTGTACCTTTTGTTATGAATGATGTGGAAGAACTCTTTCATGTAATCCTTAAGTTATGACTTTGTTTTAAGTATGACATTTCCTTTTGTTATGAATGTATTGGCTATGACTTTGTTTAAAGTATGACATTTCCTTTTGTTATGAATGTATTGGCTATGACATTTCATTCATCAAAATATTCCATTACATAAAAATAAGTGCAGTACATACTTCTATTTCATTCATCCAACATTTCCCTTACATAAACATAGAAACAAGTGCACTACATAGTTTAAGGTAGATCATTTTGTCTCTTCACTACAACCTCCCTATCATTGTTTGACATTACAAAGCTTAAGAAAATGAAGACGATAACAACATAAACCAATATGGACCATCCTCTTTTTCGTTTCATTTTCATTTCAACAACAATAGCATGAAGCTTCTCCTTTTCTTCTTCAAGCTTGTCTACTTTCCTCAAGAGTCCTGGAATAATAGCTCTTGATCTTGGACACATGGGGGGATCGAACCACAAATGAAAATTACAAGCATTGCTCCTTTGTTCCTGCAAATAAATTAAAAGATTAAGAACAATAAAAAGAGACCAAGAAAGCAATTATGTATGTACATATTTTACCATGTAATGCCAACATCCCCAAAATCTTCTCCCTGGATTTGCATCAGTCCATGAGGTTCTCAAGACAGCTGCCCTTCCACACCAACAATGAGGCTCCATTTTTCCTTTCAAAGCTAACAATTTATTTGGTAAATTAATTTGCATAAATAACGTATAGATATAGGAGGAGTTAATGGGTATGGTTTTGGCGGGAGAAGAGACTGTGAATTGGGAGGGAAACACAAGATGGTGAAATGTATGTTCTGTCCCTCAGTTTTGTAACGTTTTTTAGCCGATACGTATTCTGACGCGGTAAAAGGGCCAAGAGGTACATTTGTGAAGTTCGCGTGGCAAAAAAGGACGAGTTTAAACGTTAGGGCTTTATGGGTATAAGTGTGTAAACTTGAAGGGCCAAAAGGTCAATAACCCTAAATATTTATGTTAAAGGTTTATAAGAATTATGATACATATACATATAATTTTGAATATACTGATAAACACATAAAAATGAATTCTCTTATATTAAGAACAATTCTATGTTAAGAGTATGGATAAATACATAAAAATATATTATTTAAATAAAAATTATAAAAGAATATGTATTGGAAACTTGTTGAAGTCAAAAATTGCAATTAAACATATTTTACTTTAGGAAAATTTCTTAAAGGTAACTTAAGATTTTATTTACCCATTATATAATTAAGAAAATTTTCAAATATATATTATTAGAAAATATATGATTAATATATTTGGACATTGATTTGGCATAATTAAATATTTAACGATATGTCTACAAAATCAATTAATTACTTCAAAAAATTTTGTTTCAATGATGTTTGTGAAAATTATATATTTATATATAATTAATGTAAGGCTATTAAAATGACATGATATAACGTATTCGTTATGTGAATCCCATATAGTGTATGCAAGGTAGAGAGGCGGAAGCTTTGAGCTTCAAAGAGGCATTAACGTCATGCGAATCCCATATAGTGTATGCAAGATAGAGAAGCAGAAGCTTTGAACTTGAAAGAGGCATTAACGTGGACGAAAAGTTGGAGGACACATCGATGCATTTTTGAGATGGATGCGAAAACAGTGGTAGATGCAATTCATGGATCTCAGAAGTACTCAAATTTTCATACTATTATTCTGGAGTGTGTTGAAATTCTTAAACATTTTGAGGAAGTGTTAATGTATTTTTGATCATAGATGTGCGAATAAAGTAGCTCATGTGTTAGCGCAGGTTGCTTATTGAGATCTTATGGAGTTTTGTTATGTTGCTCCGGAGTTTATTTGTAACATTATTGCTGAGTAAAGTTAATAAATGCAAGTACGAATTTTTTTTTAAAAAAAAAGGTAAAGTAATAATATTTTATAAATATTGAAATTTAAAAATATTTTTAGAAACAATATGAAAAAGTAAATATCATAATAAAAAAAATGTTTATAACTCGAAATAAATAACACACTTTCATAAACATATTCGTATATATTAAAATACCAATACATATAAATAATTAATGTAAATAAAATTTTTATTAATAATACATAAAATAAAAGAATGAACATGCATTAATGCAATATTAATATCAAACTATTATTAAAAATTAACAAAACTGAAAGTTCACATTAAATAACATATATTTTAATTTTAGGAAATACTAGCATAAAACAAAATAATATATACTATATTATTATAAGCAAATTAGAGATCTTTTGTAATTTGTAGTTTGGTTAACTAAATTATTCACAACCGTTAGATTTTCAAATTAAATAGATCATAATCGTTAGATATTAAATACTAAAAGTTGTTATATACAGAGTCTAAAGTTCGATTCTCGCCAACAACATATTAATTTATATTTAATACTAAAATTTATTATATAGAAAGATTTAAGATTCGAATTCTTCCAATAACATATTAAAATTAATATTTATAATATCATATTACACTATAAATAAATTATAAAAAATTAAAGGTTCGATTCTCCCCAACAACATAATAATTTATATTTAATACTAAAAAATTATTATATACAAAGATTTAAATTTCGAATTTTTCCAATAACATATTAAAAGTAATGTTTATAATATCATGTTACACCATAAATAAATTATAAAAAAATAAAAGTAATCCATGCTTTGCTCGGGCTATAAACTAGTTATATTAAAACCGAAACATTGAAAGTTTGTCGGTTTGGTTTTTGGTTTGGTTATCCTAATTATTAAAATGAATAATGACATTATATAATTAATGGTAATTAGCCATTACCATTTTCACAATTACTTTTAGTTGAATACATTATATTTTATAAACACCTAAAAATATCAATCATTCGTAGCATATCTTCAAATTATTAATAATTTCTTTTTAATTAAAACATGTTACCTTTTTTTATTTAAAACTAATCTTACAATCATTGATATATACCGAAAATATCACACCATATTTTCCAAATATTATTAAAATATATTAAAAATTCCTATACGTTGTTTATAATAAAAAAAACATTCGTATAATCTGTAAGTATGAGTGTATTAAATTATATTAAATTCAAATTAAAATATATTAAAATAATGATTATATAAAAATATAATTGTAATATAAAATAAAATTTTAAAAACACCTAAAAATCGTATCTTTCAATCAATTTAAAGGGTGAAAAACCAAAATACCCACAAATTAATTCCACTTGCCCGAAATACCCACGCGCGCAGTCCTCCGCCCTTTTTACCCACGGACCACGCATGTCTCTCATGCGTACAGCATACACGCATGTGGAACATGCGTGGTCTTTACAAAATGCAAGTCTGCTATCACATGCGTATTCGAGATACGCATGTTCATCATGCGCAGACAGTGATACGCATCTGAAAGATGCGCAACTCACGTACTGTTCATCGTCTTCATCGAAGGCGAGAGAGAGACGAATTTGAGGCAATTTTTACAGAAATTCGGCAACCCTTCGTTCGGTCCTTTCAAGCAATTGTTCATTACCATACAATACATCAAAATGTCGTTTTCTTCCCCTCTATAAGGACGTACCATTGGATTTTCATTTGTTTTGCCGGATTTGAAATACCCAATCTGAAGCTTTTTTCCGATCGAGTTTTTCGATTTGATCAAACACGCCCCTACGGGGCCAAAACTCAATAAATCGATGGACGAAAATGGAAAGCCTAGTTTGGGATTCATTTTGGTGCCATCAGGAAGAATGGAGGCAGCCTGTGAGTGGAGAACGGAACGAGACGATCGGAGTGGCGATTTGAGCTCGCCTGAGAAGCCGACAACGTTTATGAAAAAATGACGTCAGCTGACGTCATTGCGCATCTGGGAGATGCGTTACCCCAGATGCACATTTTCAAAATGCGTATCCTAGGCTGCGCCAGCTGAACATGCGTATTCCGTGGTCAAAAAGGGCGGACGCTCGCGCCTACGGGTATTTTGGGTAGTTGGACTCCAAAAGTGGTGTATTTTGGTCATTTTCTCCAATTTAAAAGAGGTTTATTTTAATTGGAGATATTATCTTTTATAAACACCTAAAATATCATTTTTTTTCCAATCATTAATATTTCTTTTCTAACTAAAATACGTTACCTTTTAATTTGCAACATAATTTTACAATCATAATCTTCCAATCATTAATATTTTATTTTAAATAAAACATATTACCTTTTAATTTAAAACATAATTCTGCAATCATTAATAAACACAAAAAAATATTACACTATATCTTTCAATCACTAATAAAGATATATTATAGGAATTCGTATACTACGATTAATTATCTTTGGATTTTTAGCAAAAAAATCAAAACCATTAAATCTTGTGATTAAATATTTTATATGATTAAGTTACTTCACAAAATATTCAAGATTCGAAATTTGTTAACGACATACTTAATATAAAATTTCAAAAGTTTTAAATCATGTCTATCGATCATCAATTAAATTTATATAAATTATTTATATTAAAATTAAAATAATTATTAAAAATAATAATTACATAAAAATATAATTATAACATAAAATTAATTTTATTTCATATCAAAATAATTCCGTGCATCACACAGATCATAAGCCAATAATATTTATAATGAATGTCGTGCATTACATGGGTACTATATTATTATATGCAAACTAGAGATGTTTTGTAGTTTGTAGTTTGGTTAACTAAATTATTCACAACCGTTAGATTTTCAATTCAAATAGATCATAATCGTTAGATACAAAATACTAAAAGTTGTTATATAAAGAGTCTAAAGTTCGATTCCCGCCAACAACATTTTAATTTATATTTAATACTAAAGTTTATTATATAGAAAGATTTAAGATTCGAATTCTTCCAATAACATATTAAAATTAATATTTATAATATCATATTACACTATAAATAAATTATAAAAAATTAAAGCTTTGATTCTCCCCAACAACATAATAATTTATATTTAATATTAAAAATTATTATATACAAAGATTTAAGTTTCGAATTCTTCCAATAACATATTAAAAGTAATATTTATAATAGCATATTACACTATAAATAAATTATAAAAAAGTAAAAGTAATTCGTGCTTTGCTCGTGCTATAAACTAGTATACATTAAGCTTGATTTTTCTAAATGACAAGGCTTTTCGGTACTAAAGCACATCACGTTTTGAATTTTTTAAAGAGTAAAGTGCACTTTGTGTACCTGTATTTTAGTCTAGACACCACTTGCAATACTGTAATTTAAAATCGAGTAACTACAATACTGAACAAACAATTTACTTACATTAATTTTGTGTACTACCGTCTATCTGTCACTAACTCCGTTAAATCATCGGAGGTAAAGTAGTATTTTGCCATCTCCTTCTTGAAATTCCAGAATCCGACAACCCCTTTCCAGATTCCGGTGAAACAAGGCAGGCATCACGATTTCCTTACACCCATTCCATTTTCTAAACCCTCTAATCACGTTTTTGTACTTACTAACTAGAGTGTATCAGTGTATATAGATATATTTTAAATAATTAAATGTACTTTTACTAAGTGGTTATATTTCTTCGTAGGTTAACAAATCAAGAATCTAAACCGCTTGAAGACAAGAACAAATTGAAAGACTATAAAAATCCGAATTCAAGTCACGTTCAAGCAGTTGAACAATTAAAAACAAGAGTTTGGATAATCATAACAACTGTCTAATGCATGATTATGTTGGTCAGGAAGTGTATTCCACCATTGACAAAAAATAGAATTCTTCGTACACTGAAATTGATTCTATAGGTAGCTTTTCCTTGCAATCTAACCATCTTTGAGTCAACTTAAACACACTAGACCTACCATTACGCATGAAGGGTCCTGAATTATCGTCCAACCCTCGTAAATAGTAGCTAGCAATTGCTATAGTTTCGAGTAGTCGGTTCTCGTTACCCAGAAAGAAAGCCTTGTTCATCGGCTTTCATTTTGGTCGCAATATAATAACCCCTCCTTACAAGCCAATCTTTGCTCTTAAGCTCTGTAATTTCAAGACAATGGTATTAACTCATCATACATAGTCCTTTTACATAATACGGAGAAACATGTCTCTACCATTAGAGTAAAGAAAATTAAAAACTGGAACAACTCTTTTCGAGCTCCTCCCACACAAACAGAAAGGCAAAACCAACCAAAAAAGAGTGGGAAAAATATCAAAGTCCTCATTTTCTAGTTTAAAATGTATCAATATCATCATGAAAGAAAATTTTGACTCAATTAAGTCACTAACTAATTAAAAACGTACATGCTGTTAAGTCAATACTACAATTAACAGTCAAAATTGTGATGTGGACGGTAACAGCTATTTTGCACACCTGGACTGTGACCTGGCTATCTCCTTTTTACATCACCTGGATTGTCTTTTTTTTTTTCAAAAAAAAAAATTTAGTGAAACATATAATATGAACAAACTGTCTCTATAGTCTATACATATAATATGTTATTTATTTTCTTATGTTATTTCTTTTTACTGTATAAATATTTCTCATGTTTATAAATAAACAAAAATTTGTTTATTCAATTGAATAACCCTTTCTTATGAAGATAATGGGCAGAGTCGAGAAGAGAAAGGGTTGAACGACAATTGAGTGATGTTGGTGAAGCGCAGCGACGGCGCGGAGGTGAAGTTCGAAGTGAAGGAGTTGAGTGTGTTGTAAAAATTAAAAAGGATGGCAAATAAAATGGAAGCAACAGTTCTGGAAATTTAGGTATACAAAAATTAACAAAACTTAACAAGCAAATAAACAAACAGATTGCTAGCAACAAAAAATGTAATGTATCTAATTAAATTGAGAGGGTTTAGAGAGTGGCCTGGTGAGGCGTGTGAAAACACTGCCCTAAGGAATCGTGCCCCTTCCCGTGCAAGGTTTTTTCGGCAACTCCTTAGCGGTACAACACCAAATTCAATTCTTCCTTTCTCGCGCACGAACGATAAAGGACTCAACAACGATTTTCCAAATGCTCCAAATAACAACCAAAAGGTTATATGTATATATATATATATATATATATATATATATATATGTATAAGTAAAATATCCGTATAATTGAATTTGGAGAGAGACAGGGCACAATTAGAAAAGAGGTAATAGAGAGAGTATATATCAGGTATGTGTTGCTCGCTTTTTTTTTTTTCTGTGTTTCAAGGATTTTCCTGACCATCCTTTTATAGGGGTTAAAACTTATAACTGATGCAGAAGATAATAGACTCCATAATTGTTAGTAATGAATTGAGAATTGTAACAGTTTTACAACGTTTGGAAAACAACGAGTGAAAAAAACAACGGTGTAAAACAAATCTTTTATTAATAAGATTTTGCTTATATGTATAATTGGTAAGAAATAAAACAATAAGATAATATAGATTTTTAAATTTTATTTTTTAAGTTATTTGATTTTTAAAATATCCAACAATCCCCCCCAAAAAATAAAATTTAATAAACAATACAGTATGACAAATATAGTATAGAGCTTATTTTTATTATGTATTCAATACGGGTAGCTTCCGGCTTGGAACCCGCACCTAGTGACATTTGTCGCAGTTTGAAGAAACTAAGTGGACTACGCCTGGAACTTGAATCTTTTAACCAAACCTCGACAAAAGCACACATAATACGGAAAATCAATTGTTAAGGCTTGCGCTATAATGGCCATGCGCAATGACCGACTCATGAGAGTTTTAGAGATTAGCCCATACCTCATAGTTACGGCCACACAACTCCTCTCACGTAGGTAAGTCCTCAAAGGTACTAGTGAACGGAGAAGTACCTTGCAAATTCTGCCTTAAGACTTATTAAGAGTATAAACACTCAACCTTACCGTTCACTATATGAGCACTTCATCATCATAGGAATGGGGAAGAAGAATGTCTCATTGTACATCTTCTAAGGAGTGTAACTCCATATATTGAAGGCTCTCACGCTATCACCTGTCCAGCTTGTTTCTACCCTTGGAACTTATAAAACAAGTAGGGTTGCCACTGTCGATGATGCAAATTATGGGCTTAGCCCCATTCCCCTCGATGAATCTAGGATCTTTTTCCTAGATAGACCCTTTGTCAAAGGATCAGATAAATTTTCTTCGGACCTCACAAAATTTAGGGTCACATAGTCTCTCATCAAGCGCTTGATCGATTTGTAACGTATCTGCAGATGCCTATTCAACTTCACATTAACAGTTTCCTGTTCCAATAAGTCAAGCACAGCTCTAGAATCACAATGTACATGAACAGGGGGAACAGTATTAAACAAAAATGATAAGTCAAGTAGCAAATTACGAAGCCATTCAGCTTCCATACACGTAGTATCAAGAGCAATTAACTCGGCATCAGAAGTACTTCTAGCAATTATAGTTTGTTTAACAGAACCCCAAGATATAGCACCACCACCTAACATGAATATAAAACCTGAAGTAGATTTTACTTGATGTGAATCTGTTACCCAATTTGCATCAGAATATCCTTCTAACAAATCAGGAAAGCCATTATATATAAGTGAATAATCTATGGTGCCTTTTAAATACTTAAGTACTCTCTCTAAAGCTGTCCAGTGTTCTTGATTTGGGTTACTCGTGTATCTACTAAGTCTTCCTACAGCATAAGATATATCAGGTCTCGTCCTATTTGAGATATAGAGAAGGGAACCTATTATTTGGGAGTATTTATGTTATGAGATAGGGTTGCCCTTATTTTTACTAAGAGTTATGCTAGGATCATAAGGTGTAGAGACAGGTTTGCAATCCATATAATTATATTTTTTAAGCATTTTTTCAATTGAATGACTTAAAGATACGTGAATTCCTTTTTCACTTCTAAATATCTTCATTCCCAAAATTACATTTGCCTCGCCTAAATCCTTCATATCAAAATTTCTAGAAAGATAATTTTTAACGTCAACAATGTTGGACATAGATCTACTAAAAATCAAAATATCATCCACATATATGCAAATAATGATATAATCATCACCAATTACTTTATAATATAAACATTTATCAAATTCATTCGAAACAAATCCATATTCAGTTATCACACAATGAAACTTTTTAAACCAGTCTTTAGAGGCTTGCCTTAAACCATATATTGATTTTATTAACCTACATACTTTGTTTTCTTGTCCTTTAACTATGAAACCTTCGGGTTGATCCATATAAATTTCCTCTTCTAAGTCACCATTTAAGAAAGCTGTTTTAACGTCCATTTGGTGAATATGCAATTTATAAATTGAAGCTAAGGCCAAAAGAGTCCTAATAGTGGTTATTCTAGCTACAGGGGAATATGTATCAAAATAATCAATTCCTTTCTTTTGTGTATACCCTTTAGCAACTAACCTAGCTTTATATTTATCTACAGATCCATCAGGTCTTAATTTTTTCTTAAAGATCCATCTACACCCTACCGTTTTAAAACCTTGAGGTAAATTAGTTAAATACCAAGAATTATTCTCAAAAATTTATTTCATTTCACTATCTATGGCTTCTTTCCAAAAAGGAGCATCAGGTGAAGACATAGCTTCCGCATAAGAAGATGGTTCACCTTCAGTTAAATAAACAAGAAAGTCATCTCCATAATCTTTTTCTATCCTACCTCTTTTACTTCTTCTAGGTTCATCTAAAGATGTTGATGTACTAGGAATGTTCAATATAGAATTAGAACTAGAGCTATCAATTTGTTTTTGTATTCTAGTCTTGTAAGGAAAAATATCTTCGAAATAGGTAGCATCTCTTGCTTCGATAATAGTATTAGTGGAGACATCGGGATTATCAGAATTAATTACAAGAAACCTATTAGTTGTACCTTGTGTATAACCAATAAAAATAGCATCTACTGTTTTAGATCCTAATTTTCTTTTCTTTGGTTCTGGAATTCCAACTTTAGCTAAACAACCCCAAACTTTGAAATAATCAATTTTTACACTTCTATTTTTCCAATATTCATAAGGTGTAATATTAGTAGTCTTATTAGGAATTCTATTTAACACATAACATGCAGTGAGCAATGCTTCACCCCAAAGATTTTCGGGAGCACCAGAACTAACAAGCATACAATTTATCATATCTAATAAAGTCCTATTTTTTCTCTCGGCAACTCCATTAGATTGTGGAGTGTAAGGGGCCGAAACTTCGTGAATTATTCCATGTTCTTGACAAAATTGAGTAAAGTCATTATCCATATATTCTCCACCTCTATCGGATCTAATTATTTTAACATCTTTACTAGTTTGTTTTTCAACCTCGGCTTTATAAGTTTTAAAACAACCTAAAACCTCGTCTTTAGTTTTAAGAAGGTATACATAGCAATACTTAGAGTAATCATCAATAAAAGTCACAAAGTATCTTCTACCGCCCCTAGTAAGAACCTTACCATTATCACACACGTCACTATGAATTAATTCTAATAAGGAAGAGTCCCTAGTTATATTAGAGAAAGCCTTCTTAGTATGTTTGCATTGCGCACATATTTCACATTTAGATCTTTCTTTAATATTATGATTAGGGAGTAAACCTTTATTAATCATTCTTTGTATTGTGCCATAATTTACATGTCCAAGTCTTTCATGCCATAAGGATGAATTTTCGATATTTAAGACAGTTGGAGAGATTTCTTTATTAATAATACTTGGAGAAACATTCAATTTTATTAATCCTTCACTTACATAACCTTTTCCAATAAATACATTATTCTTGGAAATTACAACTTTATTAGAATCCATAACAATGCGATAGCCTGCACTAATAAGAATTGAACCACTAATGAGATTTCTCCTTATTGTAGGTACATGAAGAACATTATTTAGAACTAATACTTTTCCGGATGTAAATTCTAAGTTTATTCTTCCTCTTCCGATGACTTTAGCTAACGAATCATTTCCAAGAACTACATCTCCTCCACTTGATTCCTGATAATTAGAAAACCAAGAGCGTTCATTACACACATGAGTATTAGCACCCGAATCTAACCACCAATCATTAATATTATAAGTTGTCATATTTATTAAAGGGATAGAATTTTCTAACCTAAAAGAATTATTAGAAGGAGTTCCCTCGATCATGTTGACTTGATGCTTTGGAGCAGATTTCGACCGATTATTGGCTTGAGTTGGTTGAGTTTTTTTGTAGAAGCATTGAGCGGCTAGATGATTTGTCTTACCACAAACATAGCAATGTCTTTGATTGTTTTTAAAACCACCATTTGATCTATGAGGATTTCGGTTTTGATTTTGAGAAAAGTTTGAGGGGCCTTTATTATGAAATTTGTTCCCACTATTTTTGAAAATTCTATTTTTGGGTTTAAAGAAAGGTTTGCGGTGATTTGGATTTTTGGATTCCTCGGTAAGATTGACTTTGGGAGAAATTTCATTTTTAGACTTCTCGTTTTGCCTATGTTCATTTTCAATACGGACTTTCACAATGGCATTATTAAGGGTGATGGAAGATTGATTGTGACGAAGCTCTCTAGCAAAATCAGACCAACTAGGAGGGAGTTTATCAATAAGATTTGAGACTTTGAATTCATCGGAAAATTTAGAACCCTTGGATTCGAGATATCTAATATGATCTTGAAAAGTGTGGAGTTGATCACCTATGGGTTTATCATCTACCATTTTAAAATTATAAAAAGAGGATGCACTAAACCTATGGACGCCCACATCATCAAACTCATATTCGGTTTCTAAGGCTTCCCATAATTCTTTGGCCGAATCAAACTCACAATATATATCATATAAGGTGTCCGACAAGGCACTAAGAATCCTATTAAGGCAAAGGAAATCTTGATCTTTAGTAGGTTTAGAAGGAGTAGAGGCTGCCGGTGTTGTAGTTGTGGTTTGTGTAGGTGGAGTTGGAGTTGGAGTTTTAGTAGTACTTTCATATTCCAAAACACTCATAAGGCCTAAAATGGTTAACCAAAATTTCATTTGTTTTTGCCAACGCCTAAAGTTCAAGCCGTTAAATTTTTCGGGTTTAGCCGAACGAATGTCATCTCTTGTATCCGCCATATCAATGTGTTAACTGTATTTTAAATTATCAGATGTTAAAATACAAAACAATGATACTTAACTGACCAAACAATAATACTTAAAGTAAAGATCAGACTTGAAATTTAGCAATAATTTCAGAACATAGTACAATAACCAGTCAAAGTTTCTGTCACAAAATATTATACAGTATACTAATATGCAACCAGTTTGTAAAGCAATGACACACCAGACCTATACTAGTTCTGTCTATCTTAACTTGAATTCCACTAGCAAGTACTTAGACCAATCAAAACAAGTTTTGGTCAAGTCACTAATTAAAATAATATTTTAACATACAAACATAAAGTGACTAGCAGACTAATAATCGAAGATTATCACAAAGGTAAATCAGTTAATAAAAGTACACACACCAACAATTAATGCTAACAACAGAGGCTAAGAAATTGACAAAAAGCACGATTCCTTAGATTGTTGTAAAAATTAAAAAGGATGGCAAATAAAATGGAAGCAACAGTTCTGGAAATTTAGGTATACAAAAATTAACAAAACTTAACAAGCAAATAAACAAACAGATTGCTAGCAACAAAAAATGTAATGTATCTAATTAAATTGAGAGGGTTTAGAGAGTGTCCTGGTGAGGCGTGTGAAAACACTGCCCTAAGGAATCGTGCCCCTTCCCGTGCAAGGTTTTTTCGGCAACTCCTTAGCGGTACAACACCAAATTCAATTCTTCCTTTCTCGCGCACGAACGATAAAGGACTCAACAACGATTTTCCAAATGCTCCAAATAACAACCAAAAGGTTATATGTATATATATATATATATATATATATGTATAAGTAAAATATCCGTATAATTGAATTTGGAGAGAGACAGGGCACAATTAGAAAAGAGGTAATAGAGAGAGTATATATCAGGTATGTGTTGCTCGCTTTTTTTTTTTTCTGTGTTTCAAGGATTTTCCTGACCATCCTTTTATAGGGGTTAAAACTTATAACTGATGCAGAAGATAATAGACTCCATAATTGTTAGTAATGAATTGAGAATTGTAACAGTTTTACAACGTTTGGAAAACAACGGGTGAAAAAAACAACGGTGTAAAACAAATCTTTTATTAATAAGATTTTGCTTATATGTATAATTGGTAAGAAATAAAACAATAAGATAATATAGATTTTTAAATTTTATTTTTTAAGTTATTTGATTTTTAAAATATCCAACAGAGTGTTGGCGGCATTGTGGGGGGAATTGAAAGGATATCTTCGATATAATATTTATTTTGGTATTTGTACGATTTAATATAAAATTTAAATACACGTAGAATCCTCTCCACTATGTCATATATTTAATTGATTCGGTCAAAAGACAAATGGTCATTTCTAGCAAAATCTAATAATCCTATCTCTATTTTAAATATAAGAGATATTCAACTTTGCTGAAAAATTAAAATATATTTTACAGAATATATCTCTACACTAAGGCAATAAGATCGAAGAAGAAATATCGAGGTTTGATATTTTTTAGATCTTCACTGCGATATGAACAAGGCAACAAGCTCGAACAAAGAATATTCGAGATTTAATATTCTTTAGACAACTCGTGCTAAATTCAAAAACGATCAGGTTTTATTCGAAAAATATTCTGTCTTCACACTCAAAATATTTTCTCATCCTAGAAAAGACTTTTTATCCTCAGGAATATTTTCCTCTCGTGCCAGAAATATTTAAAGTAATTTTTCTCCCGTTTCATACTTATTTCATATTTCGGAGAAAATTACTTTAATCATTCAAAAATATTTCCTACACTCTCAAAATATTTTATATATTAGAAAATATATTCTAGTCAAAACATTGGTCAAAAGATTTATTTATTTCAAGAAAAGACCAATCATATTTTATTCGGAACCGAAAGTTGATTTAATCGTTTTAAATCCAAATAAAATACTTACACTTGCTAGAATGACTTGAAACTTGAGATTGATCATTTAAATACTATTTTATATACATAGTTAAAGTTTCGTAATTTTTCGGGAATTTTGGTCCAGGCACGTAAACCGAGGTAATTAGTCAACAGTTGACCACGTTTGACCAAGTCAACTTTGACCAAAATTGACCAAACTTTCCAGAATATTATTTTATAATATTTCTAAATGTTCCATAATTTTAGAATTATTTATTTGGTGTTTTCATATTTGTCGGGTATTTAATTAACGATACTTGGTTCGTATTTAATCGTAAATTAAACGAATGGTATATTACATTATAGATTCAAATCTGTTGGGATTTCTCTTGTCTTCTAGCTATCCACTTGCAAAGAAACACAAATCACTTTCCATGTTGGCAATCCAAGTGATTTTAATCCCATCCACTCAATTTCATTCAATCTTAACCATTCCTTTCACCCAACTCTCTCTATAAATTAAACCCCTATCCACCCAATTAAAACACAAGCTAAGAGCCATAGATTTGCTGGGATTTTTGAAGTAGACTCTCTCTCTCTCTCAATATTCAAACACTCTTCATCTACTTCATCTCAAAAACCTTCTATCTCCTAAATATATATCCATATATACAAGGTTTTTGATACACCAAGCTTAGTTCCACCCAACCAAGCTTTGTTCACCCAAGCTAGCTCATCTACTTCCTCCCGAAGGGCTGCCCAAGTTCGACCAAGTGCCAAAATCCGGCCGAACCTCCGGCGAATTTTTTCGGCGAACTTTTCCGATCGTTTTCCAAAGGTGGTAAGTTTTAGCTTCGTCTTTGTGTCTTAACCGACCATATTTATATTAGAGATTTGCTCTTAACTTCTATACTTCATATTAATCTCTATTCTTGGATCTATAAGATTCCAAAAGTCTCTTTATTAAAAGAGAAAGAAATTATCCGACAAAAGTCGAGGTTGTAACGATTAAGTATTTTTACGGATTCCTACTAGCATCTTTAGTGCTCTCCGTGGGATATTCTTTAAAGAAATACTTCGTTCAACAAATACTTCAAATAGCACAAGTTTAGCCACTTGTTTATCGATCTTACTTTTTATTCGTTAGTGGCTATAACTAATCTAGTGCAAGAAGTAAAAGAAGAGTATACTTTGACACTTGTATTTAGTCAAAATAAAGTATACATCTTAAAAGCCTTAAGCATAAAAGCTTAAAGGACTTTATATATATAATCAAACTCCGAGATCTATATTTTATCTCATCTTTTCGGAGTATTGATATTTGACATAAGTCAAGTTGTAACGAAAAGTATTTATACGAATTCCTACTAGCATCTTTAGTGCTCTCCGTGGGTTATTCTTGAAAGATACTTCGTACAACACAAGCTTCTATTAAGCACAATCTAGCCACTTGTTTTTATTACAATTACGTTAGTAATTGTAGTGGCACGTGCAAGAAGTTATCCGTATATCTTGACATTATATTCGTCCAAGAAAGATATACATATCGAAGCCTTAAAGCACTATAGCTTTTAATAAGGTCTTCTAATATTACTCCATCCATCTTTATATTTATTTTGGAGTAATTAAAAGTATACTTTGATTATAATTTAATATCAAAGGAAGTATACTTAAATCATAAACAATACAACTTAATATTCTTGTACGAATATTAAAGTTAACTTTGGATCTAGTACCGTAACATACTAATCCAAACTATATATATATATATATATATATATATATCATTCATCATATTTGTTTCGTAGATATTGTTTGTCTAACTTTTGTAGTGAGGTGAAGTTGAAGTGAGGTGATTCTCGTTCTAAGACCCAAGTCCTAGACGTACTAACGGGGAGTTAGTAGTCTTCGCACCATGAGGAAGAGGAAAGACCCGAGACCTTTCATCTAAGACCCGAGACCGACAAAAGCCAAAGATCAATAGTCTACATCAACTTTGAAGAAATAGTGGGGAGTTATTGTCTAAGATAAGTTGTGTAGGTTTTACAACGACTTTGAGGTGGTAACGGGTAGTTACGCACCAAGACGAGTCTTATATTTGTTTGCATTTATTTTGAGGTGGTGACGGGTAGTTACGCATCAAGATAAATATTTGTAGGGTTGTAAAGGCTTCTCCGCCTACTAAAGGAGCGAGTTTATTTTTTAAAGTAAAATCTCGAGTCCGGAGAGGAGCTCGAGGACTAGAGTAGGGGTGAGCGAATCCACTAGGGGTTGCGCCATCGCGAACTAGGATAAAATCTCCTGCGTGGTATTTTCTTTACTTGTCGTTTATTTTCCGCACTTATAAACTGCTAACGACTCGGTAAAATATTTTAAAAAGGGAAAAATATTTTAAAACGCCATAATAATTTTTAAATTGGTAATTAAGCTATTCAACCCCCCTTCTAGATTAATATAGCCCTCTTACGGGACCTAACAATTGGTATCAGAGCAGTGCTTTTTAACGTGTTTGTTGAGTGACTTGCAGATTTACAGGCACAACAAAAAGTGATCCGGAATGGCGTATCTAAATACCATCGGTTGCGGTGAAGGCCTATCTAGCTCTCGCCCTCCTCTATTTGACGGCACAAACTTTGCAACATGGAAAACGAGGTTTCGCATCTATGTTAGATCTCAAGGAGTCAAAGTTTGGATGGCCATAGAAGACGAGTTGTAATTCCTACCGAAACTATTGACGGTGTCATTGTTGAAAAGAAGGTTAGTAAATACACTCTTGCCGAAGAAAATATGATGAATACTGCCGCAAAGGCGGAAATGGTTCTCACAAGTGCACTTGCAGAAAAAGAATATAAACGAGTAAATAATTGCAAGTCGGCACAAGAAATGTGGAACAAATTAGTGGTAACCTACGAAGGAACCATTGATATAAAATATTCTCGAATGGATACTTTGATCCAAGAATACGAGAACTTTAAACTCCAAGAAGGAGAAAATATCATCGATATGGAAACAAGATTTACTCGTATCATCGATGAATTATCTCAACTCGGAAATAGTTATACCCGAAATGAAAAGAATAGACGGGTTCTTAAATCTTTACCTCCTAGTTGGAAGGTTAAAGTTACAACTATTAAAGAAATGCATAATCTAAATGATTATGCCATTGATAGTTTATTCGGGAACCTTCGTGCATACGAAGAGGATAATATACCGGATAAGGTCATTCCCAAAGTGGAAGACAAAAAGAAAAATATGGCACTAAAAGCCATATTGATCGATGAAAATGAAAATGACGAGGAGTTAAACGAAGAACTCCAAGATCTCGATGAAAGCGAAATTGCTTTACTAATGATACAACTTCGTCGTGTGCTTCAAAGCAAAGCTCAAAGATACGGAAAAGGTTTCCTAAAATCCAATAACCAACAAAGAGTTTTCAACTCTAACGGAAGGCCAAACTACTCTCAAAACTATACTCCTAAGTATAAGAGTAATTTTCCGACAACGGGCTATACCAAAGGCAAAGGCACTCAAAATAATAATGCCTATAATAATGCCAATGTTAACAATAATCCTACTTACACTCCTCCAAAGCACAAGGAACAAAATTTGGAAGAAACTCAAGAAGTGTGCTTCGAGTGTAAGCAACCGGGTCATTTTAAAAGAGAATGTCCTAAACTTTCTAAAGGTCGAATTCTCGTGGCCGAAAACGTTTAGGATTTAAGTGAAGATGAAGAAACTCCGGAAGCTAGTGAAGAAATTGTCAATCTATGCTTAATGGCTATCGGAGACGAAGCTGCATCAACACAAGCCTCCACTTCAAATCAAGAGGTAAACGTTAATCTTAACTATATTTCAAATAAGTTGCAATTAGATGAATCTAACTTGAATCTAGTTGATATGAGTAAGCATGATTTGATTGAGATTTTAGTAGGTATCAACAACAAATATAAAGATGTTGATAAAAGGCTTCACTTATTATGGTCCGAGAAAATGAAACTCGAAGAAATGCATCATACGCAAAGTAAAGAGTTCACTCGGATGATGGATTCAAAAATCCAAGATGAAAGTGAAATAATGATCTTGAATGACCAAAACCATCTCTTGAAAGGTGAAGTCAATCAATTCAAGAACATTACTCTCAAACTTGAAGTAGAAAATGTGGCTTTAGTACTTCAAGTTGAAGAGTTGGAAAATGAGAAGTTACAACTCAACGACAACATTAGTGCTTAATGTTGATCTTTTGAACCTAAAGATTCAAAACGAATCAATTATTCGAAACAATGTAACCTCTCAATCTCATGAAAACAATCTTGTAAAAGAGAATGAGATATCACAAATCTTTGAGTTAAAAGAGAAGGAATTACAAGAAGAAACTCAAAGATTGAAAGAAGAAAATTTCAAACTCATATCTTAAGTTATGGATCAAGAAATATTCTTTAACAACAAGATTGATGCCTTAGAAAGAGAAAAAGAAAACCTTCAAATGGTTATTCAAAGATTTACTAAAGGCAATGAGATGTTAGACCGAATGGTACACACTCAAGTACCCCATAACCTTGAAGGTTTGGGATATAATAGAAACATTCCCCCTGTGCGAAATGTTCAACCACAAGTTCAACCTAATATTGCTCCTCCTCAACCACAAATTTTAAGATGCACTTATTGTAACAAAGATGGACATTCTTTCTTTGATTGCAAATACAAGAATGGTGAGATTAAGGGGAAGCATGTATGGATTCGTAAAGGATCAAACCCATACAATATGGTTGAAAGACAAGTACCATTAAATAGAGTTGCTAATAATGTTCAAAGGCAACAAAGGTTTCAACAACCTAGGGTGTTTCAAAATAGAAACACAATGTATCATAACAATGCTAGTAGGGATGCATCTAGAAATCAATATGCTCTTAATCGGAATGTTTATCCTCAATATGCTCCCTACTTTGCAAATGATAGATATAATGTGCATCGTGATAACTCAAGATATACTCATCATGCTAGACCTACACATCATGCTAGACATTATGCACCTAGAAATCTATACATGCCTAACAATGATTATTCTATGCCTAGATTCTATCATGCTAATATTGATTATGATGTACTAACCCCAGGACCCTCAAGAAGAAAGGGTACCTATAAATTTAATTGATTTATTTTGTTGGTTTGTCTTGCCGCGAAACATGACATGTGGTACCTTGATAGTGGATGTTCAAGACACATGACCGGTAACAAGTCACTTTTGAACAACATTAAAAAGGTAACCGCGGGAAGCGTTACATTCGGAGATAGTAGTAAAGGAATCATTATCGGAATAGGAGACATCGGGAATAGTCAATTCAAGATCTCAAACGTACAACTAGTCTAGGGACTAAGGTACAATCTACTCTCGATTAGTCAACTTTGCGACAATGATTACAAGGTAATTTTCTATACTACTCATTGTTGTATTTTAGATAAAGATTGAAAATTGGTTCTTACTTGTCCTCGAAACAAAAATGTCTATACATGTGACATGAGCAAACATGAGAATGTATGTCTAATCACTACAAACGATGACCCTTGGCTTTGGCATCGAAGATTAGGACATGCAAATATGAAGTTGATTAAAAACATATCAACAAAAGATCATGTACGAGGTTGATAAGTGGATTTTATATCCACTTGGAGCGTTCCATATCGGCTTAAATTGATTGTCTTGGACTCAAGTTTGTGGTGGTTTTGATGTGTTTTGTTTAGTTGTGCAGATTTACAAGAATGTTGATTATGGTTGATGCTTCTATCGTTTTTGGAGAATAAATTAATTAAAATTCGGATTTCTGAGACGGTTGCGCAGTCTACACTGTTTTGGACATATCTGGAGTTCTAGAAGTCCGTTTTCAGCGATCTTACTGCCCACGCGAAGCCTGGGAGATTTTCTACAACTTGGGATAGGATTATCACAAGCAAATTGTGCCGGGTAGGAGCAATTTGCGCGAAGAACAGACTGCTGGGCGCAAGTTGCCCCTGAAAAATTACAGTTTTTACTATTTTGGCCATATCTTGAGTTCTACAACTCCGTTTGAGGCCCGTAAGCTGTCCACGCGAAGATAACGAGATTATCTATCATTCTAAGGTGGTCCAGAGGTCCAATTACGTTTGGAACGTTCCAGAATATCTGAAGAAAAGTCAGCTACGAATTTCCCTTTAAATCAGAATCAGTTTAGGAAACGTATTTTGCAGAAATTCTATTATAATTCTGATCTGGTATTTTCTTGCTGGGCAAGATGTCTAGAGCCTATATAAACACATCCAACCCTTGTAAATTGTATTAAGATCATTATTATCATCATTAGGAGTATAACCATTACATATCAATTACTTAGATTTATTTGTATATTTTCATACTTTGTTTTTATCATGGTTTCATCAGATCCCATGATGACGAGAGGTTCAATTATGAACTAATCATTGTCATGGGATTCTAATGGATTTATTTATGGAGCTTTAGTATCTTGATGCTTTACAGATCTATGTGTAATGTATATCTGATATCCTCGTATGGTTGTGCTTTATGAATTTAGATGCGTAGCTAACATCTAATATGTTAATCTCTTGCGAAACGAGAGTGGATCTTGAGATTTAGAACTTGCCATGCTAGCATAGGATAGGTTGATGTTTTAACATCATGATTTGTGGCGTAAATAGAGATATTATGCTGCCCTGTGTGATCTTAATGGATAACTTGTTCTTCAACCGTTATGTTTTCAAATTCTATAGAGATATAGGGTCTAAGCATAATTGGTGTCTATTCATCTTCTATCTCTTTTGTGGATGTATGTTTAGTTTGGTATACGTATACTGAGAGGTAGCGTGTACTTGTTTCGTGTTATTCGATCAGATATCATAACCATTGCATATAGTGATTAAAGGCGTCAGATCTAAGCGAAGTATTTAATGAAGTTAGGATTCCATGGTTTTTCTTGCAGAAGTAATTAGATTTCAATTCTTGCTAGTTAGTTAATTTGTAGATTTGTTAATTTGTTTTTTTTAGTTAGATTTAGTTAATTAAAACCATATTTGTTATTTATCTTAGCAGTGCATAATAACCATACATTGTTGCATAGGCATATTTACTGAATAGAACCATAACTTGATCCCTGTGGGAACGAATTTGGACTTAACCTTATATATTACTTGTGACCACGTACGCTTGCGTGATTTAGTGTAAACAAGTTTTTGGCGCCGCTACCGGTGATCATTGGTGTTTTATTTTTGGTTTATGTGCTTGTCAATAGTGGTCGTTAGAGTTCACTGACTCGGATTTCTTTTTCTCATCTATTCTTGTATAGTTCGTTGGTGTTTCAGGTACTTGTCAGAGAGCATTGCCATTGAAGATGGAGTTTCTAACTTACTATGGAGTTCAGCAGGTGGCTAGTGTTTGTGAGCTATGTGCGGGCGCACATGAGACGTATCAGTGCTGGAGCAACCAAGGTGGTATTCAACAGCCTCAGCCATGTGAGCAGTGTTTGGGCGTTCATAATCCCTCACAATATTGTTACTACGAAGGAGTTGATCCATATGTCAGTTATGAGGAACAACTATATTTTCAATACCATCCTCAACAGTACCAGCAAGATCTTCCAGATATGTCATATGTCTTTGGTAGTGAAGAGTTTCAACATCAGCAACATATTCTTACTTTTCAGTCAGATAAGGTTGATGATTTGAAGGAGATTAGGAAGGAGATTAGGATGCTTGTAGAGAATCATGAGAAGTCTATCAAATCTATGGGAACACTTGTTGCTCAAGTTTTGAGTGCCTTGGAACAAGAGAATCAACAATTCATGCTAGAGGCAACACTAGAAAATAACGGTGACTTGGAGCAAGGTACTGCATGCTTAATTGAGGAAGACAAATTCCAAGAGGAGGAAGAGTGTAAGTCGCTCGGCTTGGCTGATCTCTGGGATTCTAAGGTGCTGATTGATGAGGTTGTTTCATGGTCAAATCTTGAGGATAGTGCAATTGAGTCTTTTCTTGAGGAAGACAAATTCCAAGATGAGGTGAGCATTCGCAGCAAGCCATGTGAGGAATTTGATCATGTTAGGATGGTGGATGATTTGGAAAGGGCACTATTTGGGACAGACACTGTTGAGCTACAGAAATTTCAAGAATTGGTATGTGCGAACCAAGAGGTTGATGATCATGAGAAAGATGCAGATCTTATACTTGTCGCAGAGTTTGAAGATGGAGGTAGCGCATTAGAGCCAATGGAGGAAGTTCTCTTTGAGGAACCAAGGGCTTCAGCAACTTACATTTACCCTCCTCCATTATATTCAAGCGAAGCCCGCGATTGTGTGTTGTTCTACAAATTGACAGATTTTGGGTCAACAGATGAAGGCATTGGAAGAGGATATAGTTGTTATACGAATATGCCAAGCAAGGAGAAGGAGCAAAAAGTGTGCCGCCGAGATGATGATGAAGTATTGCGAAGAGAGGACCAGGCGAACTATTATCATCCTTAGTGGAGGCTTGGAAGTAACGTCAAGCTATTGACGTTAAAGAAGCGCTTCGTGGGAGGCAACCCATGCATTAGTGTAGGGAAAAAAATTAGAGTGATATATAAGGTCAAGCGTACGTGGTCACAAGTAATATATAAGGTTAAGTCCAAATTCGTTCCCACAGGGATCAAGTTATGGTTCTATTCAGTAAATATGCCTATGCAACAATGTATGGTTATTATGCACTGCTAAGACAAATAACAAATATGGTTTTAATTAACTAAATCTAACTAAAAAAAAACAAATTAACAAATCTACAAATTAACTAACTAGCAAGAATTGAAATCTAATTACTTCTGCAAGAAAAACCATGGAATCCTAACTTCATTAAATACTTCGCTTAGATCTGACGCCTTTAATCACTATATGCAATGGTTATGATATCTGATCGAATAACACGAAACAAGTACACGCTACCTCTCAGTATACGTATACCAAACTAAACATACATCCACAAAAGAGATAGAAGATGAATAGACACCAATTATGCTTAGACCCTATATCTCTATAGAATTTGAAAACATAACGGTTGAAGAACAAGTTATCCATTAAGATCACACAGGGCAGCATAATATCTCTATTTACGCCACAAATCATGATGTTAAAACATCAACCTATCCTATGCTAGCATGGCAAGTTCTAAATCTCAAGATCCACTCTCGTTTCGCAAGAGATTAACATATTAGATGTTAGCTACGCATCTAAATTCATAAAGCACAACCATACGAGGATATCAGATATACATTACACATAGATCTGTAAAGCATCAAGATACTAAAGCTCCATAAATAAATCCATTAAAATCCCATGACAATGATTAGTTCATAATTGAACCTCTCGTCATCATGGGATCTGATGAAACCATGATAAAAACAAAGTATGAAAATATACAAATAAATCTAAGTAATTGATATGTAATGGTTCTACTCCTAATGATGATAATAATGATCTTAATACAATTTACAAGGGTTGGATGTGTTTATATAGGCTCTAGACATCTTGCCCAGCAAGAAAATACCAGATCAGAATTATAATAGAATTTCTGCAAAATACGTTTCCTAAACTGATTCTGATTTAAAGGGAAATTCGTAGCTGACTTTTCTTCAGATATTCTGGAACGTTCCAAACGTAATTGGACCTCTGGACCACCTTAGAATGATAGATAATCTCGTTATCTTCGCGTGGACAGCTTACGGGCCTCAAACAGAGTTGTAGAACTCAAGATATGGCCAAAATAGTAAAAACTGTAATTTTTCAGGGGCAACTTGCGCCCAGCAGTCTGTTCTTCGCGCAAATTGCTCCTACCCGGCGCAATTTGCTTGTGATAATCCTATCCCAAGTTGTAGAAAATCTCCCAGGCTTCGCGTGGGCAGTAAGATCGCTGAAAACGGACTTCTAAAACTCCAGATATGTCCAAAACAGTGTAGACTGCGCAACCGTCTCAGAAATCCGAATTTTAATTAATTTATTCTCCAAAAACGATAGAAGCATCAACCATAATCAACATTCTTGTAAATCTGCACAACTAAACAAAACACATCAAAACCACCACAAACTTGAGTCCAAGACAATCAATTTAAGCCGATATGGAACGCTCCAAGTGGATATAAAATCCACTTATCACACCCCCAAACTTAAACCGATGCTTGTCCTCAAGCATAAACAATTACAACTAACTAACTAACTAGTACCACTTTCGTAGGTGATCACGGTTGCATTTGGCATATGCAACAAGCCCTTTAAACCCCTAGGCAGCCCTAGTGGACGAGTAAGGTCTCGTGAGGGCCTATAGCGAATGTACCCACAAAATCCATTTAACCTAATGCAATGCAATGTATGAATGCAACTAATATGAAAAATGCAACTAATCTAGTACTAATATCCTACCATACCTTCAAATCCTCTCATGCCATATCAACTTAAGAATCAAAGTAAATACGCAATGTCTTGGTGTCGAAAGTGCAAGTATTCACATAGTCTACTCAATGAACATGCATAAGTTCTCACAAGTCCATGTCAAGTGTAAGAATAAGTTAGTAAACATGCTAAGCCTACAAGAGTACATCTTTGAGACAAAACTCGGGATCTCATACGCAAAAACAAGCAAACACTCACAATCCACTCACAAAAGAATTTTCACTCTAGAACAAGGGTAAGTGTATCACTCAATTCCAACAAAATCATAAGCATGCTTGACATTTGGCATCAATCTAACTCTTAACACAACATACATCAATGACGATAATCAAAAGGTCTTTATTTGGGTTGTAACGGGGCTAGGGACAAGGTATGTCAAATAAGCCAAAACAGGTGAAGTGTCAAAAGCTAGTAGGAACTATAATAAATCATACACAACACCCTATTTTCCCCCCCACATAATTTTTCTATTTTTCTTCCAAAAAAAACAATCGACGAGTCGACTAAAGTAGGATCACAACAAACACAAACATGCTCTCATAATATATTTTTCTTCTTTTTTTTTTCTTTTTTCTGTTTTTTTTTTCTTTTTTCTGTTTTTTTTTCTGTTTTTTTTTCGAGAGCTAGATAAAACAATAATATAAACAATAACAATGATCCCATGAATTTATTACATATGTCGACTATCAAGTACACAACCCAATTTTCAATATTTCCCCAAAAGTATGACCAACAATAAACCCCTCCTTGCACACCTTATTACTCCCTTAAGCACTCTACTAGCCTTTGACAATGTGGGTTCAAATTAATGTAAGGCCAATACAAGAAAAAGGTCTAGGCAAGTAATGTGGTATGTCACCGAAAAAATAGGATTAAGCTCAACGGGTTAACTAATTGATCATGTAAACATGGTATGGTAATATGGGAAAATATGTGGTTATTCCTAAATGCCTTTATCATTTTAATCGTCAAATAATGTCATGCATTTCAAGAAAGACCTCAAACAACTGCTAGCAATGCAAACAATCCATGGACACTCAAGCAAACGAATAAATTGCAACAGATATGCAATAAGGCTCAAAATCTCACTTGGTGGAAAAACATACTCAATCCCAAGCAAAAAATCTCTCTAATGCACCTACTTGTATTCAAAGCATGCAAACTAAATCATCTTGCACATATTCATGTCCTTCTAATCACTTACAACATTCAATAAGTCTACTAGCTTCAACTTACTAGTGTATGTGTGTGCACAAGAACAAAGCATATCACTTCTCAATCAAAAGCGTCAACAACACAAAATTCCTATCAAGCATGAGTGCAAATACAACTATTATGAACTCACATGATATACTAACAAAAAAACAGAATTTCCTATATGAAACAAACGTAGATAACACGAACATATATGCATAATTTACTACTACTAATATGCAAATCATGAAATCCTATATGAACACATAATATAACAACAACTACTAATCCCTCAAACCACCCCCAAACTTAAAATATTCAATGTCCGCATTGAATGGAAGTAAATACAAGGGATAGCAGAAAACATACCTACTCGTCCTCCTCCTCGAATGAATCATGCGGGAGACGAAAATTTCAGAACACTAGCACCACCTCTCCCACGCTTAGGAGCCATAAGAATCAATACCCAACTCATAAGAAGCTCCACCAATAATTTCCAAGCAATATCACACCAAAAATAGCCCAAATTCCAAGAATAATACAAAATTCCAATTTACAAGAACACAAATTCGTAATAAAAATAAGATTAGAGAAAAAGATTTACCCAATACGAATCAAAGAGGTGAACTTGCAATTAATTCCTCTTTAGAATTGAATTTTTAGAGATTTAAAGAAGTAGAAAAGGAATTGGATTTGTATGTATAGGTGGGTATATATATTTGGGGGGAAAATAATAATAATAAAAAAAAATAAAAAATAAAAAATAAAAAATAAAATATGAAATAGAAGATGGATTGAGAATAATTTGGAATTAATATGGGGCTAGAATTAAGATTTTAGGTGGAGAAAATAATTAGAAAAGGGGTAGGAATTGATTTAGGAGATGAATAATATTTAATATATATATACATATAAACACACGGACTAAAACAAACCAGGATGTGGAATTGGGTACAAAAACCTTGCCACTTGCTCCGTATCACTCCTTATTAATTCATGGCCACAAACTAAAAAACTGACCTGGCCTGGTTTTGTTGCATAAACAATTGTGTCCAACTAAATTAGACACGCGCGGCACACCTCACCATTTTACATCCAATCTCCTGCGCCTTGCCTAGAGCTGTAATTCGGGCCGAGCCGGGCGAGTTCGAGCCGAGTAATTATTCGAGCCGGGTTTTTTTTCACGAGCCGAGCCGGCTCGTTTAACTAAACGAGCCGAATTTTCTGCCCGAACTCGGCTCGTTTAACTAAACGAGCCGAGTCGAGCCGACTCGTTTATAAACGAGCTTATTTAAACGAGTCGAGCGAGCCGAAATAACACTTAAACGAGCCTAATTTTCTACCCGAACTCGGCTCGTTTAATTTCAAGAGCCGAGCCGAGCCGGCTCGTTTAATTAAACGAGCCGGAACCTCTACCCGAACTCGGCTCGTTTAACTAAACGAGCCGAGTCGAGCCAGCTTAAACGAGTTCGAGCCGAGCGAGCTCGCGAGCCGCTCGGCTCGAATTACAGCCCTAGCCTTGCCTCATTCCTGTCGGCAGATTTTTTATGTTTTTTTTTTTTTTTTTACAACAATCACACGCCACACAGTACATGGACAGAGGTGGTACGGCGATGTGGCCTCGAACATGGCGCTGTGGCCTCGAACATGGCGCTGCGGCCTGGACTGCTTTCTGTTAACAGTTGACAATTTTTTGCATTTTTTTTTTCACTCAAATTTTTTTTTTTTTCACTTAACTTTTTTTTCACTCTAATTTTTTTCCCTACACTTAGGGCTGTAAATGAGCCGAACCGAGCCGAACTCTTGATTGCTCGTGTATCAGCTCGTTAAAAATATATCAAACTCGAACTCGAGCTCGAACTTCTATCGAGCCAATATTTTTGTTTGTGTATCGACTCATTAACAAAAATGTTATTCACGAACATGTTCGCGAACTGTTCACGAACATGTCTCATAAGCTGTTAGTCCCGAAAGTCTCATGAATACCAGCTCAACATCTCATGAATGCGCTTATGATCTCATATTCACGAACATTTTAAAAAAAATTCTAAATTTGTTTATTGCATTGAAATAAAAAAAAGTAAGGTATAAAACCTCGAAAACCGAAAACATACTTCTTGGAATCGAATTTAGATCAAATTTAGTTAATACACAACCAACTAACGTTATCATTTACAATGTAACATATGTTATAATATAATTATTTATAATAAAATAATGTATAAATTTAACAAAAGAAAAAAATATATAGACAATATAAACTAAAACATTATATCGTAAACATTCACGTATAAATTCACATATGAATTGGTTGCATATACTTTTTTTTGATAATTATACACACTCACACACCTACCTTAATGTATTATTTCGTTAATATATGTTCACGAGTATATATATAGAGTTTGTACATGAACTCATTCGTGAACCTTATTCACGAGCTTGTTCACGAACCTGGTTCACGAACTATATTAACGAACTTCTTCACGAACTATATAATCGAACTTGTTCACGAACCTTCGAGCTGAACTATGTCATGCTCAAGTTCAGCTCATTTACAAGACGAACCTTAAAATCGTGTTCATGTTCGACTCGTTTTCAAATCGAACCGAACTCGAATCGAACTTTTCTCGAACCGGACACCGAACTGTTCGTGAGCGTATCGACTCATTTACAGCCCTACCTACACTAATGCATGGGTTGCCTCCCACGAAGCGCTTCTTTAACGTCAATAGCTTGACGTTACTTCCAAGCCTCCACTAAGGATGATAATAGTTCGCCTGGTCCTCTCTTCGCAATACTTCATCATCATCTCGGCGGCACACTTTTTGCTCCTTCTCCTTGCTTGGTATATTCGTATAACAACTATATCCTCTTCCAATGCCTTCATCTGTTGACCCAAAATCTGTCAATTTGTAGAACAACACACAATCGCGGGCTTCGCTTGAATATAATGGAGGAGGGTAAATGTAAGTTGCTGAAGCCCTTGGTTCCTCAAAGAGAACTTCCTCCATTGGCTCTAATGCGCTACCTCCATCTTCAAACTCTGCGACAAGTATAAGATCTGCATCTTTCTCATGATCATCAACCTCTTGGTTCGCACATACCAATTCTTGAAATTTCTGTAGCTCAACAGTGTCTGTCCCAAATAGTGCCCTTTCCAAATCATCCACCATCCTAACATGATCAAATTCCTCACATGGCTTGCTGCGAATGCTCACCTCATCTTGGAATTTGTCTTCCTCAAGAAAAGACTCAATTGCACTATCCTCAAGATTTGACCATGAAACAACCTCATCAATCAGCACCTTAGAATCCCAGAGATCAGCCAAGCCGAGCGACTTACACTCTTCCTCCTCTTGGAATTTGTCTTCCTCAATTAAGCATGCAGTACCTTGCTCCAAGTCACCGTTATTTTCTAGTGTTGCCTCTAGCATGAATTGTTGATTCTCTTGTTCCAAGGCACTCAAAACTTGAGCAACAAGTGTTCCCATAGATTTGATAGACTTCTCATGATTCTCTACAAGCATCCTAATCTCCTTCCTAATCTCCTTCAAATCATCAACCTTATCTGACTGAAAAGTAAGAATAGGTTGCTGATGTTGAAACTCTTCACTACCAAAGACATATGACATATCTGGAAGATCTTGCTGGTACTGTTGAGGATGGTATTGAAAATATGGTTGTTCCTCATAACTGACATATGGATCAACTCCTTCGTAGTAACAATATTGTGAGGGATTATGAACGCCCAAACACTGCTCACATGGCTGAGGCTGTTGAATACCACCTTGGTTGCTCCAGCACTGATACGTCTCATGTGCGCCCGCACATAGCTCACAAACACTAGCCACCTGCTGAACTCCATAGTAAGTTAGAAACTCCATCTTCAATGGCAATGCTCTCTGACAAGTACCTGAAACACCAACGAACTATACAAGAATAGATGAGAAAAAGAAATCCGAGTCAGTGAACTCTAACGACCACTATTGACAAGCACATAAACCAAAAATAAAACACCAATGATCCCCGGCAGCGGCGCCAAAAACTTGTTTACACTAAATCACGCAAGCGTACGTGGTCACAAGTAATATATAAGGTTAAGTCCAAATTCGTTCCCACAGGGATCAAGTTATGGTTCTATTCAGTAAATATGCCTATGCAACAATGTATGGTTATTATGCACTGCTAAGACAAATAACAAATATGGTTTTAATTAACTAAATCTAACTAAAAAAACAAATTAACAAATCTACAAATTAACTAACTAGCAAGAATTGAAATATAATTACTTCTGCAAGAAAAACCATGGAATCCTAACTTCATTAAATACTTCGCTTAGATCTGACGCCTTTAATCACTATATGCAATGGTTATGATATCTGATCGAATAACACGAAACAAGTACACGCTACCTCTCAGTATACGTATACCAAACTAAACAAACATCCACAAAAGAGATAGAAGATGAATAGACACCAATTATGCTTAGACCCTATATCTCTATAGAATTTGAAAACATAACGGTTGAAGAACAAGTTATCCATTAAGATCACACAGGGCAGCATAATATCTCTATTTACGCCACAAATCATGATGTTAAAACATCAACCTATCCTATGCTAGCATGACAAGTTCTAAATCTCAAGATCCACTCTCGTTTCGCAAGAGATTAACATATTAGATGTTAGCTACGCATCTAAATTCATATAGCACAACCATACGAGGATATCAGATATACATTACACATAGATCTGTAAAGCATCAAGATACTAAAGCTCCATAAATAAATCCATTAGAATCCCATGACAACGATTAGTTCATAATTGAACCTCTCGTCATCATGGGATCTGATGAAACCATGATAAAAACAAAGTATGAAAATATACAAATAAATCTAAGTAATTGATATGTAATGGTTCTACTCCTAATGATGATAATAATGATCTTAATACAATTTACAAGGGTTGGATGTGTTTATATAGGCTCTAGACATCTTGCCCAGCAAGAAAATACCAGATCAGAATTATAATAGAATTTCTGCAAAATACGTTTCCTAAACTGATTCTGATTTAAAGGGAAATTCGTAGCTGACTTTTCTTCAGATATTCTGGAACGTTCCAAACGTAATTGGACCTCTGGACCACCTTAGAATGATAGATAATCTCGTTATCTTCGCGTGGACAGCTTACGGGCCTCAAACGGAGTTGTAGAACTCAAGATATGGCCAAAATAGTAAAAACTGTAATTTTTCAGGGGAAACTTGCGCCCAGCAGTCTGTTCTTCGCGCAAATTGCTCCTACCCGGCGCAATTTGCTTGTGATAATCCTATCCCAAGTTGTAGAAAATCTCCCAGGCTTCGCGTGGGCAGTAAGATCACTGAAAACGGACTTCTAGAACTCCAGATATGTCCAAAACAGTGTAGACTGCGCAACCGTCTCAGAAATCCGAATTTTAATTAATTTATTCTCCAAAAACGATAGAAGCATCAACCATAATCAACATTCTTGTAAATCTGCACAACTAAACAAAACACATCAAAACCACCACAAACTTGAGTCCAAGACAATCAATTTAAGCCGATATGGAACGCTCCAAGTGGATATAAAATCCACTTATCACACCCCCAAACTTAAACCGATGCTTGTCCTCAAGCATAAACAATTACAACTAACTAACTAACTAGTACCACTTCCGTAGGTGATCACGGTTGCATTTGGCATATGCAACAAGCCCTTTAAACCCCTAGGCAGCCCTAGTGGACGAGTAAGGTCTCGTGAGGGCCTATAGCGAATGTACCCACAAAATCCATTTAACCTAATGCAATGCAATGCATGAATGCAACTAATATGAAAAATGCAACTAATCTAGTACTAATATCCTACCATACCTTCAAATCCTCTCATGCCATATCAACTTAAGAATCAAAGTAAATACGCAATGTCTTGGTGTCGAAAGTGCAAGTATTCACATAGTCTACTCAATGAACATGCATAAGTTCTCACAAGTCCATGTCAAGTGTAAGAATAAGTTAGTAAACATGCTAAGCCTACAAGAGTACATCTTTGAGACAAAACTCGGGATCTCATACGCAAAAACAAGCAAACACTCACAATCCACTCACAAAAGAATTTTCACTCAAGAACAAGGGTAAGTGTATCACTCAATTCCAACAAAATCATAAGCATGCTTGACATTTGGTATCAATCTAACTCTTAACACAACATACATCAATGACGATAATCAAAAGGTCTTTATTTGGGTTGTAACGGGGCTAGGGACAAGGTATGTCAAATAAGCCAAAACAGGTGAAGTGTCAAAAGCTAGTAGGAACTATAATAAATCATACACAACACCCTATTTTCCCCCCCACATAATTTTTCTATTTTTCTTCCAAAAAAAACAATCGACGAGTCGACTAAAGTAGGATCACAACAAACACAAACAGAGGTATACCAAAGTTAAATTATCAAAAAGATCATACTTGCGAGGCTTGCGAAATTGGAAAACAAATTCGAGCCTCTCATAAAGCAAAGTTTATGATATCTACCTCTAGATCTCTCGAGCTTTTACATATGGATCTTATTTGTCCGGTTCCTATACAAAGCCTCGGAGGTTGCTTATACACATTAGTAATCGTTGATGATTATTCACGACACACGTGGACGGAATTTCTCAAAAATAAAAGTGATGCTTTTGAATCTTTTTCTTCCCTATGTAAAAAGATTCAACAAAATAGTACCATAGTCTATATACGGACTGATCATGGTAAAGAATTTGAGAATTCCAGTTTTACCAATTTTTGTGATGAAAATGGTATTACACATAATTTTTCCGCCCCGTATACTCCACAATCAAACGGAGTTGTTGAAAGGAAAAATAGAACTTTACAAGAAATGGCTAGCACAATGCTTAATGAATATCATCGACCTAAATATTTTTGGGCCGAAGCTATGTCTACCGCTTGCCATATTCTAAATCGGGTTTTGTTAAGGCCTATAAAGCAAAAGACTCCTTATGAGCTTTACTTTGGCAAAACACCGAAACTGAGTTATTTTCGAGTCTTTGGAAGTAAGTGCTTCATATTAAACTTGAAAGATTACCTTACTAAATTTGACCCTAAGTCAAGTGAAGGTATATTTCTTGGATACTCTACAAATAGTAAAGCCTATCGAGTATTCAATCTCAAAACACTTGTGGTGGAAGAATCAATGAATGTAGCTTTTGATGAAAGTAAACCACCACCAAAGTATAAAGATCTTGTTGAAAAAGATGATGTCGAACAAGATGATGTAGAAAATATGATTCGACAATTTGAAAATATGGATCTCGGGACCCCCGTTCCAAGAAATCCATTAGAATTGGTCGAAACGGAAACTGAACTTCCAAAAGAAATTCCAATAATTAGAAGTCATCCCTCGGACAATGTTCTTGGAGACTTACATAAAGGAGTTCAAACAAGGTCACAAGTACAAAATGTTCTTAGTTTTATATCTCAAATAGAACCTAAGACCGCAAAAGAAGCTTTGCTAGACGAGGATTGGATCTCGGCTATGCAAGATGAATTATTACAATTCACTCGTAGCAAAGTTTGGGAACTTGTTCCAAAACCCGAAGATACTTCCATAATTGGAATGAAGTGGGTTTTTAGAAACAAGTTAGATGAAAATGGAACCGTTGTTCGAAATAAAGCGAGATTAGTCGCTCAAGGCTATACCCAAATGGAAGGTATAGACTTCGATGAAACTTATGCACCCATAGCACGAATTGAATCGATTCGAATGCTATTAGCTTACGCGTGTCATAAAGATTTCAAAGTATACCAAATGGATGTCAAATCTGCCTTCTTAAACGGGATATTAGAAGAAGAAGTTTATGTTAAACAACATCCCGGTTTTGAAGATGCCACACATCCGGAGTATGTATATAAATTATACAAGGCTCTATATGGTTTGAAACAAGCTCCAAGAGCTTGGTACGAAAGGTTAAGCAAGTTCCTACTAGAAAACAATTTTAAAATGGGAACTGCCGATAAAACCTTATTTACGAGACAAGAAAAAGATGATATCTTACTCGTACAAATCTACGTGGATGACATCATTTTTGGTTCAACCAATGATGCACTATGTAAAGAATTCTCTGATAATATGAGCAAAGAATTCGAAATGAGTATGATGGGAGAATTAAATTTCTTTCTAGGACTGCAAATTAGGCAATCTGACGAAGGCATCCATATCTCTCAATACAAGTATTGTAAAGAGATGTTAAAGAAATTCGAAATGGATAATGCCAAACCCATATCTACTTCTATGTCTACTTCCGAAAAATTAACGGAAGATCCTAACGGTATTCCCGTGGACACTAAGAAATAGCGGGGTATGATTGGTAGCTTGCTTTATATTACCGCAAGTCGACCCGATATACAATATAGTGTTTGTAAGTGTGCTAGATTTCAAGTAGCACCTAAAGAATCTCATTTATCCGCGGTAAAAAGGATTTTGAGATATCTAAAAGGAACCACTGATGTAGGTCTTTGGTATCCGAAAGGAGTACCATTTGAATTAGTATGTTTTTCTGATTCGGACTATGCCGTGCATTTAGTCGACAGAAAAAGTACAAGTGGTACATGTCAGTTTCTGGGAGGATGCTTGGTCTCTTGGTTTTTCAAGAAACAAAATTCGGTATCTATCTCCACAACAGAAGCTGAATATATAGCGGTCGCGAAGTGTTGTGCTCAAATATTGTGGATGAAGCAAACACTAGCCGACTATAATATTGAATTTGATGTAATATCCATCTTATGCGATAACACGAGTGCTATAGACCTTAGCAAAAATCCCGTGTTACATTCAAGATCCAAGCATATATGTAAGAACCCAGATTTTTGGTAGAATTAAAACTTTTTATTATGTAATAATATGGGAATGAATAGTGGTTATGACTGCGATGTAACGAATGTCTATTAAATGAATGGAATGGATTTGAATTCAATTATTTACATGCCATGCAGAATACTTTTGGTTGACGGCATAGATAAGAATGATCTATCTCCTAAGGATATAAGTATATTACTTCAAGTAAGATTATTCTTGTGTCATCCAAATCAATATCTATTATAAGTCCAGCGGTTCCGTAAAAAGGTTAAGAAGCACTCGAGAGTGAACCAGTGCATTTTCCTAATTATAGGAATTAAATAAAAATAAGTGATGAATAGTGATTTTGGTGGAATTTGGAATATTATTATAATAATGTTATACCCGGTATTCGGAACGGATTTCTGAGTTCGTATTAGTGATCCAGGAAGAAAATAAGTGTATGTAAAAGCTGTCGGATTCAGAAAAAGAGCACTTTTATTTTCTCCGAGATTTCCCTGGACACTGCAAGACTTAAGGATTTATAAAAGGGAATTAAGGAATTGAAATCCGAGAAGTATTAAGAAAGATGAGGAATAGTATTAGAAATATTAAGAAAGTTTTCGGTAAAACCCTAACTAGAAATGAATGAGTTATTCCTACGAACGATCAATCGAATTGAGCAATAACCGGACAAAAGAGCAAGCAGAGAGCAAGATGCATGCATGAGCAAGAAAGGAAAATATCTAGGGACCAAACTAGTTAGCAAGTAACTAGCATGTTTAGAGATTAAACTAGTACTTAGCATCCTTTTCTCATCCAACCACACAAAATCAACACATGTCCCTCCTAATTGCATCATCCATTGCATAATCACTTTATTAAAGTGGCTTTATGCCAAGATATTATCTACAACCCATCAATAATTCATTTTAACACTAGCAAAGCAAGAGAAGCCAAGCAAAAACACTAACACTCCCCATTTTAGAGCCATTCGGCTTTTTCAAGAATTCAAGAACCAAGATCCATCTTCCACTCCTTGTTTGATCTCCAAACTTTTATGGTGAGACTTATAAGCATGATTGTGATTTAGATTTGATAAATGTTAAAAATAGCTTAGATGAACGGAAAGGCATTGCTTGGCCTCAGTTCATAGTTATAAATCATGTATATGTTGTTTGGGATGGATACCTTGATTATTGGAAGGTTTGGAATTTAGAAATATTCGATTTATAGCCGTCGTAATGCCGAAATTTCGTTAACATTAAGAACACGAATTTGACAGTAGGTATAACTCACTGTTTAGCTTCGACTTTTGCCATGATTAGCTAGATTATGTTATGAGCTTCGTTTTGATATAAAGATCGCATGAAACGGACTTACGGTTTAGGAGTTATGATTAATTCGTAAAAGTGGTTCGGAACCGTAATCAAAAGTTCGTAATCGAAATTGGATCCCTTTAATATTGCGAAATCAGTGGCGAATCTTAATAATTAAATAATAGAGATAAAAAGGAAGGTGTGGGAGAAGACCGCATGTCAAATGGATCGTTTTCCGATTTTATAAAAATGTTCGAATCTAGGTTAAGTACGAAAGTACCCCTAAAAGGTATACTTGGTTATAACTTCGGTAAACCACTTAGAAAACGATCGATAAATATCGAGGTCTAATCTTTCGACTTTAAAACTTATACGATTTAAATACTTACCATATGTAAGTGTAATGACATGCTTTAGTAACGAACAAGTATCGGGTAATAAAAGCAATAGTAAGAGTGAATTAGAGGGGTATAACGAAACGACTTGAAAATGTGTTTCGATTTAAGTTAAGTTTATACTTAACCTTTTGAAAGGTGTTAAGTGATTAATCCCGAATGCCTTGGCTATTTATAGATCATCAGGCTGACCCGGGACACGCTACCACTACCCCTACTCGTACTCGATTTCCAGGCAAGTTTCGAATCCTTTTTATAAGGCTGTTGTTGTGAATATATATATATGCTTTCTGTTATACATATGCCATAGCATGCATGCCTACTTTAAAAGTCATATTGATATACTTGTTCCCTGAATTATTGTTGGCTTATAAGCTAGATAGTTATTATATCAGTTATAAGCCGGAAATTACTAAGACCCTTAAGCGAAGGGCATCTGAATCTCATTCTTTGACTATAGACCGGGAGTCGTTATTCCTTGATATATTGATATTATTTTCAGAGGAAAATAACTAAGCAAATATTTTCCATTTATTATCTGGCGAATATTATTGGAATATTCCCTTGAGATTCTTTGATAAATATTATTCGGATTATCCATCAGATGTTTATTTATTCGAGTAATATTATATATTTAATATTCATCTAAAGTCGATTAAATATTCGAATATTATTTCGAACTCTCAGTTAAGTTATTTAATTAGAGAATATTCATTCTTATTTACTCGATAAATATTATTTTGAATATTCATTCGAGTTTATTTATTTAATGAATATTATCTTAATATTCATTCGAGCCTTATTTATTTAAATGAATATTAATTCGAATATTCATTCAATCTCTATTTATTTTATAAATATCAGTTGAACATTGATTCGAACTCCAGTTATTCGATAAATATTACTGTGAATATTCCCTTGAGATAAGGAATATTATCTTCGACCTTTATTTAAATTCGATTCAATTATTGAACATAATTTCAAATATTCATTCGATAATCATTTCTTCGATAAATATTATTAAGTTGAATATTCGTTATTTATTCAATGAATATTGTCCCAAATATTAAGTCGATAATTATTCCATCAATATGTATCCTTCTTGAGTTGAATATTCACTATTGATTCAATAAATATTATCTCCAATGTCCATCTGACGGTTACTCCATCAATAAACATTGTTATTAATTTGAATATTCATTATTTGTTCAATGAATATTATTCTGAATATTTATTCAAAGATTATTCCGAGCAACCTTTTTTTTTAATATCTGTGACTTAATAAATATTCTTGGAATATTTATTTAGTTCTTCTAACTCGTTTCAAAGATACTTTGTGTCATTCACATAGTATCATCGACCTTCGAACATTATATAATTATTACAGAGTCTTATTAATATTATTATATTATCAAGGAAGGTTCTCAGTGATTCCATTCTTCCTTCGATTCTATTGTAAGGGAACCTTACTTGAGAAATGTTATTTATCTTGTGACTGCCCGGTCATAAATTATTCGCTTCACTCGCAACTTGGTTGCTATTATTCATGGTATTATGTGTACCCACTCATTATTCGAGGGGTAAGAATGTTGGAACAAGTCATTATCCATTAACAAGCAGCAGCTTGGGAAATATTGGTAAATTTTCCTTTCCATTTAGATATGACTACCTTGTGGAGTCTTATCAACAAGTATTATACTTGGGGAAAAGGGGACGAACTTTACGTTTCAAAGTTATGGATGTGGAATGAACTAGGAGATGCGTAAGTGACCCAGTGGCGCCGATCCAGCAAATGGCCCAACCGTTGGCCGAGGGGGTTCCAGAGGGCGGTAGACAAGTAAATCCGTCGGTGCTTCCTTCTACATGTAGTAAACAAGAGGTGGGGAACATAACATGCGACTGATCATCGTGTATATGCTATGTCTCCTGGCGCGTCAAACTCCAGTATTAGTTCATCACTCAATGTTGGAAATTTTCTGCAACACCATCATAGTTGGCAGAATTGAAAAGTATTTCAAACTGGAATTGCAATATCATTCTGCAAGTTCCTATTTTTATGAAAATGATGCCATCTTGCTTATTTTGGCATAGCATATGCTTCCACGAAATATATATCTGTTGAGTTACCTTGTAACTTCATCCTTTATATTAAACTGGCAATATTTTCTCTAATGCATGGCATATGATTTCAAAACATATCTTTGAACTGTCTTATATATTACTGCACAGTTATATATTGTTGGTGGGCTGTTGCTCACCCTTGCTTATTTATTATGTCACAACAACAGCTAGGTCACATGGCCCGCGTCAGGCGCACTCGGCGCAAGCAGGTTACCCGCCCCACAGGGCTACCCGTTGATATCATCGCTGCCATTGCTGAGGTAGCATAGATCAGCAGCCTTTGATTACCAGTTTAATTATATGTATCAATAATGATTAATCAACGGCAAAACTTTTAAACTTATGATGTTATCCTTTTGGCTTGTAATAACTTTTATTCGTAAACCAGTAATGCAAGACTTATTTCAATTTCATCTCTGGGACTATAACTGTGTGTGTGTGAGTGGTTATTATTGTGGGGTCACAGCAGGTGATTTATTTATTGTGGACTCAAGTAAAGTATTAATCATGGAAAATAAGACCGTAACGACCCGATCCCGGACCCCGGATCTGGGGGTGTTACAGAAATGGTATCAGAGAGAGAGTTATAAATCCCAAGAGATGATGCGACGCTATACAATAATAAATTCACTAAGATAATAAGAACTCTTGCCAAGTTCACCTAAAACCCTTATGGGAACTTTTAAGTATCATGATAGTAATATAATTCGTCATTGTGTAGGCGAGCGACGTCCCTGATCCAGAGGAGTATGAGAGACAGCACGATGAGGAGGTCCAGGTTGATGCTGATACTGATGTTGTTGAGTCAGAGGAGGAGGACCCTGAGGTCCAGGTTGATGCTGATACTGATGTTGTTGAGTCAGAGGAGGAGGACCCTGAGGTCCAGGTTGATGCTGATGTCATTGAGTCTGAGGAGGAGGAGGACCCGGAGGAGGTCCAGGCAGGGCAGGACGTTGAGTTAGTTGATGAGGGTGCCGAGGGAGATGTTGATGAGCCCATGGCTGATGTTGTAGGGGGTTCCAGACTTCATGTGCCACCCCTCTCTGATGAAAGAGCCCCTACCCCGCCACCCCTACCTATGAGCCCATTGTCAGATGAGTTTGAGGCATTGACCCCAGAGCCACAGCAGGCAGAGGCTGCCCTTCCAGCAGATCCAGCCCCTCCACCCCATGGTCCGACAGGGGACGTCCCAGCATGTTTTCACCACTATGTTGTGGGCAGACTTACTTCTGAGGTAGCCGTGGCTGAGGCTAGGCTGGCAGAGTCCCGCAGAGAGCTAGCCGTAGAGAGAGAGGCCCGGTTGAGGCACCTGGGTGGTAGGCGTGCCAGAGCTAGAGATATGTATAGGCAGGTGACCGGCATAGAGCTGAGGGCCCGTGTGAGGGTGCGACGGTTACCCAGTGATGGGCATGGCATGGTATCCAGGGCTGATGCGGAGGAGATTTTCCGCCTTGCTATGAGGAGGGTTCTAGATTTGGCCCGCCGTCGTGGCTGACTGCAGTGTTAGTGATGTATTGGTCTAGTTGTCTAGTCTTGTACGGTCATAGTAGTACCGATTTTTGGTAGGGATAGTTTCAGCTTGTAGTTCCCTGTTGCAGACTAGACAGATAGACAGCTTATCTCACTTTTGACTAGTTATTATTCGGATGGTTGTATTTCCTTAAAACTGTTGTTGTATGTCGGATATTGTACCGTTTGGTACTTGGTATATATTTATTTCCCTTTTCAGTCATTTCAGTCTTCTTATGACGCGATCACTAGTTTGTTATATTATATCTGCCCGTACTGCTTTCGACTAAAACTGCCATGATATATAGAACTGTGGGATCCTAAATCCATTTATGCATCGATATTGTGAGGAAAACCCTCTAAAATAGGTGAATAAACCTAATGTATATTGTCCAAATTTTCAGTAAAATGCCTCTAAGAAGAATGGGTACTAGGGCTAACCCTCACGAATCTACTGACCAAGAAAGTCACAATCAACATGAGGAAAATTTTGAGTATAATGAAGAATAGGATCAGGACTATAATGAGCAGGAGGATTCCCATTATGGGATGGGGGATGAAACTTTCTATACTGCAGAGTTTGAAGAGGAAATAGAAGAAGGGGAAACTGAAATCGAACATCAGGGGGAGAACCAGGGCGGAAACCCCATGGGACAATTTATGGACCTGCTCAGGCAAAATTTGAACCAACATCCCCAACCACCCCAAGGAAACAACACCACTGTGGCCAATTCCTTTAGGGCCTTCAAGTCCCTCAAACCCCCAGAGTTTCACGGATCGGCTGACCCCGTAGAGGCAAGGGCCTGGGTCAAGGAAATGGAGAAATCTTTCGAGATTCTGAGTATTGGGGAAGCCCAAAAGACTGTCTTTGCTACCTACTTGCTAAAAGGAGAGGCCAACTATTGGTGGGAAGCTAAAAAGAATATGGAGACCGATGCTATTGTAACCTGGGATAGGTTTAAACAATTGTTTCTAGAGAAGTATTTCCCAAAGTTTATGAAAACCCAGATGGAGCTTAAGTTTCTAGAGCTAAAGCAGAACAACTTGTCGGTGGCCGATTATGAAGCCAAGTTTACTGAGTTATCAAGGTTTGTGCCGGAATTCGTAGATACTGAGGAAAAGAGGGCTAACAGGTTTCAGCAGGGGTTGAAACAATGGATTCAGAATCGAGTGGCAGTTTTAGAGATTAATGATTATGCCACCTTGGTGCAAAAGGCGACCATTGTGGAAGCAGGTAGTGATCAGGCACAGAGAGAAAGAGAAAAAGGGGGATTAAAGAGAAAGCATGCCAGTATGGGCGGAGGTTTCGCAGGAGGAAGACCCCCGAATAGGTTCAATCGAGGAGCAGTATCCCTACCTGGGAGGAATGTTGAGTTTAAACCATCTGTGAGTGCAACTGTGAGTCAGGGCGGCCAGCAGTTAGGAATGTCTCATTCTCACCTTTCCAGACCTCCACTACCAGCATGCACAACTTGTGGGAAAAGGCACCCTGGAGTATGCAATCAGAAGCAGTCCGTCTGTTATAAGTGTGGACGAGTGGGTCACTACTCCAACAGGTGTACCGCGGTTAATCCTACTGCTAGTAAGAACAATACTTGTTTCCAGTGTGGACGTCCAGGGCACATGAGGAAGGACTGCCCAATGAACAAACCAGCAGCCTCAGGGGCAAGCAAAGCTGATAAGTGGATTTGATATTCACTTGGAACATTCTAAATCGGCTTAAATTGATTGTTTTGACCTCAAGATTGTGGTAGTTTTGATGTGTTTTGTTTAATTGTGCAGGGTTGGAATAATGTTGATTAAGATCGTTGTTTCCGTTACTTGTGGAGTTGAATTCGGGCTTAATAAAATAGAATGGAGTCTTGTTGTGGTTCACCATGAGGATTCCAAGCATAGAGGATTGAAAACGGAAGAGAACGCAAAAAGAACGGGAGCAAACGGAGAAAAACGAAGGAGAAAAAGGCTTTACCAGAAGAAGGCTGGGCAGACTGCGCCGTTCTTGAGCAGTCTGCGCCAGGGAGCAGAATGTGCTTGAGCAGTCTGCGCCATTGCTTGAGCAGACTGCTCGGGGTCGCGCTGGAAATTTACAGTTTTGCCCTTTTTACGATTTTGGCCATAACTTGAGTTCTAGACATCGGAATTGGGCGATTCAAAAGCCCACGCGAAGAGGAGAGAAAGCTCTACAATTCTAGATAGGGAGTTGGAGGCGCTCTTGCACGTTTTCAGGCGCTCTAGCGCTTGTTGGGGCGTTGTTGCCTCGTGTGGTGCATGCCTGTTGGGTCGTTTTCTACCGGGTCAAAACTTGTTGGGCCTATTTATTTTTGGGCAGCTACATATATGTCAAAAACCCTAAAAACACATCTATCTAGCGAGTAGCAATCTCTAGTTTATTTTTTTATCATCAACATTGTAGCCAAGAACAATTGGAAGATACATCTCCAAGCTAGTGACAAGCAAGGAGTAATCTTTGGAATTTTTGTATTCTTCTACTTTGGGGAGTTATTTCTGAACCTTATTTTCTCTCTTCTTTTAATTATTTGTTGTTCTAGAATTATGTTATCAATTGAACCCATGATGACAATTAGGTCAATTATGGGCTAATTCGTTATCATGGGGTTTTAATGGATTTTGCTATGGATTCTAGTAATTGAGTGTTTTTATGCCTTGGTGTGTGATTGAATGTATTGATTGCCTAGTATGTTTATGCTTATTCGTTATAAGTGCGTCGCGAACACTTGTAATTGTTTGTTTAATCCTAGTGAATGCGAAAGTGGATCTAGGGTTTAGAACAATTCATGCTAGCATAGGTTTTTGCATGTGAAGAACATGTATTAATTTGTGATGTGATTCTAACCGTCTTGCATCGACTATGTGGTTTAATGGGTGCTTGATTCTCAACCGGTATGTGTTCAATTGCTATAGACATATAGGGACTACACATATTTGGTGACTACTTGACTTCTATCAATTGTGGATGATCAGTAGGATGGTATATGCACAACGAAAGTTGGTGTGTATCAGTTTAGTGCATCTAATCAGTAATCAAATCGGTCACATGCTAGGCTAAAGGGCATAAGATTCTAGATGAAGTAGTAAATGAAATTGAAATCCCATGTTTGTTTATTATAAAGTTAAAGTTTAGTTATTTCCTCGTAATTGGCTTAGTCGATAATTAATCATTAGTTAAATCAAACCAATATTGTGATTGTCTCAGCAGTGAGTGTAAATCATAAGCTGGTGCATAAGTGAACATAACGAACAATTTGAGTCTCTGTGGGAACGAATCCTATTTACTCTATATTACTTGTTGACCACGTTCTCTTGCGTGAATAAGTGCGAACAAGTTTTTGGCGCCGCTGCCGGGGACTCGGTTCATTGTTTGTTTAGTTTATGATCTTGTCATCAATTTGGGTTAAATTCACTGACTCGGACGTTTTTTTTCTTTTTATTTGATGGATTATTGGGAGCAGGAATTCGTAATTGTTTGTGAGCTGTGTGCAGGTGGACATTACACTCATCAATGTGAGTATAACAGAAACCGGCCAAATTTCAGCTGGGACTACAATCAGAGTGGTATGGAGCAATCCCAATATCCATCCTACCCGCTCCAAAATCAGCAGTTTGAAGATGAGCCATACAATCCAGGGGGAATTCAGCAGCAACAGGGGCAACAATTTCAGCATCAGTATGCCCCAATGCATCAACACTTTCAACCTCCTGAATTTCAGCAGCAGCAATTTCAGACTTGGTCTATCCAACAGTCGACCGAAGAAGCTGAATTAGAAGAATTGAGGTTGATGGCCAAAAGCAATGCATTGTCTCTCCAGAGAATAGGAGATCAGATTGGTCAAATTGCAAATGCATTACAAACATTGAATCATATTGCAAGTGACACAGAAGGCCTAGCTGTAGAGGAGGAGGACAAGAACCTTCCTATCAGTCTTGACTGGCCTTTCTTAGCCACGGGTGAGACCATGATCGTAGTTCATGAAGGAGAGTCTGAGGGCAAAGATGGGGAAGAAGCAAAACATGAAGCTGATAAGGAAGCAGAGTCGGAGGCAAACCAATCAGAAAATTCAGAATGTCCAGAAAACTCAATTCTGAATAATCAGCCGCAACCACTTCCTTTGCAATCTGAAAATTTTGAAGAATCAGCCCAAGATCAAGAAAATTCCAAGGCTCAAGCGGCTATGCTATTTCCTTCGAAGGATGAAGAGTGTCTCAGTGTGGAAGATGATGAATTAGAAGAGCATGTTCAGTTGTTGAATGCCGCTTCGTTGCAATCTGACTTCGACCAGCTGGAGGCCGAAGAGGAAAAGAGCATCACTCCTGTTGACAAATCTACTCCGGAGAAGACTACAGAGATCATCCAAATCGATTTTCCTCCTCCATATCCACAAAGGCTTCAGAAGCAAACTCTAGCCATGAATTTGCCGACGGAGGATGAGGAGTGTTTTAGCTTGAAATTGGTTGATGCAGGGCAGAGTAAAAAGTATGACATGGAGAAGGAGAAGGCAAAGCATGGCCAATTGAGGATTACAGTGCCTTGGTTAAGGGGGCTACGTATTCCACATAGGTTGCTTGGAGTGGAAGATCTCTGGAATTCTCAGGTGCGCCTTAAGCCATCATTTGAAGGAGCTCCCGAACTCGAGCTCAAAACATTGCTAGTTCACCTGGGGTATGTTTCTTGTAATTCATCTCCTTTGCTTGCTATTGTTATTGCTGCTAACTTTTCAGGTAGGCGGGAGAATGTTAAGAGATCTTGTGAGGAGCGAATACGGGTAAAGCTTTTCGTTGAAGATGTCGCTCCAGAAAAGATCATTAAATGGCCTTATAGAGATGCGGTGCAGTAAATTTTCAAGATGAAAATGGTGGCCAAGTCTAGCTAAAGATGTTAAAGAGATAGTAGATATCTACCTCAAAGAGATAGTGGCGCGACATGGAGTCCCAGTCGCCATAATATCTGACAGAGATCCCAGATTTAACTCCAGGTTTTGGAGGAGCTTTCAGGAATGTGTGGGAACCAGGCTAAACATGAGTACAGCTTACCATCCCCAGACAGACGGGCAAAGTGAAAGGACCATCCAGACACTAGAAGATATGTTGAGAGTCTGTGCTATAGACTTTAAAGGAAATTGGGATGATCACTTGCCATTGATTGAGTTCTCCTACAATAATAGCTTTCATTCAAGCATAGGGATGCCGCCTTACGAGGCCCTTTATGGAAGGAAATGCCGATCTCCCTTATATTGGGATGAAGTTGGAGAGCGAAAGATGCTCGGGCCTGAGATGGTCCAACGGACTAAAGATGCAGTGGATCTAATCAGAGGACGGCTGGTAGCAGCCCAAGACCGACAAAAGAAATATGCCGACTTAGCTCGGAAAGGAAAAGAATATGAGGTGGGAGATCTAGTGTTCTTGAAGGTATCTCCTTGGAAGGGTTTAATGAGGTTTGGAAAGAAAGGGAAGCTGAGCCCTAGATATATTGGGCCATTTGAGATCTTAAGACGTATTGGGGAGCTAGCTTATGAACTGGCATTACCCCCAAACCTGCAGCAAGTGCACAATGTGTTCCATGTCTCAATGCTAAGGAAATATAACCCAGATGCCAAGCACATAGTGGAATATGAGCACGTGGACATGCAACCGGATTTGACCTACGTAGAGCAACCTGTGGAAATCATAGACAGAAAAGATCAAGTGCTCCGAAACAAGGTCATCAAGCTTGTCAGAATTTTATGGCAGAGCCACAACATAGAAGAATCAACCTGGGAGCTAGAAAGTGCAATGATGGAAAAGTACCCCCATTTGTTTTCAAACTGATTCCGGGACGGAATCCTTTTAAGGAGGGGAGACTGTAAGAACCCAGATTTTTGGTAGAATTAAAACTTTTTATTATGTAATAATATGGGAATGAATAGTGGTTATGACTGCGATGTAACGAATGTCTATTAAATGAATGGAATGGATTTGAATTCAATTATTTACATGCCATGCAGAATACTTTTGGTTGACGGCATAGATAAGAATGATCTATCTCCTAAGGATATAAGTATATTACTTCAAGTAAGATTATTCTTGTGTCATCCAAATCAATATCTATTATAAGTCCAGCGGTTCCGTAAAAAGGTTAAGAAGCACTCGAGAGTGAACCAGGTTCATTTTCCTAATTATAGGAATTAAATAAAAATAAATGATGAATAGTGATTTTGGTGGAATTTGGAATATTATTATAATAATGTTATACCCGGTATTCGGAACGGATTTCTGAGTTCGTATTAGTGATCCAGGAAGAAAATAAGTGTATGTAAAAGCTGTCGGATTCAGAAAAAGAGCACTTTTATTTTCTCCGAGATTTCCCTGGACACTGCAAGACTTAAGGATTTATAAAAGGGAATTAAGGAATTTAAATCCGAGAAGTATTAAGAAAGATGAGGAATAGTATTAGAAATATTAAGAAAGTTTTCGGTAAAACCCTAACTAGAAATGAATGAGTTATTCCTACGAACGATCAATCGAATTGAGCAATAACCGGACAAAAGAGCAAGCAGAGAGCAAGATGCATGCATGAGCAAGAAAGGAAAATATCTAGGGACCAAACTAGTTAGCAAGTAACTAGCATGTTTAGAGATTAAACTAGTACTTAGCATCCTTTTCTCATCCAACCACACAAAATCAACACATGTCCCTCCTAATTGCATCATCCATTGCATAATCACTTTATTAAAGTGGCTTTATGCCAAGATATTATCTACAACCCATCAATAATTCATTTTAACACTAGCAAAGCAAGAGAAGCCAAGCAAAAACACTAACACTCCCCATTTTAGAGCCATTCGGCTTTTTCAAGAATTCAAGAACCAAGATCCATCTTCCACTCCTTGTTTGATCTCCAAACTTTTATGGTGAGACTTATATTTCATATAAATGATCTCCTCAAAATCCTAGCTTCAATCTCTTCTTTTTCCATTTTCAAAAAAAATCATTTAAGAGGAGGGTGAATAGTGTTTTTATGAACTAATCTTGTTTTTCCTTGATTTCTTTGGTTGATTTAGCAAGCTTAAGCACTTCTAAGGACCATACCAAGCATAGTGAGGCTAGATCATACTCCAAGGAAGGTATAACAACTTGAAACCCTAGGCTTTACTTTGAGATTTTGCATGTTCTTGATGGATCTAGCTTAGTTAGTATTATGTTCATGTTATAAGCATGATTATAAGCATGATTGTGATTTAGATTTGATAAATGTTAAAAATAGCTTAGATGAACGGAAAGGCATTGCTTGGCCTCAGTTCATAGTTATAAATCATGTATATGTTGTTTGGGATGGATACCTTGATTATTGGAAGGTTTGGAATTTAGAAATATTCGATTTATAGCCGTCGTAATGCCAAAATTTCGTTAACATTAAGAACACGAATTTGACAGTAGGTATAACTCACTGTTTAGCTTCGACTTTTGCCATGATTAGCTAGATTATGTTATGAGCTTCGTTTTGATATAAAGATCGCATGAAACGGACTTACGGTTTAGGAGTTATGATTAAATTCGTAAAAGTGGTTCGGAACAGTAATCAAAAGTTCGTAATCGAAATTGGATCCCTTTAATATTGCGAAATCAGTGGCAAATCTTAATAATTAAATAATAGAGATAAAAAGGAAGGTGTGGGAGAAGACCGCATGTCAAATGGATCGTTTTCCGATTTTATAAAAATGTTCGAATCTAGGTTAAGTACGAAAGTACCCCTAAAAGGTATACTTGGTTATAACTTCGGTAAACCACTTAGAAAACGATCGATAAATATCGAGGTCTAATCTTTCGACTTTAAAACTTATACGATTTAAATACTTACCATATGTAAGTGTAATGACATGCTTTAGTAACGAACAAGTATCGGGTAATAAAAGCAATAGTAAGAGTGAATTAGAGGGGTATAACGAAACGACTTGAAAACGTGTTTCGATTTAAGTTAAGTTTATACTTAACCTTTTGAAAGGTGTTAAGTGATTAATCCCGAATGCCTTGGCTATTTATAGATCATCAGGCTGACCCGGGACACGCTACCACTACCCCTACTCGTACTCGATTTCCAGGCAAGTTTCGAATCCTTTTTATAAGGCTGTTGTTGTGAATATATATATATGCTTTCTGTTATACATATGCCATAGCATGCATGCCTACTTTAAAAGTCATATTGATATACTTGTTCCCTGAATTATTGTTGGCTTATAAGCTAGATAGTTATTATATCAGTTATAAGCCGGAAATTACTAAGACCCTTAAGCGAAGGGCATCTGAATCTCATTCTTTGACTATAGACCGGGAGTCGTTATTCCTTGATATATTGATATTATTTTCAGAGGAAAATAACTAAGCAAATATTTTCCATTTATTATCTGGCGAATATTATTGGAATATTCCCTTGAGATTCTTTGATAAATATTATTCGGATTATCCATCAGATGTTTATTTATTCGAGTAATATTATATATTTAATATTCATCTAAAGTCGATTAAATATTCGAATATTATTTCGAACTCTAAGTTAAGTTATTTAATTAGAGAATATTCATTCTTATTTACTCGATAAATATTATTTTGAATATTCATTCGAGTTTATTTATTTAATGAATATTATCTTAATATTCATTCGAGCCTTATTTATTTAAATGAATATTAATTCGAATATTCATTCAATCTCTATTTATTTTATAAATATCAGTTGAACATTGATTCGAACTCCAGTTATTCGATAAATATTACTGTGAATATTCCCTTGAGATAAGGAATATTATCTTCGACCTTTATTTAAATTCGATTCAATTATTGAACATAATTTCAAATATTCATTCGATAATCATTTCTTCGATAAATATTATTAAGTTGAATATTCGTTATTTATTCAATGAATATTGTCCCAAATATTAAGTCGATAATTATTCCATCAATATGTATCCTTCTTGAGTTGAATATTCACTATTGATTCAATAAATATTATCTCCAATGTCCATCTGACGGTTACTCCATCAATAAACATTGTCATTGATTTGAATATTCATTATTTGTTCAATGAATATTATTCTGAATATTTATTCAAAGATTATTCCGAGCAACCTTTTTTTTTAATATCTGTGACTTAATAAATATTCTTGGAATATTTATTTAGTTCTTCTAACTCGTTTCAAAGATACTTGGTGTCATTCACATAGTATCATCGACCTTCGAACATTATATAATTATTACAGAGTCTTATTAATATTATTATATTATCAAGGAAGGTTCTCAGTGATTCCATTCTTCCTTCGATTCTATTGTAAGGGAACCTTACTTGAGAAATGTTATTTATCTTGTGACTGCCCGGTCATAAATTATTCGCTTCACTCGCAACTTGGTTGCTATTATTCATGGTATTATGTGTACCCACTCATTATTCGAGGGGTAAGAATGTTGGAACAAGTCGTTATCCATTAACAAGCAGCAGCTTGGGAAATATTGGTAAATTTTCCTTTCCATTTAGATATGACTACCTTGTGGAGTCTTATCAACAAGTATTATACTTGGGGAAAGGGGGACGAACTTTACGTTTCAAAGTTATGGATGTGGAATGAACTAGGAGATGCGTAAGTGACCCAGTGGCGCCGGTCCAGCAAATGGCCCAACCGTTGGCCGAGGGGGTTCCAGAGGGCGGTAGACAAGTAAATCCGTCGGTGCTTCCTTCTACATGTAGTAAACAAGAGGTGGGGAGCATAACATGCGACTGATCATCGTGTATATGCTATGTCTCCTGGCGCGTCAAACTCCAGTATTAGTTCATCACTCAATGTTGGAAATTTTCTGCAACACCATCATAGTTGGCAGAATTGAAAAGTATTTCAAACTGGAATTGCAATATCATTCTGCAAGTTCCTATTTTTATGAAAATGATGCCATCTTGCTTATTTTGGCATAGCATATGCTTCCACGAAATATATATCTGTTGAGTTACCTTGTAACTTCATCCTTTATATTAAACTGGCAATATTTTCTCTAATGCATGGCATATGATTTCAAAACATATCTTTGAACTGTCTTATATATTACTGCACAGTTATATATTGTTGGTGGGCTGTTGCTCACCCTTGCTTATTTATTATGTCACAACAACAGCTAGGTCACATGGCCCGCGTCAGGCGCACTCGGCGCAAGCAGGTTACCCGCCCCACAGGGCTACCCGTTGATATCATCGCTGCCATTGCTGAGGTAGCATAGATCAGCAGCCTTTGATTACCAGTTTAATTATATGTATCAATAATGATTAATCAACGGCAAAACTTTTAAACTTATGATGTTATCATTTTGGCTTGTAATAACTTTTATTCGTAAACCAGTAATGCAAGACTTATTTCAATTTCATCTCTGGGACTATAACTGTGTGTGTGTGAGTGGTTATTATTGTGGGGTCACAGCAGGTGATTTATTTATTGTGGACTCAAGTAAAGTATTAATCATGGAAAATAAGACCGTAACGACCCGATCCCGGACCCCGGATCTGGGGGTGTTACAATATAGATGTAAGACATCACTTTTTGCGTGATCATGTCAATAAAGGCGATATAAAAATGACTCATATCGAAATTGAGTACAATCTCGCTGACATTTTCACAAAACCATTAAATTCCGAAAGATTCGCTAAACTCCGTTTGGATTTAGGAATGTTGGAATTTCCAAAATAAATGGTTTATATACTTATATATAGTTATATATATTTTTGAGACTATTTATTATAATTTATAGTCATCTCACGAAAAAGTTATCTTTTCAGGATTTACGAACGTCAAAAACTCAGATTTGTCGATAATGATAACATATGAAACTTTATCGATCGGGTTTTGATTTTCATTCGGGAAGATAAAACTAGTCGAGTGAATATTCAACGAAATTTATTTCGTAAATATTCTTGAGATACTATAAATATGATATTTTATCTCAAGTAAAAAGTATCAAAGTGCCTAAATATTTTCTCATGTTTATTTGATATTAATATATATTTATATTCTGATTTAAAAAAAATTATTTTCTTAAAAATATATAATATTTTCTGATTATTTTTGGTCAATTTCGACCCAGTCCAGCTTTAAATCAAAGCCCAAACCAGCATTTTGTTACACTTAACCCGGCCCAACTCTCTTGAAACCCTACAATCTGGACCGTTGCTATAACGATAGATCTATCATGGCCGTCCATTTACAAAAATACATATACATATTTTACACGAGCATTACAGTCTAGTGTATACTGTTTACGCCTCTTTTATTTTCTCAAACCCTAATCTCTCTCTCGCCTCTTTCTCTTTCTCTCGCCGCGTACTTTTCATCTCTCTTCGTCTCTCGACTTAGAACCCTAAATTTCTTGGTCTCTCTAGCGATTAAAACACTTTATATAATACATATACACATCTATGTGTCGTTTAATCGATGTAATCGATGCATTCAAGCTGGGATTGGTAAAAACAAAAGAACTGGAGTTCAGATCGACGATTTTAGTTATAAATCGCTTGATAAAACTCAAGTTCGACATATATATACTTTATATACACACGAACACACACTCACCGTGTGTTTTTTATAAATATTTTCAAAATGCTAACGAGTTTCTATGAGAAACTTAATACAGGTGCCAGATTTGTTCAAAAGACATGAAATCAAGTGAAGAAACAAGAAGATCTTGATGAAATCGTTGCTAACTCGGTTGAAACTCGGTCGATCCACTTCGACTCAGTGAGTCAACCTGGACGAGTCAACTGCAACTCAGTGTGTTAACTTGGAATGTTAACTCAGTCCGCGACTAAGTTAACCAGGTAAGTCCCTTGAGATTTGGCTAAATCCCTGGGTTCAGGTAAACTATTAGATCTCTAAATTCAATCGAACTACTATATGAATTCGTGATTATGATGCTTTGTGGTGATGTGAGCTATAAAAATTTGAGCAGTCGAGCCTTGCATGTTCATTTTGTTTACTGATGGATTGAATCGTACATCATGTCTTGATTTGAATATCTAGATCTAACTATATTGGCACTTCTTATGATATTCGAAATCTGAAATGTGATGTGCTTGAAAAATCTTTGAAATTATTTTACTGTATTACATGTGGTTCGAAGTTGTATAAAATATTGATTTGAGTTAATAATTATTCAAGGATTAAGTAAGCTTTTAAATGGATTAAGCTTTGACATGAACAGTTTGTGTTCCATCTAATTGAAAATATATGCTGCTTTACAATCCTTGATTGTTGTTTTTTTTTCTCTGTATACATGCCTAGATGACTGTCTATTTATGATTGTTGAAATTGTTACTCTTTAAAATGAGATATACTCTGGATAAATTTTATGAATTGGTATCCCTTACTGACTGAGTGATATTTTTAATTTATGGATTGTACTATATGAATGTGTGATTATTTGCCATATGGAATGAATATTGTAGCATTGTGACATTGGATTTACAGAGTTTCTTTCTGAAAACTTGTACAATGAAAAATGACTTGATATATTGAACATATAATTTGTTACATTTCTTAGAATTTATTGATGCATGTCACTGCACACACAGCCCTCACATAAAGACTTGGCTAAGAATCCTCTTGAGATTCTTGGTATCTGGACACTGATGTGATAAATGGCCACATAGAAATTAAGAACATTTTCCTATGCATTCTTTCTTAAATTACTCTAAAAATGTATGTTACATTTATTCTGGTATGTTTTGGGTGCACTGGACTATCCTATGTGTTAACTGATGCTTTATGTGTGACAAAATTCTGTGTTGATAGGTATTGTATGATTCACAGTTGGCATATAGATCATAAAATCAAAACTTGACTCTTCAAAGCATCTTGCAACTTTTTAAATGAGTGTCAACTTCACATCAATCATTTGTACAACATCAAATGCTGAGTGCACATTTACAAAAGACCTGCATTTGTTTTAAATACCTACATGACATCACAGTGGGGTCCTTGTCCTTTTTGTGTCCTTTTTCAACAGTCTTTGTCTCCTGTGCTTTACAAAACAGTGCCTTCAATGTACTATGTTCTGTTTTTAAAGAAGACTTTTTGTTCTACACCTTCTTAAATATATTCTTTATTCCCTTATTATAACTATATGCATTATACTATCTGTTGATTTATATCTATATGTACTGCATTGGTTTTCAAAATCTACATTTTGGACTCATGCTAGTGTTAAAAGATATCCGGATTTCAATCACTTATCTACTACATTTTAGTTTGAATTCAAATGTTTTGACATCTATATGTGTGCATGAACAGTACTTAATTGATAATTAAAACTATTTGTTCATCTATAAATAGAATGGCATTGTAAGTGCATACACACACATACATCCATCTCTGCACTTTTTCTCTCCTCCACTTCATGGAATTTCACAAACTGCCATCTAACCCTAACCCTAAACAAAATTCCTCTAGTCCATTTCTTCTTGAAGACATGGAAAAGAACCAGTTCATCCATTCAAACTCCTCTTACTTTAGAGTCATACCACCAAGAATTCAAAAACTCAAAAACAAAAAGCTTAAGAAAAGCTTTAAAAGCCCTTTTATCCCCTTTTACCAAAGTTCAAAGTTCCAAATACCTAACACAACAAGCCCTCGACCTAGAAAGCCTTATTGGCCTAAGGTCTACACAAGAAACTTGTCTCACAAACCTCAACACACCACTGCACCAAAAAATTTTCCCCCTCCTCAACTTATTGACATCTTACACACTAAAACGTTTATGGACATGCTTAAGAATGTCCAACCTGGTATTAATACTCAGTTTAAGGGTGAGGTAGAAACAATTGTTAAGATTGCTAGATGGGAAGGGTTAGCTGCACACCTAGGAAAAAGGTATTTTATTGTAACATGAGAATATTTAAAGGCTTAGATGGGATCATGCATTTCACTACATCAGTCAACAAGAAAACCATATTAGTGGACCATAAGACCATCAATATTGCATTGCATCTTCTTGCTCACTTGATTGATAATAGTCATCCATGCATTGACATTTATGCTTGTTTCATCTTTAACCAAGATGAGTTTAGACTTATGCTTTCCACCTTTTGTGATTCTGATGTACCACTTGGTTTATGTGACAAACACTGTGGTATTCACTTCAAACACTTCACTCTTATTTTTCAAAATCTGGCTTTGTTTATTCGTGCTAATGTGCTGCCTAAACCAAATCAAAGCAAGTACTTTGATTTCTTTGATATGAAAGTCATGTTTATGTTGCTTCTTAACAAGATTGATTTCAACATCTCATATGTAGTCTTCCTTAATCTGATCAATGCTAATTTTGTTGGATATATGCCCTATGGACTTATGATCTCATCTCTTTTTAACATTTGCCATATACACACACACACTGATCACTCTCTACTTGCTGATTCTCAAATCATAACTGATCATGTTAGACCTCAAGTGCCCTTGATAATGTGTCAACCTCAAGAAATCTTTTCCTTAGACCTTCTTAGAACCATTAGGGAAGAGGACATCTATCTTAATAAGACTCAATCTGCTAGGATAATGTTTGAAGAATAGAATCTAGAGATTAGAAGACTTAGAGAGGAAAATGAGGACATTAAAAAGAGACTAGGTTTTATTGAGAGCTTAGCTGCCTTTACAATAGGTCAAAATGGGGTAAGGGACATGGAAATTATTAGTTCTTTTCAGGTTCAAATGGTAAATGATGAGGAAATGGCTAATGAATTGGAAAACATAGGTGCTAATGCTGGAAATCTTGATGCTAATGGTTTACCTGATTTGGTTGGTGAATATGGGTTTGTTGATGTTATGGAGGATGCCATTGCATGACTATGTTGCTTGGTTTTGTGTGATTGAATGCTGCTGTTACTGATCTCTACTGTTGTGTCTGCTATCTGCTCAAGTTGGTTACTTATCTACGTGTCACTATGGTTGTATTCTGATTTGTAACTGTTCTGATAGTTTTTGCTACTAGTGGTTGTAATTTCTTTTTATTTTTGGGAGTCTGTTAAGACTTATATGTAATATGGGTGCTAGGTTGTAAGTTTTGAAGTTGGTTTGTAAGTTGAAGATAATTGTAGGAACTTTTTCTAATTAATCAGTGTACTTCATTGATTGATAAGAACAGTTTTGAAATTGTAATATATCCTGCTTTTGTCTCCATAGTTGTTCAACTATTTTTAATTATATATATACTTGAACTTCTAATTTATTGTCTCTTGATCACTTTGACCACTCTACAATCTGGCAAGTATTACAGATACGAAGTCACAACTTACAAGGTAGTTCCTTTTCAATTTCTTTTGACTCAAGTGTTGGTTTCACACTGGTAAGACTCATGTAACAAAATTTCTTTGCTAAATTGTATTAGTAAATTCATATGTAAAACTAGCTTCTAGATCTCTCATTGTAACAGTTGCTTAGTATGTTGAAATTTACAATTCAGAATGTATTAGCAATTACCATGTAATCTTCTTTAACCTGTTTGTATCAGCAAGGTTTGTAAAACTTGGTCATATTTGTAACAGTCGGACAAGAAGTGCATGATTTATAAGGAATGTTTTAGTACAATCTCTTCGATTGATTTGGAGTATACAGATTTGTGATAACTAGAACAACATATCTTAATATGTTAATTAGTCGCTAGCACTACATGAATGAATCCCATGTTATCAGTATGCCTGGATACGACTTAATCTACACAGAAGGTTTTCATGTATGACAATCTTCGCATGCTTACTTAGGCAGTAAAACCTTTTAACATCATATCTCTCTCGACTTATATATATCAAACTGTTTAAAAAAAAATATATATATGCTTCACGATTGTTCTAAATAAATTGATGCATGTTTTCTTTTAATAAATGTATATACATTCTTGCTTACAAAAGGGAAGAAAGATCGTTCTAAACAGTAAGTGAATTTCTTTTCAAACAAAAGGGGAAGTCTTAGAAATAAATTTTTGGTATTATACCAAACAAAAGGGGAAGAAAGAATAGTATATACAATTCGAAAATTTAAAATTTCTATTGCTATATTATCTCCTTCTTATTACATCATATCTGACTTCTCATTTTATTTTGCAGGAATCAATTAAAATCTGTATAGAGGAATGCATTTACTCTTTATGTGCGAAAATATTTTTCAAATATCATGCACACACTAAGGGGAAGCACACACTTTTAAAATTTAAATTTTATGTTTGTTCGGCAAATACCAAAAAGGGGAAGATTGAAAGGATATCTTCGATATAATATTTATTTTGGTATTTGTACGATTTAACATAAAATTTAAATACACATAGAATCCTCTCCACTAGGTCATATATTTAATTGATTCGGTCAAAATATAAATGGTCATTTCTAGCAAAATCTAATAATCCTATCTCTATTTCAAATATTAGAGATATTCCAATTTGCTGAAAAATCAAAATATATTTTACGGAATATATCTCTACACTAAGGCAATAAGATCGAAGAAGAAATATCGAGGTTTGATATTTTTTAGATCTTCACTGCGATATGAATAAGGCAACAAGCTCGAACAAAGAATATTCGAGATTTAATATTCTTTAGACAACTTGTGCTAAATTCAAAAACGATCAGGTTTTATTCGAAAAATATTTTGTCTTCACACTCAAAATATTTTCTCATCCTAGAAAAGACTTTTTATCCTCAGGAATATTTTCCTCTCATGCCAGAAATATTTAAAGTAATTTTTCTCCCGTTTCATACTTATTTCATATTTCGGAGAAAATTACTTTATTCATTCAAAAATATTTCCTACACTCTCAAAATATTTTATATATTAGGAAATATATTCTAAGTATTTATTCTAGTCAAAACATTGGTCAAAAGATTTATTTATTTCAAGAAAAGACCAATCGTATTTTATTCGGAACCGAATGCTGATTTAATCGTTTTAAATCCAAATAAAATACTTACACTTGCTAGAATGACTTGAAACTTGAGATTGATCATTTAAATGCTATTTCATATGCATAGTTAAAGTTTCGTAATTTTTCGGGAATTTTGGTCCGGGCACCTAAACCGAGGTAATTAGTCAACAGTTGACCACGTTTGACCAAGTCAACTTTGACCAAAATTGACCAAACTTTCCAGAATATTATTTTATAATATTTCTAAATGCTCCTCAATTTTAGAATTATTTATTGGGTGTTTTCATATTTGTCGGGTATTTAATTAACGATACTTGGTTCGTATTTAATCGTAAATTAAACGAATGGTATATTATATTATAGATTCAAATCTGCTGGGATTTCTCTTGTCTTCTAGCTATCCACTTGCAAAGAAACACAAATCACTTTCCATATTGGCAATCCAAGTGATTTTAATCCCATCCACTCAATTTCATTCAATCTTAACCATTCCTTTCACCCAACTCTCTCTTTAAATTAAACCCCTCATCCACCCAATTAAAACACAAGCTAAGAGCCATAGAATTGCTAGGATTTTTGAAGTAGACTCTCTCTCTCTCAATATTCAAACACTCTTCATCTACTTCATCTCAAAAACCTTCTCTCTCCTAAATATATATCCATATATACAAGGTTTTTGATACACCAAGCTTAGTTCCACCCAACCAAGCTTTGTTCACCCAAGCTAGCTCATCTACTACCACTTTCCGGCCTCCCGAAGGGCTGCCCAAGTTCGACCAAATGCCAAAATCCGGCCGAACCTCCGGCGAATTTTTCCGGCGAACTTTTCCGATCGTTTTCCAAAGGTGGTAAGTTTTAGCTTCGTCTTTGTGTCTTAACCGACCATATTTATATTAGAGATTTGCTCTTAACTTCTATACTTCATCTTAATCTCTATTCTTGGATCTATAAGATTCCAAAAGTCTCTTTATTAAAAGAGAAAGAAATTATCCGACAAAAGTCGAGGTTGTAACGATTAAGTATTTTTACGGATTCCTACTAGCATCTTTAGTGCTCTCCGTGGGATATTCTTTAAAGAAATACTTCGCTCAACAAATACATCAAATAGCACAATTTTAGCCACTTGTTTATCGATCTTACTTTTTATTCGTTAGTGGCTATAACTAATCTAGTGCAAGAAGTAAAAGAAGAGTATACTTTGACACTTGTATTTAGTCAAAATAAAGTATACATCTTAAAAGCCTTAAGCATAAAAGCTTAAAGGACTTTATATATATAATCAAACTCCGAGATCTATATTTTATCTCATCTTTCCGGAGTATTGATATTTGACATAAGTCAAGTTGTAACGAAAAGTATTTATACGAATTCCTACTAGCATCTTTAGTGCTCTCCGTGGGTTATTCTAGAAAGATACTTCGTACAACACAAACTTCTATTAAGCACAATCTAGCCACTTGTTTTTATTACAATTACGTTTAGTAATTGTAGTGGCACGTGTAAGAAGTTATCCGTATATATATCTTGACATTATATTCGTCCAAGAAAGATATACATATCGAAGCCTTAAAGCACTATAGCTTTTAATAAGGTCTTCTAATATTACTCCATCCATCTTTATATTTATTTTGGAGTAATTAAAAGTATACTTTGATTATAATTTAATATCAAAGGAAGTATACTTAAATCATAAACAATACAACGTAATATTCTTATACGAATATTAAAGTTAACTTTGGATCTAGTACCGTAACATACTAATCCAAACTATATATATATATATATATATCATTCATCATATTTGTTTCGTAGATATTGTTTGTCTAACTTTTGTAGTGAGGTGAAGTTGAAGTGAGGTGATTCTCATTCTAAGACCCAAGTCCTAGACGTACTAACGGGGAGTTAGTAATCTTCGCACCGTGAGGAAGAGGAAAGACCCGAGACCTTTCATCTGAGACCCGAGACCGACAAAAGCCAAGGATCAATAGTCTACATCAAAGGTTCTACATCAACTTTGAAGAAATAGCGGGGAGTTATTGTCTAAGATAAGTTGTGTAGGTTTTACAACAACTTTGAGGTGGTAACGGGTAGTTACGTACCAAGATGAGTCTTGTATTTGTTTGCATTTATTTTGAGGTGGTGACGGGTAGTTACGCATTAAGATAAATATTTGTAGGGTTGTAAAGGCTTCTCCGCCTACTAAAGGAACGAGTTTATTTTTTAAAATAAAATCTCGAGTCCGGAGAGGAGCTCGGGGACTGGAATAGGGGTGAGCGAATCCACTAGGGGTTGCGCCATCGCGAACCAGGATAAAATCTCATGCGTGGTATTTTCTTTACTTGTCGTTTATTTTTCGCACTTATAAACTGCTAACGACTCGGTAAAATATTTTAAAAAGGGAAAAATATTTTAAAATGCCATAATAATTTTTAAATTGGTAATTAAGCTATTCAACCCCCCTTCTAGCTTAATATAGCCCTCTTACGGGACCTAACAGGAATAAAAGGGGAGAAACAGATGGGGAGAAGGAGGAGAGGAGACGGGGAATTGGAATTGAAGGAAAGGTGTCGGTGGTGGTGAAAGACGCGGCGGCTGGTTGTGGAACGGAGCTGACTACTGGTTGTTGAATGAAATGGAGATGGGGAGGAGGTGACGAGGAGAACAACGGAAGGAACGGTGGTGTTGTTGTGGTGAAGAGGCTGTTGTAGGAGGTGGGAAGGTGAGGCTGCTGTAATTGGCGCAGGTGGATGATTTGGTGATGTGAGCAGGTGTGGAGGGTGAACGGTGACTAGGTTGAATGAATTGAGGTGGGGTAGTGGTGGAGTTGTTGCTGCGACGGTGAAATGAATTGGGTTGGTGGGTGAAAGGAGAGAGAGGGGAAAAGCTGTTGGTTTGATAAATTATGGAGATGGATGCGACGACTTGCGGTTTGGTGGAAGTGGTGGTAACAGAGGTGAGGTGTTGAAAGGGGTGAGAGGCGGAAAGAGAATTGGTGGGTTTTTGCTGTGTTGGAGCAACCAACGTGGATCAATGTGTGGATTCTAGTCAGCAACATAAGCAATTAACGGACTTGTTGACAGAAAACGTTTAGTTTGACTACAAATGGCTTTGACTTTGATGGTGTGTATGTTTTTAATTAGTTAGTGATTTAAGTGAGTCAAAATTTTCTTTCATGATGATATTGATACATTTTAAACTAGAAAATGAGGACTTTGATATTTTTCCCAAAAAAGAGTATACTCGCAAAGCCAAGTTCAAACCCCCAAATTGCTAACCAAATCAAACCTCCAAAACTGACAACCAAATCAAACCCCCAAATTCAAATTTTGCAGAATTGAACATAAATTATATATTTGTGTAGAGGATGGAAAGGGGGTAATGGCCAAAAATATCAATTTTTTAAAGTTTTATTACACAAATACCAATTTTAAATTTTTTGGCCAAAAATACCAACCTATTACCCATTTACAAAATGGGTAATACTATTACGCATTTGAGGAATGGGTATTATGCAAGAATTTTTTTAAAAAAAAACGAAAAAAAATATATTTGTGTCACGCATTCTAGGAATGCATAACACACCAACAATGTATGTGTTACGCATTCTGTGAATGCGTGACACAAATAAATTTTATTTTATTTTATTTTTTCATTTTTTTATAATTTATATGTATTACCCATTTGACAAATGCGTAATACTATTGCCCATTTTTGAAATGCGTAATAAAGTGGTATTTTTGGCCAAAAAATTCAGAAGTGGTATTCTTTTCAAAAAGTTAAAAAAAATGGTAAAAATGTCAATATTTCATGGAAAGGAGATTAATTCGATTACTAATACTATATAGTTATACTACAGAATCACAAGAATTTTGGCCATTGAATTATGGGATGAAAGAAAGAAAAATGAAGAAGGAGACGAAAGAGAGAGTTTAGCTGAGAAAAAGAAAAACGATGAAAAGAAAAAAAGAGAAAAAGATAATTATACCCTCATTTTTTTTAAAGGAGTTAACATTACTTAACGGAAAACATTAAAGTGTAATAAAATAAAAATTTCAATATTGCAGCTGCTCGATATTAAATTACAGTATTGCAAGTGGTGTCTAGGCTAAAATACAGGTACACAATGCACTTTACTCTTTTTTAAACTACTCTTAAAGAAAGATTAAAACAACTTACTACACTATTACGGTATCATATTTATGTCGTTTAAATTTTATAAAATAAAATTTTCGAATTTTCCTATTTTGGAATCTAATTTAGTATCAGCAGTATTATAAAAAAATGGTAATTAATTGGGATTAATCGTTGATTAATCTCTACTAGCCTATAACCCGTGCGATTCACGGTTGCTTGTAAACATTTTAATTATATTTCATTGTTAAAGTTTTAAGTTGTATATATATTTTTATTATTAAAATAATTTTTTCTTTATAAATCTCATGTATATAAATATTATCGTAATTATTTATTCCATAAAAATTATTTTTTTTAACTTTTATTTAGAAAATGTGAAATTTATCTAATCATGTAGACATTTTTTCGATTTTTATACAAAATTTTCTATATTGTACGTATTTTCAAGATTTTGTGTAATTTTTTACTATATAGCTTATTACTCGTGTGATGCACAGATGTTTATTTTTATATTTTTTTGTTTTATTACCCATATTTTCATATATATTTTTTAATTAGTAGGAAAATAAATTATATCATAAACTCGTGAGAGTAGTTTACAAAATTATATATATGTTTAATAGAGATATGTTGTTGGTGGGATTCAAACTTGAAACCTGTTGTGGAATAAAAACTAAGTTATCAATATTGCGGCTAGGGTTTGTGTGTATTAAATGCAAAGGGTGATTGAGATTCGAGCTTTAATGGTTGTTTGCATGTTTCGAGACTAATAGGTCCTCACAGAGTGCCTACGTATCTTGTATTGAGAATCAAGCCAAAAACGTAGTTCTGAGAATGAGGGGTCAGGCCCTTATATAGGCTGAGAAGCCTTAGAATTATGGTAGGATTCAGATACTTGGTGGGCAAGCCACCGCCTTGAGGAAGGTTCTAGACTCCTTCCTTGTAGGAATCAGTTTCCTTGTTGAAGTAGGTGCCTTGGGGGCTAAGTCAGGCAGGAGTAATATCCTTATTTGACTCTTATTGCTGAGTTGGTTATTACCCTTAATATTAATTACGAAATTAATATCATAAATAGGGTTTGGGCCCATCTGGTGGGCCCCACGTTTGGACCATATTGGGTCTAATTAATGCTACATTAAATGTGTCTTTAGGGCTTATTTTCAACCCATATCATTTGTCCCCCAACTTCTAGGAAAACTAATCAGGTTTAATTTTCCTTGAAGTTTTAATGGCCTTTTTCGAGACTCGGGTCAGGGTTCATCTTTATACACTAGTGTTTCACGAGTATTGTCTTGATGTAAAGCGTGGAGCGACCGACGCGTTTACGACAATTTTAATTTGATGCTAATCGGCACTAATCAGCCTTAAACGACGTTTAAACGATGCTAAACGGCGCTAAACGGCGTTAAACGATGCTAAACGGCACTAAGCGACATTAAACGGTGCTAAATAGCCTTAAACGACGTTTAAACGATGTTAAACGACGCTAAACGACATTAAACGGTGCTAAACGGCACTAAACGTTGCTTAAGTAGCACTAAACAGCGCTAATCGGCACTAAATGGTGCTAATCGGCACTAAACGGTGCTTAAACGGCACTAAACAGCGCTAATCGGCACTAAACGGTGCTAATCGGCACTAAACGGTGTCAATCGGCACTAAACGGTGCTTAAACGACACTAAACAGCGCTAATCAGCACTAAACGGTGCTAATCGGCACTAAACGGTGCTTAAACGGCACTAAACAGCGCTAATCGACACTAAACGGTGCTAATCGGCATTAAACGGTGCTAATCTCAAATTCAACTCCTACTTGATTGTCGCGTTCAAAACAATCTCAATATTGATTTTGATCATCAAGACGGAAAAACAAAAACGAAAATGTGAAACCTCGACTTGAGCATCGCCACCAGTCGACCGAGCCAAAAACCCATATCGACAACCGACGTCGATCGGCCAAAACGTCTTCGGAGAGCCGGTCGGCAAATTTTTATTTTTTTTTCGAACGAAGCAAAATCTCGATGCGATGACCGACATCGGTCGGCCGAGATGTCCGTGGTGAGCCAGTCGGCCAAGAGCCAGTCGGCCAAACCAAAAACTCGTACCGACAACCGACGTCGGTCGGCCAGGGCATCTCCGGTGAGCCGGTCGGCCGAGACCCGGTCGGCCAGGGTGTTTCGTATGCCTCTGTCGGTTGCTTTGCGGTCGGCTGGGGTGTCTTGCATGCCGTGGTTGGCCGTGTTGTGGTCAGCTAGGCGAAACCTCGTGTTGACAATCAAGGTTAGTTGGCCGGAGCCTTCTGTTGGAGCCCAGTCGGCCGGCTGAGCAAAACCTCGTGCTGACGATCATTGTCAGTCGGCCGAAGCTCCCGTTGGAGCCCGATTGGCCGGCTCTCGGTCGACTGAGCAAAACCTCGTGTTGATGATCAAGTTCAGTCGGCCGGAGCCTTCCGTTGGAGCCCGGTCGGCCGGCTCTCGGTCCTTGAACTTCAACGTCAATATTCGAACGTCGATATTTGGACCTCAATGTCAGTATTCGAACATCGATATTTGGACCTCAACGTCAGTATTCGATCGTCGAATGTCATTATTTAAAGTCGATGACCAAACAGACATCCTTGACTTCAAATTGGCTTTCATAACTTTCGTGACCTTCTGGGCCTTAACTCGCTTGTTGAATCCTTGGTTTTAAACCTTGAATCCATTTATGGTTGTCGGTTATAACCAACCCTTCATTCTCATTCTAAGATGTGGATCTTGTGGTGAAGCTTGTTAATTCTTGCCTCCCTTACTTCGTGTGGTGGAGGTCTTGCTTCTCGGTTGATCGTTCAAGAAGTTCATTTGCCACTCGGCATTTGACTTCAAGTCTGGTGTGCCTTGGCTAGTTGTCACTCCTCTATTTTGACTCTAGGATTCCAACCTTATTCTTATACTCATATAACCTTGCTTAGGTTTCAACTTGACTAATGACTCTTGATTCGAGCCCTTAAACTCAAACGACAAGCTCGATTGGAGGCAGATAGCCTTGTTGGCCATCAAGGCTTAATTTTTGTGTCGGGATTTGAGATTCAAGATTTTAAGTATGGAATGACAAAGGACCTCTTATCTCATCACTCTCTCACTAACAGTTTCTGTGCCTTCAAGGCATTATCAGGGAGCCAACCAGTCTCAAGATGAGCTTTGATAGGGTCTATCCTTCAGCTTCCCTCATCAATTGGTGCTACCAACTTAGAGTTTGTAACGCCCCCAGATTCGGGGTCAGGGATCGGGTCGTTATGGTCTCATATTCAATACATAACACTTGACTTGAGTCCAAAATAGGTAAATAGCATGCTATGACCCCGTAATAATATCCACTCACACACACAACAGTTATAGTCCCAGAGATGAAATTGAAATAAGTCTTACATAGAAGGTTTACGAATAAAAGTTATTACAATCCCAAAGGAGTGACAACATAAGTTTAAAGTTCTTGCCGTTGATTAATATTATTGATACATATAAGTAAATTGGTAAGCCAAAAGCTGCCTATCTATGCTACCTCTGCAATGGCGGAAATGACATCAGCGGGTAGTCCTCGAACGGGGGTAACCTGCTTGCGCCGAGTGCGCCTGACGCGGGCCATCAGTCCTAGCTGTTGTTGTGACATAATAAATAAGCAAGGGTGAGCAATAGCCCACCAACAATAATATAACTGCATAGTGATATATATGATAGTTCAAAAATATGTTTTGAAACCATATGCCATGCATTAACGAAAATAGTGCCAGAATATTGTAAAGGATGAAGTTACAAGGTAACTCAAAATATATTTATGTGGGAATATCTACTATGCCAAAGATAACCAAGATAGCATCATTTATCATGAAATAGGAACTTTCAAAAAAGGCACTTCAATTCTAGTTTCTGAACATTTTTCAAACTCCTGGCAACCTGAAAGAAGTCTCTTCGATACGTGTTGCGAGAGCTACCCGTCAACCTGAAAGAAGTCTCTTCGATATGTGTTGCAGGGAATTCCCAATTTGGGAGATGAACTAATACTGGAGTTATCACGCGCCAGCTGTTCCACTCTCCGATGATCAGTCGAAGATGGTACAGCCCAATATAGTTTACTACCGGTAGAAGGAAGAATTGACGGATTTACTTGTCTACCGCCCTTAATAGTAACTCCCTGGCCAACGGTTGGGGCTTGTGATGGACCGCGCGACTCGGCCTCTTACATACGACTCCTAGTTCAAATAAATCCATGACTCTGAAACGTAAGCTCGTCCCCCTTTCCCCAAGTGTAATACTTGTTGATAAGACTCCACAAAGTAGTCGTATCTAGTTGGAAAGGAAAGCTCACCAATATTTCCCAAGCTGCTGCTTGTTAATGGATACCAACTTGTTCCAACATTCTTACCCCTCGAATGATGAGTAGGTACACAAGATTCAACGTATAATAGCAATCAAGTTACGAATGAAAAGAATAGTTTCAAAGAATTTATGACCGGGAAGTCCTCAAGATAAATAACATTTCTCAAGTAAGGTTCCCTTATAATTTGGAAGATGAATTTGAATGAAGAATTTAATTTTGAGAACCTTTCTTGATATAATAATATTAGATAGGCTCAGAGGAATTTACATAATACTCGAAGGTCGAAGATAATATTCGAATGATATAAATCATTTTTCAACGAGTCAGAAAAATTAAATAAATATTCCAAAGAATATTTATTAAGTCATAATATTGAAGGAATAATCACAATGTAAAATATTACTCTGAATAATCCTTGAATAAATATTCATAAATAATATTCATTAAATAATTAATGAATATTTAACTTAATAGTACTCATCAAATAAAACTCGGATGAATATTCGAAATAATATTCACTGCATAAATAGTGAATATTCGAATTAATAATACTTATCCAATAATTAAACTCGAACGAATATTCGAAATAATATTCACTGAACAAATAGTGAATATTCAAGTTAATAATACTTATCAAATAATTAAAACTCGAACGAATATTCGAAATAATATTCACTGAACAAATAGTGAATATTCAAGTTAATAATACTTATCAAATAATTAAAACTCGAACGAATATTCGAAATAATATTCACTGAACAAATAGTGAATATTCAAATTAATAATACTGATTGAAGGAATAATTACTAAATGAATATTCGCAATAATATTCGATTATTGAATCGACTTTAAACGAATATTGAAAATAATATCCGTTGAATAAGTGAAGTTCACATAAATATTCCAGATAATATTTATTACGTAAATTCGACTAAAAAGGAATTTTAGAAATAATATTTAATAAATAATTAATCTTGAATGAATATTCATTAAATAAATAATGGGAAAAATATTTACTTAGATATTTCCCTTCAGAAATAATCGCGAAATATCGAGAAATACTGACTCCCGGTCTATAATCAAAGAATGAGATTCATATGCCCTTCTCTAAGGGTCTTAGTAATATCCGGCTTATAACTGATTATTCACTATCTAGCTTATAAGCCAACAATAATTCAGGAAACAAGTGTATCAATATAACTTGAAAGTAGGCATGCATGATATGGCATATGTAAGCAGAAAACATATATATATTCACAACAACAGACTTAAAAAGGATTCGAAACTTGCCTGGAAATCGAGTACGGGTGGAGGTAGTGGTAGCGTGTCCCGGGTCAGCCTGGCGATCTATAAATAGCCAAGGTATTCGGGATTAATCACTTACCATATTTAAAAAGGCTAAGGATAATCTTTCTTAAATCGAAACACGTTTTCGAATTATCTCGCTATACACCTTTTTGTGCAACTCCCTTTATTATCACTATGACCCGACATTTGTCCGCTACTAAGACACGTCATCATACTTACACTTGGTATATACTTAAGTCATGTAAGTTTTAAGGTCGATCATTTTCGAATCAAGATTGTACTACGAGTTTTATCGCCCGTTTTCTAAGTCATTTACCAAAGTCATAACCAAGTATGCTTTTAGGGGTTCGTTCGCGTTTAACCTTGATTCGAACATTTTTATAAAATCGGAAAACGATCCGTTCGACATGTGGTTTTCTCTCACACCTTCCTTTTTACCTCTAGTATTTAGTTACCATGATTCGCCACTGAATTACATATTTTAGGAAGGTTCAATTTCAGTTATGAACTTACGATTACGGATTCGAACCACTTATACGAAATTAGCCATAACTCCTAAACCGTAAATCTATTTCGCATGATCTTTATATCATAAGGAAGCTTATAACATATTCTAGCTTATCATGGCAGAAAGCGAAACTGGACATTGAGTTAAATCTACTGTGATGCACGGTTTCTTAAGGTTAACGAAATTTTGGCATTACGACGGCTATAAATCGGATGTTCCAAAAATCATAACAACCAAACCAAGCCACACCGGGTATCCATACAATTTATACACATATTATACATCATCAACTGTCCAAGAATATCTACTTTACCATAATAATCCTCATACCTCTTATATCAAAGAATCACCACATAAACAAGCTTATAATCGTACTAACATCATCACTAAGCTTAAATCTACCAAGAACATGCTTAGATCTCAAAACAAGAGCTAGGGTTTCAAGGGTATACCTTCTTTAGAGTATGTACTAGCCTTAATAAGCTTGGTATGGTCCTTTCCTAGCATTAACACACCTTAGATCAACCAAAGAAACAAGAAAATCAAAGATTAGTTCATGAGAAACACTATTCATCATCACTTTGATGATTTATTTGAAAATGGAAAAAGATGAATTTGAAGCTGAAATTTTTAGGGGATCTAGGCAATGATATGAAGTACTCACCATAAACATTTCAAGATCAAATGATGGTGGGAACCCCCCCTTTTTAGCTTGGGCCGAGAGCAGCAGAATGGAGAGGAAATGAGAGAGAGTTTGTGTTCTTTTGCTTGGCTCTTGGAAAATAATTGCATAAAGTGAAGTCCTTGGATAATATCTTGGCATAAAGCCACTTTATTAAAGTGATGATGCAAGGGATGATGAAATTGTAAGGACAAGTGTTGATCATTTGATGGTTGTTAAGTTAACTAGTGGTTTGATTTGCTAAGTACCTAGTTACACTCTAATTGATCTAGTTCCTTGCTAACTAGTTGGTTCCTAGATATTTTTCCTTACTTGCACATGCATGCATCTTGATCCCTTCTTTCTCTTTTGTCCGGTTATTGCTCAATTCGATTGATCGTTCGTAGGAATATCTCAAGAATTTCTAGTTAGGGTTTTACCGGAAACCTTCTAAATATTTATAATACTAATCTCCATCTTTCGTAATACTTCTCGGATTTAAATTCTTTAAATCCCTTTAATAAATCCTTAAGTCTTGCAGTGTCCAGGGAAATCTCGGAGAAAATAAAAGTGCTATTTTTCTGAATCCGATATCGTTTACATACATTTATTTCGCCCCTGGATCATGAATACGAACTCCAAAATCTGTTCTGAATACTTCTATATAGCGCCGTCTAATAATATTCTCACTTATCATTAAAACACTATTCACTGCTTATTCTCTTTTATTTCTTATATATTGTAAAAGTGTTCTTTCTCTCCTTCGAGCGTTCCTTAACCCTTTTACGGAACCACTGAACTAATAACAGATATTGATTTGGATGACATAAGAATAATCTTCCTCTTTGGAATTAATATAACTTATATTCCTAGGAGATAGATTATTCCAATCTATGCTGTTAACCAAAAGCATTCTTCATGACATATAAATACTTGAATCTAAATCCATCTCATTCATTCATTAGAACAATCGTTACATCGCAGTCGTAACCACTATTCACTTTTACATCGATACAAAAGAAAAGTTTTAATTATATCAAAATTCTGGGTTCTTACAATCTCCCCTCCTTAAAAGGATTCCATCCCGAAATCAGTTTGAAAACAAATGGGGGTACTTCTCTTGCATTGTGCTTTCTAGCTCCCAGGTTGATTCTTCTACATTGTGGTTATGCCACAAGACTCTGACTAGCTGAATGACCTTGTTTCGGAGCACTTGTTCTTTTCGGTCGATAATTTCCACAGGCTGCTCTACATAGGTCAAGTCTGGTAGCAGGTCCACGTGCTCATATTCCACTATGTGCTTGGCATCCGGATTATACTTCCTCAGCATTGAGAGATGGAACACATTGTGTACTTGATGCTGGTTTGGGGGTAATGCAAGTTCATAAGCTATCTCCCCAATACGCCTTAAGATCTCAAATGGTCCAATGTATCTGGGACTCAGCTTTCCTTTCTTTCCAAATCTCGTTAGGCCTTTCCAAGGAGATACCTTCAAAAACACTAGGTCTCCCACCTCATATTCCTTGCCTTTCCGAGCTAAGTCAGCATATTTCTTTTGTCGATCCTGGGCTGCTACCAGCCGTCCTCTGATTAAATCCACTACAATCTTAGTCCTATGGACCACTTCATGTCCAAGCATCTTTCGCTCTCCAACTTCATCCCAATACAAGGGAGATCGGCATTTCCTTCCATAAAGGGCCTCGTAAGGCGGCATCCCTATGCTTGAATGAAAACTATTGTTGTAGGAGAACTCAATCAATAGCAAGTGATCATCCCAATTTCCTTTAAAGTCTATAGCATAGACTCTCAATATATCTTCTAGTGTTTGGATGGTCCTTTCACTTTACCCATCCATCTGGGGATGGTAGGCTGTACTCATGTTTAGCCTGGTTCCTACACATTCTTGGAAGCTTCTCTAAAATCTGGAATTAAATCTAGGATCTCGATCGGATACTATGGCGACTGGGACCCCATGCCGCGCTACTATCTCCTTCAAATAGATATCTACTAGCTTGTCGACCGTATACCTTTCGTTGATCTGGAGGAAGTGAGCTGACTTCGTTAGTCGGTCTATAATTACCCATATGGCATCATGATTAGCTTTGGTTCTTGGTAAACCTACTACGAAATCCATGGCTATATGTTCCCATTTCCATTCGGGAATCTCTAGGGGATGTAAAAGTCCACTGGGTCTCTGGTGCTCTGCTTTCACTCGTTGGCAGGTCAAGCACTTGCTTACCCACTCCGCAACGTCCTTTTTCATGTTAGGCCACCAGTAGTACTCCTTCAAATCTCTATACATCTTGGTACTACTGGGGTGCATTGAGTACCTTGAGTTGTGTGCCTCATATAGGATTTTGTCCTTTAGTTCCGGTTCATTTGGGACCCATATCCTCCACATATATCTCATGATCCATTCTTTATCCTTTTCACACTTAATTTCTTCCCCAGCCATTATCTCCTCTGTTTAGTTCCTTTATGCTTCCATCATCCGTTCTTGGCATAATCTAATCTTTTCTATCAATGGAGGTTGGATTCGAATTTCCATCAACTTCTCTTGACCTTCTTCAGGTACTTTAATCTCAATTTCCAACTTCTCAAAGTCTTTTATCAACTCTTCCTCCGTAGTTATCATCTTGAGCTTCTCTTTCCTACTAAGGGCGTAAGCCACCACATTGGCTTTACCCGGGTGATAACGAATCTCATAATCATAATCCTTGATTAGCTCTAGCAATCTTCTCTGGCGCATGTTGAGCTCTTTCTGAGTGAAAAAAATACTTGAGGCTCTTATGGTCAGTGTAAATCTCACACTTCTCTCCATACAAGTAGTGCCTCCAAATTTTCAAAGTAAAGACTATTGCTACTAATTCTAGATCATGCGTGGGATATCGGATCTCATAATCCTTCAATTGCCTAGACACATATGCGATTACCTTACCGTGCTGCATGAGCACGCATCCTAATCCTTTATGTGAAGCATCACTGTAAATCACGAAATCTCCTTTTCCATCAGGCAACGCCAATACTGGGGCCGTTACCAACCTCTTCTTCAGCTCTTGGAAACTCTTCTCGCATTTTTCGGTCCATTCAAATTTCTCAGTTTTACGGGTAAGTCGAGTTAACGGAGCTGCGATCTTTGCAAAATCTTGAACAAATCGTCTATAATATCCGGCCAATCCGATGAAACTCCTTACCTCAGTTGGAGTGGTTGGTCGTTCCCAATTTGAAACTGCTTCTATCTTGGAGGGGTCAACTAGCACTCCTTCTTTGTTGATTACGTGCCCTAAAAATTGTACCTCATTTTTCCAGAACTCACACTTCGAGAATTTGGCATATAACTGCTCCTTCCTGAGTGTCTCTAAGGTTATCCTCAAATGTTCGGCGTGTTCTTCCTCCGTCTTTGAGTAGATAAGGATATCATCAATGAAAACTATTACGAACTTATCCAAATATTCCTTGAACACTTTGTTCATCAAATCCATGAAAGCTGTTGGGGCGTTGGTTAATCCAAATGACATCACCAAGAACTCATCGTGTCCATATCTTATACGGAATACAGTCTTTGGAATATCTTCAGGTTTAATCTTCAACTGGTGATATCCGGTTCTCAAATCAATCTTAGAGAAATACACAGCTCCTCTTAGCTGGTCAAATAAGTCATCAATTCTGGGTAACGGGTACTTATTCTTTATGGTTAGCTTGTTCAACTCTCGATAGTCGATGCATAACCTCATACTCCCGTTGATAAGTGGATTTTATATCCACTTGGAGCATTCTAAATCGGCTTAGATTGATTGTTTTGGACTCAAGTTTGTGTAGTTTTGATGTGTTTTGCTTAGTTGTGCAGATTTACGAGAATGTTGAGTAAGGTGGATGATTCTATCATTTTTGGAGAATTAATTGATTAAAATTCGGATTTCTGAGAAGGGTTGCGCAATCTACACTGTTTTGGCCATATTTGGAAGTCCGTTTGAGGCCCGTAAGCAGTCCACGCGAAGCTAACGAGATTCTCTATCATTCTAAAGTGGTCTAGAGGTCCAATTATGATTGGAACGTTCAAGAATATCTGAAGAAAAGTCAGCCACGAATTTTCCTTAAAAACAGACTCAGTTTAGGAAACGTATTTTGCAGAAATTCTATTATAATTCTGTTTTGGTATTTTCTTGCTGGGCAAGACTTTTAGAGCCTATATAAACACATCTAGGGTATTATTTTAGATATCAAAAAATATATTACGCAGACAAATTTGTAAACACTTTCTTTTGGGAGATTTTTGGGAGAACTATTATTTTCTTTGAAGATTGAAGATTAAAGGTTTTTCTATAATCTTATAATTATGAGTTCTTCTATTTCTATTGATTCTTGTTTTGTGAATTTAATTATGTGTAACTAAATCTCTAATCTGAGGATTGGGTAGTATTCCTTGGTAATCATGTGTGTTTAATTATCCGTGATTTTCTTGCTTTGCTGATCTGTTATTGAGGGCTTAACACAATTAGGGGAGTCATGAACCTTTGATTGGATTTTATGGATTGTAATAACTTGGAAAAGGAGTTGCAATTTTAGTACACGATTTAACAGACATAACTCGAATATTTGATTGGAAGATTAATAGGAGAGTTGTGAGACTTATAATTCTTGGTGCGTAATAGTTTATGATTGTACTTTGATTGTATCACGGAAGTGACAATTAAGGTGTAGTTGTAGACACTATATTGTATCTTGGAAGAGAACATTATAACCTTAGAAGAATTGTTTTCAGCAGAGTAAGAACGTAGATATCACATAGATATTGAATGTGCATTGAAACCAAGTGAAGAACCCCAGTTCTTGGATTGTTTTCCTCATATATTTTATTCTCGATTGATAATTAGTTTAATTTAGTTTATAGACAAACCAAACATTCTTATACACTTCTAAATTGTGAGAGATAAGATACTTGAACTTGATATTACATTCAGTCCTTCCCTGCGAACGAACAACAAAAATACTATTAACAAATTGGCGTCGCTGCCGGGGAAGGCAGCAATATTGATTTTGAGTTAATTGTTTCTTGTAGTTTGGATTTTTTCTTTGTATATATTTTTTTTTTCTTTCTTTTTGTATTTCTTTCTTTAGAGTGTCTACAGGTTCTTTGAGGTAGACAACCTAAACAGGTTTTGAGGAGAGAGACTAGATGGAGTACAACTTTGGTTGGAACAACGCTCAGAATTTCTACAACAGACAAGAACGATATCAAGACTTCAATCCTTACCCACAATTCAATGCTTATGAGGATTGTAATGCATATCAGGTGAATTCGTTCTATTCTGAGAACTCATTTTATGCTCCATACCCCCCTAGCAATGATTTTTCATTTGCCTTAGAAAATCAATATCATGATGATCTTAATCCATATATGTGCAATGATGCTGATACGAGTGAAATTCAATATGATTCTTTTTTACTTTCGATGGGAGTTTTTAATCACTTTGAGGACCCACCATTAAAAATTGCTAGTGATAATGATATTCCATGTGATTCAATAGCTTGGTACGAGGAGAATGCTAAACTAAATAACTTTATTTGGGAAGTTCGAGCAGTGTGGCATGACGGATATTATCGAACTCCCCCTTGTGTCAATTTTCCTCTATGCCATGATTCTTGTTTAGCAATTGATGATAATATTGTGTCTGATGAGTCTACTTGTGTAGTTGATAATTGTCCCATGCGCATAAATAATAATTTGGATGCAATTGAAATTCTACCAAATTTAGAAAATTTTGAGCTTAATACATTGGTAGACGAGATTAAAATCGATGAGTGTCCAATTATAAAAGGGAAGGAAGTTAAGATTGATGAAATTGAAAATCTTGCTTTGGAGTATGAGGATACGATTTGGGAAGAGTATATGAGTCGTACTTATAATGATTATTCTGACGACTTTTCTAGCTATTTTGATGTTTCCAAGTCTCTTGAGCATGATAGGTTCTTGAAAGTTTTCGTACCTTTCAATGAATCTAATGTTTATTTGCACAATATGCTTATATTAGAAATTCGTAGATATGTGCATCTGTTTGCTTTTTCTCCTCATTGAAGTTTCCAGGTATGTATAAGTCGAGCTAATGACATTAAAGGAGCGCTTCGTGGGAGGCAACTCATGCATAAGTGTAGGCAAAAAAAATTTGAGTGAAAAAAAAATAAATTGAGTGGTGTGTTCAAAAAAAAAAAAAAATCGAATTTTGAGTGTGTAACGCAGGCTGCGCCTGCGTTTCTGGATTTTCCGCAGGTTGCAGGTTTGTAATGCAGGCTGCGCCTGCGTTACTGGTTGTTCCGCAGTTTGCAGGCCTGTCGCGTAGGTTGCGCCTGCGCATCTGCTCCTTCAGCAGTTTGCTTCCTGACGCGCGCAGCTTGCTCTGGCCTGTTGTGTTTTGTCCGATGTTTTATTTTTTTCAGCTGCTGTTTATAAAAAAAAAAAAATCTAACCCCAAATTCTTATTTATTCCCCTATTTTATCTAATTCTTTTCCTTTTTCAATTTCAAAAACCCCCATCTTTTCTTCAAAATTCTGAACCTATTTCTATTCTAATTCATATTTATTATTATTATTATTATTATTATTATTATTATTATTATTCATATTTATTATTTATTATTATTATTATTATTATATTTATTATTATTATTATATTTATTATTATTATTTATTATTCTTATTATTATTCTTATTATTATATACCCACCTATACATACAAATCCAATTCCTCTTCTATTTATTTAAATCCCTAAATATTCAATTCTAAAGAGGAATTAATTGCAAGTTCACCTCTTCGATTCGTATTGGGTAAATTTTTTTCTCTAATCTTATTTTCATTACGAATTTGTGTTCTTGTCAATTGGGGTTTTGTAGTATTCTTGTTATGTGGGAAGTGGCTAGTCTATGGAGCTCGTACGCAGTATCATCCACCAGATTCATCCGAGGACGAGGACGAGTAGGTATGTTTTCTGCTATCCCTCGTATTTACTTCCATTCAATGAGGACATTGAATATTTTAAGTTTGGGGGTGGTTTGAGGGATTAGTAGTTGTTGTATTATGTGTTCATGTAGGATTTCATGCTTTGCATATTATTAGTAGTAAATTATGCATTTATGTTCGTATTATCTACGTTTGTTTCATATAGGACATTCTTTATTTTGTTTTTATGTTCGTATGTCATGTGAGTTCATAATAGTTTGCATTTGCACCCATGCTTGATAGGAATTTTGTGTTGTTGACGCTTTTGATTGAGAAGTGATATGCTTTGTTCTTGTGCACACACATACACTAGTAAGTTGAAGCTAGTAGACTTATTGAATGTTGTAAGTAATTAGAAGGACATGAATATGTGCAAGTTGATTTAGTTTGCATGCTTTGAATACAAGTCGGTGTGTTAGAGAGATTTTTGCTTAGGATTGAGTATGGTTTTCCACCAAGTGAGTTTTTGAGCCTTATTGCATTTGTTGCAATTTATTCGTTTGCTTGAGTGTCCACGGATTGTTTGCATTGCTAGCAGTTGTTTGTGGTCTTTCTTGAAACGCATGACATTATTTGACAATTAAAATGATAAAGGCATTAGGATAACCACATATTTTCCCATATTACCACACCATTTAAACATGATCAATTAGTTACCCATTGAGCTTAATCCTATTCTTTCGGTGACATACCACATTACTTGCCCATATCTTTTTCTTGTATTGGCCTTAAATTAACTTGAACCCAATTGTCAAAGGCTAGTATAGTGCTTAAGGGAGTAATAAGGTGTGCAAGGAGGGGTTTATTGTTGGTCTTACTTTTGGGGGAAATATTAAAATTGGGTTTGTTTACTTGATAGTCGGCATATGTAATAAATTGTGGGATCATTGTTATTGTTTATATTATTGTTTTATTTAGCTCTCGAAAAAGAAAAAAAAAGAAGAAAAGGAGAAAAGAAAAAAAAAATTATGAGAGCATGTTTGTGTTTGTTGTGATCCTACTTTAGTCGACTAGTCGAGTGTTCTTAGTAAAATTTATGTGGGGGGAATATAGTGTTGTGTATGATTTATTATGGTGCTTACTAGCTTTTGACACTTCACCTGATTTGGCTTATTTGACATACCTTGTCCCTAGCCCACGTTACAACCCGAATGAAGACCTTTTGATTATTGTCATTGATGTATGTTGTGTTAAGAGTTAGATTGATACCAAATGTCAAGCATGTTTATGATTTTGATGGAATTGAGTGATACACTTACCCTTGTTCTTGAGTGAATATTCTTTTGTGAGTGGATTGTGAGTGTTTGCTTATTTTTGCGTATGAGATCCCGAGTTTTGTCTCAAAGATGTGCTCTTGTAGGCTTAGCATGTTTACTAACTTATTCTTACACTTGACATGGACTTGTGAGAACTTATGAATGTTCATTGAGTAGACTATGTGAATACTTGCACTTTCGACACCAAGACATTGCGTGATTACTTTATGGCATGAGAGGATTTGAAGGTATGGTAGGATATTATGACTAGATTATTTGCATTTTCATATTAGTTGCATTCATGCATTGCATTGCATTGGATTTTGTGGGTACATTCACTATAGGCCCTCACGAGACCTTACTCGTCCACTAGGGCTGCCTAGGGGTTTAAAGGGCTTGTTGCATATGCCAAATGCAACCGTGATCACCTACGGAAGTGGTACTAGTTAGTTAGTTGTAATTGTAAAGTATAATGAAATGTAATATGTAATGGAGGACATATATAACTCAACTAGGATAAAAGATAAATAATATTAACTCTATACAGGGATCGTGAAATTTGAAGAACAGGCACCAACAAGGATCAAGTCGCTGAAAGAAGTTCATTAACATGATCAAGCCTCAGTGACATAATAAGATGTACAGATGATTCAGTTGAAGGGCCAAAAGATTTCATGTATTTGAAGATATTGCTGCAGGCTAATAAATTGGAATGTAACGAAGGTGTGAAGATCAAGATCAGTGATAGTCACTTGTGAACCAGACCAGTGCACCAAGTGTCAACACATACGGGAAGGATCAACACATTAATTCATAGAAAGAATTGCCAAAGCCTATTGACGATCAAGGACAGACATAATATCTCAAGGTATTGTCAAAAGTTAATTTACTCTAAAAATTAAATAAGTAACAGATTAATTAATTATTTATAACAAAATAATTAAATTAATCTGGTACTTGAATTATTTTCTGAGGTGAATTAAAACAGCAGAATAAACAGAAGAGAGAAAATGAATAGTATCCAAAATCACTATTCATATGAATAGTAACCGAAATCACTATTCACATGAATAGTAACCGAAATCACTATTCATATGAATAGTACTATTCATATGAATAGTAACCGAAATTACTAATCATGAATAGTACCCAAAAGTACTATTCATAAAGTAAGAAACATGTGGGGCCCACATGAATATAAATGTTGAAAGAAGAAATGAAAGTCTTCGTGCAGAATGTTCAAAGATTGAAAACTGAAGGCAGCAGGCGGAGACTAAAAAAAAAAAACGTCATCAGTTACGTTTTATTAATCAGCATAGTAACTTTCTATAATCTATAAATAGGCCTGTTGTATTTCATTTCAAAACACACCTCAACACACAACTTTCTCTCTCTCTTAAATATCTTCTCTGTGTAAGCTGCTAGACAGTCCATCTAGTAGGAAAGCCGGCTTAGCCCGCTTTCAGGAAGTGTCAGATAGAAGGTCCTCGTGCCTAAACTATCCTTAGGAGTGTTCGAGTTTTTGAAGCTAATCCGTTGGATTAGAAGTTGTAACACCCCTTGGGTTTTTATCAGTTCAAAGATATTTTCCCGAACCAATTGTTTTATTTCGATTCAGTTGTTGACCTCATTTTTCACATCTCGAAAATCGAAATATTTTTAAATAACGTATTCAACCCCCCTTCTACGTTATTCTGGACCTAACAATTGGCATCAGAGCAGGTTGATCGATATACAGATCAGATCCGGTGGTGTACGTCACTATTCACATATACGACACTATTCACAGATACGATACTGTTCACAAATACGGTACTATTCACAGATACGGTACTGTTCACAAATACGGTACTATTCACAGATACGGTACTATTTACATATACGGTACTATTCACAAATACGGTACTGTTCATAAATACCGTACTGTTCATTTTGAGCCACTCTGTTACTATACAAAAAGCCATACAATCATGACAGAGAAAGCACAAACTCCAACAACAAGCAGATATGAATCAATTAGAGTTCCAATACTCAGGGCATCAGAATATCCCATATGGAAGGTGAAGATGGAAATGTTTCTGGAGGCTACAGATCCATAGTACTTAGACAGAATCCATGATGGTCCACATAAGCCTACAAAATTGTCTGTTGCAGTTGCTGGAGAAGAACAGAAAATGATTCCAAAAGAGAAGAAAGACTACACTCCTGAAGATATCTCCTCTATTAGCAAAGATGCTAAAGTAAGGCACTTATTACATAACGCCCTTGACAATGTTATGTCTAACAGGGTCATTGGATGCAAAACTGCTAAGGAGATTTGGGATGCTTTGGAAGTCAGATGTCAAGGAACCAAAGCCATAAAAAAGAACAGGAGAACAATACTCACACAGGAGTACGAGCACATTGACTCAAATGCTGATGAGTCATTAACAGACATATATGACAGATTCCTGAAATTGTTGAATAATCTATCACTGGTAGATAAGGAGTATAATCTTGAAGACTCCAATCTGAAATTCTTGTTGGCTCTTCCTGAGAAATGGGACTTAAAGGCCACTACCATCAGAGACAATCATGATCTAGAAGACATGTCCCTTGATGAAATCTATGGAATGCTTAAGACTCATGAGCTTGAGATGGAACAAAGAAGCAAGAGGCATGGAAGCAAGACCAAGTCAATTGCTCTTAAAGCTGAGGAGAAAGCTTCTAAAGAAATTGCTGTGAAAAAGAGTCAATCCAAAGGAAAGGCTCTTATTACAAAGTCTGATACTAAGTCATCAAATTCTGATGATGACTCAAACTCTGACAATCTCACAGACTCTGATGATGATGGTAGTGATGCTGAGATGATACAACTTGCAGCCCTAATGGTGAAAGGCTTCAAGAAGATGGCTTACAAGAACTTCAGGAAGGGAAAGAAGTTCACACGAAGAGATTCAAATTTTGACAAGAAGAATTTCAGAAAAACTGAGGGAAAGGAAAGCAGGTCTGGGAAAGTCGACAAGTCCAAGATCACATGCTATAATTGTGGTGAGAAAGGACATTTTGCACCTGAGTGCAAGAGAGCCAAAGCTGATAAAAGTCAAGCTTACATCACAAAGAAGAAGGACTGGGCTGACACTTCAGACTCTGAAGATGAGGTGAACTACGCCTTGATGGCAAATGTTGATAGTATCTCTGAAGCTACTGAGACCAAGGTACCTCACTCTATTCTAGCTTTTGATACTACTGATATATCTGAGTTAAGACTCTTTCTTAAAAACTTGCATGTTAGCTATAGAGATCAGACTTTAGAAAATGAAAGAATAAAATCTGAAAGTCTAGACCTTAGAAAGAGAAATGATTATCTAGAATCAGAATTAGTCCAGATGTTAGAAATTCAGAAAGAGAGAGATGATGCTATTTTTGTTAAAAATGAATTATTGAAAAAGCATGCTTATCTTGAATCTGAACTTGCTAAAGAAAGAAACATTCTTAAAATTTGGACTAACTCTGGTAAGAAAACTCAGGATATCATAGACAATGATTGTTGGAAAGAAGGTCTAGGTTACACTGATAAAAAGAAAACTGTCAACCTAGAAGCTGAGACCTCTAAACCTGTATTTACTAAAAAGGCTGCAAAACCCAAAATTAATCATGTGAGGTTTGTACCAAAATCTGACAAACCAAAACAGGATAAAGCCAAATCAGTAGATATTAGTTCAATGTCTCAGAAACAGCTTAAACATAAGCTGAAGGAGTTAAAAAGAATAAACAAGGTAAAAGAACCTAGGAAAAACAGAAATGGAAAGGTAGGCATCAATAAAAGCAATAACTATATGCCTATTCCCAATGCTCCTAGGAAGAAATGTTATAACTGTGGAAGTCCTAACCATCTTGCTGCTTTTTGCTGGAAGAATAAAAATATAAACTCTACACCTCCTAAGTCAGGAGTTAAGAGTGGTTCAGTTAGGTTTAAGCCACAGAATCCTTGTTTTCACTGTGATAGTATTTGGCATTCTATTTATACATGCAAAGAGTATCATAAGTTGTATTATGATTATTATGAACTTAAACCCTCTTTGAATAAATTCAAGATTGATTCTACATGTATAAATTCTGATAAAAAGAATGTTAGCACAAACTCTGATAAGACTTCTGTTGCAAAAGCTAACAAACTTAATAAGACCAAAGGATCCAAGCAAGTCTGGGTCCTTAAAACTAATCATTAGTGGTTTTTGTGATTGCAGGGTAACAGGAAAAATATCCTTGTTCTGGACAGTGGATGCTCAGGACACATGACTGGAAATAAAGCCCTGCTATCAGAATTTGTGGAGAAGGCTGGCCTTAGTGTTTTTTTATGGAGATGGCAACATAGGAAGGACTCTGGGATATGGCAATATCAAACTTGGGAATGTCATCATTGAAGCTGTAGCTCTAGTCTCAGGACTCAAACATAATCTGCTAAGTGTGAGTCAAATCTGTGACAGAGGTTATCATGTGGGTTTCTTTGAAGAACACGGTGAAGTTGTAAGCAAATCTACAGGAAAAGTTGTTCTGAAGGGATACAGGCATGGTAACATTTATGAAGCCAAGCTTTCAACAAACTCTGATGGCTCTGCAATCTGTCTACTAAGTAGAGCATCAATTGAAGAAAGCTGGGATTGGCACAAGAGACTTTCTCATCTGAATTTCAACAGCATTAATGAGCTAGTGAAGAAAGATCTTGTGAGAGGATTGCCCAAATCAGTTTTTACTCCAGATGGCCTATGTGACTCATGTCAAAAGGCAAAACAAAGGAAAACTTCATTCAAAAGTAAGACTGAATCCTCAATTCTTGAGCCATATCACTTATTGCATGTTGATTTATTTGGTCCAGTAAATATAATGTCTATTGGAAAGAAAAGATATGCTTTGGTTATTGTTGATGAATACACCAGATATACATGGGTATATTTCATGCACAAGAAAGAAGAAACTTCATCAATCTTAACAGAGCATGTCAGACAACTGGACAAAGGATATAAGCATACAGTGAAAATCATAAGGAGTGATAATGGCACTGAGTTCAAGAATGCAGTCATGGAAGAGTTTTATAAAGAAAATGGAATAAAGCAAGAATTCTCTGCACCTGGAACTCCACAACAAAATGGAGTAGTAGAGAGAAAGAACAGGACTCTCATAGAAGCTGCAAGGACCATGCTTGATGAAGCAAAGCTGCCAACTTACTTCTGGGCTGAAGCTGTGCAAGCTGCTTGTTTCACACAGAATGCTACACTCATAAACAAGCATGGTAAAACACCATATGAGATGGTGAAAAATAAGAAGCCGAACCTGAAGTACTTTCATGTGTTTGGATGTAAATGTTTTGTTCTTAAGACTCATCCAGAACAGCTTTCCAAATTTGATTTAAAAGCTGATGAAGGAATCTTTATTGGATACCCACTATCCACAAAAGCATTCAGAGTCTACAATCTGAGAACAAAAGTGGTCATGGAATTTATCCATGTGTCTTTTGATGATAAGAAGATAACAGGACTTGAAGACTTTGATGAACATGACCAGCCGAGATTTGAGAATGAAGAAATAAATGCTGATCTACAAAATTCTGATACTCTTTCAGACTCTATTGTTCAATCTATACCAGTAGATCAGACAGCAGCACATGTTGAGGGGGAGCAAGTGAACGATGAAAATGAACCCAATCAAGTGAAGAAACAACAAAGAATGCATATGCTGATTCATTAAACTCTGATTCATCAAACTTTGAAAGCAACAGCTCAGGGGGAGCAAACAATAATTTTGGATCTACTAGTCATCACGCTCAACACAATTATGAAATTGGGGAATCATCAAGATCAAATCTGCCGAGACAAAGGGTATGGAGTAGAGCGCATCCCTTTGAACAGATCATTGGTGAACCGGACACGGGTGTACAGACTAGAAGAGCAACACAGAATGAATGCAATTTCGCAGGATTTTTATCTCAAATTGAACCTAAAAAGGTTGATGAAGCTCTTGATGATCCAGATTGGGTAACTGCAATGCAGGAAGAACTCAATCAGTTCGAAAGGCAGAAAGTATGGAAGCTGGTGCCAAGACCAAAAGATAAATATGTAATTGGCACTAGATGGGTGTTTAGGAATAAACTGGATGAAAATGGTATTGTTACGAGGAACAAGGCTCGATTGGTAGCAAAGGGTTACTCTCAAGAAGAAGGAATTGATTATGATGAAACCTATGCTCCAGTTGCAAGGCTTGAAGCAATCAGGATGTTCTTAGCATTTACTGCACACTCCAACTTTAAGGTTTTTCAGATGGATGTGAAGAGTGCATTTTTGAACGGAGATCTAGAGGAAGAAGTCTATGTTGAACAACCCCCTGGGTTCGAAGACAAGGAATTTGAAGGTTTTGTGTACTTTCTCTTCAAAGCTGTCTATGGTCTCAAGCAAGCCCCTCGAACATGGTATGATACTCTCTCCAAGTTCTTACTTGAAAATGGTTTTACAAGAGGTATCATCGACAAAACTCTCTTTCATAAAAAGCATAAAATGATATAATTCTGGTGCAAGTATATGTGGATGATATAATATTTGGTTCTACTAATGATTTGCTATGCAAGAGATTTGCTAAGCTAATGCAGAGTAGGTATGAGATGAGCATGATGGGTGAGTTGTCCTTCTTCCTTGGACTTCAAGTTGTTCAGAAGCCTGATGGTATTTTCATCTGCCAATCAAAATACATAAAGGATCTTCTGAAGAAGTATGGGATGGAAGAAGCAGCTACTGCCAAGACCCCGATGCCAACTGCAGTCAAGCTTGATGAAGATAAATCTGGTAAGTCAGTTGACATCACGAAGTATCGAGGTATGATCGGCTCTCTCTTGTACTTAACTGCTAGTAGACCAGATATTATGTTCGCAACTTGTCTATGTGCTAGATTCCAGGCTAACCCTAAAGAGTCACATCTTATAGCTGTTAAACGTATTTTCAGATACCTTAAGGGAACCCCCAATCTTGGGATTTGGTACCCTAAAGGAACAGGTTTTGACCTAATTGGCTATACAGATTCTGACTTCGTAGGTTGTAAGATTGATCGGAAAAGTACTTCTGGAAGCTGTCAGTTTCTAGGAAGAAGGTTGGTATCTTGGTACAGCAAGAAGCAACACTCAGTATCTACCTCGACAGCTAAAGCAGAATACATTGCGGTAGGTAGTTGTTGTGCTCAGATCTTGTGGATGAGGAATCAACTTCAGGACTATGGACTCATGTTGGACAAAATTCCAATTCTATGTGACAACACGAGTGCCATTGCCAACAATCCAGTTCAACACACCAGGACGAAGCACATTGATATCAGGTATCATTTCTTACGAGAGCATGTCATCAATGGAACTGTGGTATTATATTTTGTTCCCACAGATCAACAAATTGCAGACATCTTTACTAAACCACTGGATGAATCCACTTTCTCCAGGTTAGTTGGTGAACTTGGGATGTTAAATCTGTCTAATTAATTTTGGATAATCAATAACTGCAATTTGTTATAAATTCACAGGTATTTTAAATGTCCATATTTTTAGGACTTGTGAATTTACTTTGCATCCAGTCCTCATCTTACAGTTATCTCTATATTAATTATCACGCTTATAAATGCTATATTTTATGGTAATTAGTTAGTAAATAATTGAGTTAATTGTAGCATAATTAAATAAATATTTTATTGACATATATCAATTAATGATATTTTGTTAATTTTATGTCTATTTAATTGTGAGTTTATCTGATTATTGTGGATTAATTCTTGATTTAATGTGTGATTATTTTTAAATCCATAATAATTAGAAGTATTATATGTGTATGTGTATAGACTAATAGGTTTCGGCGATAAGATGTTTTTTCGGCCGACAGGTTTCGGTGATAAGATGTTTTTTCGGCTAATTAGGTAGTTAGGTGAGAAATTATGGAGCGGTGTTATTTTTCAAACATAACCTGTCACTATTACACCTAACCCACTAATACTTGAAACCTTATAAATGATGAGTTTTTGTTTGTGTTTAACATCATCAATTTTCAGATATACATAGCATACACACACAATTGCTGAATATTTCAAGCTTTGACCGGAAAGATCTCACAATCTAGCTGGTGGTTTTTAGAGCGGATTTCATATTCTTGTTATACGCACTAACCCTTGTTTTTGAATTTCCTCAAAGTTTTTGAAAATGGCATTGCAAGGAAGCTTTTTAATTGCTAAAGTTAATCCCGTTTCTATTCAGCAAATCGAAACCATTCAGGATGAGCAATTTCGGGCTTGGACACAATTTCTGAATGAACATTCATTAATCCGTTATGCTTTAGTTACACAGGTGCAGCTTAACCATGATGCATTGTGTGAATTATATTGCAGTGCGGTTAACACTTCTGGACAGGACGGGTGTGCATTCACATATCGACTATTTGGTAGGTCGATTAGGGTCACTGAACGAGATGTTAATCGAATTCTTCATTTTCCTATGGAAAATCTCGTTTCTGATCCTACACCTGAACAGATTGAAATGTTCTTTCGTTTTATAAGGTACCAATATGGCAATTTCAATACTGGTAATCTTTCTAGAACGTTTCTAACCCAGTACTGGAATTTCTTCTTTCACACTCTTAACCATGTTTTTTCCTCAGATAGAACAAATCAAGATCGAATACCTGAATTTATTCAAATAATAGGGTATGCGATCGCCAATAATTTGAGGATTAATTTTGGAAAAATAGTGCTTGGTAAAATCATTTTAAAAATGAAACGCTTGGGAACAAGAGATGTTCGGACTCAAAATGTCAAATGTCTATATCCAAGGTTTCTACAGTTAATATTAAATGATTTTTTGATTGATGAAGACAGGGTACGCTTGGAAAATGGTCAAAAGGTGGAATGTTCTTCCATGAAGACGAATGTAATTAATTACATAAGCAAAAAGAAATATACGGATGTGCCTATAGTCCTAACTGAATATCTAAAGACTGTCCCACTTCCGTTGTTACCACGACCAGTGAGAGCAGGTATACGACAAGGTAATATTTCAATCCCTGCTATTCCAACCTCTGTATTCCCTATTGTGTCACAGGAAATACAGTTTCTACAGCCCCCAGTGGCCATCTTACCCGACCAAGAGCAGGAAATCCCACCGACTCTAACACAGGTCGAAGAGCCCATTCTACAAATGCAAACACAAACACAACAAACTCCTACACCTCAATTGTCACTTAAACGACCAGTCATCCATATTATTGAGGGAGATAGTGCCTCAGCAGCACCACATAAGGAGTTAGTTACATCAGCCGCTCTACCTCATTCTAAACGGAGTAAACCCAATGAACCTGAGGTAACAGCAAATGTTAGTGAAATAATTCTTTCTTATCCAATAAGTGAAAATATAAATAAGGTTGAATTGACGGGAGCAACTGGTGAATCTTCCATTTTACGGAAAGATCCATCGTAGGAGGTTCTTTTATGGACCAAGTGTCTTCACAGACATACGAGGGAAACTTGGGTTTTGTGCCATTTAATCGATTCAAGTTTAACCTCCCAGAGGGAAAATCTCTGGATCTCTTTCGAGATTTACCACTCTTTACCAATGGTCGGCAACTCGTTTCACGCGAGGACGGAAGCTCACGAACTTTCATTGCACCATCCGTGACCTCTGAAAAAGGGGCTAGGATGATTTCATTTGCAGGTACACATATCGGTGGAAGCTCTGGATGAGAGTTGAGGGAAACACAAACAGAACATGTAAGTGTAACCCAAACCACTAAACCGAGTGAATGTAGAGTGTTGAGTGAAACACCTGCAGAACGTACGAGTGAGCAACCTACTCAACCACATGCACCTGTAACCAGAAAGGAATACAGCAGACTCCTTACACGGGTCCAAACAATGGAGAAAGAGTTGTCAAATATCTGTAAGTCCATTGCAGAAATCAAAAATTTGCAACTTATTCAACATGATGCATTCCAGGTTCAATTAAGTTCCATGGCAGCCCAGTTTAGTCATGCAATTAATTCCTTGGTGAAGACAGCTTCGTCTAAATTACCGACTCCACCTCCTACTATTTTGAAGGATAACCCAACTGAGGGGGAGAAGGTGGATGGGCAAGAAGCTACTAGGCGTAATAAAGGGAAGGAAAAGATTGTTGACACGGAATTAACTTTATCTTGGGAAAGGAAAAGCTAATGGGAGTATTAGTGCAATGTGGAAAGAAAGCAAAGGCAAACTTGAAGATATGTTCAGTCTACAGGAACAATTGTCTTGCACTTGGTTAAATTTTAGAAATCTGGAAAATGTATATATATGATCCAGAATGCACTTTAATATTATTTATCTTTGTATTTTATTTTGTATCAGTTGAGTTATCCTCTAGGTATTTGCTTGTCAAACCCTAACAATCAAATAGGGGGAGATTGTAAAGCATAATGTAATGTAATATATAAGGGAGGACATATATAACTCAACTAGGATAAAAGATAAATAATATTAACTCTATACAGGGATCGTGAAATTTGAAGAACAGGCAACGACAAGGATCAAGTCGCTGAAAGAAGTTCATTAACATAATCAAGCCTCAGTGACAGAATAAGATGTACAGATGATTCAGTTGAAGGGCCAAAAGATTTCATGTATTTGAAGATATTGCTGCAGGCTAATAAATTGGAATGTAACGAAGGTGTGAAGATCAAGATCAGTGATAGTCTTTATTCAAAAAAAAAAAAGATCAGTGATAGTCACTTGTGAACCAGACCAGTGCACCAAGTGTCAACACATACGGGAAGGATCAACACATTAATTCATAGAAAGAATTGCCAAAGCCTATTGACGATCAAGGACATACATAATATCTCAAGGTATTGTCAAAAGTTAATTTACTCTGAAAATTAAATAAGTAACAGATTAATTAATTATTTATAACAAAATAATTAAATTAATCTGGTACTTGAATTATTTTCTGAGGTGAATTAAAACAGCAGAATAAACAGAAGAGAGAAAATGAATAGTATCCAAAATCACTATTCATATGAATAGTAACCGAAATTACTATTCATGAATAGTACCCAAAAGTACTATTCATAAAGTAAGAAACATGTGGGGCCCACATGAATATAAATGTTGAAAGAAGAAATGAAAGTCTTCGTGCAGAATGTTCAAAGATTGAAAACTGAAGGCAGCAGGCGGAGACTAAAAAAAAAAAAAAAGTCATCAGTTACGTTTTATTAATCAGCATAGTAACTTTCTATAATCTATAAATAGGCCTGTTGTATTTCATTTCAAAACACACCTCAACACACAACTTTCTCTCTCTCTTAAATATCTTCTCTGTGTAAGCTGCTAGACAGTCCATCTAGTAGGAAAGCCGGCTTAGCCCGCTTTCAGGAAGTGTCGGATAGAAGGTCCTCGTGCCTAAACTATCCTTAGGAGTGTTCGAGTTTTTGAAGCTAATCCGTTGGATTAGAAGTTGTAACACCCCTTGGGTTTTTATCAGTTCAAAGATATTTTCCCGAACCAATTGTTTTATTTCGATTCAGTTGTTGACCTCATTTTTCACATCTCGAAAATCGAAATATTTTTAAATAACGTATTCAACCCCCCTTCTACGTTATTCCGGACCTAACAGTAATTGTTTATGCTTGAGGACAAGCATCGGTTTAAGTTTGGGGGTGTTTGATAAGTGGATTTTATATCCATTTGGAGCATTCTAAATCGGCTTAAATTTATTGTTTTGGACTCAAGTTTGTGTAGTTTTGATGTGTTTTTCTTAGTTGTGCAGATTTACGAGAATGTTGAGTTAGGTGGATGATTCTATCGTTTTTGGAGAATTAATTGATTAAAATTCGGATTTCTGAGAAGGGTTGCGCAGTCTACACTGTTTTGGCCATATTTGGAAGTCCGTTTGAGGCCCGTAAGCAGTCCACGCGAAGCTAACGAGATTCTCTATCATTCTAAAGTAGTCCAGAGGTCCAATTACGATTGTAACATTCCAGAATATCTAAAGAAAAGTCAGCCACGAATTTTCCTTAAAAACAGACTCAGTTTAGGAAACGTATTTTGCAGAAATTCTATTATAATTCTGTTTTGGTATTTTCTTGCTGGGAAAGACTTTTAGAGCCTATATAAACACATCTAGGGTATTATTTTAGATATCAAAAAATATATTACGCAGAAAAATTGTAAACACTTTCTTTTGGGAGATTTTTGGGAGATTTTTGGGAGAACTATTATTTTCTTTGAAGATTGAAGATTAAAGGTTTTTCTATAATCTTATAATTATGAGTTCTTCTATTTCTATTGATTCTTGTTTTGTGAATTTAATTATGTGTAACTAAATCTCTAATCTGAGGATTGGGTAGTATTCCTTGGTAATCATGTGTGTTTAATTATCCGTGATTTTCTTGCTTTGCTTGTAATAACCCTAACTTTAGCAATGCTACAGTGATCACATGAATAGTGAATTTTGGGGATTTAGAGAGATGGTATGTAGGTATGCTATAATGGAAACAGGAAATGAATAAACAGAAACCATATTAGTGTTGTACTACGAAAATAAGTGACTCGAAATGACAATGGATTTCAGAAATTCCTGAATATGGATTTTGAGGATTTTGATTTCGAATAAGCTTTGATTGGATATTAAGGAGCATGGAAATATTAAAGAAATTATATATTGAGGAATTAGAAGATTTAGATTTAACCAGAGGATTATTAAGTTAAGAGAATACCAAAGGAAATTGGATTTGTAAATGATTTCAAAAACCACTGAGATAATGAGGTATATTCGAAACGAACCACAATTAGACGAGTATGGAAACTAAGCAACCAAGATTAGTAATATAACAAGGATACATACCATATTATTTACCAATGTGATGGGCATTTTACTTAGAAAATTTAGAAAATAAGAGATTAGAGCATCCAAGTGGTGTCATTAGCCATTAACTTGTTTTTAAGGGTAAATTAGTAACTTTGCAAGGTGTTAACCACAAATATCTTCACAAGCTTCCACAAGACACTAGAATGATCAAGATTAAAGGAAGATAAGATCAAAAATTAGGAGAAAAATCTCTCCCCATCTTCCTCATTACTCCATTTCTCTCATTTCCACAAACTGCCCAGCTAGAGCAAGGAGGAGAAGAAAAATCATATCTCCATTTCTACCCATGATAAAATCACCAAATTTGAACCACAACCTCTCCACTCCATGGGCATTAGTCGATCCAAATTTCATAGCAATACAAGTAGTGTAGCCTAGGCAAATCATCTCCCCAATTTGAAGAACCAAACTGTCCAGGATTGTTCACAGGTTCTGTGATGATTTTCAAACGGCCATATCTCATTCATTACTCAATGGAATTTTGTGTTCTTTATATGGTTGGAAAGCGGGTGAGATTCTCTACAACTCTCCTTTAGAAGTCTCATTCAGAAAACCTAGGTAAGGGCCTCGTTTTTCATGATCTTTAAGTCGGGTTCTAATAACTCCGAATTTCTAACTTTGTTTTCTTCAATTCTTTTGATCATCCAAGCTTACCCAAGGCTATACAAGGACTATACAAGGTTTAGAAAGCTATTACACACATCAAGGAAGGTATATTACTTGAGACCCTAACTTGAATTATGAGTTTATGGTTGATTATGCTTAGTTTAGAAGTTAAGTTGTATAAAGCATGAAATCTTGATGATATGGTTGTTGATATGTGTTTTAAGTTGAATATGGAAGGAGTATGTGCTTGTAACCATGGTTGGTAAGGTGACCACATGGTGTAGGTGATGGTGTATAAGGTGGATGATTGATTTGGAGGAGTTTGATTTTGGAAAGTATGAAAATATAGCCGTTATAATGTCCGATTTTCGTTAAACCAAGAAACTGCCCTGTTTTGGACCCTGTACCCGTACGGTAGGTTTCTGTCCCGACCCCCAAATGACCATGATGAGATAGAGCTTGGTTCATAGATCGTTTTGATATAAGGTGCGTAAAAATCTGATGAACGGTTTAGGAGAAAAGTCAGTTTTAGTGAAAGACATTCGAAAACCGAGAAAACGTAATTGTATCAACTTTGAGGCTAAAGTTACCATACTTAGACATTTTTATAAGTCACGAAATTTTGGGATAGTGTAGTAGGGTGGTCATAGGACCCTTGACAGTTGACCTTGCATTAAAATTCGAAATCTATATTTTCTGAGAATTTTTACAGTCGAGTGTGGTTATTAAGGGGAATGGTGGAATATGCTAAAACTTAGATCGAGTTTAAAAATGGTTAAGTGCATGTAAACTTTTGGTGCATAAAAACCATGTTAAACTTATAATATGAGTTAAGGGTGTTATGGTGTAGAGATTAAGTGATTAAGTGGGATATATACTAATGGTGATCCTTTCGTTCCTATAGAAACGGGAGACGAACTCAGGATTCCACATACTCGCTTTAGAGATCCAGGCAAGATCTTTTCTATCCCTACTTAGAAATTATTTATCTTCAAAGAAACTTGATTTCATGAAATATATATATGTGATGCTATTGTTACTATATTGTTAAGAAATGGTTTTCCTTGATTATTGATGTAAAAAGGGAAGGTATATGAGTATGATATGAATAGGGATATGGGTATGAGTATGAGATGGATATGAATATACATAGAGATGATTATGCATGAAGTGAACATGCCTTATGATTAAGGAAATATGAAGGAAGGGTATCAGTTATTATATAGAGTTATATATAAAGGAATGGTATCAGTTGTTATCTAAAGATATATAAAGGAATGGTATCAGTTGTTATCTAAAGATATATAAAGGAATGGTATCAGTTATTATCTAGGGTTATATGATTTATAACGTTATATTCTTTCTAAGTATTGTGATTTAATAAATATTATTGAATGGTATTTAATACTTTTGAGATAAATGGAATACTCTACGTATATAAAAGCATATTGATTTCATTGAATACAGAGGAGATGTCTGAGTCATAATCAAAGTATTATGACATACATAAATTTTTAAAGGTGATGATAAATGGAAATGGAAATGATATATGTGAAGGGAAATGTGAATGGAAATATGAACGGAAATGGAAAATGTGAAATGGTATTTGACGATTTGAAAAAGGGGGATTGCAACAGTAAGCGTAAGAGGATGTGTGGTAGTGGCACAGTCCAGCATCCAATATTTTATTTCGGCACGAAGATGCCAAGGGAGGATGTAGCAGGTAGCCTTCCTCCAGGGTTGATACCAGGTAGGGTCATCCCTTCTACTAGTAGTAAACAGAGAGCGGATACGGTCAGGCGACTGATCATCGTCCTACGTATCTGGTGCCAGCAGAGATCCCCAAAACTTGAAAGAAAGAATTGAAAATGGTTTTCAGATTTCTTTAACTGAAAACAGAAAAGTGATATGGAACTGAAATGGTATATTGATGGTTATAGCATTCAAGAAGAGGAACTGATATTATATGATGTTAGAAGCGAGATTGATGGAATGATACTATATATTTCTCACGTACAAGGATAATTGGAAAGTGTATATACATATTGAATGGAAATAAAATTCTTCCATAATAACTGAATTTGCTTTTGTCTATTATATATATACAAGGGTTTATTTTCCTTTGATGTTAGTAGATAGAAATTATCTTGCTGAGCTACTATAGCTCACTCTTGCTACTTATTTATATAACAGCTAGGTATACCGATACTACGCAAAACGCCCCGCAAGAGGGTAGGGGGAAGGCGACCTTCTGAGAGCGCATTGGCACCGATTCCTGAGGTAGCGTAGAGACAGACGGGTTCTAGTAGTCTTATGTATAATTAAGTGTGTAAGAATGTAAGGAACTTTTGATTGTTGAAATGCTTCATGTCGAAGTATTATTCAACAATGTATTTAAGTTGGATTCTATTTGTAATAACTGTTCAACTCTAAACTTTTATTATGATAAATGTTGTTCTCTGAGCATATGACTGGTGTGGGTGTGTGTATTATTGCGGGGTCAATTGCATAAGTATTAATTGTAAAAAAAAAACCCAAGAGATATTGATATTGAATGGAAATTGGTCCGTGATGGCCCGGATTATGACCCCGGATTTGGGGCTGTCACATTGCTGATCTGTTATTGAGGGCTTAACACAATTAGGGGAGTCATGAACCTTTGATTGGATGTTAGGGATTGTAATAACTTGGAAAAGGAGTTGCAATTTTAGTACACGATTTAACAGACATAACTCGAATATTTGATTGGAAGATTAATAGGAGAGTTGTGAGACTTATAATTCTTGGTGCGTAATAGTTTATGATTGTACTTTGATTGTATCACGGAAGTGACAATTAAGGTGTAGTTGTAGACACTATATTGTATCTTGGAAGAGAACATTATAACCTTAGAAGAATTGTTTTCAGCTGAGTAAGAACGTAGATATCACATAGATATTGAATGTGCATTGAAACCAAGTGAAGAACCCCAGTTCTTGGATTGTTTTCCTCATATATTTTATTCTCGATTGATAATTAGTTTAATTTAGTTTATAGACAAACCAAACATTCTTATACACTTCTAAATTGTGAGAGATAAGATACTTGAACTTGATATTACATTCAGTCCTTCCCTGCGAACGAATAACAAAAATACTATTAACAAATTGGCGTCGCTGCCGGGGAAGGCAGCAATATTGATTTTGAGTTAATTGTTTCTTGTAGTTTGGATTTTTTCTTTGTATATATTTTTCTTTTCTTTCTTTTTGTATTTCTTTCTTTAGAGTGTCTACAGGTTCTTTGAGGTAGACAACCTAAACAGGTTTTGAGGAGAGAGACTAGATGGAGTACAACTTTGGTTGGAACAACGCTCAGAATTTCTACAACAGTCAAGAACGATATCAAGACTTCAATGCTTACCCATAATTCAATGCTTATGAGGATTGTAATGCATATCAGGTGAATTCGTTCTATTCTGAGAACTCATTTTATGCTCCATACCCCCTAGCAATGATTTTTCATTTGCATTAGAAAATCAATATCATGATGATCTTAATCCATATATGTGCAATGATGTTGATACGAGTGAAATTCAATATGATTCTTCTTTACTTTCGATGGGAGTTTTTAATCACTTTGAGGACCCACCATTAGAAATTGCTAGTGATAATGATATTCCATGTGATTCAATAGCTTGGTACGAGGAGAATGCTAAACTAAATAATTTTATTTGGGAAGTTCGAGCAGTGTGGCATGACGGATATTATCGAACTCCCCCTTGTGTCAATTTTCCTCTATGCCATGATTCTTGTTTAGCAATTGATGATAATGTTGTGTCTGATGAGTCTACTTGTGTAGTTGATAATTGTCCCATGCGCATAAATAATAATTTGGATGCAATTGAAATTCTACCAAATTTAGAAAATTTTGAGCTTAATACATTGGTAGACGAGATTAAAATTGATGAGTGTCCAATTATAAAAGGTAAGGAAGTTAAGATTGATGAAATTGAAAATCTTGCTTTGGAGTATAAGGATACGATTTGGGAAGAGTATATGAGTCGTACTTATAATGATTATTCTGACGACTTTTCTAGCTATTTTGATGTTTCCAAGTCTCTTGAGCATGATAGGTTCTTGAAAGTTTTCGTACCTTTCAATGAATCTAAGGTTTATTTGCACAATATGCTTATATTAGAAATTCGTAGATATGTGCATCTGTTTGCTTTTTCTCCTCATTGAAGTTTCCAGGTATGTATAAGTCGAGCTAATGACATTAAAGGAGCGCTTCGTGGGAGGCAACCCATGCATTAGTGTAGGCAAAAAAAATTTTGAGTGAAAAAAAATAAAATAAAATTGAGTGGTGTGTTCAAAAAAAAAAAATCGAATTTTGAGTGTGTAACGCAGGCTGCGCCTGCGTTTCTGGATTTTCCGCAGGTTGCAGGTTTGTAACGCAGGCTGCAGGCCTGTCGCGTAGGTTGCGCCTGCGCATCTGCTCCTTCAGCAGTTTGCTTCCTGACGCGCGCAGCTTGCTCTGGCCTGTTGTGTTTTGTCCGATGTTTTATTTTTTTCAGCTGCTGTTTATAAAAAAAAAAAAAATCTAACCCCAAATTCTTATTTATACCCCTATTTTATCTAATTCTTTTCCTTTTTCAATTTCAAAAACCCCCATCTTTTCTTCAAAATTCTAAACCTATTTCTATTCTAATTCATATTTATTATTATTATTATTATTATTATTATTATTATTATTATTCATATTTATTATTTATTATTATTATTATTTATTATTATTATTATTATTATTTATTATTCTTATTATTATTCTTATTATTATATACCCACATATACATACAAATCCAATTCCTCTTCTATTTATTTAAATCCCTAAATATTCAATTCTAAAGAGGAATTAATTGCAAGTTCACCTCTTCGATTCGTATTGGGTAAATTTTTTTCTCTAATCTTATTTTTATTACGAATTTGTGTTCTTGTCAATTGGGGTTTTGTAGTATTCTTGTTATGTGGGAAGTGGCTAGTCTATGGAGCTCGTACGCAGTATCATCCACCAGATTCATCCGAGGACGAGGACGAGTAGGTATGTTTTCTGCTATCCCTCGTATTTACTTCCATTCAATGAGGACATTGAATATTTTAAGTTTGTGGGTGGTTTGAGGGATTAGTAGTTGTTGTATTATGTGTTCATGTAGGATTTCATGCTTTGCATATTATTAGTAGTAAATTATGCATTTATGTTCGTATTATCTACGTTTGAAACCATATACCATGCATTATCGAAAATAGTGCCAGAATATTGTAAAGGATGAAGTTACAAGGTAACTCAAAATATATTTCTGTGGGAATATCTACTATGCCAAAGATAACCAAGATAACATCATTTATCATGAAATAGGAACTTTCAAAAAAGGCACTTCAATTCTAGTTTCTGAACATTTTTCAAACTCCTGGCAACTTGAAAGAAGTCTCTTCGATACGTGTTGCGGGAGCTACCCGTCAACCTGAAAGAAGTCCCTTCGATACGTGTTGCAGGGAATTCCCAATTTGGGAGATGAACTAATACTGGAGTTATCACGCGCCAGCTGTTCCACTCTCCGATGATCAGTCGAAGATGGTACAGCCCAATATAGTTTACTACCTGTAGAAGGAAGAACTGACGGATTTACTTGTCTACCGCCCTTATTAGTAACTCCCTGGCCAACGGTTGGGCCTTGTGATGGACCGCACGACTCGGCCTTTTACACACGACTCCTAGTTCAAGTAAATCCATGACTCTGAAACGTAAGCTCGTCCTCCTTTCCCCAAGTGTAATACTTGTTGATAAGACTCCACAAAGTAGTCATATCTAGTTGGAAAGGAAAGCTCACCAATATTTCCCAAGCTGCTGCTTGTTAATGGATACTAACTTGTTACAACATTCTTACCCCTCGAATGATGAGTAGGTACACAAGATTCAACGTATAATAGCAATCAAGTTGCGAATGAAAAGAATAGTTTCAAAGAATTTATGACCGGGAAGTCCTCAAGATAAATAACATTTCTCAAGTAAGGTTCCCTTATAATTTGGAAGATGAATTTGAATGAAGAATTTAATTTTGAGAACCTTTCTTGATATAATAATATTAGATAGGCTTAGAGGAATTTACATAATACTCGAAGGTCGAAGAAAATATTCGAATGATATAAATCATTTTTCAACGAGTCAGAAGAATTAAATAAATATTCCAAAGAATATTTATTATGTCATAATATTGAAGGATTAATCATAATGTAAAATATTACTCCGAATAATCCTTGAATAAATATTCATAAATAATTTTCATTAAATAATTAATGAATATTTAACTTAGTAGTACTCATCGAATAAAACTCGGATGAATATTCGAAATAATATTCACTGCATAAATAGTGAATATTCGAATTAATAATACTTATCCAATAATTAAACTTGAACGAATATTCGAAATAATATTCACTGAACAAATAGTGAATATTCAAGTTAATAATACTTATCAAATAATTAAAACTCGAACGAATATTCGAAATAATATTCACTGAACAAATAGTGAATATTCAAGTTAATAATACTTATCAAATAATTAAAACTCGAACGAATATTCGAAATAATATTCACTGAACAAATAGTGAATATTCAAATTAATAATACTGATTGAAGGAATAATTATTAAATGAGTATTCGAAATAACATTCGATGATTGAATCGACTTTAAACGAATATTGAAAATAATATCCGTTGAATAAGTGAAGTTCACATGAATATTCCAGATAATATTTATTACGTGAATAAGGCTAAAAAGGAATTTTAGAAATAATATTTAATAAATAATTAATCTTGAATGAATATTCAAATGAATATTCATTAAATAAATAATGGGAAAAATATTTACTTAGATATTTCCCTTCAGAAATAATCGCGAAATATCAAGAAATACTGACTCCCGGTCTATAATCAAAGAATGAGATTCATATGCCCTTCTCTAAGGGTCTTAGTAATATCCGGCTTATAACTGATTATTCACTATCTAGCTTATAAGCCAACAATAATTCAGGGAACAAGTGTATCAATATAACTTGAAAGTGGGCATGCATGCTATGGCATATGTAAGCAGAAAACATATATATATATATTCACAACAACAGCCTTAAAAAGGATTAGAAACTTGCCTGGAAATCGAGTGCGGGTGGAGGTAGTGGTAGCGTGTCCCGGGTTAGCCTGGCGATCTATAAATAGCCAAGGTATTCGGGATTAATCACTTACCATATTTAAAAAGGCTAAGGATAATCTTTCTTAAATCGAAACACGGTTTCGAATTATCTCGCTATACACCTTTTTGTGCAACTCCCTTTATTATCACTATGACCCGACATTTGTCCGCTACTAAGACACGTCATCATACTTACACTTGGTATATACTTAAGTCATGTAAGTTTTAAGGTCGATCATTTACGAATCAAGATTGTACTACGAGTTTTATCGCCCGTTTTCTAAGTCATTTACCAAAGTCATAACCAAGTATGCTTTTAGGGGTTCGTTCGCGTTTAACCTTGATTCGAACATTTTTATAAAATCGGAAAACGATCCGTTCGACATGTGGTTTTCTCTCACACCTTCCTTCTTACCTCTAGTATTTAGTTACCATGATTTGCCACTGAATTACATATTTTAGGAAGGTTCAATTTCAGTTATGAACTTACGATTACGGATTCGAACCACTTATACGAAATTAGCCATAACTCCTAAACCGTAAATCTATTTCGCATGATATTTATATCAAAAGGAAGCTTATAACATATTCTAGCTTATCATGGCAGAAAGAGAAACTGGACAGTGAGTCAAAGCTACTGTGATGCACGGTTTCTTAAGGTTAACGAAATTTTGGCATTACGACGACTATAAATCGGACGTTCCAAAAATTATAACAACCAAACCAAGCCACATCGGGCATCCATACAATTTATACACATATTATACATCATCAACTGTCCAAGAACATCTACTTTACCATCATAATCCTCATACCTCTTATATCAAAGAATCACCACATAAACAAGCTTATAATCGTACTAACATCATCACTAAGCTTAAATCTACCAAGAACATGCTTAGATCTCAAAACAAGAGCTAGGGTTTCAAGGGTATACCTTCTTTAGAGTATGTACTAGCCTTAATAAGCTTGGTATGGTCCTTGCCTAGCCTTAACACACCTTAGATCAACCAAAGAAACAAGAAAATCAAAGATTAGTTCATGAGAAACACTATTCATCATCACTTTGATGATTTATTTGAAAATTGAAAAAGATAAAAATTTGAAGCTGAAATATTTAGGGGATCTAGGCTATGATATGAAGTACTCACCATAAAAATTTCAAGATCAAATGATGGTGGGAACCCCCCCCCCCTTTTTAGCTTGGGACGAGAGCAGCAGAATGGAGAGGAAATGAGAGAGAATTTGTGTTCTTTTGCTTGGCTCTTGGAAATTAATTGCATAAAGTGAAGGCCTTGGATAATATCTTGACATAAAGCCACTTTATTAAAGTGATGATGCAAGGGATGATGAATTTGTAAGGACAAGTGTTGATCATTTGATGGTTGTTAAGTTAACTAGTGGTTTGATTTGCTAAGTACCTAGTTACACTCTAATTGATCTAGTTCCTTGCTAACTAGTTGGTTCCTAGATATTTTTCCTTACTTGCACATGCATGCATCTTGATCCCTGCTTGCTCTTTTGTCCGGTTATTGCTCAATTCGATTGATCGTTCGTAGGAATATCTCAAGGATTTCTAGTTAGGGTTTTACCGGAAACCTTCTAAATATTTATAATACTAATCTCCATCTTTCTTAATATTTCTCGGATTTAAATTCTTTAAATCCCTTTAATAAATCCTTAAGTCTTGCAGTGTCCAGGGAAATCTCGGAGAAAATAAAAGTGCTATTTTCTGAATCCGATATCGTTTACATACACTTATTTCTCCCCTGGATCATGATTACGAACTCCGAAATCCGTTCTGAATACTTCTATATAGCGCCGTCTAATAATATTCTCACTTATCATTAAAACACTATTCACTGCTTATTCTCTTTTATTTTTTATATATTGTAAAAGTGTCCTTTCTCTCCTTCAAGCGTTCCTTAACCCTTTTACGGAACCACTGAACTAATAATAGATATTGATTTGGATGACATAAGAATAATCTTCCTCTTTGGAATTAATATAACTTATATTCCCAGGAGATAGATTATTCCAATCTATGCTGTTAACCAAAAGCATTCTTCATGACATATAAATATTTGAATCTAAATCCATCCCATTCATTCATTAGAACAATCGTTACATCGCAGTCGTAACCACTATTCACTTTTACATCGATACAAAAGAAAAGTTTTAATTATATCAAAATTCTGGGTTCTTACAGAGTTGATGGTCGGGGCCTTCAAGACCTGGAAGTAAACACTCCCTGCATAATTCTCTATCTCAGAAGAAGCGAATTTAGACAGGGCATCGGCCTTAACGTTCTCATTTCTTGGAATATGCTCCACATAGCACTCATCAAACTGAGTCGTAACAGCTTTCACAACTCGAAAATACTTTGCCATAGCTTCATGCTTGGCCTCAAATTCACCATTCACTTGCGATACTACTAGTCTTGAATCCCCACAAACTTTGAGATTCTTGACCCTCATGATTCTGACCAAGCCCAACCCGGCTATCAAGGCTTCATACTCAGCTTCGTTATTGGTTGTCGGAAAATCCAACTTCAAAGCATACTCAACTGCGAACCCATCGGGGGCTTTGCAAGACTAAACCTGCACCGCTAGATTTTGTTTTTGATGCTCCATCAAAATAGAGCACCAATATTCCTTTTGATCAGGTACAAGCTCCTCATCTTTTTCTCACTCCCAGGGGTGGTTACTATATCCTGCCCCTCGACTTCTTGGTTATCAATGGTACATTCAACCACGAAGTCAGCTAATGCCTGAGCCTTGTTGGCTTTTCGAGGCTTATACGTGATGTCAAATTCTCCAATTTCAATTGCCCACTTAATCAACCTTCCACTGGCCTTCGGGCTATGTAATATGTTCCTCAATTGCTGGTCTCGTAGCTTTCTCGAGGCTGTTATCAATGCCAAAGCAAACTTTTCAATGGTTGAGTAATTCAACTCAGCCCCATGAAACACCTTGCTCACGTAGTAGATGGGTTTCTGAACCTTTTTCTTCTCGAACGAGGACGACACTCAATGCTTGTTCAGGTACGCCAGGTATAGATAAAGAGTTTTCCCAGGACTAGGTTTGGCCAACAACGGGGCTTCACCCTTGTACTTCTTCAACTGTTCAAAGCCCTCTTGGCTCTTAGAATCCACTCAAAAATTTTCACCTTCTTCAGTGCCTGAAAGAAAGGCAAGCAAGCATTTGTCACCAGACTTGGAGATAAATCTCCTTAGGGCTGCAACTTGGCCCGTTAACTTCTGTACGTCCCGTATAGAGCGGGGCGGTTCCATATCCAGAATCGCTTTGATCTTATCAGGGTTGGCCTCTATGCCTCTTTTCGAAACCATCTGACCCAAAAATTTTCCCGATCCAACGCCAAAAGCATACTTGGCTGGATTCAACATCATCTTGTGGTGCCTTAGCACTTCAAATGCCTCTTTGAGGTGCTTAATGTGGTTAGCCATAAAAAGGCTCTTGACTAACATGTCGTCGACATAGACCTCCATGGTTTTCCCAATCGGATGAGCGAATATTTTATTCACCAATCGTTGGTAAGTAGCTCATGCATTCTTTAGACCAAAAGCCATAACAAGATAACAGAAAACACTAAAGTCAGTTATGAAAGATACCTTTGGAAGATCATCCTTGTGCATCTTAATCTGATTGTAGCCACTAAACCCATCCATGAAGCTCAACATCTCATGTCCAGCTATGGCATCTATCAATGTGTCTATCCTCGGCAGGGGAAAACAATCCTTTGGACATGCATCATTCAAATCAGTGAAGTCTATACACATCCTCCACTTCCCATTAGCCTTCTTGACCATCACAGGGTTAGCCAACACTACACCACAAATGGTCTATGGCAACACCCAAAATAAGTGTTAAAAGTGCTGAAAAATGTTACCATAGGATTTAAGGCAACACTTTTGTCAATTTTGAAGGTGTTGGGAATTTGCATGTGGGCTTAGAGGTTAAGCCAACACATTTTGTAAAAACTATGGCAACATCAACACGATGTTGCCTTAGGCACTTATGCCAATATTTCGTGCAAAATAGCAACACTATTTTCGGTGTTGGCATAAAGTCTATGGCAACAATATCTACTCAACACCAACACCCTTGCGATGTTGCCATATAGCCTATGCCAACATATTTGTCCTTCTACAGCAACACCAGTTGATATAAATTTAAATTTTCTGAAAATTTATATTTTAATTATTTTTTTGGATTTTGTTTTACTTGTGATATTCTTCAAATTTTCAAAAATACAATAAAAAAATTAACGCAAGTCAAGGTAAACTAAAATATAATTTGAATAAATCACATTTATAAAACTAAAATATATCACTAATTCCTTTACAAAAAAATTACTAATTACACAAGTCAAATCATTATACAATTAAATCTACACTCCATTTCAACTAGTTGTAGAGTGGCTTTCTGCTTTCAACCTTATACTGTCTAGTGATTCAACAGCAACACTTGAAAATTTCACTATAAAGGAGAGCTCTTATGTCTTAGTAACAATTCTTATGTCTTCCCATGAAGACCTCTTCAAGTTTGGAGGTGGAATTTGCTCCTGCAAATGAGATTCCATAAAATCATGAGATGATATTCTGAATATTTATGGCATACTATGACATGATATTTTGCAAAATATATCAACATTATATATAAAAATGAAACAGAAATTTTAAGATATGTGCAGTAAATTGCAGTAAAACATGAAAGACACTCATAGTAGTGTTCGCAATAGTATCATTCTGAAAACCTGTATTTGCGCAGAACTGGATGGCTGCTTCGCATTGCTTCGATCATATATAATGCAATCATCAAACCTGCATCCATAAGAATATACAGTATTCAGTATATGTGAAGATTAAAGCATTGTGCAAAAAGATGTCCAGGCTTGCTTTAATCTAAACCAAAAACAAATAGACTTTTGCCAGTTTACAATATGAATAACTGTCAACCACATCATCAGATTCAGACATAGTAACTACCCCAAACCAACAGTTCTAGCAAAGATTTGCTCTAATCTATAACATTTTTCTTTAACTTCTCCTACCTTGGGCTAATTTCACTGGTATAATAGCTCTAACCTCTATAGATTAGTACTTTTTTAAGACAAGAATGGACTTCCCATCCTACAAATCATCAAAACTTCGTGTAAGAAAAACCATGCAGTTTGCCTTGACCTCATCAGTTCAGCATCAATGGCTTGTGTGTGTGTTTGTTGACACATACATGCATGCATATATAGAAAACTTACGGCATAACCATAGCACCAAGTAGTGAAATTGCCACAAGGATAGAACCATTTCCTTTCAGTTGAGGAACAAAAAGTCCAAATAAGACTTCTGAAGCAACTGGATTTGCATATCCGAGCTCTGCTAGAAAGCATGCAACAAAAGTAAATACCAGGAAAGCAATCAGGAACTCAAGTTTCCTCACCTGCAAGCATTACAATATCAGATTATGATGATATGCTAACAATAGATTACTATATTTCAAGATTCCATTTATATGTGCTTTAGAAGACTTCCAAATACCCCATACTATTGTAATGCTAGTAGAATCAATGTACTAAGTCCTGTGAGAAGAATGCCAATCCACACTGGTATATGGAAGAGCACGTTTAAAGCAAATGACGTTCCTATCACTAAACATAAAACCAGAAGACATTTATGTATTAGTGAATAAATATACTAGCTATTGCTGCAAGTGAATTGCAAAGAAATGGTTTAACAGGTATCACCTATGTTTTGGGAGATTAATGAGGTTGAATGCTAATTAAGATATAAAACACATCAAAACAAAAAAAATACAATCGAACAAACCTCAAAGATAAACCAATTACAATCTATCAGAGATAAACTAGAGCCACAGCAAGCCTTAATTGATTGGATTGTACACAAAATCCTTATTGCTTAAACCTTGAGAGACATCTGGACTGCTCGTCACCACCTTAGTTTTACCGCAGAAACAGATAATTATATAATGCAGTCATCTGTAACCAATACAAACATTGCAATGTTTTCGAGGAAGTACTGCTCAAGAAGCTATCTAATTTCTATGAGAACTGAACTGCATAAATTGCATTAGCTTTATCCGCAATAGAAATTACATAGTTACTCATCTTCAGCCAACAATTGAAGGGTTGGAAAAATATTGATCCACACAAATAGTTAGCCAGTTGCCACCAAATCATGTAAGTGATATATATATTGGTAAAAATCTATTCAATAGTGATAAGTTAAACGGTTGGAAAGATCTTTAGAGCACATGATAATTCAGATTAAACAAGAGAACAAAAGTAAAGGTCAGACACGATCAGGAACAACAACATCAAGAACATTTGTAATAATTGCTTTTCAGTCACAAAACCCAGACTCAAGGATTATACCATCAATTTTAATAACTACGAAATTAAAACACTGCATAATACTTATAAATAATGCTAACGAAAAATTTAACATGCGTATACATACCTATAACACAGTATACAAATCCAAGCCGTACTTTTAAGCCCGAATCCAAGCCCGAATTCAAATCAAATAAGCCCTAATTTTGAACTCGAATTAGCTGTGAAACAAATAAGAGAGCCCAAATTAAAACTAATTAAACACAAGAGTTTCGATTAAACATAAGAACTGAAACCAATTTGAACCCAAACCGAAGTAACCCAGTAACCCTAATTCGATGAAGGCCAAAGAAACACTGATTCGAGAAGGCCAAAATCAAAGAGCAATCGACCAATTTGAGGGCTCAAATCTCTAACTTGTAGTTTATTCAGCGTATATAGAGATAGAGAGAGTATACTGAGATGAACAGAGATGGACAGCGGAGATGAATAGTTGAGATGGACATCGAAGAGATGAGAGGGAGAGAAGAGAGTGAGAGAGATGAGAGCCGAGAGAGATATGAGATCTGTGAGCTTCTATATTTTGTTTCTTATTTTGTATTTTATTTTCTTTTGTTTTAGATGAGAGCGGGCTTTTTTAGTTAAGTGAAAATTTTAGCGGGCTTCTATTTTCAACAATAGTGGCGAAATTTTTAACATTTTTTCAGATGTCTAAGGCAACACCAATTCATGTGTTGGCATTGAGGACTAAAATGAATCTAAGGCAACATGAATGGCAACATCCTGTTATGATGTTGTCTTATATCAAATTTATTCAATTTTTAGCATCTAAGGCAACATTTAACGTGGGAACATCGATTTTCAGTGTTGGCAAAGACCATTTATGGTGTAGTGCAACCATTCGGGGAACTGAATCTCTTCAATAAAACCAGCTTCCAAGAGCTTGTCAACCTCTTGCTTAATGGCCTCTTACCTCTCAGGAGCAAAATTCCTCTTCTTCTGCTTTATTGTCTTTCGCTTGGGATCGACATTCAATTTGTGAGTTAAGAGTTGGGGATCAATCCCTGGCATATCAGCTGATGTCCAAGCAAACACATCACTGTTCTCTTGTAAGAATGCTGTCAACTTGCCCTTCAAGGGTTTTTATTTATGCATTTGTTTGTTTCCCTTCGCGTATTCTCTTATTTTTGGTACTTGGGTCATCTTTGACTTACACACATCAGGTGCTTGGTATACATAAATAAAATCACATAATCAATGAATGGAAAACAAACTTGCATTAATAACTTGAAGTGGGTTCAAACCTTACATAGAGTACTACTATCCTACTCGGAGCAACATGCTCTGCAATGGTTTCAATGAACCTTATTTCTACTTCTACTAGATAAATATGAAGCTAAGTCCTACTAGGATAACTTGAGCCCATCGGGGCTTTGCAAGACTAGGCCTGCACCATTTGTTTTTGTTTTTGATGCTCCATCAAAATAGAGCGCCCACTACTCCTTCTGGTCTCTTCATTCTTATTCTGAGGTTCACTTCCTGCTTGGGGTAATATTTCATGCCCCCCGACTTCTTGGTTACAAATGGTACATTCAACCACAAAGTCAGTTAACGCCTTAGCCTCAATGGCTGTCTGAGGCTTCTGTGTTATGTCCTCTGCTGACCTTTCTTGGTGTTCCTTACCACTGCGGACATTCATGTCTTCAATCAGAAGGACCTGCCCCCGACTCCATCAGGCCTTAACGAGGCTATATAACAGCTTCGTGCATCTTTTGATCACCTTTATGTTCTCCAACACCATTCCTGGTTGGGAACTTGATCTTCATATGATAAGTTGAGGCAACAGCCTTGAATGCATGAAGTCCAGTCCTTCCGAGGATAGCGTTGTACGTTGAAACCGCCTTGATTACCATGAAGTTCAACATCTGGGTGGCCTCCTTCGGTTCCTGTCCAATAGTTACAGGCAACTGAATAGTCCCTTCAACTTTGGATTCTACTCCATTAAATCCATATATAGGCACGTTATTAGGGGTCAACTGAGAATCATTGTACCCCATCTTCACAAATGCATCATGAAACAAAATGTCAACGGAAGCTTCATTGTCTATCAAGACTCGCTTCACTTCTGAGTTTTCAATCACATAAGTTATGACCAACGGGTCGTCATGGGGGAACTTCACCCCTTCTAAGTCTGAGTCATCGAAACCAATCATTACTTCAGTTTTTGCATGCTTCGGGGCCTCTCCCACGATGTGCATCACTTCTCTGGCATAAGCCTTCTGAGAATTCCTTGTTATGTCGGCCGCAGTCGGGCCTCCTGAGATCATGTTGATTACTGGCCATCGGGGCTATGGGTTGTGATCTTGATCATCATCCATTTTATAATCTCTAATTTGATTACCACGATCTTCACCTTTAGTGAAGTGGCTCAGTTTCCCTCTACGGATCAAAAACTCGATCTCATCTCCGAGTTGTTTGCAATCATCAGTGTCATGCCCCACATCTCTATGGAATCTGTAATACTGATTCTTGTTTCTATTTGCGGGATCACCCCTAAGTGGCTTCGGCCATCGGAAATCCTTATCCTTCTCAATGTCCAACAACATTCGACTCCTAGGAGTATTCAACCTTGCATACTCAGTAAACCTTGGTCCTTGGTTCTTCTTAGGGGCAGAATCGGAGTCCTCGCTAGTTCGGGGATACTTGTCCCTAGCATCATACTCCTGGTATTGCTTTCGCTTCTTGGAGTCGTTGTTGCCTCCTCCTCCACCTACCGTGGCTTCTTTCTTCATGCTATCTTTAGCTTTAATGTACTTGTCAGCCCTTCATTGGAGCTCAGCTATGTTTTTAGGAGGATGCTTTGCCAATGACCTTTTAAAGAATAGATCAGTGGTTCCGTGTTCCAGGGCTACCATGGCCACCTTATTCTCCAAATCAGTGATATTCAATGTCTCCTTAGTGAACCTCTTGAGGTAATCTCTCAGATTTTCATTCTTTCCTTGCACCACATACATAAAAGATGCAGAGCTTTTCTCGTGAACTCTTCCACTGGTAAACTGACTGATAAAAGCAGCGCTCAACACCTTAAAAGAGCCAATTGAGTTCGCAGGCAATCGGTTATACCATCTTTGAGCCATGCCCGATAGGGTTTGAGGGAACGCTCTACACTTTAAGGCATCACTTGCAGGCTGCAACAGCAGTGCGTTTGAAAACGTCCTGACGTGGTTTGCGGGATCACCCGTTCCATCATAAGCCTTGATTGTCGGCATCTTGAACTTCTTTGAGATACAAGCATTCATCACCTCCTCAGTAAACGGAGGTGTGGGATCATCAGGATCCCCAAGTGGCATCAGATCCTTGGGGTTGCTTCTGGGGGTTTCCACCCTTGTTGTTCTTCCAGTTGGGGCGTCAGCCCTTCTTTGCCTCCTTGAAGGCCTTTCCAAATTGACAAATGGAATCCCTCTTGACGTTGGAGGAGGTCGATTCTGGTTCAATCTTGCTTGCTCCCTTGCTATATCGTCCTTCAATTTTAAGATCTCGGCCTCATGAGCCATAATCTTCTCTTCAGTTGACAAATGGGGCTCACCATGGATAGTTTGTGTCCTCCTTCGAGGTTCTCTTCTAATATGTCACCTCCTTGGGGCTTCATCACGATCGTCATCATCAGATGATGATGAATCGTCAGTATAAGGACCAGAGTAGTCATCATACTCTCGTTCTCAGATCTGTAAGGCGTGACTGCTTGGTCCAGGGTCCCTTTGTTGAGGGGGATAGTTAGGCAGCCTATACATCGGGTTGGTATTAATGGGGAGATCCGTAGTATGGATCTGTACCCCCGGTGGTAACGGGTGATTAGGATTAACCAGAGGAGAAACCATCATCTGAAGAGAGTTGGTTTCTTGACTTGGGTGAATGACTATAGGTAATGTTCTCTCAGCATGGGGATTCGTCCCTGGAGGTTGAGAAACTTGAGTTTGAGTGATCGCCCCTGTTGTTGGGGGTACTCGTTCAGTGACAGGCGGAGCAGAGCTTAGAGGCAAGGCCTCGGTAGAGGTCGGTACCGTTCTTCGTGTGGTTACCATGGTTGATGTTTTCTTCCCACAGATGACGCCAAATGTTGTGGAATAAAAACTAAGTTATCAATATTACGGCTAGGGTTTGTGTGTATTTAATGCAAAGGGTGATTGAGCTTTGAGCTTTAATGGCTGTTTCCGTGTTTCGAGACTAATCGGTCCTCACAGAGTGCCTACGTATCTTGTATTGAGAATCAGGCCAAAAACGTAGTTCTGAGAATGAGGGGTCAGACCCTTATATAGGCTGAGAAGCCTTAGAATTATGGTAGGATTCGGATACTTGGTGGGCAAGCCACCGCCTTGAGGAAGGTTCTAGACTCCCTCCTTGTAGGAATCAGTTTCCTTGTTAAAGTAGGTGCCTTGGGGGCAGTGGCGGACGCAGAAAATTATTTTAGGGGGGGCGAAAAAAAATTAAAAATAAATTTGTATCGTTAAAGTATTCGTTACTATAATCGCAAAGATAAATATAAGGATAATAAAATGTTATAAACAAAATAGTTATAAACAAAATAGAATAACAAAAAAAGAAACATAAACATAAAGACAATTAAATTAAAAAGACAATTTTTCGCAAAAAAAAATAAATTTAAAAAGACAATTAAATTATAAACAAAATATAATAATAAAAAAACATAAATATAAGGATAATTAAATTACATAAACAAAATAGCATAACAGAAAAAGTAAACAGTTGTGCTGTTTCTGCATAGTATCGATCCTTGGTTTGTTGGGTGGAAAACATGGATAGCAACCAGTTACGCTGCACCAACAATGTGTTAGAAGTATATTATAGCGGGTGTTTATTAAAACTTCAGGGGGGGCATGGACCCCTCTGGATACGCCTCTGCTTGGGGGCTAAGTCAGGCAGGAGTAATATCCTTATTTGACTCTTATTGCTGAGCTGGTTATTACCCTTAATATTAATTACGAAATTAATATCATAAGTAGGGGTTGGGCCCATCTGGTGGGCCCCACGTTTGGACCATATTGGGTCTAATTAATGCTACATTAAATGTGTCTTTAGGGCTTATTTTCAGCCCATATCAAAACCTATAAGAGTATTTTAAATATTAGATAAGGAAGATTCTTTTAGCATTAGATCCAATGGTTCTCATTTATCTATCTTAAAATCTAACGGTTGTTATTTAGTGTACCCAAAAAAATGTACCAAACCGACAACCAACTATATCGTAGTTTGCTTATAATAGTATAGTATAGATTCGATGGTTAATTGGGATTAATCGTTGATTAATCTTTATCGATGGTTAATCGAACTGATTTTGCTATAATCAGGTCAAAATTTATTTTTTGTAAAAAACGGTCAATAATCGATAAAATCAGTCAATAATCAGAATTAATTTGTTAACTTTGTTTTAAGAAAAAAATAATGAAAAAATTCACAAAATTAAATTTTTTTGGAAACAATGAAAATCTTATAACCCTCTTTTTTATTAGTTCTCGAAATTGAAGTATGGGTAGAAATTTTCAGCATCTACTATTAAATATTTTTGTACTCTTTTAAACATATTTATGTATACAGGTGAATTAAATTACTTATTTTATAATTTTGTTTTTTTGTGTTTCAAATTTTTTTTAAATAGTTGCTTAGGTCTATATTATATGTATAAATATAATAATGGTTTAAAAAATAATAAATTGATTCGCGTTAGTGGTATAATTAATCATTCCGATTAATCGTCGAATATCTAATTAATCGATTGTTAGGAATTATGTTGTCCTTGATGATATACATAAAACACTTTAAAAACATATTTGTATATGTTAACGTTTTTGTGACTTATCAACGGATATCTAACTTATAAATATCCGTTGGTGAGGAAGCTTATCAATCGATAAGTTAGTATCATGTCAAAAAGTTTCCACAGACAGTTATCGATTGTAGTACTAGTTAAAAGCATCCCAAGTCATGTTGACTATCAATGGATAAACAGGATAGGTTAGCTAATTGTATATAAGTTGTGCTTCGTAATTCTGTTTAAGTGAATTGATCCAGCAACGAATACGGGCGCTACATCAACGGATAGTACTATCAACGGTTAACATGCAACTCATCAATGGATAATCAGCTACAACAAATGTTTATCAGTGATGTCTCGATACTAGCAGTTGACAGTGACGGGACATAGCTGAGACTTCAAAATGGCATGGAAGCCAGTCTTTGGAAACGAAGAAGAAAAAGAAACATTCCTCTTCTTAAAAAATATGTTAACACAAAATCATGCAAATGCACGTGGTCACAAGTAATACAGATATAAATCAAGTTCGTTCCACAGAGATCTGGTTTAGGTTTCAATTCAGTAGATGTACCTATGCAACAATGTATGGTTTTGATTCACTGCTAAGACAAATAACAATTTGGGGTTTTTGATTATCTAAATTAAACTAAGATGCAAATTATTAAACTAAGAATTAATTAACTAATGGGATTTAAAATTGATTGACTTATATGAGAATAAACATGGGATCCTAACTTTATCAAATACTTCGCTTAGATCTGACGCCTTTAATCACTATATGCAATGGTTATGATATCTGATCGGACAACACGAAACAAGTACACGCTACCTGTCATCATACGTATACCAAACTACCCATACATCCACAAAAGAGATAGAAGATGAATAGACACCAATTATGCTTAGACCCTATATGTCTATAGAATTTGAAAACATAACGGTTGAAGAGCAAGTTATCCACAAAGATCACATAGGGCAGTATAAGTATTTTCATCTCACACCACGAATCATATTGATAAACAATTATGAACCTATGCTAGCATGGCAAGTTCTAAATCTCAAGATCCACTTTCACTTCACAAGAGATTAACAAATTAGATGTTCATGACGCATCTATCAATTAAGCATAACCATACGAGGATATCAAATATACATCACACAAAGATCTTTAAAGCATCAAGATACTAAAGCTCCATAAATAAATCCGTTAGAATCCCATTACAACGATTAGTTCATAATCGAACCGTTCGTCACCATGGGATTTGATGAAAACATGATATAAAACAAAGATTGAATGAAAGAAGCAATAATATTAAAATAAAGAGTTGAGAAAAACAAATCTATAATCAAAAGTAGCGCCTAAGAAAAGAAAACAATAGATGAAGTAGATCTAGATCCGTTGTTTGTCACGAGCGTTGAATCTTTCTCCCCTTTTCTCCCTTGCAATTCTAAGTTATGATATGTTTTACAATGATGGGTAGTGTTTATATAGGCCCTAGAATACTTCTCCAACAAGAAAAGTCCTAAAAAAATACAATTTAATTCGAAACAGGATAGAAAACAACAGTTTCAGAACAAAAATCGGAGTTGGACAGAATGTTCCCTGGGCCGCGGCCTAGAGAATGCAAGTCGCGGCCTAGCACCAAGTCTGCTCATAGCTCTCTGGGATGCGGCCTAGAGAATGCAAGCCGCGGCCTAGCACCAATTCTGCCGGAACTTCTTTCTCTTGCTATTTCCTTCGTTTCGCCTTCATTTTACCTTCGTTTCCTTCCGTTCTTTTTGCCAAGGCTTCCATACTCCAATTACTTGACTCCAAATCTCCCAAGGATTGTGTGGAAGACCTCATTCTTCATTAAAACTTCAAATCCACACCAAAATCAATTGAAATCTCCAACCATACCCAATTATTTAGAACCCTGCGCAACGACACGAAACACATAAAAAATACAACAAACTTGAGGCCAAGTGAATCAATTTAAGCCGATATGGAACGCTCTAAGTGGATATAAAATCCACTTATCACACCCCCAAACTTAAACCGATGCTTGTCCTCAAGCATAAACAAATACTCCCTCCGTCCCAAAAAGACCGACCCTGTTTGACTTTCACGGAGATTAAGAAAAATTAGTAAAAAATGAGTAAATTTAGATGAAAAGTGGATAAATTGATGGGACCTATAAATATTTAATAATATATTTGAGATAGTGGGAGTAAAGTAGTGGGTGTAATAGTGTTTATAGTATTTGTTTAACTAAAAAGGAATAAAGTTAGTGGGTGTAATAGTAAAAAGTAGTGTTCAAAAATAGTAAATATAGTAGGTTCATTAATTTTGGGACTACCCAAAAAGGAAAGTGTGTCAATCTTTTTGGGACGGAGGGAGTATACTATATACGACTAAGTAGTACCACTTCCTTAGGTAATCACGGTTGCATTTGGCATATGCAACAAGTCCTTTAAACCCCTAGGCAGCCCTAGTGGACGAGTAAGGTCTCGTGAGGGCCTATAGCGAATGTACCCACAAAATCCATCTAACTAACAATGCAAAAACAATGCAATGCATGAATGCAACTAATATGAAAATGCAAATATCCCCTTTAAAATAACCAAAACCAACTAGCAAGCAAATATCTCAAAGAATGCAACTAAATCCAAATAGAGCTCGACTAAATCCCCGTACTCTAACAATACATGAACAGAAACGTGCGTGTGTAAGATGCTCATCATAAATACTCCCAAAACTAGATCAAAAGTCATACCTATTCTTCGCCAAGACAATCACAGGTTTATAAATAGAATAGACTGTAGACACTTCATCACCTAGGAACACCTCCATCCTCATTCAAGTTAGCCTGGAATTCATGCTTTATTACTACACTACGACACATAGTATTATATACAATACGCATGCTTATTTAATCGTGCAATGAATGAGACCCCAAAAGGCTTATACAATAATACCCATGTAGCGAACGTTAGGTCAGCAATCCCGAACCACACGGGCTTTAGGTTACTAGGACTAAGTCCCCTCAGACTTAATTACTCGAGTATTAAAGAGCTCATTCGTGGTTAATTTTCCATTTAACAATTGAAACTTTTGACTCTTTTTTTTTTCCTTTTTTCATGCAATCTGGAATGAGAATTCTCATTTTCAACCCTAGACTACTCATATAAATATGAGCCGGCTACTAGCCATTTGACAACTAGCCATTATTGACACCATTAACAACTAGCATGAAATCCCTGGTTTCCCCCAAAATTAGACTTTAGTGCTCCTACGCCATCAAGGGAATAACGAAAATTCTAAATATAATCAAGTGATTAAATCTAAAAACATCCAAACAAGCATGACCCTAACCTAGCCCAAAAGCACCCAATGAGACTGTGGAAAAGTTTTGTTCCCGTAACATGCAAGTCAATTCCTAGGAACTATAAATCAACCCTCTATTCATCATTACCACACTCAATTAAACATCTACCTACCAATCGGAATCAGCTCGTCCTAAGGGATCATGAAATATGCATGCCATGAAAAGGCAACTAACATGAACTCACATGGTATACGAAAATAAAAACAAAATGTCCTATATGAAACGCACATAAAAAATACGAACAAACATGCATGAATTACTACTACTATGCAAAACAAGATATCTATATGAACACATAATACACAAACAACTACTTGTCCCCCAAACCACCCCCAAACTTAAAATATTCAATGTCCGCATTGAATGGAAGGTAATACAAGGGATAGTAGAAAACATACATAATCATCGGAACCACATGGGTTGCCTCCCACGAAGCGCTGTCGTTAACGTCATTTAGCCGGACAAATATGATTCAAATCATGGTGGCTCGAAGATCGCATTCGACTTGTCCTTATCAGAAGGACCATTCACCCATTGTCTGACAACCTTCTTTCTATCTTCCCACATCTTTTCTAAATCAAACTTCACTTTGACTCTTCCTCCAATCGATTTTTTCTTTTTCTTCTTCACACCTCTAAGGTGTTTATGCTTCACAGTTGATTGATAAGAACACTCTTCTACTTCATCATCCATGATCCACCTTCTTAACACATTATCTTGACACACTTTAAAAATCACCAACTCATCATTCAGAAGGACATACTTCAAATGGGATGGAAGTTTTCCGAGCTTGACATTCGAGAGATCTCGAATTGAAGAATTGTCAATGGAATCACTGATGTGATGCTTTAGCATGTACGGGTCCGACCTTTCGCTCAACAACTGATCAAACTTCTTTCTCTGACCCGTATCAACCATTTCCACACTGAAACACTTTTCATCCTCTGTCGGAAATTTCATGACCTTGAACACATTAAATGTGACATTCTGATCTTGCACCCTCATTGTAAGCTCTCCTTTTTGCACATCGATCAAAGTACGGCCCGTAGCTAGAAAAGGCCTTCCCAAGATTATGGGAATCTTCTTGTCTTCTTCGAAATCTAGAATCACAAAATTGGCAGGAAATATGAGCTTATCAACCTTCACCAAGACATTCTCTACTATACCCCTCGGATAAGTGATCGACCTATCAGCCAACTGCAAAGAGATGTTGGTTGGCTTCGGATCAGGCAGACCAAGTTGCTTGAAAATAGACAAGGGCATGAGATTAATGCTAGCTCCCAAATCACATAAGCATTTGTCAAAAGACAACTTTCCAATGGTGCATGGAATTGTAAAGCTTCCTGGATCCTTAAGTTTAGGAGGCAATTTCTGTTGCAACACCGCACTGCACTCCTTTGTCAATGCCATTGTTTCAAATTCTTCCAACCTTCTCTTTCGTGACAAAATATACTTCATGAACTTTGCATATCTCGACATCTGCTCCAATGCTTTAACAAAAGGAATGTTAATGGACAGTTTCTTGAAGACATCCATAAACTTCTGAAACTGTTTTTCTTGATCTTGTTTCTGCAAACGTTGAGGATATGGAGGAGGAGGAGGATAAATCTGGTTCACCAACTTCTGCTTCGGATGAGAGTTTTCAACAAAATTTTTCTTTTGAAGTCTTTTTGGGAATGGAGGGGGTGGATAGATCTGATTGCTCTTTGTAGACTGCTTTGGAGTAGATTTTTTAGCAAAAGTTTTGCCTTTTTTCGCTTCGCCATCCAACTGATCAGCTTCCAATTCAGAATTTGCCTTTTCTTTATCTATAGAAGCCTCCACCTGCTGTTTCTTGATTTCTTAGTCTTCCTCAGCTGCTAATTTTTGATCCCTCATGACTTTTCCAGATCTCAAAGTAACTGCATTGACATGTTCTTTGCCATCCCTCCTGCTTGGATTAGCCTCTGTATCACTCAGAAGAGTTCCTTGTTGCCTATTCAATAAGGCACTTGCAATTTGCCCAATCTGATTCTCCAAAGTCTTTAAAGAAACCGTCTGGCTTTTAACCATCAACATCAACTCATCTAATTCAGATTTTTCATTCGAAGATAGACCAACATTCCCATGAGATTATTGTTGCTGAAATCCCGGAGGTTGATATGGTTGCCTTGGAGCATACTGTTGCTGATAGCCTTGATTGAATGGCCTTGCTCCATATTGTTGTCCCTGAAACTGTTGATAAGGCTGTGGTTGTTGAGCACCTTGATTGTTGCTCCAGCTGAAATTGGGATGATTCCTGTTGTTCGGATGACAGGTGGTTGGAACTGGTGCAACAGGTCTCTGAAAATTACTCACAAACTGTGCTGATTCAGATGAGATAGCACACTGATTCGTCTCATGTGCACCCGCACATAGCTCAAACACTAGCCACCTGCTGAACTCCATAATTTGTAAGAGAATCCACCTTCATAGTCAACGCCTTCAACTGAGCTGCAATAGCTGAAGCTACATCCACTTCCAAAATACCTGCTACCTTGCCTTGAGATAGTCTCTGGGTTGTATTCTGATATTCGTTGGCAGCCATCATCTCAATAAGATCATAAGCTTCCTCATAGCTCTTAGCCCATAGAGCTCCACCTGATGCTGCATCTAGTAAAGGTCTAGACTGTGCTCCCAACCCATTGTAGAAACCATTAATCACCATCCAATCAGGCATACCATGATGAGGACACTTTCGAAGCATCTCCTTGTAGCGTTCCCAAGCCTCACACAAAGATTCTCCAGCTTGCTGTGCAAATTGAGTTAGAGCGTTCCTTATTGCTGCAGTTTTCGCCATAGGGAAGAATTTCGTAAGAAACTTCTGAGCAAGATCCTCCCATGTAATAATGGAACCAGCTGGTAAAGAGTGTAACCTACCCTTAGCTTTATCCCTCAAAGAGAATGGGAAAAGTCTCAATTTGATAGCATCATCCGACACACCATTAAACTTGAAAGTGTCACAGATCTCGATAAAGTCCCGAATATGCATGTTAGGATCATCCGTAGGAGCACCCCCAAATTGAACCGATTTCTGTACCATCTAAATAGTGCCCGGCTTGATTTCAAAGTTGTTAGCGGTAATGGCCGGCCTGATAATACTAGACTGGATGTCATTGATCTTTGGCTGAGAATAGTCCTTCAAGGCCTTAACTGCTGCTGCATCACCCATCTCTACTGTAGTTTCAGATTCCTCTTCCTTATTCTCCTTATTCTCTACAAGATCGTCTTCCGCCAGTTCTTCCTTACGAGCTTGAAAACGTGTTCGCATACAAACTCAAGTACCTGAAACACCACGAAACAAACAAACTAAGTAAGAAATCCGAGTCAGTGAACGCCAACGACCACTATTGACAAGCACATAAACTAAAAATCAAACACCGATGATCCCCGGCAGCGGCGCCAAAAACTTGTTAACACAAAATCACGCAAGTGCACGTGGTCACAAGTAATACAGATATAAATCAAGTTCATTCCACAGAGATCTGGTTTAGGTTTCAATTCAGTAGATGTACATATGCAACAATGTATGGTTTTGATTCACTGCTAAGACAAATAACAATTTGGGGTTTTTGATTATCTAAATTAAACTAAGATGCAAATTATTAAACTAAGAATTAATTAACTAATGGGATTTAAAATTGATTGACTTATATAAGAATAAACATGGGATCCTAACTTCATTAAATACTTCGCTTAGATCTGACGCCTTTAATCACTAAATGCAATGGTTATGATATCTGATCGGACAACACGAAACAAGTACACGCTACCTGTCAGCATACGTATACCAAACTACCCATACATCCACAAAAGAGATAGAAGATGAATAGACACCAATTATGCTTAGACCCTATATGTCTATAGAATTTGAAAACATAACGGTTGAAGAGCAAGTTATCCACAAAGATCACATAGGGCAGTATAAGTATTTTTATCTCACACCACGAATCATATTGATAAACAATTATGAACCTATGTTAGCATGGGAAGTTCTAAATCTCAAGATCTACTTTCACTTCACAAGAGATTAACAAATTAGATGTTCGCGACGCATCTATCAATTAAGCATAACCGTACGAGGATATCAAATATACATCACACACAGATCTTTAAAGCATCAAGATACTAAAGCTCCAAAATTAATCCGTTAGAATCCCATGACAACGATTAGTTCGTAATCGAACCGTTCGTCACCATGGGATTTGATGAAAATATGATATAAAACAAAGATTGAATGAAAGAAGCAATAATATTAAAATAAAGAGTTGAGAAAAACAAATCTATAATTTGAAGTAGCGCATAAGAAAAGAAAACAAAAGATGAAGTAGATCTAGATCCGTTGCTTGTCACGAGCGTTGAATCTTTCTCCCCTTTTCTCCCTTGCAATTCTAAGTTATGATATGTTTTACAATGATGAGTAGTGTTTATATAGGCCCTAGAATACTTCTCCAACAAGAAAAGTCCTAAAAAATTGCTTTAAAAGAAAGCCGGTCCCCATGCTTTTGAAAAAAAACTATTTTTCAGCTTTTGCGGGAAGCAATTGCTGGTTTCAACATCAAACCTCACTAAAAACATTATTTTTATTATATTTTTACATCAAAACATGCACATATCAAAAATATTACCAAACTGTTTTTAACTTTTCACAATAGCACTTTTTATCATCCATTTCTATATATAATAGGAGAACATAGAGATATTATAAGGGCATTTTGAGCCAATAAACCCCCTGTGAAATTACAATTTTGCCCTTAGATATTAGAAAATTACATGAAAATGCCACTATTTTCTATTTTCTTATTTAAAGAAAAAATTTAAATAAATAATGTTCTTGTAGAGAATTGAACCCATATCCTCTCCAAATAAACTTGTCCTTATAACCATTGAGCTACATAAGTTTTTGAGTTTGAACTAAAAAACATAATACATAAACCTGGTTTCTCCCTTTTTCTTTTTTCCCTATTAATTTACTTTTGAGTAAATATGTTAATGATAACTTATATTGTTTATAAAATTTTGTATTTTCACTATCAAAAAAATCATATATGATTATGTATACAACCAATTTTATAGATTTTTGATATCAAATTTTGATAACAGTATCATGTGTGATGTACATTTATCTTTCTTTTACTTAAAGAAATGTTTCTTACGTATAATGTTAACTGAAATATATATTTTTTATCTTTACATAATAGTGTTTTCTTTTTTATACTTGATTTGAATTAGTTAGATATTTAATACGTAAAACATGGTATATAAATTTATATGACATAAATAACGTATTACAAATAATTTACCTATATATTTATTAATTTTTTTAAAAAAATAATAAAATCAGAGTTAAAATTATTTTAAAATTAGACAATAATCAATATCATATAACATGAATTGATAACATGTTTACTTGACATCTATGATAATTATCGAATTATACATTTATAAATAAAAGATAAGATTTTGAAAAATAATAGATAGTATAAAAAAATAAATTAAATAAATCAAGTAGTCAAGTTAAAAAGAACTTTCTTCAAAAGTAGGATCGTAAATTATATATCAAATATTAGGATTACTTCATATTTAGATCGATTAAAATGTGAGATAATACATTCATAGAAACTTGGGTTGAATAATAAATATTCAAAAGTTGTGATAATCGTATAAAAATAGGATTATATTAAAATCCAAAGTCAATTTAATAAAGGTCGATATTTTAGAACATAGGATTTTGCATAGCATTCAAGTAGACAAAATATTAGGATCTATCAATTATATTATACACTTCGAGTCTTTTCAAATTGTATGCCTAAAAAGATAAAAGTTTAGAAGATGTAATGTTTTTCGCATATTGATTATAAATCACCTCAACTGTTTTCATCATTGCGTAGATAAATTTTTCATTTCTTGTGGTACTGAGAATTTCAAAATATAACTGATATACGAATAAATATGTCATTCTTGTGCGACTGACACTTAAACTAGATTCTCGAGTTTATATTTGAAGAGAAAATGATGAAATTAAGAAATTAATTCTTCACTAACATGCGTTTACTGGATTTTTTTAGTAGAAATAGACTAATTTTGATAAAATATTGAACAATTTCACTTTAGAATTTGAATTATGTGGATGGAAAATTTTAAGGAAAGTTAAAAAGAAACACACCTATTTTTTGAATTTTATGTTCTCTTAAATTCAGTTCTTTATTTTCTTCGGCGAAAATATTAAGACACAAATTTACTCCAAGTATAAATTATTATACACTTTCTACATGTAACATAACTTTGTACACATTCTGCAAATTAGTCAAATTGTGTTATATCATCTTAATTATTTCATAAAATTTGGAAAAGTAGTGGTTTAATGTATTTATAAACTATGTCAAGTCCTTTGATTTTGTATGTGAGACATACAAATTTTGAATACTTTTGATTATAACTACAATCTTATTATGATAGAATGACTCTAAATTTTTTAATACTTTAATTATGACTGATATTCTTACTATTTTAATGATAGAAAGATTATCAAAATTGTGAAACAAATCTCAAAATCTAAGAATAATGTGGGTATAGCTATTGATCTTTTAAAGCAATATTTTGAGGTTTAGGACAAGAATTGTATTAAGTTTAAACTTATTTTCGAATCAAATCAGGTAATTACTTCTACCTTTTTTCATACAAAACTAACTATGACGAAGCCTGCTTTCTGAAAGAAAGAAAAAACGTTGAGTTGAGTTTATTGCTAAGTTTTCAATGAAATTAAAGAGACGATATTTTCCAAAAATCGTGGAAGCTATGTCGATTGTTGAAACCCTTCAATTTGTTAGATTTTTTAATTTAATAAATGTTAATTTTAAAAGGTGACTCCTTTTAGAATATTGAAAATCTGAATAATGTAGGTGAAGATCTTTCTGTGTTGACAATATTATCAGAGAAAATAAGTTAATTAAGAAGTTTACTCGAAGAGAAGGAAATAGAGTGACTTATATCTTAGCGAGATATTTAAAGAAATACATATTAAGGAGTGTACTGATTTTATTTGGAAAATATTATATCATGAGTATTATTCATATTGATGGTATGCCTTTTTATCATTGCTCTAAAAGAAATTATGTTATAGCCTCTACAATATATTTATATGCTACAAAACATCCTCTTTTTAGTGTTCACATGATTTATGCATAAATAAAATGATCCATAAATTAAAATAGTGATATTATAATATGTATGAATAGAAAATGTGCAATTGTACTAAAACATGCACGAATTTGTATCGGTTGCTAGAAGATGACCCGTGCCTCGCACGGGTTATTATGCTAGTTACTTTTCTAACAACACAACAATTTTTTAAAGCAATCCCAAACAGAGCCTTAGTTTGGTTTAATTTAGAGGTCGTTTAAGCTTAAAATTATTAATTATGTCTTAAAGTTGCTTAAAGTGATAAATGAGAAGTAAAAATTTTAAGTCAATATCTGTTTGAGTAATTTTGTATTATGAGTGACTTATGAATTATTAAAAATGTTAACATAAAAATAAATTTGATAAATTATCTATTTGAATGATGATAATAAATTTTATCAAATAAAATTCTAAAAAAAAAAACAAGTCATTCAAAAAAGTACTTCCTACCAACTTTTGACTTTAAGCTATTTTTTAATTTTAAGTCAATTTCTAACTTATTTTATAAACAAACACACTTTAAACTCCACTTAAAGTGATTTGCCAAACAGGCTCTTAGTTATAATCACATTGTCACCTAAACTAAACCGTTCTTTACCTAAACTAATCAAACAGCGCCTATATTCATAAACTCAACTTATGCACTAAAACAGACACGGGCTCATTTGTGTTGTGCCACTGCCAAGTGCCACCTACCAAGATGTAACATCTTCAATCAATCAACTTACCAAAGTTTCATCACCTTGAGGGCCCGTTCTGAAATTTCTAAAGATCCAAGCAAGAAAAAGTTTTGTGCCCCCATATCAATATATAAAGAAGTATTAAAAAAAATAAAAAATTGATAGCATGGAGGATATTAACCTTTAAAATTTTGATATACTGCAATTGTAAAAGAAGAATACATAACACTTCATAAATCAAATACATACAATTTATTACTTCTAAAATATTATTCTTCTAGCTGTTTAGCTAGCAAAATCATTCATAGATCTTTTATAATTTAAGATTTGAAAGCTTGTATTTCTCAATGAAAATCATATACAATCTTTTCAATCTATCATGTGATCACATACTCGAACGAAGATAAGATTTGATCAACTTTAATTTTGAAAATTTCTTTATGCAAAAGTTATAGTTAATAGAATTCTATAAGCAATAGTGGTATTTGGATATCTTTCTTCCATCACTTTCATATTTTAACATCTCAATAGCCTTATTAATTTCAACGAGCAAGCACACCCTCATAATTCTTATTTCAAAAAACAAAATCTCTAAACTATCATCATACTTAAGCACACCCTCATAATTCTTATTTCAAAAAACAAAATTTCTAAACTATCATCATACTTCAATTTTTCTACACTAAATAAAAAACCAAAGGTTTGCTTACAGTGATTAATTGATGTTTTTTCATACTTACCGCACTTCACAATTGGATTTGTTTAGATTAGAAAAAGATTTGGATTTGGATTTGTATTATCTATCTATATTTTTATTTATGTATTTCTTTGTTAAACCAAAAAAGAAAAAAAGAATTCTGCCCCTAATTTTTTTTATTTCTATTATTTGAGTCTTAAATTTTTTCTTTTAGTGCTCTTTTAAAATAAAAATTTAAAAATTGTGCTCCTAATTTTTTTTTTGTACTTCTATTTTTATTTTTTCCCCTATTTATGTATACAAAAAAAAATATATACCTAAAATTTTAAATTTTTTGGTGCTTTCATTCAAGTGCACAAATAGCTTGGTCTCAGGGCCCATGATGATCACCTTCATACAGATAATGTATATGGCAATGGTGCTCTACAAACGTATATTATTATGTTCTTTAATATATCTTATTGCAATAAATAATTATGATAATTATTAAACGCATTTCCTTGCATTTATATTAAATTTTTTTAGTTTTATACATATTGCTGCAAGAAATAAATATGATATGATATACTCGTTTGATCTCATTAATAATTCACAATTTTCCTTTTTTTTATATGTTCCTTTCCATTTTTTATAATTTTAAAACTTCTAAAAATTATAAAGATTTATTATTTAAAAATCAATCATGTTCACTAATTTACTCCAATATACACATTTTATATATTGAATATTAATTAATCACATTAATTTACTCATTTTTCTTATATTACACATTTTTTTAACCTCAGTACCTAATTCAAATATAAGTAATTGGATGTAACGGTTAGAGTATATTAGAAAAATTATATGATAAGGACGGATATCCTAACATATGTATATATTATATACTAATTAAATCAAATCTATCCAATATATCCGGAATTAGGGAGGAGGATATCACTTAAAACACCATGTTTAGGAAAAAGTAAGATGTATGAAAATTATATTCCTAATTTTTTTTAAAGGAGGAAGATTGTTTTCATGAAAATACCAACTTAATACAACATAAAATAATAACTAATAAATAAAACATATGCAAGACAATTAAATAAAAAATAACGCAACAATTATACACACTATACTCTGTATGAGTTAAATAAATCATCTTAATCTTATACACAATATCTTCAAAATGCATTTGACCTTTCGATGTGTGACGCTTTGACAACCACCATTACTCAAGTGACATTTGTATATGGAAGATATAACATTTCTATCTCGTCACATAAACAAGTCGATAAATCTAAAAATCCTAAATCCTATTTCAACACTTCACTTCAGTGTCGACATACATGTAACGTATGTAACGTATACACACGGATGGTGGTTATTAGAAGAGTCCCTAATTTTTATTTCCCAAAACCGCCATCAATAAATTATATATAAATCTAATAATTCTATAGAAATTGTTAATTTTAATTGTTCACCGCGAAAATTGACACCAAATAATGTATATATGTTAATCCCAGGTTTTTAGGATGATATTTTTGAATAGTCTTCGAATTAAATTATGAAGATTTAATTCTGAATTTCCATATATGATTGACATATCTATTGCAGGACATATATTGTATTTATTGCATGTCATATATTTTTGGATATCTCTCAAAGATATCATGCGATTTGATTGAATTTCAAATCCTTAAAGAGCCGTTGCTAATGATCACTGATTGATTGACTATCTAATCACTATATTGTACTTGATTGATTCTTATTCCAACAGTTATAATCTCAAGGATTCATCTCTAACGGCTACATATTCTTGTGCTATATAAAGACGATCTTTTGGCAAGAAGAACAACAACTCTCAACACATCTGCAATACAACTTCTTACAAAGACTATCAAGTTTATATACTGCGTACAGAAGTTACAGTTCATCGAGTTGTAATCTTATATTCATTTTATTCATACTTGTGCCGGGTTGTGGCATTTAGATAGTGTTGAGTACTGAATACAGCAAAAGAATACAGAGGGGGGTGAATGGATTCTTGAACTTTTCTGGTTCTTGAGTCTGTGTAGCAGATAAGTATCTGTTTGTGCAAATGTGAAGGTGCGGATAAGAAATGACACAAGACACAATATCACTTTATTCTAATATATTATTAGATAAAGGTTACTACAATCTGTGAATACAAATGATAGTATTCTCAGCTTCGTTTTTCTCAGAGAGATATGACTTACAATGTATCAAAAACTTTACTCCTCAAAAAGTTAACAACTAAGAAAGTGAGGCTGTATCCTTATAGAACAAATTACTTTCTAGTCTGTCTATCCTTTTTGAGTAAGTGTCCAAACGGTTACAGATTTGACTTTGCAAAGCTTGTTCAGATCCACTTCTTTAGCCCTTTGTCTCTTTTATATCTCTCCAAGCTTCCTTGTAGGCTTTCCAGAGCACATTACAGGTTGTGGTCCATAAAGTGCATTGGCTTGTTGCAGGTTTCAGACTTGTACAATTTCTTCAGTATTTTGTCTCCAAGAATGTATTCGAGAAGTGACTAAGTAAGTGGTTCGAGAACTAGGATTGACTTGACCGATAACTCTGAGTTCTCGAATACTGTTATATGACATATCGAATCACTTCTCGAATAGCTCTTTTCTCTGGGAATCCTTGAGTTGTTGAATAGAGCATTTTGACATGTCGAATCCCTGAGATATCGAATAGCTTTCTGAGTCCTTGAGATATCGAATGGAACTTTGACTTGTTGACTCTTTGAGAACTTGAATACCACTTTGACTTGTTGACTTCTTGAGTTCTCGAATAGAGCAGTAGACATATCGAATCTCTGAGATATCGAATGAGATATCGAACAGTGTATTCAGAGATATCGAATAGTATCTTGAGATATCGAATCCCTGACTTCTCGAATGCTGGACTTCTCGAATAGACAAAACTACTTCTCGAATTGGTACTTAGGCAAATTCTTCATTTCTCAAAATCCCAACTGTGATTATTTGACAGTCTTTATCTCTTTGCTTGAGGCATGAACCTTGGAACTTCTTTCAAGCATTATTCTTGACTCAATAAGTACAGTTACACAGCTAGAATTTGATACCTATTATAAGTACAAAGCAAGTAGAAACTCTATAACTAGAGGTTCCCTCAGTTAAGAGGTCATGTAAGTAATGCAAAGCATTACAAACAATTAGGCTTGTTATTAGAGTTAAACAGGCATGTCTCTGTGACTAACAATCTCCCCCAAATTGTGAGTAAGACCCTTAGTCACAATTTCATGTCTGATAACAAGCCTAACATACATAAAGATAAAACTTTTAAAAGTACAGTTATGAAATTTGATTGAGAGCATGAGTTGAATTACAAGTTGAGTATTCTTACAATATGATGGAATACTAGCCATTCCCCTTTGATTCCATTTTCATTGCTTTGGCTTGTAGATCATCATATGCTTTCTATTTTCTTTCTTGCTCCCTCCTTGCATTCTCATCCATAGCTCTTATGATTTCTGCCATAACATCTAATTCTTCAAGCAGGATAGAGTTTTTGAAATCTTCAAGTACTGGTTTTAGTATATTGGCAGGATAATGATTGAGTAGGTTCATTCTGATATTGACATTGTCTCAATTTCTTCTCCTATACTTCACCACATAGGGATCAAACTGAACTCTACACAATCCCTTAGCCCTTAGCTTTTCTGCCTCAATCTCCAGTCTATCAATTTTTTTCTCTCTATCTAACCATTTCTCAAGGCACCCCTTCCTTATTGCTTCAGCATGATTTCTCTTCATTCTCACAAAGTCAATCAACTCTAGCTTCCATACTTTCTCCACCTTGTCTTCAGAATCCAACAATGCAATAATTCTTTCTATCTCATATAACTTGCTCCAACTTTGACAACCCCCTTGTTTGAATTTTCTCTATCTCCCATCAGTATACTTGATCTCAAGGAAGTCATTCACAATTGCAGCAGAGTAAATTCTTTAAGCTCTCAGAAATAGCAGTTGGTCTTCATCAAAATCTTCATCTAGTGGTTGGAGTTTCAGTCCTGGAATGATTGTTAGGGCTCTTGACCTGGATGGCTTTACTCTCTTAGCAGCATGCTTGAAATTAGATCTTTTTACTTGATTGCTTGGCTGAAATTTTTTACCTTTGTTGGAAGACTATAGTAGTATTCCATTAGCAGTTTGCTTTCTGAAACATACACATGGTTTCTTGGCTTGAATCTCCTTCTCTTCTTGAGGTAGTAAAACATTTGCAGAGACCATGGAATTTGACTTTTATAGGTCACTACTAACAGTATTCACCCTAGACTTAGAGTCTTGTGTTGTGGTGAGGTTACTGTCAACAATGCCTATGGCTTGCTGTTTCACACTTGTCCTCTCACAGACTTTCCCTTGGTCATTACCATCTTTCTTCTCTTTGTCATCCCTCTTCTTTTTCTTGTCTTCATCTCCCTTATCACTCCTGTGATGTCTTCTCCTCCCATCACTTTTATCCTCATCTTTGTCATCCTTATTTCTCTTAGGCTTGGCAATTTCTGGAATTACACCAGTTGCAATAAAGGATCTGAGAATTTGCAGTGCCTCTAGTTCTTCAGCATTTATGGTTCCACCCTTCTTCTGTAGTTGATCAATGATTGCAATAATAAGTTTGTGATTTTGAGGTGTGAGATCATGAGGAATCACCAGTTGTTTAATGTCTTCAATTCTGGTGCCAGCCTGATAGATAATTGTCCATGGTTTCTTAAACACTTCTGGGAGCCTAGAAGGTTAGCCATTCCTCAGGTCATCATATAGACTTTTATTGTTTTCATTTGCATCCCTCTTCTCAATAAGCCTGATCAGTGCATCTATCTCTGAATGTTTCAATGTTTGTAGAGTGTTGTAGGTTAGATGTCAGATACTGGATTTTGCCACCATCATCACCTCCTTGAGCCATAAGCCATTGACTCTCCTAGGTATCACAGTGAAGTAATTAATCTGATCCCTCAGCCTCCTTAGATATATTTGAGTGTCATCAACCTGTTCCCTTGAGACTTTCAGAAACTTCAAGAATGCATCATCATGGTAGACATTAGAGTTTGTAACTTCTTGTAGCTTGGCCTTAGTAACCACCTTTACTTCTACAGGTTTGACACTTTCAACTTTGGTAGATGGAGAGTTATCAGATGGCATACTCCCTGCAATCACTGTGGTTGTGATAGATTGCTTCTGACCATCAGGAGTGGTGATGTGCACAGTTGGTAGAGTGACAACTGGCAGAGAAGATGGAGGCTCATCAACTTTTGATTTTCCTTTGCCTGACACATTGGGTATGGATATGGATTTTGAAGCTCTTTGGTGACCACCCTCATTTAGCTTGAGTTTTCTCCCCCTTTGGATTTGAGTTCCTTGAGGTCCTCTTCTCCCCCTTAGGCTTGTTGTCAGGCACAGAGGCTTGATGAGTGACCACAGGGTTTGAAGATTCTTCAGGGAGAGGGAGACCCATGTGCTTCATCATTACAGACAACATGGACTGTTGATGCATGAGAACATCAGCTGTGGTGGTGGCTTGAGTGTTCAGCTGCTCAGTGAGAGTTGCTACCATGTCTATAAGATGAGCATTAGATTGAGTGAGAGTGGCTACCTCCTTTTCAAGTGCATCTACCTTGTTGAACAATTGAGTAGATTTGAAGCCAGACATGGATTGTTCTTTAAGTCACTGCACTTCAAACCTAGTCATATCATGCACTGGGACTTCAGTGATTAGCTTATTTCCATACTGATTGGCAAAAAGTGTCCTAAGCATGGCATTGGCCTCAGTTGTCTGATCAGTGAGATTTTGGAATTTGTGCCCTAGGCCTGTGACAGCATCTTTGAGAATGGCTAAACCATTGTCCATCTTGGTGCAGGTAGACTTGCAGGCTAGAATATCCTTGACTACAGTCTCCAATTGAGGGAATTTGGAATCAAAAGTCATCTTTATCTCATGCACCTCCTTGGTTGTGGTTGTACACACTTCATTAACTTCTGTCTTTAGACCTTTTCCAAGGTAGTGTGCAGCCTTGAGAATGCCCTTGTAGCTATCATTCACTGCTTCATACACACCACTAGGGGTGAGAGATTTGGCATTGGACCCTAGTGAAGTGATGTACCCTTCTCTGAGATACTGAAGGTTGTCTGAGAGAGGAATATCAAACTGTCCTTGTAGCCAGGCATCTACATTACCATCTCTCTCAGTATCATCTATTATCTTTGCCTTCTGTAGCTCCACATCATCTCTGTGGCATAAGAGAATAGCTTCATAGTCAGGATTTGGCAGGTTTGCAGTGAGGAGGTTCTGAGCAATCTTTGTGAACTCAGGGATCTGATCCACAATTAAGCTTTGAAGTGCTTCAACCGTCAATTGTTGTGGAATAGACCCTGATCCTGAAGCACTGTCATGTTGCACAGGCTTCAGCCATTGTGACATAAAGTTAGAGCTAGAGCTAGGCAAGCTAGACTCCTCAGTTACAGATGCAACTTCTGCAATTGGATATGTAATAACCCTAACTTTTAGAATCCTACAGTGCCTAAATGAATAGTAATTTTGAGGATTTAGGGAAATGGTATGTAAGTACCCTAGATTTGAAATGGAAAATGAATAAACAGAAACCATATTAGTGTTGTACTACGAAAATAAGTGACTCGAAATGACAATGGATTTCAGAAATTCAAAAACCATATTGGATTTGTAAATGATTTCAAAAACCACTGAGATAATGAGGTATATTCGAAACGAACCACAATTAGACGAGTATGGAAACCAAGTAACCAAGATTAGTAATATAACAAGGATACATACCATATTATTTACCAATGTGATGGGCATTTACTTAAAAAATTTAGAAAATAAGAGATTAGAGCATCCAAGTGGTGTCATTAGCCATTAACTTGTTTTTAAGGGTAAATTAGTAACTTTGCAAGGTGTTAACCACAAATATCTTCACAAGCTTCCACAAGACACTAGAATGATCAAGATTAAAGGAAGATAAGATCAAAAATTAGGAGAAAAATCTCTCCCCATCTTCCTCATTACTCCATTTCTCTCATTTCCACAAACTGCCCAGCTAGAGCAAGGAGGAGAAGAAAAATCATATCTCCATTTCTACCCATGATAAAATCACCAAATTTGAACCACAACCTCTCCACTCCATGGGCATTAGTCGATCCAAATTTCATAGAAATCTAAGTAGTGTAGCCTAGGCAAATCATCTCCCCAATTTGAAGAACCAAACTGTCCAGGATTGTTCACAGGTTCTGTGATGATTTTCAAACAGCCATATCTCATTCATTACTCAATGGAATTTTGTGTTCTTTATATGGTTGGAAAGCTGGTGAGATTCTCTACAACTCTACTTTAGAAGTCTCATTCAGAAAACCTAGCTAAGGGCCTCGTTTCTCATGATCTTTAAGTCGGGTTCTAATAACTCCGAATTTCTAACTTTGTTTTCTTCAATTCTTTTGATCATCCAAGCTTACCCAAGGCTATACAAGGACTATACAAGGTTTAGAAATCTATTACACACATCAAGGAAGGTATATTACTTGAGACCCTAACTTGAATTATGAGTTTATGGTTGATTATGCTTAGTTTAGAAGTTAAGTTGTATAAAGCATGAAATCTTGATGATATGGTTGTTGATATGTGTTTTAAGTTGAATATGGAAGGAGTATGTGCTTGTAACCATGGTTGGTAAGGTGACCACATGGTGTAGGTGATGGTGTATAAGGTGGATGATTGATTTGGAGGAGTTTGATTTTGGAAAGTATGAAAATATAGCCGTTATAATGTCCGATTTTCGTTAAACCAAGAAACTGCCCTGTTTTGGACCCTGTACCCGTACGGTAGGTTTCTGTCCCGACCCCCCAAATGACCATGATGAGATAGAGCTTGGTTCATAGATCGTTTTGATATAAGGTGCGTAAAAATCTGATGAACGGTTTAGGAGAAGAGTCAGTTTTAGTGAAAGACATTCAAAAACTGAGAAAACGTAATTGTATCAACTTTGAGGCTAAAGTTACCAAACTTAGACATTTTTATAAGTCACGAAATTTTGAGATAGTGTAGTAGGGTGGTCAGAGGACCCTTTACAGTTGACCTTGCATTAAAATTCGAAATCTATATTTTCTGAGAATTTTTACAGTCGAGTGTGGTTATTAAGGGGAATGGTGGAATATGCTAAAACTTAGATCGAGTTTAAAAATGGTTAAGTGCATGTAAACTTTTGGTGCATAAAAACCATGTTAAACTTATAATATGAGTTAAGGGTGTTATGGTGTAGAGATTAAGTGATTAAGTGGGATATATACTAATGGTGATCCTTTCGTTCCTATAGAAACGGGAGACGAACTCAGGATTCCACATACTCGCTTTAGAGATCCAGGCAAGATCTTTTCTATCCCTACTTGGAAATTATTTATCTTCAAAGAAACTTGATTTCATGAAATATATATATGTGATGCTATTGTTACTATATTGTTAAGAAATGGTTTTCCTTGATTATTGATGTAAAAAAGGGAAGGTTTATGAGTATGATATGAATATGGATATGAGTATGAGTATGAGATGGATATGAATATACATAGAGATGATTATGCATGAAGTGAACATGCCTTATGATTAAGGGAATATAAAGGAATGGTATCAGTTGTTATCTAAAGATATATAAAGGAATGGTATCAGTTATTATTTAGGGTTATATGATTTATAATATTATATTCTTTCTAAGTATTGTGATTTAATAAATATTATTGAATGGTATTTAATACTTTTGAGATAAATGGAATACTCTACGTATATAAAAGCATATTGATTTCATTGAATACAGAGGAGATGTCTGAGTCATAATCAAAGTATTATGACATATATAATTTTTAAAGGTGATGATAAATGGAAATGGAAATGATATATGTGAAGGGAAATGTGAATGGAAATGGAAAATGTGAAATGGTATTTGATAATGGTAAAATGATTTGAAAAATGGGGATTGCAACAGTAAGCGTAAGAGGCTGTGTGGGAGTGGCACAGTCCAGCATTCAATATTTTCTTACGGCACGAAGATGCCAAGGGAGGATGTAGCAGGTAGCCTTCCTCCAGGGTTGATTACCAGGTAGGGATCATCCCTTCTACTAGTAGTAAACAGAGAGCGGATACGGTCAGGCGACTGATCATCGTCCTGCGTATCTGGCGCCAGCAGATATCCCCAAAACTTGAAAGAAAGAATTGAAAATGGTTTTCAGATTTCTATAACTGAAAACAGAAAAGTGATATGGAATGATGGAATTATTGTTACAAACGAAGAGAAACTGATTTTATATTAATTTATATGATTGTTACATAAGACGGAAATGAGAAGATTATAGCGAGAGATTTGTTCAAGTTTTTATATTATCTTGAAAGATTACACTGAAATGGTATATTGATGGTTATAGCATTCAAGAAGAGGAACAGATATTATATGAAGTTAGAAGCGAGACTGATGGAATGATATTATATATTTCTTACGTACAAGGATAATTGGAAAGTGTATATACATATTGAATGGAAATAAAATTCTTCCATAATAACTGAAGTTTGCTTTTGTCTATTATATATATACAACGGTTTATTTTCCTTTGATGTTAGTAGATAGAAATTATCTTGCTGAGCTATTTTGGCTCATTCTTGCTACTTATCTATATACAGCTAGGAATGCCAATACTTCGCAGAACGCCCCGCAAGAGGGTAGGGGAAAGGCGACCTTCTGAGAGCACGCTAACATCGATTCCTGAGGTAGCGTAGAGCCAGGCGGGTTCTGAGAGCTTATGTATAATTAAGTGTGTAAGAATGTAATAAACTTTTGATTGTTGAAATGCTTCATGTCGAAGTATAATTCAACAATGTATTTAAGCTTGATCCTGGTTTGTACTAACTCTTTTAACTCTCAACTCTAAACTGTTATTATGGTGAATGTTGTTCTCTGAGCATATGACTGGTATGTGTGTGTTTATTATTGCGGGGTCAATGGCATAAGTATTAAGTTATAAAAAAAAAACTCAAGAGATGTTGATATGGAATGGAAATTGGTCCGTGATGGCCCGGATTTATGACCCCGGATTTGGGGCTGTCACAGTTTGGTATCAGAGCTTAAAGTCATAATGCTCAGGAACAATAGTGATAATAATAAATATATCAGTAATAATATAAATTGCGAACTCCCATCGAGTTCAAGGGTGATTTATCGAACGAAGCGTTTATTCTAAGTAGTGATTATAATTTTATAGATTATTACAAATAAAAGTTTATGTTTTAGTATAGGGAGAGGAGATTGGTGAGCCAAAGTTAAGGGTATTTAAAGTCTTCTTGTGTTTAAGGGAGTTTGAAGAAATATTGTAAGTGGATTGGTGAACAGACACTGATTGTTTCAATTAATTGTGGAGATGAAATGGTGAAACCGAGATTTGTCGGTAAAGCCAAGATATACCTTAAGGACCAAGACAGATTGAGAAATTCCGAGATTGACTTAAATGAAAAGGTTATTATGCTAAAAGTGTTAAGCTTATATAGCACATGGGACTGATATGAGAAAAGAGAATATTTGAGGTAACGGGAAGTGTACGTTAGAAAATATTGTGAGTATGCGTGGTATGTTAGAATATACAATTTAGAAGTATAATTTGAAGGGTCCTTGATACCGGAGCAGTGTCAAGCTAAGACGATCAATATTACATAAGTATATCGATTAGAGGGTTGTGTTATATTATGGATAAAGGCAGAAAGTATCGATCCAAGTCAAGACTAGGTAAATGACGATAATTGGGAATATAAGACGATAGGTTAAGGCTAAAGGGTGAGTGCAAAATTTAAGAAATTTTGGAGAGTACGCAGTCTAAGATATATATGGTATTTGAGGAAAACCTTCCATTATTTGGGATTTTGAATTGGGCAGAGGCTATTAACGGTAACTACTTTCAAATTTCCTAAAGCCCTGCTAAATTATATTATTGAGTTTCAAATTTTCCTCCACTGGTGAGTAATTCCAGGGTGATCTATCACCTCTTATTCAAAAAGGGCCTGTATCTTTTCAAAACTTTTTGGCACCCTTGAAATGTGTTTCAAAATTGTATTTTATCTATCTTAGTCAAAATATTCCTCTAAGATTATTTTCGGAAGATGGTATTTATCATCGTGATTTAAATTTTCCTCTATATTTCTTACTCCAACTTAGAGGAATAGCCCTATATGTATACACGGGGACAATCTGTCTGTGTGATAGAAAGTCGGAGGGGACGCCCTCACTTGTGTGACGTACGGGTTCTTCCATCATATTGATTTCCCAAATATTCTTTTGTTTCGAATAAGAACTATTTAAAACTCTTAATCTTATAAATTATTGTGGGACCCTTGCTTGTTTCTGGGTTCGTTTCAAATCAAAGTTTCTTAAATTCTATAAATTGTTTCGAATATAGAAGATTTCATTAATGGATGGGATAATGGAAGCAAGGTTTAGAGTATACGTGATTATAAAAGGGAATTGGAGATTCCAAGGGAAATTTCAATAAGAGATAATTAGAACTGGAAGCGTTCGATATAAGAGAGGAAGGAATTTCGCGAGAAGAAATGGGTATATTTGATGATTAGTAAGAGAAAAGAATATGAGGAATTTTAAGGCATAATTAAGATTTACTATTGAGAGTAAGGTGTATTTTGAGGATAGAGTCAGAATAAGGATAAACAAAGGAAGTGGGGATAATTAATGAAGGATTCGAGGTGCAATAACTTTTAGTGGGGGAGGGTCAATATTGTGACTAATACCCTAAGTAGCAAAGAGAGAGATTAAAGATGTTAATTATTCAAAGGATTAATCCAAAAAGGTGTGAATAAGTAAAACTTAAGGTAAAGATTTTGATGAGAATAATAAAGGGAAATTTCAGATGTGGAATAGATAGTATATCATGAAGGAACTAAGATGGATCAGTAAGATGTAAAGAGCGTATAGTGAACAATAGACATATGGGATAAGGTATCCGGAGGAAATTGCAGGTACGCTCTAATTTAACCTCTTAAGTGTAAATGTTTGGTTAGGGATTGACTAAGTCAATGAATGGTGTAAATGGACTGATAATATAGATAAGAATAATCTATCTGTGAGAAAGTAAACTATGGTGATATAAGAAAGTATGTTATTCTCGTGTCATCCAAATCAATATCTGTTCAGAGTCAAAGAACTCTATAAAAAGGAGATTAAGAGTATTGGGGAAAGCGTGAGAATATTTTCAAGGATGAAAGGAAAGTATATGTTTGTAATAGTATGAACAGGAAATATATATTATAGATAATATTTTCTTACAATTGTTTCAAGGAATATTATTATAACTTATTTTCTGGAAAATTTTACAGAGGTGATCCATACAAATGTTGGAGTATTAATATTTTATGTCATGATAGAGATCAAAACATAGTTAAACAATAGTGAGATACACTACCATTCAGGGAAGGCCAATGTGGTGGCCGATACCCTTAAGCAAAAAGAGGAAGGAGAGATGAGATGAGATAGAATGACTGAATACAGGAGGAGATTTGCAAGGAAAAGATAGTGAAAGTACTGCTATTGAAAAGCAAAATGGCATGTTGATGAATGACAAGCAAGTTTATGTTAGTGTATTTTTGCGCAAACAAGATAGAGATATTATGAAGGGAAAAAGGATAAAGGAAGTAGTGTGGAATTAGAAGGTGTGGATGAAAAAGGTACCTATGGACAATTCCAACATGATTCCGGGACGGAATCCTTTTAAGGGGGGAAGACTGTAATAACCCTAACTTTTAGAATCCTACAGTGCCTAAATGAATAGTAATTTTGAGGATTTAGGGAAATGGTATGTAAGTACCCTAGATTTGAAATGGAAAATGAATAAACAGAAACCATATTAGTGTTGTACTACGAAAATAAGTGACTCGAAATGACAATGGATTTCAGAAATTCCTAAATATGGATTTTGAGGATTTTGATTTCGAATAAGCTTTGATTGGATATTAAGGAGCATGGAAATATTAAAGGAATTATATATTGAGGAATTAGAAGATTTAGATTTAACCAGAGGATTATTAAGTTAAGAGAATACCAAAGGAAATTGGATTTGTAAATGATTTCAAAAACCACTGAGATAATGAGGTATATTCGAAACGAACCACAATTAGACGAGTATGGAAACCAAGCAACCAAGATTAGTAATATAACAAGGATACATACCATATTATTTACCAATGTGATGGGCATTTTACTTAGAAAATTTAGAAAATAAGAGATTAGAGCATCCAAGTGGTGTCATTAACCATTAACTTGTTTTTAATGGTAAATTAGTAACTTTGCAAGGTGTTAACCACAAATATCTTCACAAGCTTCCACAAGACACTAGAATGATCAAGATTAAAGGAAGATAAGATCAAAAATTAGGAGAAAAATCTCTCCCCATCTTCCTCATTACTCCATTTCTCTCATTTCCACAAACTGCCCAGCTGGAGCAAGGAGGAGAAGAAAAATCATATCTCCATTTCTACCAATGATAAAATCACCAAATTTGAACCACAACCTTTACACTCCATGGGCATTAGTCGATCCACATTTCATAGCAATCCAAGTAGTGTAGCCTAGGCAAATCATCTCCCCAATTTGAAGAACCAAACTGTCCAGGATTGTTCACAGGTTCTGTGATGATTTTCAAACGGCCATATCTCCTTCATTACTCAATGGCATTTTGTGTTCTTTATATGGTTGGAAAGCTGGTGAGATTCTCTACAACTCTACTTTAGAAGTCTCATTCAGAAAACCTAGCTAAGGGCCTCGTGTCTCATGATCTTTAAGTCGGGTTCTAATAACTCCGAATTTCTAACTTTGTTTTCTTCAATTCTTTTGATCATCCAAGCTTACCCAAGGCTATACAAGGACTATACAAGGTTTAGAAAGCTATTACACACATCAAGGAAGGTATATTACTTGAGACCCTAACTTGAATTATGAGTTTATGGTTGATTATGCTTAGTTTAGAAGTTAAGTTGTATAAAGCATGAAATCTTGATGATATGGTTGTTGATATGTGTTTTAAGTTGAATATGGAAGGAGTATGTGCTTGTAACCATGGTTGGTAAGGTGACCACATGGTGTAGGTGATGGTGTATAAGGTGGATGATTGATTTGGAGGAGTTTGATTTTGGAAAGTATGAAAATATAGCCGTTATAATGTCCGATTTTCGTTAAACCAAGAAACTGCCCTGTTTTGGACCCTGTACCCGTACGGTAGGTTTCTGTCCCGACCCCCCAAATGACCATGATGAGATAGAGCTTGGTTCATAGATCGTTTTGATATAAGGTGCGTAAAAATCTGATGAACGGTTTAGGAGAAAAGTCAGTTTTAGTGAAAGACATTCGAAAACCGAGAAAACGTAATTGTATCAACTTTGAGGCTAAAGTTACCATACTTAGACATTTTTATAAGTCACGAAATTTTGGGATAGTGTAGTAGGGTGGTCAGAGGACCCTTTACAGTTGACCTTGCACTAAAATTCGAAATCTATATTTTCTGAGAATTTTTACAGTCGAGTGTGGTTATTAAGGGGAATGGTGGAATATGCTAAAACTTAGATCGAGTTTAAAAATGGTTAAGTGCATGTAAACTTTTGGTCCATAAAAATCATGTTAAACTTATAATATGAGTTAAGGGTGTTATGGTGTAGAGATTAAGTGATTAAGTGGGATATATACTAATGGTTATCCTTTCGTTCCTATAGAAACGGGAGACGAACTCAGGATTCCACATACTCGCTTTAGAGATCCAGGCAAGATCTTTTCTATCCCTACTTGGAAATTATTTATCTTCAAAGAAACTTGATTTCATGAAATATATATATGTGATGCTATTGTTACTATATTGTTAAGAAATGGTTTTCCTTGATTATTGATGTAAAAAAAAGGGAAGGTATATGAGTATGATATGAATATGGATATGAGTATGAGTATGAGATGGATATGAATATACATAGAGATGATTATGCATGAAGTGAACATGCCTTATGATTAAGGGAATATAAAGGAATGGTATCAGTTGTTATCTAAAGATATATAAAGGAATGGTATCAGTTGTTATCTAAAGATATATAAAGGAATGGTATCAGTTATTATATAGGGTTATATGATTTATAATATTATATTCTTTCTAAGTATTGTGATTTAATAAATATTATTGAATGGTATTTAATACTTTTGAGATAAATGGAATACTCTACGTATATAAAAGCATATTGATTTCATTGAATACAGAGGAGATGTCTGAGTCATAATCAAAGTATTATGACATATATAATTTTTAAAGGTGGTGAAAAATGGAAATGGAAATGATATATGTGAAGGGAAATGTGAATGGAAATGTGAATGGAAATGGAAAATGTGAAATGGTATTTTATAATGGTAAAATGATTTGAAAAATGGGGATTGCAACAGTAAGCGTAAGAGGCTGTGTGGGAGTGGCACAATCCAGCATTCAATACTTTCTTAAGGCACGAAGATGCCAAGGGAGGATGTAGCAGGTAGCCTTCCTCCAGGGTTGATTACCAGGTAGGGATCATCCCTTCTACTAGTAGTAAACCGAGAGCGGATACGGTCAGGCGACTGATCATCGTCCTACGTATCTGGCGCCAGCAGATATCCCCAAAACTTGAAAGAAAGAATTGAAAATGGTTTTCAGATTTCTATAACTGAAAACAGAAAAGTGATATGGAATAATGGAATTATTGTTACAAACGAAGAGAAACTGATTTTATATTAATTTATATGATTGTTGCATAAGACGGAAATGAGAAGATTATAGCGAGAGATTTGTTCAAGTTTTTATATTATCTTGAAAGATTACACTGAAATGGTATATTGATGGTTATAGCATTCAAGAAGAGGAACTGATATTATATGAAGTTAGAAGCGAGACTGATGGAATGATATTATATATTTCTTACGTACAAGGATAATTGGAAAGTGTATATACATATTGAATGGAAATAAAATTCTTCCATAATAACTGAAGTTTGCTTTTGTCTATTATATATATACAACGGTTTATTTTCCTTTGATGTTAATAGATAGAAATTATCTTGCTGAGCTATTTTGGCTCATTCTTGCTACTTATCGATATACAGCTAGGAATGCCAATACTTCGCAGAATGCCCCGCAAGAGGGTAGGGGAAAGGCGACCTTATGAGAGCACGCTAACATCGATTCCTGAGGTAGTGTAGAGCCAGACGGGTTCTGAGAGCTTATGTATAATTAAGTGTGTAAGAATGTAATAAACTTTTGATTGTTGAAATGCTTCATGTCGAAGTATAATTCAACAATGTATTTAAGCTTGATCCTGGTTTGTAATAACTCTTTTAACTCTCAACTCTAAACTATTATTATGGTGAATGTTGTTCTCTGAGCATATGACTGGTATGTGTGTGTTTATTATTGCGGGGTCAATGGCATAAGTATTAAGTTATAAAAAAAAAACTCAAGAGATGTTGATATGGAATGGAAATTGGTCCGTGATGGCCCGGATTTATGACCCCGGATTTGGGGCTGTCACAGGATGGATTGACTCTACTACTGGTGTCTCCACAGAAGTGGGATGAGTTACACCAGTAGTTGACACAAGCACAGAGTCTCTAGTGATAACTAGTGGAACCTCTGTGTTTGTGATGGTGTCATTAGGATATGCCCCAGCATGCATTCCCTCACCATCTAAATGTGGGTCCTGGGTGGTGAGCAAGGTGTCATGCACCAAGTCACTTGAATCCATTGGCTCATCAAGAGAAGAGAATTCTTGATGATCAATGCCTTGCTCCTCAATTGTTTGAGTTGCAGGCTCCAAAGAAATATGAGTGGTAGATTCTGGAAGAGAAGTGTTTTGTAGATTAGATTTTGGCAACTCCCCCTGAGAGATAGAGGGAGTTTCAATTGTGATGTGCTCTCCACTCAGTGTTGTGCCAGCCTTATCACTCCCATGTGCCGACTCTGTACAAATAGGTGCATTGGGGAGGATGCTTGATTCTATAGATGCACCCTGTTGAGAGGATACATCTAGTGAACTGTGTGCCCCTGATTTTACAACTTCAGCCATTTGTGTGACTGAAGAGGTGGTCCTAGATTTCTTCCTCTTTGGCCTCTGTAAGGGTGACTCAGGTTCCTCACTGCCTATACTTAATTCCACAGCCAATGCTGCTTCAGATAATATGTTCAAGGGTGCAGACATTACCTCATTTCTCTTCTTTTTACTAACATCACCCTTTTGAGAGGATGATGCAGTTGGCTCACTGTGTGGTAGAGTGTTTGGTTGAGAGGGTTGGTTGGCAAGCCTTGAGTTAGCATCTTGTACTACTTTCTTAGGCTGTGCTAACTGTGACTTTGAGTCAAATGTTGGCATGTTGTGGGGGTAAGTCCTAAATAGACTCTCCATATGGGGAGTTATTTTGAGTCTTACATCCACATCATTCCTAGTCTCCAAATTACCAAAAATAAGTTTGGTCATGGACCTAGGGTAGCCTATTCTACTGTTATCTACTCCAGGCAATTCAATCAATTTAGCATTTTTGAAGTTAAGTACTGATTGAATAAAGCGAGGGAAGAAAATTTCATTACCTCTCTTGGCTGTGTTCTTGCCAAGTCTCCCATATAGCTCCTGTAGAATAATTTGACCAACATCTATCTTTCTCCCATAAGCCAAGGCATAGCCTATTTGCTATGCAGGTGCACTAATCTGATCGAAGCTTGACTTCCTGGCTGTGAAGACTTGAAGAATGGTGGCAAACACATAACTCCACTCTTTCCGCAGATGCTTCCTGTTTAACTTCCCAAGATTGATCACATCTGAGTAGTTGATGAATTCAAAGAATTCTTCCAACTGTGTATTTGTGGCCAGTGTGTCATATGACTCTTTTTGTAATTCCAGTGCTTGATTCATGTCTGCTGTAGTAATAGTAATATCCTGGCCTTGAATCTTGCAATAGACTACGTAGGAGGTTATAGCATTCTCGAGGGCAATGACTTTCACGGTGGCAGTTCTCCAAAACTGTTCTAGGAGGTCCAGATACAGAGTTGGGTTGGTTGATAGTGCACTCTTGATGTATGATTCGGACATCCAGCGTACAAAGCACTTGAAGTTTGCATTAGGTGCTTCCACATCGTTAGTTATTGCGATGAAATTAGTTTGAGTGGGTATGGTGAGTTGGGTGTTTGCCATTTGTATATAGAAGAAAAGAGAATGAAGGTTGAAGAAGAAATTAAGCTTTTGCAGTTAGGGTTTTCAGAGGTTTTTGGAGTTTAGATGCTTGAGAAATTGAATGAAGTGAATCGAATAGATGTAGAATTGTGTAGGTATGAAGTACTAGAATTGTCGATTAGACATATGTTTTGTATCGACAAGTCAGACATTCGAGAAGTAGAAAACAACTATTCGATAAGTCAAGAAAGGATTAATCGATAACTCAAGCATGTTGTAACTCACAGCTGGCAGTTATCTAACTTAGAATAAATTCTAAATTAGGTAAGATATGTTTTTATGAGTAATTCTGAATTTTAAATAAAAATCCAAAATCGGTTAAAATTCAACGAGAAATCAGCCTTTTCAAATGATTCGAGAACTCAAACATGTTATTCGAGAACTCTGTCAATAGAGAACTTAAATACCTTATTGTTATTCCCAGATTACACACTTGTATAATTGTAGAAGGGGGGGTTGAATACAATTCTTGATATTTATAATTTCTGATAAGAACCACAGAAATCTATAAGGAGATAATTGCTGAATGAGAAATGATTCACAAACACATAAAAAATCAGGTGGTTAAATGTACCACCTGAGACTTTTATTCGAAGAAAACTCTGTGATACAAATGTACACATCTTCTGTTTTACAACTCTTTGCTTCTAAGAATATTCAATAAAACCCTAAGCAAATGAATCTGTTTTCTTAGTATCTAAAGAGTTGCTACACTTGGTTATATATCCCAAGTTTACAAGTACTACAGGAATAAGATAATATTAATCTAATTCAAGTTGACTTGCTACTCCACTCCAAATCCACATGTAGCCGAAAGGTTGTCCTTGTGAACAAATATGTCCCCTACACCTTTCTTGTATGTACTGTGTAAATGGAATGCTTCTTTCTTCTGCATTTCCAAAGTATGGCTGCCATACTGCTTTTTATACCTACTATCAACCCATGTGATCTGTCAGTCAAACCTGTCCTTATCAACTGCTAATTCCCAGCTAGCATAGAAGAAAGTGTCAATGATTATCCGTTGATGTTGTACACTGTCATCCGTTGATGGTAGTTTGAGCTGTATCCGTTGATAGAGTAGATTTGAGTTGTATCCGTTGATAGAGTCCTGTTCTCATCCGTTGATACACTTTCAATTAGACAGAATTACATAGCATAGCTTATTTACAATTGGCTACCCTATTCTGCCTATCCGTTGATGGTCAACATGACTCTGAATAAAAACACTATCAACTGATAAATAGAGATATTGTAGTATGCTAAAAAACCTCATCCGTTGATGAGCTACCTGTCAACGGATAGAGTTATAATGTCTCATCCGTTGACAGTTACAAAACATGACTTATACAATTTTGATTGTGAAGTTATCATCAAGTACAACAAATTCCTAACACTTATTCGAGAACTCACTCATGTCTCTGTTCGAGTTCTCTAAAAGACACTATTCGAGAACTCAAGCGTGTCCTGAATAGGCTTGTTAGAGAAGTCGACCACTAACAATGAAATGAACCATTCGAGAAGTCTGACTTATCGAACTATTCTTTTTACTCATAGAAACTCAATTTTCACTATCTTTTGAAAATCTACCAGACATATTCTATAAAGAATATTCCAACAGATTAAATAGTGATGTTCTCAAAATTTCACAGAAATTTCAAGTTGGCAAAATATGATTTTCTGATATATGCAGCAGATTGGAAATATTTATAAATCATATATTTCAGCCAACACTTACTTCAAAAATATTGAGCATTTAAATAAAGTAAGTGTTTACTGCTGCAACAACTTAGTTGATATATTCACTTAGCCAGAATCTGAAGAATTCAGCATTCCAATCTCACTAACCAACCTTGTGAAGGTGGCTTCATCTAATGGCTTAGTGAATATGTCATCTAGTTGTTTATTTGTAGAGACATAATACAACTCAATGGTTCCATTAGTTGCATGTTCTCTAATGAAATGATATCTGATGTCAATGTGCTTTGTTCTAGAATCATTGACAGGATTGGAAACTATAGAGATTGCACTTGTGTTGTCACACATGATTGGAATTCTTTGCAACACAAGTCCATAATCTCTAAGTTGGTTTCTAATCCAAAGCACTTGAGCACAGCAACTTCCAACAGCTATGTATTCAGCCTCAGCTGTAGAAGTTGACACAGATTGTTGTTTCTTGCTATACCAAGAGACTAACCTTTGTTGTGACCCCCCCAAATCCAAGGTCAGAGATTCAGGTCGTCACATCACCATCCAACCATATCATACCTGTATTAACTTTACAACTCAACAATACATCCATCCAGACCTCAATCTTATGCACATACAAGTTAGAGCCTCAGAAACGATAATCAAAAGTAACACTAAATATTACAATTCATCTGTACAATCCAGAATCTTACGCACTTCCACTTATACATCTACACTTGAAGACAAGTCTTACTATTACAGTTGAAAACCTATCAGACTTACTCTGTAGTATTTTTCAGGAACTAAATCATCTCCGAGGTAAATCTCCCACTCCTCTTCTGCTGGTGCGGAGTTAACCGACCAAATTCTTCTCTTTCTGAAAAGTTTTTATAAAGCAAGAATGAGCTACATAATGCTCAGCAAGTTCACCATTTTGAAAAATAATAAAGTGGTTTATTTTGAAAACGTTCCCAACTGTATGGGTATATATCTCAGATTTACAAAACATAACTCGACAATATATATGTCCGAGTTTGAATAAAACATTTATACTCACTAAGGAGCTTTAAGAATAACCTATGAATCCTTTATAAGGTTCTCATTTCAATATATCTCAAGTTTGAAAATATATACGTATGAGTATATCAGGTTTGGCAAACACTCTACGGTTAACATAATGTACAGGGATACATTGATGCAAAACCTCTTTCCTTCCATTAGCTTAGAAGGTTTCTCATTCAAAAACATTTCATTCTTTGAAATAATTGCAAGAGTGCACTAACACGTGCCAATCTCTATAGAAAATCTTGCAGTTCTAGATACTGCACGATGTTAATATTTTTCTTATCAAAAACCACACTATCGGAAATTTGGCACTTAGGCCCAAGAAGTAGTGTTTGAGTATTTTTCCAAAGTGGAGGATGGGACTTGAAGAAAACATAAAAACCTGACAGGGATTGACGATGATCAGTCGCCACATCCAAGTCCAATAATCCGCGGGTCTTCTCTACCGGTAGAAGGATAGAAACTACATCCGTAACTATCCTCGGGTGAAAACTACATCCTTAATCACCCTCGATGAAAACTACATCCGTAATCATCCTTCGGCAACACCTGGGCCGGAATAATAATTGATGGACCGCCTGGCTCACGGCCGCTTACACATCCCGGGAATCGTTCGTCAACGATTCCCACACCTGCCAGAGTCCCCTTTTTCTTTTCTTTTCAAAAATCATTTTGATAGAAAATTCGAGTAGTTGAAGTTCGACCTCAGTCGACCGATAATTCTTGAAAAACGTACGAGAAGCAAAACCTGACCGGGGGTTTTTGAAAATGTTTTGGGTTCGAAATAGTTCGAGTTTGAAAATGCTAAAGGTATCTTGGATTAGTTTTGTCTTTAAAATAATGAACAATAATTAATAAATGATATTTTGAGATTTAATATAAACAATTAATAAAATAATTATTTAATTAAAATAAGCTTTTAATCCAAGATAGATATTTTTGAGTATTTTTAACAACTTAAAAATAATAAATACTTAAGTATACGATACTTCCCGAATGACTCTTCGGGTTTTCGAAGTTTAATCACGATACAATAATATACCGCTCCCCGGTCAATAGTATGTTTGGACCGCTACCACCTCTATTGCTAGAGTCGTTGTCCGAAGAAAACACTTTCATTCTAAGTTCAATGGTGTACAAACACATATGCATATATCTCAAACTTCAACATAATCTCGTAAAGCATAAGCATATAATACGTTTGGAAGCTATAAACACAACAGTGAAAATCCTTATATAAGTTTCGAAAAGTAAACTTGCATAGGTAGAATCAGGAATCTAATATTTTGAAAATAAATGCTTGGAGTTGGAAAACTTGCCTTGGGAAGGTTGGGGTGGTCGAGCTCGCGACGTGGAATGAAGATCTATACATAATCAGTATTCGTACGTTAGTACCTTAACAATACCTTTTATTCACAAGCTTTTTAGTGAATACAAACTAACTTAATGACTCCGTTCTATGACTCTCTAACCCTCCTATAGGTCCATGCCCTCACTCGATTACGCTCGTCACTTATTCGACTTAATTTAGTTACCACATTCGAATCATAATCATTACCCCTAGAATTATGCTCCACTAACGACTTTTTCCCCTTGCGCAAAATTTACTCTAGCATTTTTATAAAATTCAAAGATTCATATTTTAATCAAATTCTTTTTGGGTAGCCTTCACCACTGCATTTACTAGCTTCTCTAATTTTTCCATGATCCCACATATTTTTTTTAGGGGTTTAAACAAGGTTCACAAGGGGGTCACTTAGTGCAGTCCGGAATCCAGAAACACAATTTACTTCTCTGGCCATAACTTAAAATCTATACATCAACTAGTCATGAACCTTACATTTCCAGAAACTACATTCAATTATCTTTCCAACAATATATGGTAGGACCTCAGGGGACAAGATTTGAGGGTTCAAAACCAAGTTACAAGACAGGTCAATGTTCCTGGAAAAACTCAGCAAGCATGTAGCACTTAGATCAACCAATTTTCTCAATTCCACAACACAACCAACACTTAATTCACTTAGTTCATGCTTTATATCACTCATGGAGATACATATACTATCCACAATCATAAAAATCACAATCACAACATCAAAACTCAAGATCCATGTCATCCACTACTTATACCACCAAGATTATCAATATAACACATGGATCTACTACCAAACACTATAAACACTACATGACCAAAAGGGTTTGTGATTTTTATACCTTCTTGAGCACCTAGGAGCCTTGGATGAGCCTTACAAAACTCAATAACACCTTGAATGGTCTCCTACAACCCTTACAATCCAAGATCTAAAAGAAAAACCAACCATGGTTACTATTCACAATATCTATTATAATTAATATCTTGAAATTGGATGGATGAAATGGCTTGAAACTCTTAACATACCTTGCTTAGATGATGGTGAGGGCCTAGGAATTATATCTTGGTTTATGAGTGATGGGAAATGGGGGAGGAAGAATTTTCTTCTTCTTTTTGTGTTCTTGGCCGAGAGCTCCTTGGAGGGGGGGGGAGTGTTTTTGATTTTTTTGTGTTTGTTTGTTTGGTGAATAATTGTGTTAAAAGGTGTTGGGTGATACATAATGTGTATGTATAGGAAAGGTACTAGCATAGGTATGGTCATATGTACTACTTGTCTCCTCTTTTTGAAAAGCAAGGTAACTAGTTACTATTCATGTTTGCTTTTCCTAACTACTTAGTTGCATGGGACTTGCATGCAATACCACTCCTTGTATCATTATTCTCCCATCAATGCTTGTCACTTAATCTTTAATTCGTATCGTATCTTAATTAATTTCTCGTAATAATATTTTGTCGCGTAGAGACTCCCCTTGTAATTCCTTAAGTACTTAATTGTGTAAATTCCTCGAATACCCATAACTCCTCGTCATAATTCCTAATAAATCTTTTAATACTCTAATCATTCTCAAATCCCAAGTTTTATAAATCTTACTAACAATAAGACTCTTGCCTTCAACAACCTTCTCTTTATCTTACATGGTGAATGTAACAACATAATTCCTTTGACAATCAATTCCATTAAACAACAGGGATGACTAAAAAGGTTTCAAATTGACAATGTTATATGATATTATATAAAAGAAAATATTACAAAAATTAGGATTCTTACATTTGTCCAAGAAACTGGCAGCTACCTGAGGTGCTTTTCCTATCCACTCTGCATCCAGCATAGTCAGCATCAGAATAACCAACCAGATTGAACCCTGTGTCCTTAGGATACCATAAACCCAAGTTTGGAGTGCCCTTCAGATATCTAAAGATCCTTTTTATAGCAATCAAATGTGATTCTTTTGGATTTGATTGAAACCTTGCACACAAACATGTAGCAAACATGATGTCTGGCCTACTTGCAGTGAGATAGAGTAGAGAACCAACCATGCCTCTGTAGACTGAGATATCTACTTTCTTGCCTTTAGCATCTTCATCTAATTTAGTGGCAGTGGCCATGGGTGTCTTTGCAGGTGAGCAGTCTTCTAAGTCAAACTTCTTCAATAAATCCTTGATGTACTTGGTTTGACTGATAAAGATACCATCCTTCCTTTGACTGACTTGCAACCCAAGAAAGAATGTCAACTCTCCCATCATACTCATCTCGTATCTGCTCTGCATGAGTTTAGAGAATTTCTCACACATCTTCTCATTTGTAGACCCAAATATGATATCATCCACATAGATCTGAACTAGGATAATATCATTACCATGCTTCTTGTAAAACAGTGTTTTGTCCAATGTGCCTCTAGTGAATTAATTTTCAAGAAGAAATTGTGATGGAGTATCATACCATGCCCTTGGAGCCTGCTTAAATCCATACAATGCCTTAAGCAATCTGTAGACAAATTCTGGGAAGTGTGGATCCTCAAAGCCAGGTGGTTGTTGCACATAAACTTCTTCTTCCAATTCTCCATTCAGAAATGCACTCTTGACATCCATTTGATAAACTTTAAAGTTTGAATGAGCAACAAATGTCAAGAATATTCTGATGGCTTCCAATCTAGCAACAGGGGCAAATGTCTCATCATAATCAATGTCTTCCTGTTGAGAGTATCCTTTTGCAACCAACCTTGCTTTGTTTCTTACTATTACACCATCTTCATCCATCTTATTCTTCAGAACCCATTTTGTTCCAACAATGGTTCTATTCTTTGGTGCAGGCACAAGTTCCCAGACTTTGTTTCTTTCAAATTGATTCAGCTCCTCTTGCATGGCAATAATCCAATTTGGATCCAACAGTGCATCATCAAGTTTCTTAGGCTCAACCTGAGATAGAAAACAACCATAGAGGCACTCATTCTGAGTTGCTCTCCTAGTTCTTACTCCTGCATTAGGATCTCCAATAATTTGCTCTGCAGTGTGTGATCTATCCCATTTCCTTGAATGCTCAGTCTGATTTCTCATTCTTGATGTTGCTTCATCATCCAAGTCCTGATCATTCTCATTTCCTCCCCCTATGAAGTTGCCACTATTCACAGGTGTGTCTTGGATGCTTGTTTCTCCACTGTTGATTGGCACAAATTCTTCTCTTGTATCATCATTCACTTGAGTTTGTTGAACTTGAGTTTCAACTTCAATTTCATTCTCTTCATCAGAATCATCTATATTATCAAACTTTAATGGATCTTTATCTTCATCATTGGCTTCTTCTAATCCAGGTAGTTTGTTGTCATCAAATGTCACATCTGTGCTTTCCATAATTTTCTTTTGACTGATGACATAAACTTTGTATGCAATTCTTTCCATAGAGTAGCCAAGAAAAATTCCTTCAAATGCCTTTGCATCGAATTTTCCAATATATTCTGAATTATCCTTCAATACAAAGCATTTGCTTCCAAAAGTATGAACATACTTTAGAGTAGGCTTCTTTCCAGTAATCAAATTGTAAGGTGTCTTTCCAGTGTTTTTGTTGATGAAGGTTCTGTTCTGGATATAGCATGCAGTGCTCACAGCCTCAGCCTAAAAACATGTAGGTATCTTTGCATCAAGCGACATTGTTCTAGCAGCCTCAATTAGAGTTCTATTCTTTCTCTCAACAACTCCATTTTGTTGTGGAGTCCTTGGAGCAGAGAATTGCTGAGAATTCCATTCTCTTTGCAGAATGCTTCAAGTATGGCATTTCTGAACTCTGTTCCATTATCACTTCTCAATGCAATCACGTTTGCATTGTTGGCCTTTGCTTCCTTGTCAACTTTCTTTATGTGCTCAATGATTACTTGTGGAGCCTCATCTTTTGATGCCAGAAATTCCACCCATGTATACCTTGTAAAGTCATCAACCATCACTAAGGCATACTTCTTTCTTCCTAGTGACATAATATTGATAGGCCCAAACAAGTCCATATGAATGAGTTGTAGGGGCTTGGTTATTGATGTCACTGTCTTTGACTTGTGGCTCGATCTTTTCATTTTTCCTTTTTGACAAGCCTCACACACTCCTTCTTGACAGAATTCAAGTATGGGCATGCCTCTCACTAACTCTCTTTTGACCAGAGAATTAATGGCTTTGAAGTTCAGGTGTGATAATCTCTTGTGCCACAGCCAACAATCTTCATTTGATGCTTTTGAGTAGAAGCAACAAATTTTGTCCTTGTTTGCAGAGTCCATATTGGCTACAAACAGGCTTCCTTTCCTTACTCCAGATAGAGCAAAATCACCAGTCTTCTTGTGGGTGATCAAACATTCATCTTTGTCAAAATCCACCTTGAATCCTCTATTAGTAAACTGACCAACACTTAGCAGATTATGTTTGAGTCCCTTGACTAGTGCTACATCTTCAATGATGACATTACCAACTTTCAATTTGCCATATCCCAATGTGTTACCCATGCTGTCATCTCCAAAAGCAACCATTGGGCCAGCCTTCTCCTCATACTGTGATAGCAGGGCCATATCACCAGTCGTATGATTTGAGTATCCACTGTCCAAAATCCACATGACCTTCTTTTCACTTTCTTTGCCCTGCAAACACAAAGGTATTACTTTTCCTTTGGTACCCAAACAAGTTTGGGTCCATGTGACTTAGAAAAAGTTTTATCATAAACAACATGCTTATCAACTTTCTCGGTGCTAGTCTCTTTGTCACTGTTAGAGGTCTTAGAATCAGGATTCTTAGACTTAGGTGACAGAGGTACCTTCCTAACTTTAGGAGGACTTGAAGACTTTGTCCTTGTGTGGTGTGTGTGAACATTATGACTGATGCAACCTTCCATGAATTGTCTTCTCAAGTTAAAACAGCTAGTCATCACATTCATGTTACATGGCTTAGGTACACTACCAACAGGTTTCTTGCATGCATGAGTTAAATTATTAGTACTAAAGCAGTTTTGACAAGTTTTCCTAGGGTCATTAGGCATATAAGCATAGTTGTTATCTTTATTGATCCCTAGCCTGCCATTTCTGTTCTGTTTCTTCTTAGTCACTTTCTTTTCAGATTCATGATTTCCAGCTGAAACGAATTTCACAAACTTTTCAATCTTAGGTCTATTACCTACTGGCTCCTTGGCTTTGGCTTTGACACTCTTACTCTTGGAGGATGCCTGTTGTTCACTGGACTGTGCCTCATCCTCATCATTCAACATTTGCTTGATGAGTAAGGCTTCCTCATCAATTTCAAGTGTTGGATGTTTAAAAATAGGAGTCTCAGTCTTTTTCAAGATGTGAGGGACTTCCTCTTGAACAGCAGTGTCATCTTCAATGACAGCATAGCCTTTTCTCTGGTTAAGAGTGCCATAGTCAAGTCCAATAGCAGCCTTGGGTTTTTCTTGAATTTTCTCATAGTAGGATTGCACTAGACCAGATGATTTCTTAAACGTTTTCAGTTTGAATTCATTTTCAGCTAATTCATCCCTAAGAGCCTTTTCCACTTGACTAGCACATAAAACCTTATTCTGCAGATATTCAACTTCTTTCTTAAGGTTTTCTACTTGCATAGCATTTACCTCAAGTTCCTCATTTCTTTTGATTAATATTTCATTTTTAGTAGACAATTTAGCAATTTCCTCATTAGCAGCAGTCATACTAGTATGAATATTAAACATTTCAACAGATAGTTGTTCAATCATGCACTTGTACTCAGAAACAAACATGTCTATGGTAGTGAGCGATGGTACCTGAGAGTCTGATGAAGATGTGTCATCCTTGGAATTGGCCATCAAGGCATAGTTGCAGAATCCTTGCTCTTCTTCATCACTATCAGTATCATCCCAACACTTCCCTTCAGCTATGTAGGCCTTACCTTGTGTTTGCTTTTTCAGAAGGGCCTCATACTTAGCTTCAAGCTCTAGAAACTCTTTATCCTTCTTTTTAGGCTTTTTGCATTCACTGGCAAAATGCCCTAGGTCATTGCATCTATAACACCTTACAGATGACCAATCCACATAGCTGGTTTTAAATTTGTTCTTGTTTGCTTTCATAGGTGCCTTGCACTTGTTGAATGAATGGCTTTGGGTTTTAGGTTTGAAGGGTTGGTTCCTCTTAAATCCGATGTTGGGAAATTTTCTAGCCATGAAAGCATATGAAGTATTTTCCATTCCATCTAGTTCTTCAAGAGTATAGAACTCTTCTTCCTCCTTCTCCTCAACAGATTCACTTACCTCAGCTTCAGTTTCATCATCATCTACTATCTCCTCTATCCTTAGCTGGCTTGTAGATGCTTCTAGGTCTTGAATAGATTTGTTAACAATCAAGGCATATGATGTGTTTATCATCCTGCCTTGGTCGGCTTGGATAGCCCTTTTCTGAAGCAACTCAAGCTCATGAGTTTTTAAAACCCCATAGAGCACATCATATGTAACTTTGTTCAAATCTCTTTTCCTTAGAGAGATGACCCTTTGCTCTAGATGATTTGGTGAAGATAGCAAAAATTTCATGTTCAACTCTTTGGTGCTGTAAATCTTGCCATTCATTAGCAACTCAGTAACTAGCTTGTGAAATCTCTCAAACATCTTAGTGATGCTTTCCTTGGGCTGTGCCATGAAAGCTTCATACTGTGTGACCAGTATCTGTTTCTTGTTTTCCCTGACCTCATCAGTTCCTTCACATAACACCTCAATGTGATCCCACATTTCTTTGGCAGATGTGCATGATGCAATGTTTGCAAACATTGACATGTCCATGGAATCTATAATCAGCAACATGAGATGACTGTCAAGGGCAACCTTCTCTTTTTCTGATTCTTTCCATTTGAATGGTTCCTTGGCCACATAAGATCTTGGAATAGTTGTGGTTCCAACAGTCTTTTCAGGAATCTCCTGTTGGGGAACAAAGGGACCATTCTTGAGAATCTCAGGATACAGATGATGAGAGACTTTGATGAACAACTGCATCTTGATCTTCCAGGGGTTGTAGTTCTCTTTGTCAAACTTAGGGACCTTCACCGTTCCTGTAGTCTTTGGTGTATTTGAACTCATGATCATTTCCTGTTTAGATTTAAACAGCCCTATTTGATACCACTTGTTGAGTACTGAATACAGAAAAAGAATACAGATGGGGGGTGAATGGATTCTTGAACTTTTTTGGTTCTTGAGTCTGTGTAGCAGATAAGTATCTGTGTGTGCAAATATGAAGGTGCGGATAAGAAATGACACAAGACACAATATCACTTTAATCTAATATATTATTAGATAAAGGTTGCTACAATCTGTGAATACAAATGATAGTATTCCCAGCTTCATTTTTCTCAGAGAGATATGACTTACAATGTATCAAAAACTTGACTCCTCAAAAAGTTAACAACTAAGGAAGTGAGGCTGTATCCTTATAGAACATGGATATGACCTACTTAATGCAAATAAGGTAGCTGAACAAATTACTTTCTAGTCTGTCTATCCTTTTTGAGGAAGTGTCCAAACGGTTACAGATTTGACTTTGCAAAGCCTGTTCAGATCCACTTCTTTAGCCCTTTGTCTCTTCTATATCTCTCCAAGCTTCCTTGTAGGCTTTCCAGAGCACATTACAGGTTGTAGTCCATAAAGTGCATTGGCTTGTTGCAGGTTTCAGACTTGTACAATTTCTTCAGTATTTTGTCTCCAAGAATGTATTCGAGAAGTGACTAAGTAAGTGGTTCGAGAACTAGGATTGACTTGATCGATAACTCTGAGTTCTCGAATACTGTTATATGACATATCGAATCACTTCTCGAATAGCCCTTTTCTCTGGGAATCCTTGAGTTGTCGAATAGAGCATTTTGACATGTCGAATCCCTGAGATAACGAATAGCTTTCTTAGTCCTTGAGATATCGAATGGAACTTTGACTTGTTGACTCTTTGAGAACTCGAATACCACTTTGACTTGTTGACTTCTTGAGTTCTCGAATAGAGGAGTAGACATATCGAATCTCTGAGATATCGAATGAGATATCGAACAGTGTATTCAAAGATATCGAATAGTGTCTTGAGATATCGAATCCCTGACTTCTTGAATGCTGGACTTCTCGAATAGACAAAACTACTTCTCGAATTGGTACTTAGGCAAATTCTTCATTTCTCAAAATCCCAACTGTGATTATTTGACAGTCTTTATCTCTTTGCTTGAGGCATGAACCTTGGAACTTCTTTCAAGCATTATTCTTGACTCAATAAGTACAGTTACACAGCTAGAATTTGATGCCTATTACAAGTACAAAGCAAGTAGAAACTCTACAACTAGAGGTTCCCTCAGTTAAGAGGTCATGTCAGTAATGCAAAGCATTACAAACAATTAGGTTTGTTATTAGAGTTAAACAGGCATGTCTCTGTGACTAACAGATAGGATTGCAAGTCATAAGCCAAGGTAGCCAGTGGGCTGGGTAGCAGGTTTGCTAGGTGACAGTTGTGTCAAGGGAAGGGTTCTTCCAAGAGGCTTTAAACTTGTAATCGGGAAAGACTGTAAGCTTTATATTATTGTTATAATAATATAATCTCTGTGCTAGTTGGCATAGGGACTTGGATGTAGGCCATAGATTGGGTAGGGGCCGAACCAAGTGAAAATTCCTGGTGTTCTTGCTTTATTTTCTGTCATTTACTTACTGCTGTTTATTTACTCTGTTAGTTAATTGGGACACTCTCACGCACAAAAGAGACAGTCTCATTGTCATTTGAGACAGTCTCATTTACTTGGCAGTTAAATATATTGTGCTACTTGATTTACATTTGGTATCAGAGTGGGTGCATTTAACCCTTGTTTAAGTGTTTATTTTGTTAGATCCATGGCACAATCAGGTTGGCAAGAACATCGCTCAATCAATATTCCACCACTCTTGCTTGGAACGGAAAATTATCATGATTGGAAGTTTCTAATGAAAATATTTCTCCAGAAGGATACATACGAATGGGATGCTATTGAAAATGGTATCACTATTCCCATGAAGGATGGCAAACCCAAACCAGTAAAAGATCTCACTGTTGATGAAGTCAATTCTCTGAATTATAATGCTCCAGCTATGAATTCTTTACTCAATGGATTATGTGCTACTGAACAGCGAAAAGTGTCAGCATGCACCTCTGCTAAACAAGTTTAGGATACTATTGTGGTGAGTCATGAAGGCACCTCAAAGGTTCGTGAGGTTAAACTTGATCTTCTTCTAAGTGACTATGAAAGCTTCAGATTGGAAAAGGATGAAAGCATAAAAGAAGCTCAGGGATGATTTCTTACATTGATGAATTCTATCGCTCTCCTGGAAAGGCACATTCCTCAGGCAGAAATTAACAGAAAAATCCTTCGATCACTGCCCCAAAAAGTTTGCTCCTAAAGTGACCACTCTGCAGGATTCTTCCTTGATCTCAAAAATGGATACAATCACTCTTTTCAGTGAATTAGAAGAGTTTGAGAACCAGTTGAGAAGATATGATGAGGAAGAAGAAGTACCAAGGAAAAAGACACTAGCTCTTAAAACTATTGCAGACACTAGTGATGATTCAGATGAGGAAATTGCTCTTTTAACAAAGAAGTTTCAAAAGTTTTTATCCAAGAAGAAGGCAGCTAGTCGACCTATTCAAAAATCTTATGGAGTCAGAAAGGAATTCAGAAATAGCATTAATGATGAAGTATGTTTTGAATGTGGCAGGAAAGGTCATATCAAAAAGAATTGTTTTCAGCTAAAAGCAAAATTAAAAGCTTCTAGATCAAAGGATCAAGACAATGAGATGAAAAAGAGTAAAGCATTTCTCACATGGAGCGATGACGAATCTGATATAGAAATTGATTCTGATGATGAAGTTGCTCAAATGTGTTTTGCTGGATTTGATGAAAACTTCAGTGAAAATGAAGAGGTATTTTCTACTCCTCCAAACTCATTTGTTTCTGAAAATTTACTAACTTTGCAGGCACAAAATAAAAAGTAGTGTAGTAAAAATGCATACTTAAAGCAAGCATTAAGTGAAGTGCTAAGTGAAATGGATGATTCTATGAAAGAGGAATCATTTGTTAAAGAGAACAAATTGCTTCATGAAAGGATGAACAAGCTTGCTGAAGACAATACACATTTAAAAAGCGAGATTGAAAGAAAGGACGCATGTTTGGCCACACTAAGGCAGAAAATAGTATCTTCCAAAGAAACAGAATGCAAAAAGGCAGAAACAGAACAAAAGTTCACTGAATTACAGGAAAAGATTGATCGTCTAAAGAAAGATCTGGATAAATTCGTGCACGGTGAAGGCACATTAGATGTAATGCTGGCAGTCCAAAAATCCTCTTTGGGAAAAGAAGGACTAGGTTTCAACACAGGCAAAAAGAGTGTATTTCAAAAGACCAACAAGAGAACTACTATGAAGTACAATATGCCGTATGAGAAATGCAAGGACTGCGGAAAAAGGGGACATATCTCAGCAGAATCCAAATTCTGTAATGTCAAGGGCCAAACTGCTAAACCATATCATTCATATATGCATGATTCTTCTAATACTTCTCAAATTTGGATTAAGAAATCAGAAAGACATTTATATAACATTATAGATACTAACAATGCAGGACCCAAATCAAGGTGGGTACCTAAGACATGAATATATATATGCTTTGCAGGTATGCTTAAAGGTTCATGTTCCAAAGAATAAGTGGATCATAGACAGTGGTTGTTCTCGTCATATGACTGGAGACAAGTCAAAATTTCTATCTTTAATTGCATCAGATGGAGGGTTAGTTACCTTGGGTGATTCCAATACGGTAAGGATTATTGGAAAAGGCACTATAGGTAATGAAAAATTCTCTATTAATGATGTAAGATTGGTTGATGGTCTTAAATACAATCTAATCAGTGTGAGTCAACTCACAGATTCTAGTCATAGTGTTAATTTTGATAAAAATGTGTGTTTTATTGGTACTAACTCTAATGAGACTCCTTTAGTAGCCAAAAGGAAAGGAAATATCTTTGTGTTAGATTTTGACGAACAACAGGAAGAAATTTGTCTTGCTTCCATTCAAGAACAGCAGCATCTATGGCACAGAAGACTTGGTCATGTTCATATGGATCTCTTAAAGAAAATTTCATCTCGTGGTCTAGTCAAAGGTCTGCCTAAGCTCAAATATAAAAAGACAGAGCCTTGTTCTGCTTGTCAATTGGGAAAACAAGTCAAGACATCGTTCAAAGCCAAAAATCAGGTTTCTACAACTGATTCATTGTAGTTGTTGCATCTCAACCTATTTGGGCCTGAAAGGTATGTAAGTCTTGGAGGTAAGAAATATGCTTTTATTATAGTTGATGATTTTTCTCGATTCACTTGGGTACTGTTTCTTCGTACTAAAGATGAAGCTTTTAGTGAATTTCAAGATTTAATTGTTAACCTTGAAACTAAGTATTCCAAGAAGCTTAGAACTATCAGGAGTGATCATGGTGGAGAATTCGAGAAAGACTTTGTTACTTATTGCAAGGCCAGAGGCATATCACATGAATTCTCTACTCCACGTACTCCTCAACAGAACGGAGTAGTTGAACGCAAGAATAGAACTCTACAAGAAACTGCTAGGACTTTGCTTCATGAGAGTACGTTGCCTCGAAAATTCTGGGTAGAAGCGGTAAATACTTCTTGTTATGTACTTAATAGAGTGCTAATTCGTCCTATCTTGTTGAAAACTCCGTATGAATTGCTTAAAGATAAAACTCCTAACATTAGCTATTTTCGAGTTTTTGGATCTAAATGCTTTATTCTAGATACTCAGCCAAATCGTGGGAAGTTTGATCCCCGTGCCACTGAAGGTATATTATTGGGTTACTCCACTTCGAGTAAGGCATATCGTGTTTATAACCCTGATAAGAATAAAGTAGAAGAATCTATTAATATTACTTTCAATGAGTCTAATCTTGATCTAGCCAAAGGTTGGGAAGTTCTTGCATATGATGATTCTCATGTTCAAAAGGATCAGTCTCAATCTGGAAAGAGATAGTCTGAATCTGAAAAGAGATAGTCTCTCACTGAAAAGGAACTGCCTCATTCTTCATCAGAACAGGAGACACCTCAAAGGAATTCCACATTTTCTCATTCATCTCCTGAGTTTTCTAAAGCATCTGATAACCCATCTTCTGGAACTGGAAGAAACTCTTCAGAAATTCCTTATCAATCAGAAAATTCAAATGAAGAAGAAATAAGTCGAATGAATCTTCCTAAATCATCCAGAGTTGTGAAGAATCATCCTCCAGACAATCTTCTTTCAGATTTAAATCAAGGAATCACTACTCGAAGCAGGGTTAGAAACTTCTGTGCATTCTATGCGTTTGTAGCTGAATTCGAGCCCAAAAATGCTCAAGAGGCTGTAAGAAACGAACAATGGTCAATAACAATGCAAGAGGAACTTAACCAATTTGAACGATGTGATGTGTGGGAACTTGTACCACCTCCAAAAGATGTCACAGTCATCGGTACTCGCTGGATTTTCAAGAATAAAAAGGATGAAGACGGAAACATTATCAGAAATAAAGCTCATCTCGTGGCTCAAGGTTATAATCAACAGGAGGGTATCGACTATGACGAGACCTATGCTCTGCGTTTGCAGCATACAAGAACTTTAAGCTTTATCAGATGGATGTCAAAAGCGCATTCTTAAATGGATATCTGCAAGAAGAAGTCTATGTAAAGCAACCTCCAGGTTTCATTCATAAGAAGTATCCACACTAAATATACAAACTCAAGAAATCTGTCTATGGTCTTAGACAGTCCCCCAGGTGTTGGTATGATCGACTCAGTACATTCCTTGTTGACTCAGGTTTTACTCGTGGTACACTTGATCCTACTCTCTTTATATTTCATAAGAAAAATAATTTTTTATTGGTTCAAGTATACGTTGATGATATTGTGTTCGGAGCTTCAGATGAGACCTTATGCAAATGGTTTTTAGACTGTATGCATAAGGAGTTCGACATGAGTCTTATGGGAGAATTACAATTCTTTCTTGGACTGCAAATTAACCAAACTAATGCAGGTATCTTTATCCATCAGAGTAAGTATATTAAGGATTTACTCAAAAGGTTTGATTTTGAGCATGTCACTCCTAAATCAACTCCAATGAGTGTCACCACCAAACTCACTAAGGATGAAAATGGTAAGTCTGTTGATATTACCAAATATAGAGGTATGATTGGTTCTTTGTTATATCTTACTGCTTCTCGTCCATATATCATGTTTAGTGTTTGCTTATGTGCTCGCTTTCAAGCAGCGCCTAAGGAATCCCATCTTAATGCTGTAAAGCGAATATTTAAATATTTAAAGGGAACTGACGACTTGAGACTATTCTATCCCAGTTCCCCGTCTTTTGATTTAATTGGTTTTTCAGATGCTGATTACGCAGGATCTCAAGTTGATCGTAAAAGCACTAGTGGAGCATGTGAATTTTTAGGTGATTGTCTAGTAGCTTGGCACAGTAAGAAACAAACTTCGGTTGAAATGTCAACTGCAGAAGGAGAATATATTGTTGCAGGTAGCTACTGTGCACAAATCCTTTGGATGCAGTAGACTTTGAAAGATTTTGGTATAAAATTTTCAATTATTCCAATTTATTGTGATAATACTTCTGCTATTAATATTTCCAAAAATCCTGTCATGCATTCTCGTACCAAACATATTGATGTTCGTCATCATTTTATTCGAGATCATGTTGCAAAAGGTAATATTGAGCTTATATTTATTCGTACTGAAAATCAAAAAGCTGATATTTTTACAAAGCCTTTATCTGAAGACAGGTTCTGCATGCTTCGAAGGGAACTTGGTATGTGCACCATTTAATTGATTGATTGGTAAATATTATTTATGTGGTTTGATTTAATTTGTGCTTATATGAATATGTGAATTTGTTTAAGTGATTTAAATTGATTTAATTGTGAATATGTGGTAGTTTTATTTGTTAGTAATGGGCATCAGTTTATGCTACTTTCGTGCATGGTTAACACCTGTATGCCTTAATTGCTTCTTTCTCGGGCACGTATCCCTATAATTGTCTATACAACTTTCTCTTCTCTTACTCTGTGTCTATTATCTCTCCTCTTTTCTCTCTGTTTTTTCCCCCTTTCTCTTCTAAATGGCGAAACGAAAATCTCGATCGATTGCTACTCGTTCCGGCAAGCTTCCTACTAAGTCAGAGTCTTCTAAAAGACTAAAGGCAGGGATTTCTGAAGATCATTCTAACTCTGAATCTTCCATTCCGGAGCCGAGTCTGAAAGCCGAGTTCTTGACTACTGAGGGATCTTCTAAAAACAAGGCAAAACCGATTCTTAAAGAAAGGATGGCCGATAATGACCTACTTCAGCGTATTGGTGTAGTGCAGATTTTTGAGACTCTCAAGTGTGCATCTCTCTTATCGCCTTCGACGAAGTTTTATCCCTCTCTGGTTCGTGATTTTTACTCTAATTTGACAAAAGGGCATAACGAAATGGTGTATTCAAATGTCAAGGGTGTTCCCATTGTTCTCACTGCTGACTGGATTGGATCCATTCTTGGAGTTGCTGCTAGTGGACCTTGTCCCTTCACCTCTCATCAACCATTCTCGGAGATTGAAGACCTTCCATATGAAGAGCAGCTTCGAACCATTCTTGGTGATTCTTCGATCTCGGCTGACTCCAAACCCTTGGTATCATCTCTCACTCCTATTTATCTTTTGCTATTCAAGTTCTTTCATACAAATCTTTTACCGCGCAAAAGTGGTCGGGATAGGGTCACCTATAAAGATTCAATTTTGCTATCTTTGTTTGTCAAGCAAATTCCTTTTAATGTTGCATCTTTCTTAATTCGTAACATGATTCATTGTGCTTCTCATGATTCCATGCATTTGCCAAACCCCTGTCTTTTGACCAAAGTTTTTGAATATTTCAAAGTAATTGATGCCACTGATGAAGTGGATAATTTGTCTGAAACTTTTGATACAAATACCCTTACTCGTAACCATCTTTCGGTTAATGAGTCAAATCAGCTTGTTTTTGAGAATGATGACTCTAGGTCAGACACTTCCTTGCCTCACTCTCCCATTGTTCCATCCTCTTTTTGCAATGCTCAGTTGAATGCATTTCTTGATGGTCTCTCTGCTCAAGTTGGAGCCAACTCTAAAGCCATCGAGTCCTTTCAAACCAAATTGATTTCTGTTGAATCTTCTCTTGCATCGATGTCCAAGTCTATGGAGTTACTGCATTATAAATTGGATGTATTAAAAGCCAATGATCGAAGCATCTCTAGAAAAATGGATTTCCAATTTGGATCGCTTCAAGAAGGAATGACTCATACTTCCAAAGCTTGGGAAAAAGAATTTGTTAAGCTCTTCTTTAAGTTGGGTTCTGAGACACAGTTCCTGTCCAAGCAGCTCACTTTTCTTCATGGTAAGCATATCACTCCGTGGCATAAAAAGACAGATTGGATTGGAGATTGCTCTCTTGAAGAAATCACTGCACCTCTTCCTCTCCCAGCAATTCCACCTCCTGCTGCATTTGGACTTACAAAGGATGAATATATGGAGAAGCTCTTTCAATGGATGGATGCTCGTGATGGCAAAGCCCCTTCTACAGATTTCTTTGCACAGAATTTTTCTACCTATGGGGATTCTCCTAAGTACAAGCAAAAGGGCAAAGGCAAAGATCCAGTTGATATTCCTGACGATGATTGAGTCCGTTTTTATATTGATGAAAGGGGGAGAACTTAGTTGTTTTGAATGTTTTGAATTTTAAGTTGTTTTATGTTGGATGCTCTGAATATTCTGTGTGTGACTATGTGGCATATTTGGCATATTTGAATATTTGGCATATTTGTGGTTTTCATAATAGTTGTCTGATATCTACTTGTTCTTAACTGCCTTGATTTATTCTCAGACTTCTGGACTATATTGTTTGCATTGTCTCTATGAGTGTTTTTGACAGGGGGAGACATCAATAGCTTGATCGACATTCAAAAATGTTCATCATCATAAAAAAGGGGGAGATTGTTAATCCCATGTTTTTAGGATGATATTTTTGAATAGCCTTCGAATTAAATCATGGAGATTTGATTCTAAATTTCCATATATGATTGCCATATCTATTGTAGGACATATATTGTATTTATTGCAGGTCATATATTTTTGGATATCTCTCAAAGATATCATGCGATTTGATTGAATTTCAAATCCTTAAAGAGCCGTTGCTAATGATCACTGATTGATTGACTATCTAATCATTATATTGTACTTGATTGATTCTTATTCCAACAGCTATAATCTCAAGGATTCATCTCTAACGGCTACATATTCTTGTGCTATATAAAGACGATCTTTTGGCAAGAAGAACAACTCTCAACACATCTGCAATACAACTTCTTACGAAGACTATCAAGTTTATATACTGCGTACAGAAGTTACTGTTCATCGAGTTGTAATCTTATATTCATTTTATTCATACGTGTGCTGGGTTGTGGCATTTAGATAGGATTGCAAGTCATAAGCCAAGGTAGCCAGTGGGCTAGGTAGCAGGTTTGTTAGGTGATAGTTTTGTCAAGGGAAGGGTTCTTCCAAGAGGCTTTAAACTTGTAATCGGGAAAGACTATAAGCTTTATATTATTGTTATAATAATATAATCTCTGTGCTAGTTGGCATAGGGACTTGGATGTAGGCCATAGATTGGGTAGGGGCCGAACCAAGTGAAAATTCCTGGTGTTCTTGCTTTATTTTTTAGTCATTTACTTACTGCTGTTTATTTACTCTGTTAGTTAATTGGGACACTCTCACGCACAAAAGAGATAGTCTCATTGTCATTTGAGACAGTCTCATTTATTTGGCAGTTAAATATATTGTGCTACTTGATTTACATTTGGTATCAGAGCGGGCGCATTTAACCCTTGTTTAAGTGTTTATTTTGTTAGATCCATGGCACAATCAGGTTGGCAAGAACGTCGCTCAATCAATGTTCCACCACTCTTGCTTGGAACGGAAAATTTTCATGACTGGAAGTTTCTAATGAAAATATTTCTCCAGAAGGATACATACGAATGGGATGTTGTTGAAAATGGTATCACTATTCCCATGAAGGATGGCAAATCCAAACCAGTAAAAGATCTCACTGTTGATGAAGTCAATTCTCTGAATTATATTGCTCGAGCTATGAATTCTTTACTCAATGGATTATGTGCTACTGAACTTCGAGAAGTGTCAGCATGCACCTTTGCTAAACAAGTTTGGGATACTATTGTGGTGAGTCATGAAGGCACCTCAAAGGTTCGTGAGGTTAAACTTGATCTTCTTCTAAGTGACTATGAAAGCTTCAGATTGGAAAAGGATGAAAGCATAAAAGCAGCTCAGGGATGATTTCTTACATTGATGAATTCTATCGCTCTCCTGGAAAGGCACATTCCTCAGGCAGAAATTAACAGAAAAATCCTTCGATCACTGCCCAAAAAGTTTGCTCCTAAAGTGATCACTCTGCAGGATTCTTCCTTGATCTCAAAAATGGATACACTCACTCTTTTCATAGAATTAGAAAAGTTTGAGAACCAGTTGAGAAGATATGATGAGGAAGAAGAAGTACCAAGGAAAAAGACACTAGCTCTTAAAACTATTGCAGACTCTAGTGCTGATTCGGATGAGGAGATTGCTCTTTTAACAAAAAAGTTTCAAAAGTTTTTATCCAAGAAGAAGGCAGCTAGTCGACCTATTCAAAAATCTTATTTCTAGGTTGTAATTGCATATGCATTCATATTTGCATTATTGCATATATGATTTCTAGGTTCATCCTAATGATTCTCAAATTTGTTTTCAAATGTCAAGTATCATATTTTAATTTGTAAAAATATGTGGAGGATTTTTTTTATTTCGAAGATTCACATCATCTAAGCAAATATTGCCAACTAAATATTTAGACATCATTTCAAAAATATTTTTATGAATTCTTACATTTCTCCTTTAGATAACGCGACATGTTGAAAATATTAAGAGTCTGTGTTCATTTGGCCAAAGAACATGGACTTGTATTTTGTATCATTAAGATGACAATTTAAGGTTGTAGAAGATATGTTGATCATATTATCCGACTACTTCGTGTTTGGAAATGTCTAACATGGAGCATTCCTACCCTCAATATTTCGAAAAATATATGGAGACACTAAACCTCAGAAATGGACTTGGGAACTGTAATTTTGTAATCAAACCAGAAATATGGTTTCTTTATATGTGTGTATAATATATATATATATACAAGCCTCGAGGAAGAGGCAGTTTAACATGAAGAAAACAAGGCCTAGATCTAGTACTCTTCTGTGTATACACACACAGAGATGCATATTATAGTCCAAACAAGAAGAATGAATATAGATTTAGAACAATAATTTTCTTGAAATGGGAGGGGTGATCATGATCACAAGGCCAGGATAAACATCAGAATCTTGAACAATCTGAGGATTATGTTCAACAATAAAAGGATCTTGGCACTTGTCACTTATGCTATGCAGAGTTTCTCCTTCTCCCACAACATAAATCTCCTCACATCTTCCGCTTAGCTGATTTGAACTTCCCAACTGCACCATCAGCATCATCACCACCAGCACAATAATAAACCATGATGCACCACCTTTCGAAGCCATGACGTAAAAACAAAAAACCAGAATTCCGAAACAGTCGGGACTAGTCGAAATTAAGAACTTGTGTGAAGATGAAATGATATATGTTGTTTTGAAGGAAATATAGATGAGAAACAGAGAGAGGCAGGGGGGGTGGAATATATAGGAGGGAGGTGACGTGGTTTGGTTGAGGGGATGTTTTTATGTTTTTAATGGGCCACGATATTTTAACGTGACAAACCTTCTTTTTGGGTAAGACTAAGACCAGAACTCTCAACTGCCAAATAAGACTTTACTAGTAGTTTCATCAGTTTTTGAATGTTTCTTGTTTAGAGTACTTTTGACTCAGATTTTTCCATGTTTTCATGGCCCAAGGGGAAAGGGGTTAAACAAAAGTACTTTGATTGTTTCTTTGGAAATTTCGGCTCACCCACCTTGGAGCTTAAGGAAACGTTGGGGAGACTTTTTTGTATTAAAATAATAAATATTAGTATCATGGCACATTTTACATTAATTGATTATTTTAGATTAATATTTTGCCATATGTTAGGAAAGTGTAAAGAAATGAGAGTGAAGAGGGAGTATATATATCTAATAATATAATTTATTTACCATTTATTGTAATAATTTAATATTTTACTAAATTATAATAATTCTTTTACCTGTAATATATATTTATCAGTTATATTATGATTTTATATAGTGCATAATTTTGACAAATAATTAGCTATTGGTAATTATATATTTGGTTTAAGGAGCAAAATCATCCCTTTAACTTAAGGGTAGGAGCAAATAAGCTTTTGTAATTTGAAAAGTCTTAAATAAATCTTTCCTTTTTAAGATTTTTAATTAGATTTGGTTAACCATGATTAATAAAAATAAAAAATTATAAAATTTGACATTTATATTAAATAATCAATTACAAATATTACTAAAATATGTAACAAGATTTTAAAATATTAAATTTTAAAACTAAAAACTTATTAAATTTTGTGTATACATTAAACTTAGTTATATAGTTCTATAATATATATTATAGATAAATGATAATAAATATGATGATAAATAATAAATTTATAAATTTATGTATAATTAAATTTTGATTTTTTGTGAAAAACAATATTTAATATTTTCACGTAAATATTTAAGATCTTTTATACCGATTGACAAGACTAAATTTATAATAACTAAAATACAAAATAATGCATGTAGATATTTTTTTTAATTAATTTGAAAATATAATACAAAATTTCATATAATTATGACATATATTCAAACGTTGATGTGTAAATTAGTTATTTATTTATTACTTTTACAAAATTATTTTATAAATAAGAATTTTATTATATAAAAATGTTAGTTTCCAAATTATAAATTATCGAAATATAGTCTCTTTGATTCATTGTAGGGGTGAGCAGAAAACTGAATTAAAATTGAAACCGCACCGAAACCGATCAAAACTAAATCGAAAAAACTGAAATCGAAACTGAACTGGCGGTTGCGATTTTTAATTTTTTAAAACTGAGACTTTCGATTCCGGTTTAGGTTATAGGTTAAAATCGAACCGACTAAAACCAAACCAAACCGAACCGATTATTAAATCAAATAAATATGTAATTTATATAATTTATATGTATTCTTAAAATTAATAAATATATTATATCTTGAATTATAATTAAGCTTCAAAAAGATGTCAGATGAGGAAAGGGAAGATGTCGGAGCTAGATATATGTAATAAAATTCTTTATCTTAAATTTTTAATTATGTATTGAAATACAGATAGTTCAAAGCGGTAGAGGTTGAGTGTCCGAGTTTTAGCAACCTAGACATCAATTTTTTTTTCGAGAAAAAAATAGCAACAGAAGAACTTCATAAAAGCGTAAATACAATAAAAGTTTTTAGCTCACATTAAATAAATATCTAAATATCCGAGATCGAGCTGTTCGCGAATAAACTCGGCTCGTTAAGAGATCGAATCGGCTCGACTCGTTAAGAGCTCGAGTCGAGCTTGAACAAGATTTTTGTTCGTTAAGCTTAACGTGCTCGAGCCGAGCTTTAGGGTGTCCGGATCGAGCTCGGCTCGAGCTTGACTCGTTAAAACTCGAAAAAAAAATCAAAATTTTTACTTTTTACAAATGTATAAGATTTTAGTAGCACCCAAAATTATTGATTTCATCATAAAAAAAATAGAGATTATAAACTTCTCATTTGCTTCGAAAACAAGAAATAACATTAATAATGTGTGATTTTAAGAAAATATAGTAGATTTGCTATGCAATTTTCTCAAATCTTGAATAACGTTCACAAAAGCTGTCTATCTTATATACCCCTACAAGAAAATTTAGATAATTGTCTCTTCGATTCATCGATGCGCCAATTACGTATAAAAAATTACTATGTATAACATAATAGTATATGTAAATAGAGTAGCACTTCAGAAAAAATCATCTTATATAGAAAACCGTGGAGAACCATCTAATTTTTTCTGATTCTATAGTAGAACCAAAGATTTTTCAAAAAAAGAAAAATGACATTGACACGTCACCACTGTCATGTCATCACTGATGACATGGCTTTGCCACGTCATCACTGGTGACGTGGCACAATCATGTCAGGAGTGACGGCGTGTTAGTGTCACGTAACACTGACACATCATCTGCCATATCATCACTGCTGACGTGTCAGTACTACGTGGCAATACCATGTCATCAATGATCACGGCACTGCCACGTCGATGACATGGCAGTGCCATCATCAATGATACGTCAACAACGATGCCACATCAACATTTGGTTCTACTACCGAATCAGAAAATTGATCTTTTTTTATAGAACAAAAAAAATTTGATCTTTTTTTTATATAACCAAAAAATTAGAACTTTGATTCTACTATAGAATCAAAAATGATTCTTTACGGTTTTCCATAAAAGATGGGTTCTCTATAGAAAAATTTCCTATATGAATATATCAATATTTTTATCAATTTTAATAGAATTCATATAGTAACTAAATATTTTACATAAAATGAGTTTATCAAATGATCTTAGGGGCTTATTTGAATTAATATTTTAAAAAGAAGGGTTTTTTTTGAAACTTTTTAAACTATAGGGATTTATTTGCTCCTATCCCTAAAATGCAGGTTTTTTTTCCCTCTTAACCCTATATATTTTAATATAAATAATTTCTTTTTTTTTAAGAATATTCACTCGGACAAAGCAGGGATGGTGGACATGTTGTAGCACAAATGAGAAGATTTATAAATGTTTTGTAATCAAATTTTCTAGGGAAATTTTCATTGGTACCCTTTTGGAATTGGCTTTTCCAGATGGTGTTATTTCGTATTTTGGACTTACGACTGGTACCCCTAAAGTAACTGATTACCCTAATTATGTCATTCTGTTAATCAAAACTTTAAGAAACGTTAAAAAAACTATAAAAATAAATGATGATCTATAAGTTTTTAATGTATTACTAGTTAAAAAAATTAAATACTAATTTATAATTATTAATATACCAAAAATTGAAAAATATTAAACATTAATCTGTAATAAGTTAACATACCGTTAATCTAAAATATGTGTTCTGTCATTTTCTAACCATAAAATAACATAATTCCACATTTAACTTTTTTTAATTTGTGATTTATATGACATAAAATTTTATTATGGAATAAAAGTTGAAATTTGTTAACGTTTCTTAACGTTTTGATTAACAGAAGGGCATAATTAGGTTAATCAGTTACTTTAAGGGTACCAATCGTAAGTCCAAAACACGAAATGGCACCATCTGGAAAAGCCAATTCCAGAAGGGCACCAACGAGAATTTCCCTATTTTCTATACAACTTCTACCGATTGTGCATTCCTGTTTTTGACAAATTCTTTCAATAACTATTAATAGTGTTTAAAGGATTGTGAATCTGTAGTGACAACTTTCACCTGCAACTCATATTCAGTTACTTAGAAATGGGCAATAGTACATTTGATTCGTTTGTTTAATTAAAAGAGCCTAATCAAGTAATCAAGATTTATCTGGTGGAATAAAAGGGATCAAACGAAAATAAAGTGGAAATAAAATTTAAACAGAAGTAAAACGATAACTAAACTCCTTTCCCCGACAAGTCCTCCAAGTGTTAAAATCTGATTTCTTGAATGGACAGCAGAGCATTTTACTATTCAAGTGCCGCAGCACTACAGATAATAGTTTTAACACCACCAATGATCAACAGTCAAATAGTTTAGAGCACAACTTGTCCAGAACCAATCAAAACAAGCACTACTTTCTAAATATCTATTTTGCTCAAAAGTTATGGAGTTTCTTCGACTGCTTTGAGTAGAACTCATTCTTGATAAGATTTGCTCTCAGTAGCATGGCCTTGACATCACGATCAAATTCATTACCAGTCTGCAGCACACGCTGGAATGTGGCATTCCTTTGATCAGCATGTCGGGCATACAAGATTTTGTTGTGCGAATCTATACGAGCCTGCAAGAGTGATTGGTGGAAGCATATAAAAGCAATTAATAACAGCAGTTTATAATGTTTAACATTCAACAGAACAGACCACCACCTAATATGAATGAGATTAAGTAAACTGCATAAAAACCGATCGTTTTAAAGCTACCAAGATTTGTCAGTGCAATCACATATTCTTCATTTGATCGACATAATCTTTTACCAAGCTAACTGCAAGTTACACAAACCAAAAACGAAAAGGAAATATGTGGGGTATACTGTCCAAACAAACCTGTATTTGGTTTTCTGTTATCAGGGATTCAAGTTCTTTCTCTAGCCCCGTCACACTGGTTTTGAAAGCATCAGCCATCATACGCATATCAACAGACACAAATGGATGAGTATACTGTATCAGAGCTTTGCTACGAATTTGGTCATACAGTGTATCGACATGATCATGCAGGTGTATGTCGAGCAACAGATTTGCTTTCAAGCTCCCAAGGTAGTCCAAGCATGATGCATAATGACTGAAACCAGGTAAATAGTTTTCAGGTTAGACGACACCTAAATTCTGTATGGAAAGTGGTGATAAATACTGAACAAGTTTAACCTAAAATAGAGCTCGGCTACATAAATTTGTTTTAAAACAAACATAACACTAGTTCGAAATCTATTACATTTGAGCAAATCAAGGAATTGAAACAGGCCTGCCACGGCAGGCAAGTTTAAATGTGAACAGATACCTTGAATAAAAATCATGAATAAGTTCCCTAACTTCAGGTACCAACTCTAGAAAGTTCCGAAAATTAATGTTGTCGATGACCTTGGCCTGCAAAAAGGAACACCCAATTATAATTTAATGACTTTCAAACACTACTAAATCTACTTATATGGTAAACATATTATAATTGCCTTCAGCTCGGCTCTGTCAAAACTTGCAAGCGCACAAAGACCACCATATGTTGCAACATCTTGAGCAGCTATGACTTCAGAATAATTATTTCCCAACTCAGGATGTGTTTCCAAGAACTGTAATTACAGAAGGCAAGTATCATAAGACATTCAACAATAAAAAATAAATAGAATATTCTTATTTCATTGTACTGATCACCACTAAAGCCGAAAAACGGTTTATATTGAGAATACAGCATAAGCATGTGCAAAGAGTGGCGGACCCAGATCGAGAAAGCAGGGGGAAAAAACAATGCAACGGCCAGGTCTCAATCCTCAGAATGTGGGATATGGGCAAACTAGGTTTCTGATGGGCTACTTTAATTTGTTCTTTTAAGTTCTATTTTTACACAAGATAACATTAAAATATAAGAGCACCCTACATTCTGATGCAAGTACCTTTGTTTTCCTAATAATTTGATGGTTCCTCGATTAATGACATGTCTATAACCATATGTTTCCTTCTGCAGAAAAAAAAAATGCTCTACACTTTCTACTTTTAGATACTGATAAATCGAAAAGTCCATATAAATATCACAAACTTTTTTACTAGACACATAAATGATAAAGAGACATAAGACTTGTTTCGGCTTATAATTGAAACTAATGTATAGTGGTAAAGTGTGGCTCCCAGCGGGAAAGGGGTGGGGTTGGGGGGGTTGTGGGGGGGAGCAACTGAGCAAGACAATGGTTAGCTCATGTTTTGCTGTGAAATGGGGACAAATCTATTACCGTCTTTTCATATTATCATGGGAGAGAGGAAACATAACCAGAACTGGGAGCAAATGATTCTGTATGAGCACTTTTAATCATGGCAACTTTCCAAGGTAAAACAACCTCTAAAAATTTCGACTCAACTACTACAGAGTAACATCAAAAGGCTCAAGTTCATCTAAGTAGACGAGTAGCTAGTCATTTGCACCTCTCTCCTGTTTTTAAGTTCATACAGTTAGACCATTTCAACTTCTCTTTGATGTAGTGTCATCAGAAATATTAAACCAAATCTTACCTTCAGGTATTACCGTATAAAAATTGATTTCAACTATATATCTTTGTTACATTCCATTTGGTTTCCCCTCTTTGTGACACATTTAATGACATGTGACTACGAGGCTAATAAATAATAGATATTTTTTCACCTGCTCTCACAGTATTATTATGGACCTCATTAATGAACTATTTACCAATTTTGGATGAGTGGTACCTTACCTTCACATCACAACTCTTATCATTTCAACAGGCATTGCACTTACGTAATAGGTAACTTGGATGTGTGGAAGTTGTACAAAGGTGCTCTCTAGAAAGAAATACAGATGACGAGATGACAAATATCAGGAGTAAAAAAACTCAATAAATATTGAACCCAGATTCATTTTTGATGGTATAGATTTGTAGGCAGAGATGTCCAAAAGAAATAAACCTATTAAGTTTCACAGAAGTAAGAGACCGGTATGATTTATTCCTATTGAACACGGTTTACATCTGAACTTAGCTGGTTAAATTCCATCCAAAGAAGTAAATGAAATCCAATAAAATTCAAGAACTCACATTCTATTAGCTCTCCTAAAATGTGGATGAATTAATCATATCAATCATCGGAACCAAAAGGGCCGTTATGCAGGCAGATTAAAACTAGTATTCTTTAATACCAAGTACATTAACTTACAATTTAGAAATTAATCACTTTAAAAATGATAAAGAATAACGAGTACAAACAAATAAGATGCCATACCATCCGAGCAGCAAGCTTGTACTTCTTAGCTTCCAGATGAGCCAATCCTGCAGCACATCGGAGTTTAGCAGCTACTATAGGTTCCACAGCTTCTTGACTTTGCTCTGCTTTGCTGACATAGCTTGTAACATGAGTGAATTGACCCATTTCAATGCTGACTAGAATTGCATTTAAACACATGTGAATAATATGCTTTGCTGTAGTGCAATAGTCACGAGTCCGGACATAATTCTTAAATGCATCCCCTAGTGCTCCGTGAGCATAGTAAAAATCTCCAAAATCATTGTATCCCATCCTTATGCTTTCTTTAATCAAATTTGTCTGGATAAAACAAAAACACAAGTTAATCAGTAAAAACATACAAACAAGTCGTTAGAATAGATGATCAATGTCAAAACATACAAGGGGTAGCAAACTCATATCAACAACTCCACTGCAAGGATGGTGATTGATAGTCATAAGTACTTCCATCTCAGTCTAGAACCTCAAACAAAAAGAGAATGCTACGTAAACTAAGGATGGGAGTTCCAGGTCGTGTTCATAAACGTGTCACTATATTGATGTTTTAAAACTTATTAGAACTTGATAAAAATGAACATACTAGTTTTCTTTGGGTTAATCAAGTTGTGTAATAGAGGAGTTTCTATGAAATTGTATCCGGTTACGGGGTGCTGTCATACAATAATGTGAAAAGGTACAGTTCTAGTGAATCATCAGCAGAAGATAACTCAAGAATCCCAATTCACTAATAATTACCACAAAACAATACTTCAGGAGTAGCAAAAGTGCAAAACAAACAAAAACTCAAATAATGAACTTCAGAAATCCCTACAATAAAACAAACCACAAATACTAAACTTCAGAAGACCCCAACCAATGAACACTAACAACATCAGATTCTGATGATCAGAAACAAATTAACCCTAATTTAGAAATTCCAAATAACCCAACTAAATTACTAATAAATTTCAGAACACCTTACAACAATAAACCCCAAATACATCAAAATCCAATAAACCCTAATCAACTAACATACAAAAGACCCTGAAGAAAAAACCCGGATCAACAAATGCCAATAATCAAATTTCATAAAAAATAACACCCCCCCCCCCCCGCCCGGGCCCAAAAACACATAATAAATACACACACAATGCCAGAATCTCAATAATTAATCAAAGTCTACAGAACCGTGATCAAAACGATGCAAGAAACCCCTAACATTCAAGTTCACCAAATTTAGGAACCTACAATTAAAAGACCCAAAACCATACACATACATCCACACAAATATATACACTACCAAGAACAAACAAAATCACCCTAAATCACAATCTATAAACCCATATTTAGACCAGAATAAACAAAACCCTAAATATCAAATTATAAATTCAAAACACCTAACAGTTGGATTATAATGGAATGACATTCAAAATATACCCGAAAAGCATCAAGTCCAAAAACCTAAGATTAAATTACAAACACACACACATATAAAAAGTACATAACAGTCGAATTATAATATCAGAGTTTACGATACACACCCAATAAGCATTATTATTAAGTTGAGAAACCAAGCAAAAGTAAATAATCCGATCCGACACATACCCGATATGCATTAAGTTCATTCTCAAGCTTATCCTTCCTAGCCTCCGCTTTGCGTTCGACAGCTAGAGTCCAATCCGGGTCGGGTCCATACCCATCACCCAAACGCCCGTCAATCTTACTAACAACTTCTCGAAACAACTGCGTATTCTCGCCTTTCTTAACTTGCTCATACGCCATTCGCAACGCTTCTAATTGCATCGAAACGACGTCGCAGCGATCAGCGATGAATAAAAGACGGGTGATTTTGGTGCGCCCAGTGTAGAGAGAAGAGTAGGACTCGATGTCCAGGAGAGAATCGGGGTTTGTGATTGGTCGGTGAGGAGTGGAAGTGTCACCGTTGGGTGTGTTTAGCGTTTCTGGTTCGGCTTCCATTGGGGGTTTGATTGTGATGACTGTTGCGTTGTGCTTGTGTGTAAATAATTTTTGTGTGTGTGTGTGTTTGTGGGATTTGGGGCTTTTATAAGGGGGTTGGGTCTGTGTAGAATGGCCTGCCCCAAACAATTATTTATACACTAAATTACTCAAGTTAAAGGCATTAGCGTGTTTGCCTTACCCTTTTCCCCTTATTTATACACTAAACTAGTAGGTAAAGCCGCGCTTGGCGGCGGCGTGTAAATTTTTATTAAATTTTTGTAAATTAATTTTATAATTTTAATTTTGATAAAAACAAATTAATAAAAAACTAAAATATCATATAAACTAATAAAATAAAAGATTCTATAACATTCATTTTTAAAATAAGAGTTTCTTCCTTATATAATATAAGTTTTAAATAGTTTTTATAATAAATAATATGATTCTTCACTCTGCAACAAATATAAAGTTAAAAATTAAAAATCGGATCAAATTTAACCATTCAACCATTTTTGAAAACCATATACTTACAAATCAAATCTCAAAATAAATAATATGTACCTGTATTTAAACTTTATTTAAATATTTTAAAATAATATATTGTACATTTTTTTTCTTAATAAGTCATTCTCTCGTTATTTTCAAATATTGTGTCAATTGTTGGTTACAAAACTCTCTATTAATCTATATTAATAAATTATAAAAAAATATTTAAACATACAAATATCAATATCTTTTTCATCTGATTTTCGTTGTGTGAGCCGCCTTCTCCTTGAATATAATCCTTTTTAAAAATTGTTTCTTTCGTGAAGAATGACGCTAAACCTCCACTAAAAATACTTCGGTTAAAAAGTATGGCTCAAGACTAATCAAATCTGATGAATCATCCTAAATAAAAAATGGAGAATGGTCCCTGGCAAATGTTTGTCAGGGAACTGTTACATAACATATGGTTCCTACACCGTTGGATTATCGGCTGAGGTTTAAAAAAAAATTATACCGTACTGTAGAAACTTTCCGCGGTACGGGGTAATTACAAAAATGCCCCCTATTTTCACATCAAAAATTTACTGTTCACCGTACCGCAGAAACTTTCTGCGGTACGTGAACAGTAAGGCCATTTTTGTAATTTCCCGTACCGCGGAAAGTTTCTGCGGTACGATATGAATTTTTTTTTTAAATCAGGACCGTTGGATCAACGATCCAACGATTACAAAATCATTTGTTGCCAAACAGTTCTTTGGCAATTGTTTGCCAAAGAACGGGACCCATAAAAAATATTGAAGAAGACTATATCAACTTGTATATTATTCAGCGAAAAAACATGAAAAAAAAACTTACAATGAAAATTTACATTGTTAGAGCATCTCCAATCGCTGAAAATTCTTAGCTAAAAATGTGTATTACATACCATAATTAAATATTTTAAGAATATATAAAATAATTACATCTCCAATGGTACATTCCTGTTATCCAAAATTATAGATAATCCCTACATATTGGCTATATTTGTCGAATCGCTAGAGACCTGTAAGAAAACTCAACATCATCTATTACCATATTTTAATATATATATATATATATATATATATATATATATATATATATATATATATTCTATATTTAACAACTGAAATATTTATAACATAATATTTTTAAAATATAGCTAATCATTATAGCCAACTTCACTGGAGTATAATTTCTCACAGATTCAACAAATTTTACATATTCGTTATTTTATATAATTTTAACGAACCATTTTAGCCAATAATATTGGAGATGCTCTTAATTATTTATATTAATCAACTATAAAAGTGAGCAAAAATCGATACTTATTCAAATACATGTATTTAATGTTAATTGCTACATTGGTCCCGTACATATAACTCTTTCCTTCAGCCGCGCTTGATACTACATATTCTGCATTACAACATTCGTTTGAATTGATGTATAACATAAATTACATAATCATTACGGGTTAATAATCAAGTAAGTCACTCGAGTGAGCTCAATATATCAAGTTGGTCACTGATTTAAAACCGGTATCAAGCAGGTCACTTTAATCACATAAGAGTACACTCAGGTCACTTTAATCACATAAGAGTACACTCCATTAGTTTTTCAATTACTTAAAGACAGAAAATATTGACGTGTTAAGAAATATCTGATGTGGCATATACACAAACGAAAGGTTAATAATTCTAGTATTTCTGATAATATATTTAGATTTTTAAAAATTCATTTACTATTTATTTTTAATTTTATTGTCATTTTCCTTGTTTTAATTAAAAATAAATAGTAAATAAACTTTTTAAATTCTAAATATATTATCAAACATACTAAAATTCATAACTTTTCATTTGATTACAGTAGCATTTAAGAAAAATGTGTAGAACTCGATGAAAAATTAGTTTTCCGTCTTTAAGTAATTGAAAAACTAACGGAATGTACTCTTATGTGATTAAAGTGACCTGCTTGATACCGGTTTTAAATCAATGACCAACTTGATATATTAAGCTCACTCGAGTGATTTACTTGAACGATAGCCTATATATATATATATATATATATATATATATAGGGTCTTATTCTAATAGAAACTAACTTAGGATAGAAACTGGAAACTAAACCAAAATTAAATATTTCAAGCTTATCTAATGACCAAATTAGGGGTACCCCAATACAAAAAACTTATAAAATTCTTGGCTCTATTCAACAAAAAAATTAAAAAAAAATTAAAAATTAAAAAAAAAAATTATTGTTCACGTGATGACGTGGCACGTGAACAGTAACTTTTTTTTAATTTTTTTATTTTTTTATATTTTTGTTGAATAGAGCCAAGAATTTTATAAGTTTTTTGTGAAGGTGCCCCTAGCGGGGCCATTAAAATAAATGAAATATAATTTATTTAGTGTAGGTTTCTAGTTTCTATTCTAAGGTTGGTTTCTATTTGAACGCTAGCCTATATATATATATATATATAGAGAGAGAGAGAGAGAGAGAGAGAGAGGGATACTCTAGTGAGACCCCTGTTATAGTGAGAATTGCACATTGGGTCGCCTAAAAAAGCCCAATAAAAAGAAAAGACGCGCACATCTCTCTCCCCATTCTTCTCTGCCTTTTCGTTATTCTGCAATTTCAATTGTTACAGATATGTGGCGAATACGGTGATGGAAGCCTACTGTCAATCTCATAGACCGTAATGGTTTATGTGCTGATGTACATATTCATTTTACTACGATGGGAACCATCACTTCATAACTTCATAAAAAATTATCATCACTCCATAACCACCATCACTTCCCAACCACCACACCACAAACCACATATCTCCAAATCACCACCACTCCTATCACCCACAGAATCACCAATTTTCGATCAAAATCACAAAAAAATTCAAAACAAATCACCGAAAATTCAAAGTAAATCACCAAAAAATTAAATACAAATCATCAAAAATTCGAGCATAAATCATAAAAAAAATTATATCTGAGACAAGACAAATCACAACACCACCATCTGCGGTCACCACCACCACCAAATCAACGAAAATTCAAAGCAAATCACCAAAAATTCAATACAAATCACCAATATTTTAGATCACAGTCACCACTAATAGCTACAGAATTACCAAATTAAATTTTGATCCAGAATTTAAAGACAAATCACTAATTTTACACCCAAATCATCAAAAATTCTGGGCACAAAATCACAAAAAAAAAATCAGATTTAAGTTCGTAATAGTATCAAATTGACCAGATCTGAGTAATTATTACCATTTCCCAGGCCTATACAGCCTAGTTAAAAAAAATTTAAGCCATAGAGGAAGGGTGTTTCAATGTCGAGCTTTTAAAATGATAGAGTTTGATATTACAAGAAGAGAGAGGGAGAGGGAGAGAGAGAGGTAGAGAGAATTGGTCGGAGATGATGACAGACATAGAGAGAGATTGAGAAATGAAGCTGGTGCCCCTAAGAAGATGACCGGTTCGTGTGCCGGTGGCGGTGGGGGTCGCTGGGGGTGGAGGTTGGAAATTGACAGGGTGGATATTAATATATTTAGATTAGATTGTGTGGTCCAGATTAAGTAATATAGTATAAAATGGAAAGCTCTCAATTCTCATTATAAGGGGGGTCTCATTTGAGCACTTGCCTATATATATATATATATATATATATATATATATATATATATATATATATATATATATATATAGGCCTTTGCTCCATAAAGAACACTCTTATATAAAGAACAATAAAGAACACTATAAAATCATTTATTCCAATAGATCCATTGGCCCCGCCAGGGGCACCCAATACAAAAAGTTCTTATTTTTTTAGGCTCTATCCATCCAGCAAAAAAAAAAATTGAAAATTTTACTGTTCATGATGACGTCACTGATGACGTCATCGATGAACAGTAAAATTTTCATTTTTTTTTTGCTGGATGGATAGAGCCTAAAAAAATAAGAACTTTTTGTATTGGGTGGCCCCGCCAGGGGCAATGGATCTATTAGATATGAGGTGTTCTTTGTTGTTCTTTATTTAAAGTGTTCTTTATGGAGTCCAACCCTATATATATATATATATATATATATATAGGGGGCTACTCCAATACAAACCTCCTTAAAATACAAACCTACAAACCAAGCATAATCTAATATTTCAAGCTAATCTAATGACCAAACTAGGGGTACCCCAATACAAAAGTTGATTAAAATAATTGGCTCTATCCAACAAAAAAAATAAAAAAATAAAAATAAATAAAAATAAATCACTGTTCACGTGATGACGTGGCAGTGGATTTCACTGGTTAACGGTGCTTCACACCTTCTTGTACGGCGCTTCGCGCCTTTATCATTCTAAAGTTGTAAGGAATGACAATCAATGGTAAAGGCAATAGACGATTGACGGGTGTGTCGAGAGCCTTCGGCCCTCATGACTACCTAACTCATCCGTTTACTGTCTTAAATGCTTCGCATTTCCACGGCAAGTTTTTTTTTTTTTTTGTTGGATAGAGCCAATTATTTTAAGCAACTTTTGTGAAGGTACCCTTGGCGGGAACCTTAGAATAAATGAAATATAATTAATTTAGTGTTGGTTTGTAGGTTCTCATTTTAAGAATGCTTTGTATTTGAGCACTTGCCTATATATATATATATATATATATATATATAGGGTCTTGTTCTAATAGAAACTAACTTAGAATAGAAGCTAGAAACTAAACTTAAATTAAATATTTCAAGCTAATCTAATGACCAAATTAGGGGTACTCCAATTCAAAAAACGTTTAAAATTATTGGCTCTATTCAACAAAAATATAAAAAAAATTAAAAAATTAAAAAAAAGTTATTGTTCACGTGATGACGTGGCACGTGGACAGTAACTTTTTTTTTAATTTTTTTTTAATTTTTGTTGAATAGAGCCAAGAATTTTATAAGTTTTTTGTGAAGGTGCCCCTAGCGGGGCCATTAAAATAAATGAAATATAATTTATTTAGTGTAGGTTTCTAGTTTCTATTCTAAGTTTGGTTTCTATTTGAACGCTAGCTATATATATATAGGGTAGAGTTCTAGGAAAAACCTCCATATCAAGAGAACTAAGAGACCCAATCTACTACCATTGATTGTTTATAATTATCGTAAATATTAAATAATATATTTCAATGGCATTCTTGTAGTTATTGTACAGACTCGTGGGCATTTGTAATAGCAAAATCAACTTAACGATCATACATATCTTAGTTTGGTTATCAGCAACATCAATTATGGAATGATTGATATGATCTCAATCTTCTTATTCTAATTTAGGTATCAAATTAAGATTTATTTTTTTATATAACACGTATGTATGTGATTCAATTACATGTCAAGAAAGATCCATATAAAGCTTGAAAGATAACGGAACACTTAACAGGGGAGAAAAACGTTTAGTGATCTGTTTGGTGTTCGATGTTTACTATATGTGTATATATATTTGTGTTCTACATTAATTCAGTTTTTGTATTCCATCTAATGATCTGTAACATGATTTGTTATCATCAATTCTTTGTATAAATTTTGTGGATGTGTTACTAAGGAACAGAGATGTAGTTGATATTTTTCGATCATTTCTTCATGGTTGGTGTTTTTTAAGATTGTTGCTTGAAGTGATAGTTCAAGGTGGATACGACTTTGGTTGGATTTGATGGTTTACATCACCAGATACTTTTTGTATCAATTATGTGGTTGTTTGCTACTAACTACTAAGTAATGGGGATGTAGGTGATGCTTTTCCGGCCAATTTTTCATGGTTGGTGTTTTTTAAGGTTGTTGCTTGAAGTGTTAGTTCAAGGTGAAGGAGTTCAAGGTGGATACAGTGTGGATACGCTGTGGTTGGATTTGGCCGGTTACTACTTTATTTAAAATTATCAATTTTATATTTTTATTACCAAGGAGCTTCTTCAAGGAATTTTTTTGAGTAAACTTCAAAGTGTTGGCCAAATTTTACACTCATTTTTAAAAAAGTGGCCAGACTTTCAATTCTGCAAAATGGTGGCCAGATTTGCCTTTTTCCTTTCAAAAAGGTGGCTGCAGGCGATTTTCATTTTTTTGGCAGGGGTAAAATGGGAATAAAATGCTAGAGATCCGAAAAATTGTCCACAAAAATTCCCAAATTAATATGTATCAACATATGAGTGGTTATATTCGTAATAATAATAAAGCCCCCCATGTATGCACATCAATTCACCAAAAAAAACCCACAAATATGAGTTGTCAAGATTTAATTAGTTAATTTATGTGCATGCATGGGGTTACATTATTATTATTATTATTATTATTATTATTATTATTATTATTATTATTATTATTACGAATATAACCAATCATATGGTGACACATTTTAATTTGGGGATTTTTTGGTTAATTTTTGGGGTTTTTAGCATTTTTTTTAGTAAAATAACATATTTTCCCATTTTACCCCTACCAAATAAGCTGAAAATCATCTCCAGCCACTTTTTTGAAAGGAAAAAGGCAAGTCTGGCCACCATTTTGCAAAATTGAAAGTCTAGCCACTTTTTTGAAAATGAGTGTAAAATTTGGCCACTTTTTTGCAATTAACTCATTTTTTTTTTGCATTGAAATTTACGGATTTTTGTTGCTTGTGATCTGAAGTTACAAGAATGTATAGGTATTGGATTTTTTTTTTATTTTTGTTTGCTAAATGCTTGGAAAGCTGGAGTATTGTTCGGTCTTTGTGTTTGTTGTTTTTTTTTTACTTTTTCTATTTTGTTTTTCGAATTGATATTGGAGAGAACGTCTGTAAAAAACTGAAAGTGAGAAAGGAATGTGGCTTATGAGTTTTGTAACACAGACATAATATCAATGCCTCAATCCTAATTTTTACGAAGAAGATCATCTTCAGAAAATAAATTCAGTAACCAGTAACAGTAGGGAATATGTTTATGCCTTGAGGCACATCAGGAAGCTTGATGGACATAACCGGAGGTGAATGCAATAATTTCTAAGACAGGGATCCCTACAATTGCAAGACCTTAATGCACTTAGTGGAACATTTAATATTATGACTATTTAACGAAATCTTAGGTGAACACTTATTGGAATTTAAAATTTTTAAACAAGAACTTAGTAAACACTTAGTACTTTAGTAATCATTGATAATAATTTAATGGAACGAACTTTTAGAAGAACACTTAGTAGAACTTAAGAATTTTAAAAAACTTAAAACACTTAAAAATAATTTACCTACTAAAAACTAAATAAAAATTCTAAAGAAAATTATACATAATTCTCTTGCACTTAAGTATTTTTCTTACACTCACAGGTATTTTCCTTTATTTTTTGAGTTATTATATCAAAAATGTTTTGGGCATATAGCCTTTGGAAATAATTTTAAAAATTATCCCACATTTTTTTGGAATTTTTGGAATTTTTCTCAGAAAATATTATTTTTTTTTTTATCAATTTTCCCAATTATAAAGAATATACTTAACATAAACTTTAATAACTAAATAAAAACATTTAACAAAATATTTAATAAATTAGTAAAACACTTAACATAATCTTTAACAAATTAATAAAAACACTAAACATAGTCTCTAATAAATTAGTAAAAATACTTAATAGAATCTTTAATAAATTAGTAAAAATACTTAACAGAATCTTTAATAAATTAATAAAAATACTTAACAAAATCTTTAAGAAATTAATAAATCACCGAATGGAATCTTTAATAAATCTTTAACAGAAATTAGAAAACATATAACATATATTAGATTATAGGACTAGTATATTACTCGTATATTTTTTTATTTTCTTGAAATGGACCCCACCAGGAGTACTTTTTAATGCCAATAATGTTTTAGTAGTTAATAATGGTATAACCCAAGATTTACTCTATTAGAAAATATCATTTATAATGATTTTGAAGTTATTGAAAAAATATTATAAAATATCTTAAAAATATCAAAAAGTTTTGAAAAAATCAAAAGAAAAATTGTAAAAAAAATTATCATATTGTTATTTTTACTTCATAGGTTTTTGCATTTTTATCAAGTTTCTCATCACAATATTTTTTAATTTACATTTTATAGTAATTATATTAATAATATTTTTTGTAATTTTAAATATACTTTTAAGTGTGTTGCACCCAGATTTAATTTTGTTTGTAACTTTAATACAATTAATTTTAAATTTTGTTATCTTTTATTAGGATTCTTTAAAATCTTTTTCTCAATTGGTGTAATGATTTTTTGTTAAATATTTTCTAAATTTTTACTTATTCTTTATTTTACACTTAACATAATCTTTAATAAATTAATAAAAACACTTAACTGAATCTTTAATAAATTAATAAAATATTTAACGAAACTTTTAATAAATTAGTAAAAACAAATAACATAATTTTTAATAACTTAATGAAAACTCTTTACGACATGGTGAGCTCTTAAGTGTTTTATTAAAGAAAATTATTAATTTCAAACTAGATGTATCATTTTTAATACGAAACGAGATTCAATTAAGTGTTTCAAAATGTTGTATACAAAATTCAGTAATTTACGTTAAAAAAAATTAAAAAATCTCAAATTTGTATATTTTATATTACCTAAAACACCTTAAAGAATCTTCAAAAAAATAGGATAAAAAATCATCTTAAAAATTCTCAAAATACTTTAAAGAATCTCAAAAATAACATATTTAATATTATTCAAAACACCTTGAAGAATCTCTAAAAAATTGAATAAAAATACTATAAAAAGATTTATATATGCGAAGGGATATGGAAAACTCAAGAATCATTTTTTTGTACAAATTTATTAAGTGGTTGATGAGTTGTCAAATTTTGATTAGACACATGCTAAAAATCCATGGATATTTATGTGAAAGCAGGGACATCATTATTAATGAAATTCCCACCAATTAAAATTTGATAACTAAGTTGGCACGGATACCCACTAGAAAATTCGATTTATTAATATATGTACTCTAGGAAAATATAAGGGATATTTACATAAATACATAAGATTTTAATAATTATTTCCAATTTTACTACCACCCAACTATCTTTTCACTTCTATAAAATCATTTTTTCAAAAATACTACCTCATTATACTTTTATGTTTTCAAAATTCCAAAAATACTACCTTCCTCAATTGCAACTTTTGCAACCTCATTTGCAACTTCCAGTTTTCAAATTTCTGATTTCATGTTCTGGGGTTCAGATGTCATTTTCGACCTCTTTTTTGGACTCTGATATATATAATGTATATATATATATCAGAGTCCAAAAAAGAGGTCGAAAATGACATCTGACAAATGGAACTTGAAATCAGAAATTTGAAAACTGGAAGTTGCAAATGAGGTTACAAGGCCCCGCCAAGGGCACTCATAATTGGTGACTTTGGGTTGCAAGGCCCCGCCAGGGGCACTCATAATTGGTGGATTTCTGATTTGCAACTTTCAGTTTTCAGTTGCAAAAGTTGCAACTGAGGTTGCAAAAGTTGCAACTGAGGTTGTAAACCGCAGTTGCAACTGAGGTTGCAAAAGTTGCAATTCAGGTTGCAAACCGTAGTTGCAACTGAGGTTGCAAAAGTTGCAACTGAGGAGTTGCAACCTCAGTTGTAAAAGTTGCAACTGAGGTTGCAAAAGTTGCAACTGAGGTTGCAAAAGTTGCAACTGAAAACTGAGGTTGCAAAAGTTGCAACTGAGGTTGCAAAAGTTGCAACTGAGGTTGCAAAAGTTGCAACTGAGGAGTTGCAACTGAGGTTGCAAAAGTTGCAACTGAGGTTGCAAAAGTTGCAACTGAGGTTGCAAAAGTTGCAACTGAAAACTGAGGTTGCAAAAGTTGCAACTGAGGTTGCAAAAGTTGCAACTGAGGAGTTGCAACTGAGGTTGCAAAAGTTGCAACTGAAAACTGAAAGTTGCAAATCAGAAATCCACCAATTATGAGTGCCCCTGGCGGGGCCTTGCAACCCAAAGTCACCAATTATGAGTGCCCTTGGCGGGGCCTTGCAACCTCATTTGCAACTTCCAGTTTTCAAATTTCTGATTTCAAGTTCCATTTGTCAGATGTCATTTTCAACCCCTTTTTTGGACTCTGATATATATATATATATATATATATATATATATATATATATATATATATATATATATATATATATATATATATATATATATCAGAGTCCAAAAAAGAGGTCGAAAATGACGTCTGAACCCCAGAACATGAAATCAAAAATTTGAAAACTGGAAGTTGCAAATGAGGTTGCAAAAGTTGCAATTGAGGAAGGTAGTATTTTTGGAATTTTGAAAACAAGGCCGGTATTTTTAGAATTTTAGAAAGATGGGTAGTATATATTTAAAAATCTAATAGTTCACATGGGTAGTTTTGAAACTATCCCAAAATATAATACATATTTCATATTCTTTAAAAACCTTACACAAAAATATTTCTAAAAATATTTATATATTGCAAGACATTTTGAAGTAAGTATAAAAGAAAGGTTCTATACAAAACTCATTATTAGATTATGTTCGAACAAAAACACTGAAGAATTTCAACACACTTTAGAAAATTTTAAAATTGTATATTTCATATTATTAAAAACACCTTAAATTAAAATAGAAAGAAAAAAATTCTAAAAATGTAATATATTGCAAAACACTAGAAGATCTCAAAACAATAGAAAATCTCAAAATTGTATATCAAAATAAAAAATCTCATATTTTAGTTTCTTTAAAACACCTTAAATTAAAATAAAAAAAATAAAATTTCTAAAAATATCAAAATACTACAAGACACTTTGAAGAAACTATAAAAAAAATATTACATATATAACTCACTAATTTATGTTCCAAAAAATACTAAAAAAATCTCAAAACACTTTAGAAAATCTCAAAATTGTATATTTCATATTACTCAAAACACCTTAAAGAATATCAAAGATATTTTGATATTTTTTAGAGAATTTTTTAAAGAATCTAAAAATTATCATGTACATGGAAATATTTTAATAAACAAAAAAAATTACTTTATAGATTTCTATATTTTACTACTTGTTTGATATTTATAATTGTACAGAACACCTTGAAATTTTTAAAATTATCATGTTCAAATTTTTTAAGAAATATTATTATTTATTAAAAAGAATTTAAAATTTCACTTTAGATTCAATTAGGTGTTTTGCTATTTGTAACACCCTGAAATATTTTGAAATTACCATGTTCAATTTTGTTTTAAGAAATATTGTTATTTAATAAAAAAAATTGAACATTATAGCTTAGATTCTACTAGGTGTTTTGATATTACAAAATTTTACACTCTACATTCTACTAGGTGTTTTGATATTTCTAGAGAACAGTTTGAAGAATCTCAAAATTATTATGCACATGATTTTTTTTTATTTAACATGAATATTTAATAAAATAAATAAATATTAAAATTTAGATTCTATTAGATATTTTGATATTTCTAATTATCATATATATGAAATATTATAAGAAATATTTTATTTAATAAAAAAATTTAATATAACACCTTAGATTCTAATAAGTATTTTGATATTTATTGGGATACAATTTTATTTTATAAAAATATCGTAGATGTTGAAAAATAAACTTCGATCATCATTTTGAATAAAAAAAATAGAATATATTGAAAATTAAAGAATATATTAGTATAAAATATTAAGTTACACTATCATTTTCATGAATTTCATAAAGCAAATTTTAAATTATTTTTACGACTAAATGAGATTCGTTTTATTGAAAACTATTAATTATTTAAAATGACATTTTTGTGACCAGATGAGATTCTACTAAGTGTTTCCAACAATTTTAGTACATTCATTTTCCATATTATTATTTATTAAAAAGAATTTAATATTTCACTTTAGATTCTACTAGGTGTTTTGCTATTTGTAACACCTTGAAATATTTTGAAATTACCATGTTCAATTTTTTTTAAGAAATATTGTTATTTATTAAAAAAAATTGAATATTATAGCTTAGATTCTACTAGGTGTTTTGATATTACAAAAGTTTACATTCTAGATTCTACTAGGTGTTTTAATATTTCTAGAGAACAGTAAAATTATTATGCACGTGAATTTTTTTATTTAACATGATTATTTAATTAAAAAATATATTAAATTTTAGATTCTACTAGAAATTTTGATATTTCTAATTATCATATATATGAAATATTATATGAAATATTATAAGAAATATTATTATTTAATAAAAAAATTTAATATAACACCTTAAATTCTAATAAGTATTTTGATATTTATTGGGTTACAATTTTATTTTATAAAAATATCGTAGATGTTGAAAAATAAACTTCGATCATCATTTTGAATAAAAAAATAGAATATATTGAAATTAAAGAATATATTAGTATAATATATTAAGTTACACTATCATTTTCATGAATTTCATAAAGCAAATTTCAAATTATTTTTACGACTAAATGAGATTCGTTTTATTGAAAACTATTAATTATTTAAAATGACATTCTTGTGACCAGATGAGATCCTACAAAGTGTTTCCAACAATTTTAGTACATTCATTTTCCATATTATTATTTATTAAAAAGAATTTTATATTTCACTTTAGATTCTACTAGGTGTTTTGCTATTTGTAACACCTTGAAATATTTTGAAATTACCATGTTCAAATTTTTTTTTAAAGAAATATTGTTATTTAATAAAATTTTTTGAATATTATAGCTTAGATTCTACTAGGTGTTTTGATATTACAAAATTTTACACTCTAGATTCTACAAGGTGTTTTAATATTTCTAGAGAACAGTTTGAAGAATCTGAAAATTATTATGCACGTGAATTTTTTTTATTTAACATGATTATTTAATTAAGAAAATATATTAAATTTTAGATTCTACTAGATATTTTGATATTTCTAATTATCATATATATGAAATATTATTATTTAATAAAAAAATTTAATATAACACCTTAAATTCTAATAAGTATTTTGATATTTATTGGGATACAATTTTATTTTATAAAAATATCGTAGATGTTAAAAATAAACTTCGATCATCATTTTGAATAAAAAAATAGAATATATTGAAATTAAAGAATATATTAGTATAATATATTAAGTTACACTATCATTTTCATGAATTTCATAAAGCAAATTTCAAATTATTTTTATGACTAAATGAGATTCGTTTTATTGAAAACTATTAATTGTTTAAAATGACATTTTTTTTGACCAGATGAGATTCTACTAAGTGTTTCAAACAATTAGTACATCCATTTTTCCATATTGATATTTATTAAAAAGAATTTAATATTTCACTTTAGATTGTACTAGGTGTTTTGCTATTTGTAACACCTTGAAATATTTTGAAATTACCATGTTCAATTTTTTTTTTAAGAAATATTGTTATTTAATAAAAAAATTTGAATATTATAGCTTAGATTCTACTAGGTATTTTGATATTACAAAATTTTACATTCTAGATTCTACTAGGTGTTTTAATATTTCTAGAGAACAGTTTGAAGAATCTCAAAATTATTATGCACATGAATTATTTTTATTTAACATGATTATTTAATAAAAAAACATAAATATTAAATTTTAGATTCTACTAGATATTTTGATATTTCTAATTATCATATATATGAAATATTATAAAAATATTATTATTTTTAAAAAAAAATTAATATAACACCTTAGATTCTAATAAGTATTTTGATATTTATTGGGATACAATTTTATTTTATAAAAATATCGTAGATGTTGAAAAATAAACTTCGATCATCATTTTGAATAAAAAATAGGATATATTGAAAATTAAAGAATATATTAAGTTACACTATCATTTTCATGAATTTCATAAAGCAAATTTCAAATTAATTTTACGACTAAATGAGATTCGTTTTATTGAAAACTATTAATTATTTAAAATGACATTCTTGTGACTAGATGAGATTCTACTAAGTGTTTCAAACAATTTTAGTACATTCATTTTTCCATATTTACAAAAATTTAATTTATTTATGTTGATATATTTTTTAAAATTTTGTTTAATTAATAAAAATAAGAACACTTAACAGAATATTTAACAGATTTGTTTTTTTGTTAGTCTAAATTTCATTAAGTGTTTTGTAACAACATCTAATTACTTTATTTTCATCTTTAAATTGCATGATTTTATTAGGTACTGCAAATGATATATAATATATTATTATTTATTCTAGTGTTAAAATCAATTTTTATGCTTTCAGTCTAAAATTCCTTTTTTTATCAACACTTAAATACAAAAGAGATTTCCGAATACCAAAGAGATGATTGTATAGAACACCATCCATAAATTAGATTGGATCAATTTCATAAAGATATTTCAAAACCCATAAAAAGATTACTGGATCAATTCCAAAACCCATAAAAAGATTACTGGATCAATTCCAAAACCCATAAATTTCGATACAATAAAGGTTCTGACATAGTGGTATATACATCCATAAACTATGCAAACAGATAGTGCAACAAAGTATGCACTATGCAGAAGAAAAACCTAATTGGTTCTTCAAAGTCAGGAATAGACAGTTTTGATGTTGACACATGTCCATGTAGTGTTTCAGAATTCCAGAGGGTTTGATAAACAAAATAAACTCAATATGCAGGAAATTTTGGTGGGGTCAGAAAGGAAGTGAAAGAAAATTAGCTCTCATCAGTTTGAAAATTTTGTGCAAGCCTAAGATTGCGGAAGGAGTAGGTCTGAGAACAAGGCTCAACTTGCAAAACAGTGTTGGTTGCTGATTTCCAGTCATAACTCTTTTGCTGCTACTATACTAAAGGCCAAATACTACCCACGATCGAATATTTGGGATGCTAAAATGATAAATAACTCTTTTTACACATGGCGATTGATTCTTTCAGGGAGAGAATTGCTTTAGAGTGGGACCAGGTGGGTTATTGGGAATGGCAGAAAAGTTAAATTTTGGAAGGATGTCCGGGTTCTTGATCTATATATGGAATGATTGATATTATTTAAATTTTGAAAATCGTAATTTAATCAAGAATATTGTGATTTTATTGATAAAAGAACTGATTGATATCTAAAGATATTGCATGCTTGGTATTACCCTTCTACCCTTTTGACACAAAAAAGGAAATTATACAATTTTTTTCATAATAAAGACTGATTTTCTTTTAGCAATCAGATTAGAATTAAATGAATGGTTAGATGTGTGGTCTTTGGGTTCTCTATCTATCATAGGTTCTCCCTTGAGCATGAGCATATATATATATAGGCAAGTGCTCAAATACAAACTACTCTTAAAATACAAACCTACAAACCAACACTAAATTAATTATATTTCATCTATTCTAAGGTTTCCGCCAAGGGTACCTTCACAAAAAATGCTTAAAATAATTGGCTCTATCCAACAAAAAAAAAATTTCAAAAAAAAAAAAAATCACTGTCGTGGAAATGCGAAGCATTTAAGACAGTAAACGGATGAGTTAGGTAGTCATGAGGGCCGAAGGCTCTCGACACACCCGTCAATCGTCTATTGCCTTTACCATTGATTGCCATTCCTTACAACTTTAGAATGATAAAGGCGCGAAGCGCCGTACAAGAAGGTGCGAAGCACCGTTAACCAGTGAAATCCACTGCCACGTCATCACGTGAACAGTGATTTTTTTTTTATTTTTTTTTTTATTTTTTTTTGTTGGATAGAGCCAATTATTTTAAGCATTTTTTGTATTGGGGTACCCCTAGTTTGGTCATTAGATTAGCTTGAAATATTAGATTATGCTTGATTTGTAGGTTTGTATTTTAAGGAGGTTTGTATTGGAGTAGCCCCCTATATATATATATATATATATATATATATATATATATATATACATACATACAGGTTTCTAGTTTCTATTCTAAGGTTGGTTTCTATTTGAAAGATAGCATATATATATATATATATATATATATATATATATATATATACACTTCTGTACTTCTATACTATTATATAATAAGCAAACATGGGTATAATTTGGTTGTTTGGTTCAACCATCTAAAAGAATAGTGACCGTTAGATATTTAGTAAATAGATGATAGCCATTAGATCTAATAATAAGGAATATTCTATATTTAAATCACTCTTCTAAAGATCCAAGATTTGAATCCCGTCAACAACAAATTTACATTAAGAATTTATCATTTATTAAATAACTATTATTATTACTAATAATTTTATTAATTAACATTACAAAATTAAATTATATCCATAATAAATTATATACTCTATCTTATTTAATCATATAATGTTGAGTATTGAACACGGTAAAAGAATATAGAGGGGGGGGGGTGAATGGATTCTTAAACTTTTCTTTTGAGTCTATGTAGCAGATACGTGTTTGTGTGTGCAGAAGTGAAGGTGCGGATAAAGAATCAATACAAGACACAATATCACTTTAATCTAATGTATTATTAGATAAAGGTTGCTACAATCTGTGAATACAAATGATAGTATTCTCAGCTTTGTTTTTCTCAGAGAGATATAGCTTACAGTGTATGAAAAACTTGACTCACTTAGTTAGTTACTAAGGATGTGAGGCTGTATCCTTATAGAACATGAATACAATCTACTTACTGCAAATAAGGTAGCTAAAACAAATTACTTTCTAGTCTGTCTATCCTTTTTGAGTAAGTGTCCAAACGGTTACAGATTTAACTTTGCAAAGCCTGTTTAGATCCACTTCTTTAGCTTCTTGTCTCTTCTATATCTCTCCAAGCTTCCTTGTAGGCTTTCCAGAGCACGTTACAGATTGTGGTCCATAAAGTACATTGGCTTGTTGCAGGTTTCAGACTTGTACAATTTCTTCAGTATTTTATCTCCAAGAATGTATTCGAGAAGTGACTAAGTAGGTGATTCGAGAACTAGAATTGACTTGATCGATAACTTTGAGTTCTCGAACACTGTTATATTGACATATCGAATCACTTCTCGAATAGCTCTTTTCTTCAGGATTCCTTGAGTTGTCGAATAGGACATTTGACTTGTCGAATCCTTGAGATATCGAATAGCTTTCTGAGTCCTTGAGATATCGAATGGAACTTTGACTTGTTGACTCCTTGAGAACTCGAATACTACTTTGACTTGTTGACTTCCTGAGTTCTCGAATAGAGTACATAGACATATCGAATCTCTGAGATATCGAACAGTGTATTCAGAGATATCGAATAGTGTCTTGAGATATCGAATCCCTGACTTCTCAAATGCTGGACTTCTCGAATAGACAAATATACTTCTCGAATTGGTACTTAGGCAAATTCTTCATTTCTTCAAATCCCAACTGTGATTATTTGACAGTCTTTATCTTCTTGCTTGAGGCATGAACCTTGGAACTTCTTTCAAGCATTATTCTAGACTCTATAAGTACAGTTACACAACTAGGATTTGATGCCTACTACAAGTACAATACAAACAGAAACTCTACAACTAGAGGTTCCCTCAGTTAAGAGGTCATGTAAGTAATGCAAAGCATTACAAACAATTAGGCTTGTTATTAGATGTCTACAGGCATGCCTCTGCAACTAACAATCTCCCCCAAATTATGAGTGAGACCCTTAGTCACAATTTCATGTCTGATAACAAGCCTAACATACATAAAGATAAAACTTTCAAAAGTACAGGTATGTAGATTGATTGAGCACATGAATGAAATTACAAGATAAACAATCTTACAGTATGATGAAATACTAGCCATTCTCATTTGATTCTATAGACATTGCCTTGGCTTGTAGATCATCATATGCTTTCTGTTTTCTTTCTTTCTCCTTTCTTGCATTCTCATCCATGGCCTTTATGATCTCAGCTAAGGCATCCAACTCTTCAAGCAGAATAGAATTCTTGAAATCTTCAAGTACTGGCTTTAGAATGTTGGCAGGATAGTGATTGAGTAGGTCCATTCTTATATTGACATGCTCCCCATTTCTTCTCCTATACTTCACCAAATAGGGATTGAACTGGACTCTACACAATCCTTTTGCCCTTAGCTTTTCTGCTTCAGCTTCCAGTCTATAAATTTCCTTCTCCCTTTCTATCCATCTCTCAAGGCATCCCTTCCTTATCTCTTCATCATGATCTCTTTTCATCTTTACAAAAGCAGCTAGCTCCAGTTTCTAAACCCTTTCCACTTTGTCATTAGCATCCAACAGTGCAATCATCCTTTCTATGTCATCCAACTTGGCATACCTTTGACACTGCCCTTGTCTGAATTTCTCCTCTCTTCCATCAGTATATTTGACTTCTAGGCAATCATCAACAATGGCAACATGGTAGATTCTCTGAGCTCTTAGGAATTGCAGTTGGTCTATATCAAAGTCTTCATCAAGTGGTTGGAGTTTCAATCCTGGAAAAATTGTCAGAGTCCTTGATTTGGATAGCCTTGGTTTCCTTGCAGCTTGTTTGAATTTGATCCTTTTTACATGGTTGCTTGGCTGAAATCTTTGACCTTTGTTGGTAGACCATAGTAGTGTTCCATTAGCTGTTTGCTTTCTGAAACATACACATGGTTTCTTGATTTGAATCCCCTTCACTTCTTGAGGTGCCAAAACAGTTGCATAAGCCAGAGATGTAGATTTTGATGAATCATTACTAGTGACATTCACCCTAGACATTGAGCCTTGTGTTGTGGTAGAAGTGTCATTGGTAATGTTCATGGCTTGCTGTTTTCCACTCTTCTTTTCATATACCTTTCCTCCACCCTTGTCATCATCCTTCTTTCTGCTTTTATCATCCCTTTTCTTCTTGTCATCACTGCCCTTATATCTCCCTTGATCTCCACCCCTGCTTCCACTTTTATCATGATCATCCTTGTCTTGATTTGACTTTCCACCTTGAGCAATAGGCTTCATGTCTGATTGAGAGTTGATAAACTTCACCAGAATGTCAAGAGCCTCCTTTTCAGATTCAGATTTTTCACTCCTTGAATGTAGAACTCCAGCCAGAAACTTTATGGTGGACATGTTGTTTGCTTTTAGATGTTGGCCAAATCTGAAAGCAATAATGTCTTGATCCTTTTCATATAGAATACAATGAGGCTGAGGAACTACTTGAGGCAGTTGAGATTTCATGGACTTGGTGAGAATCTCTCTGAGCATGTCGTTGTCTAGTGAGTTATTCCTTTCTATCTTCTTGATGATTGTTCCAAGTTCAGAGCTAGATAGAATTTGAAAGGCTTCAATGTGGATGTGAAAGAGGTTCTTGGCGGTGTGAACTAAGACTTCTCTATCATTAGAAAGAATGATGGCATGGGGATTGGTTTGCACAATTTCTCTTCTCACTACAGTGACTAGAAACACATCTTGCACAAGAAGCTTGATGTAGTCAAAGTAGTGGAAATTGGCTCTTTTCCTTAACTCTTGTAGATGCTTCAAAAAGGCTATGTCATGGTATAGTCTAGAGTTTGCAGTTTCTTGACATACTCTTTGAGTAAGCACATTTCTGAATTCTGAAGGTTCAGCTTGAAGGGATTGTTTAGCAATGTCATGGATGTCAAATTCATATTCTGACTTCCCTTCAGTTTCAGATGGCTTGATAACTTCATCTACATCCACTTTCTTCAGCTTGCCATCCTTGGATGCTGGCTTAGATTTCTCAGACTGAGATGAATTAGCAGTTCTTGGTTGGCCACCCTCTTTTATCTGTATGCCCTTCTCCTTAGGTTTCTCCCCCTTTGGATTTGAGTTTCTTAACCTTTTCTCCCCATTAGGCTTGTTGTCAGACACAGAGGCTGTAGAAATCACCTTTGGGTTTGAAGATTCATCAGGTATAGGGAGACCCATATGCTTCATCATAGCAGCCAGCATCTGTTGTTGAGTGAGAAGAACATCAGCATGAGCAGTTGCTGGAGTGTTCAACTTTTCATTCAGCAAATTGACAGATTCTTTTAGCTCAGCATTGAATGCTTTTTGGTCTAACACTTCCTTTTCCAATTTCTCCATTGAGTGGTTGAGATTGTCAGCTCTGAAAGAGGAGAGTGATTGTTGCTGGAGCCTTTCCACTTCATACTTGCTCATGTTGTACACAGGTACCTCAGAAATGACCTTCTCTCCATATTGATTCTGCCACATAACTTTGATAAGGGCATTGGCATCCTGAGTTTGAGAGGAGAGAGTGGCCATTTCACTTTTGAGCTTAGAGAGACTGTCTGTCAAGGAGGGTAGCTCATGATCCACAGAAGTGCAAGTCTTTTTACATTCCCTGATTTCTTTGAGTGTGGATGCTAGAGGAGGGAATTCAGAGATGAATTTACTTTTGAGCTCACTCACTTCCTTGGATGTATCTCTGCAGATATTGGTTAGTTCAGTTTTCATCCCTTTCCCAAGATAGTGAATGGCCTTTAGACTTCCCTTGTAGGACTCATTCATGGCTTCATAGACTTCAGTAGGTGAGAGAGTTCGAGCATTTGAACCAAGAGCAGTTACATATTCTTCTCTCAAGTATTGCAGAGCCTCAGCCAGGGTGCAATCTTTGGTGGTGCTCATCCATGCATCTACATTTCCATCTCTCTCAGCCTCATTTGCTATCTTTTCTTGTTGATTTTCAACATCTTCTTTGTGACAAAGCAGAATTGCTTCATAGTCAGCATTTGGTAGATTGGTTGTGAGAAGATGTTGAGCTATTTTAGAGATCTCATCAAGCTGTTCCACATTTAAGCAATGAAGTGCTTCATCCGTCAATAGTGGTGGAACAGTTGATGATCCCAAGACACTGTCATGTTACACAGGTCTCAGCCATTCTGACAGGGTGGCCTGAGCCAAGTTAGAGCTAGAGCTAGGCAAGCTAGACTCCTCAGTTACAGATGCAACTTCTGCAACCGGATGGATTGACTCTACTACTGGTGTCTCCACAGAAGTGGGATGAGTTACACCAGTAGTTGACACAGGCACAGAGTCTCTAGTGACAACTAGTGAAACCTCTGTGTTTGTGATGGTGTCATTAGGATATGCCCCAGCATGCATTCCCTCACCATCTAAATGTGGGTCCTGGGTGGTGAGCAAAGTGTCATGCACTAAGTCACTTGAGTCCATTGGCTCACCAAGAGAAAAGGATTCTTGGTGATCAATGCCTTGCTCTTCAATTTCTTGAATTACAGGCTCCAAAGAAATTTGAGATGAAGATTCTGGAAGAGAAGTGTGTTGTAGAGTAGATTTTGGAAACTCCCCTTGAGAGATAGAGGGAGTTTCAAGTGTGATGTGCTCTCCACTCAGTGTAGTGCCAGCCTTATCACTCTCATGTGCTGACTCAATACAAGAAGGTGCATTGGGGAGGATGCTTGATTCTACAGATGCACCCTGTTGAGAGGGTACATCTAGTGAGCTGTTTGCCCCTGATTTTACAACTTCAGCCATTTGTGTGACTGAAGAGGTGGTCTTTGTTTTCTTCTTCTTCTTTGGCCTTAGTAAGGGTGACTCTGGTTCCTCACTTCCTAGACCTAGTTCAACAGCTAATGCTGCTTCAGATAGAATATTTAAAGGTGCAGACATTACTTCCTTTCTCTTCTTTTTACTAACATCACCCTTTTGAGAGGATGATGCAGTTGGCTCAGTGTTTGGTAGAGTGTTTGGTTGAGAGGGTTGGTTAGCTAGCCCTGGGTTAGCATTTTGTTCTACTTGCTTGGGCTTAGCTAACTCAGACTTAGAGGCAAATGTTGGCATGTTGTGGGGGTAAGTTCTAAACAAACTCTCCATATAGGGAGTTATGTTAAGTCTTACATCCACATCATTCCTAGTCTCCAAATTACCAAAAAATGAGTTTGGTCATGGATTTAGGATAGCCTATTCTATTTTATTCATCCCATCTAAATCAATCAGTTTATCATCTAAGAAATTAAGGACAGATTGAATAAAACGAGGGAAGAAAATTTCATTACCTCTCTTGGCTGAATTCTTACCAAGTCTCCCATACAGCTCCTGCAGAATGATGAGACCAACGTCTATCTTCTTTCCATGAGCTAAGGCATAGCCTATTTGCTGTGCAGGGGTACTGATTTGATCGTAGCTGGATTTTCTTGCAGTGAAGACTTGAAGAAGTGTAGCAAACACATAACTCCATTCCTTCCTCAGATGCTTCCTGTTCAAATACCCAAGACTGATTCTGTCTGCATATTTGATGAAATCAAAGAAGTCTTCCAATTCAGCATTTGTAGCGAGTGGGTCATACACCTCTTCTTTGGTACCCATCCCAAGTGCCTCATTCATATCCTCTGTGGTGATAGTGATATTTTTGTCTTGAATCTTGCAATAGATGATGTACGAGGTTATTGCAGAGTCAAGAGCCACCACCTCCACTGTAGCAGACTGCCAAAACTGTTCTAGAATGTCGAGATACAGAGTTGGGTTAACAGATAGAGCATTCTTGATGTACGATTCAGACATCCACTTCACAAAGCACTTGAAATTGGCGTTGGGTGCTTCAACATCATTAGTTAGGGCAATGAAATTGGTGTTGAACTTTACTGTTGCCATTTGTGTAAGAGAGAAGAGAGAAATTGAAGGTTGAAGAAGAAATTTGGCTTTGACAGTTAGGGTTTCAGAGGTTTTGGGAATTTAGATGCTTGAGAAATCGAATGAAATGAATCGAATAGATGTAAAATTGTATAAGTATGAAGTACTTGAATTGTCGATTAGATGTATGTTTTGTATCGACAAGTCAGGCATTCGAGAAGTAGAAAACAACTATTCGAGAAGTCAAGAAAGGCTTAATCGATAACTCAAGCAGATTGTAACTCACAGCTGGCAGTTATCTAACTTAGAAATAATTCTAAATTAAATAAAATGTGTTTTTATGAGTGAATTAAACTTTTAGAGAAGAGTCCAAAATCGGTTAAAATTCAGCGAGAATTCAGCCTTTTCAAATGATTCGAGAACTCAAATATAGTATTCGAGAACTCAACCATTAGAGAACTCAGTTACCATATTCGAGAAGTCAAGAATACCTCTATTCGATATCTCTAAAAGACTCTATTAGAGATGTCGAATAGTGAATCATTTGAGAAGTCTGACTTATCGAACTATACTCATCACTCATAAAAATTGATTTTCACTATCTTTTAAAATTTACCAGCCATATTCATTGGAGAATATTCTAGCAAATTAAACAATGATTTTCTCAAAATTTCATAGAAATTTCAAGTTAGCAAAAATATGATTTTCCAACATATGCAACAAGTTTGAAATATTTATAAATCATATTTCAGCCAACACTTACTTCAAAAATATTGAGAATTTAGATAAAGTAAGTGTTTACTGCTGCAACAATCTAAATGATACATTCACTTAGCCAGAGTCTGAAGAATTCAGCATTCCAATCTCACTAACCAACCTTGTGAAGGTGGCTTCATCTAGTGGCTTAGTGAATATGTCAGCTAGTTGTTTATCTGTAGAGACATAATGCAACTCAATGGTTCCATTAGTTGCATGTTCTCTAATGAAATGATATCTGATGTCAATGTGCTTTGTCCTAGAATGATTGACAGGATTGACAACTATAGAGATTGCACTTGTGTTGTCACACATGATTGGAATTCTTTCCAACACAAGTCCATAATCTCTAAGTTGATTTCTAATCCAAAGCACTTGAGCACAACAACTTCCAGCAGCTATGTATTCAGCCTCAGCTGTCGAAGTTGACACAGATTGTTGCTTCTTGCTATACCAAGAGACTAACCTTTGTCCAAGAAACTGGCAGCTACCTGAGGTGCTTTTCCTATCCACTCTGCATCCAGCATAATCAGCATCAGAGTAACCAACCAGATTGAACCCTGTGTCCTTAGGATACCATAAACCCAGGTTTGGTGTGCCCTTCAGATATCTAAAGATCCTTTTTATCGCAATCAAATGTGATTCCTTTGGATTTGATTGAAATCTAGCACATAAACATGTAGCAAACATGATGTCTGGCCTACTTGCAGTGAGGTAGAGTAGAGAACCAACCATGCCTCTGTAGACTGAGATATCTACTTTCTTGCCTTTAGCATCTTCATCCAATTTAGTTGCAGTGGCCATGGGTGTCTTTGTAGGTGAGCAATCTTCCAAGTCAAACTTCTTCAATAGATCCTTAATGTACTTGGTCTGACTGATAAAGATACCATCCTTTCTCTGACTGACTTGCAACCCAAGAAAGAATGTCAACTCTCCCATCATACTCATCTCATATCTGCTCTGCATGAGTTTGGAGAATTTTTCACACAGCTTCTCATTTGTAGAGCCAAAAATGATATCATCCACATAAATTTGAACTAGGATAATATCATCACCATGCTTCTTGTAGAACAGTGTCTTGTCCAATGTGCCTCTAGTGAATTGATTTTTAAGAAGAAATTGTGATAAGGTATCATACCATGCTCTTGGAGCCTGCTTAAGTCCATACAATGCCTTAAGCAATCTGTAGACAAATTCTGGGAAATGTGGATCCTCAAAGCCAGGTGGTTGTTGCACATAAACCTCTTCTTCCAACTCTCCATTCAGAAATGCACTCTTGACATCCATTTGATAAACTTTAAAGTATGAATGGGCAGCAAATGCCAAGAATATTCTGATGGCTTCCAATCTAGCAACAGGGGAAAATGTCTCATCGTAATCAATGCCTTCCTGTTGAAAGTATCCTTTTGCAACCAGCCTTGCTTTGTTTCTGACTATTACACCATTTTCATCCATTTTATTCTTCAAAACCCATTTTGTTCCAACAATGGTTCTATTCTTTGGTGCAGGCATAAGTTCCCATACTTTGTTCCTTTCAAATTGATTCAGCTCCTCTTGCATGGCCATAATCCAATATGGATCCAATAGTGCATCATCAAGTTTCTTAGGCTCAACCTGAGATAGAAAGCAGCCATAGAGGCACTCATTCTGAGTTGCTCTCCTAGTCCTTAATCCTGCATTAGGATCTCCAATGATTTGCTCTGCAGTGTGTGATCTATCCCATTTCCTTGAGTGCTCAGCCTGATTTCTCATTCTTGATGTTGCTTCATCATCCACATCCTGGTCATTCTCATTTCCTCCCCCTGTGAAGTTGCCACTACTCACAGGTGTGTCTTGGATGCTTGTTTCTCCACTATTGATTGGCACAAATTCTTCTCTTGTATCATCATTCACTTGAGTTTGTTGAACTTGAGTTTCAACTCCAGTTTCAATCTCTTCATCAGAATCATCTAGATTATCAAACCTTAATGGATCTTTATCTTCATCATTGGCTTCTTCTAGTCCAGGTAGTTTGCTATCATCAAATGTCACATCTGTGCTTTCCATAATTTTCTTTTGACTGATGACATAAACTTTGTATGCAATTCTTTCCATAGAGTAGCCAAGAAAAATTCCTTCAAATGCCTTTGCATCAAACTTACCAACATATTCAGAATTGTCCTTTAATACAAAGCATTTGCTTCCAAAAGTATGAACATACTTTAGAGTAGGCTTCTTTCAAGTCATCAAATTGTAAGGTGTCTTTCCAGTGTTTTTGTTGATGAGAGTTCTGTTCTGGATATAGCATACAGTGCTTACAGCCTCAACCCAAAAACATGTAGGCATCTTTGCATCAAGTAACATTGTCCTAGCAGCCTCAATTAGAGTTCTATTATTTCTCTCAACAACTCCATTTTGTTGTGGAGTCCTTGGAGCTGAGAATTACTGAGAAATGCCATTCTCTTTACAGAATGCTTCAAGTACGACATTTCTGAACTCTGTTCCATTGTCACTTCTCAATGCAGTCACACTTGCATTGTTGGCCTTTGCTTCCTTGTCAACTCTCTTTATGTGATCAATGATTACTTGTGGAGCCTCATCTTTTGATGCCAGAAATTCCACCCATGTATACCTTGTAAAGTCATCCACCATCACCAAGGCATACTTCTTTCTTCCTAGTGACATAATATTGACAGGCCCAAACAAATCCATATGAATGAGTTGTAGGGGCTTGGTTATTGATGTCACTGTCTTTGACTTGTGGCTTGATCTTTTCATTTTTCCTTTTTGACAAGCCTCACACACTCCTTCTTGATAGAATTCAAGTGCGGGCATGCCTCTCACTAACTCTCTTTTGACTAGAGAATTAATGGCTTTGAAGTTCAGGTGTGATAGTTTCTTGTGCCACAGCTATTGAATCGTAAACACGCAAGTATACGCGATCACAAATAGCAAGTGATAAATAGAGTTCGTTCCGCAGAGACAAGGTGTAAATGCCAATTTATTACCTATGCAACAGTGTATGATTACTTCTTAATGCTTGAACAATTATCAAATTGGGTTTTTTTTTATCTAAATTGTACTACTAAAAGTTTACTAAGATGATTTAACTTATAAGAGAGGAACACGGGGTTCTAAATTCATGAATTGTTTCATCTAGATTAACCGTCAAGATTCAATGCAATGTGGTTATTAAGGAAACTAGTAGGAATACTAAGATGGTAAGAGCTATCTTTCAATAAACTCACACCAAACCATAAAAGCATCCACAATTCAGATAGAAGTTTTACGGACATCAATTATATCCAAATCACTATACGTCTATGAGATTGGGTGACACAATCGATTTAATCACAAATTCCATTATTAACTACATAAGGGAGTAACGTTCTTTCAAATCTATACTACCAATATGCTGATAAGCCGTCATAAGCCTATGCTAACATGGCAAGTCCTAATCTCTAAATCCACTTTCGCATTCATTAGAGATTGACAAAATAGATGATAGCTACACATCTATATTAATTAACACAACCATGTTAGGTAACCTTATTATAAACCTCAAGCATAAATTATCAAGACTATCAACTACTAGAATCCACAAAACACTCCATTAGAACCCCATGAAAGTGTTTAGTTCATAATTGAACTTAGCACCGTCATGGGTTCAATTGATAACATAACTCTAAAACAAACAATTAATAAAAGAAGAGAGAAATAAGGTTAGAAATAAATCCCCAAAGTAGAAGAGTACACAAGATCCAAAGATTACTCCTTGCTTGTCACTAGCTTGGAGATCTTCTCTTGAATTTCTTCTAGATAAAATGTTGATGATAAAAATAAATAGAAACTCTAACTGATGATAGATCGATTTTTATGTCTAACATAATACATATAAAGTCCCAGCTGCCGCCCTAATAAAATAGGCCCAACACAATTTGACCCGAAACAAGGAAATAAAAATCTGCAAAAACCGCTCGAGCGCTGTAGCGCCCAAATGGAGCGTTGCAGCGCCTCCTGGTCCCTGGAAAATGTTTCTCCCAAGCGCTGCTGCCCTTAGTCAAGCGCTATGGCGCCTGGTTGAGCGTTGTAGCACCTGTTTGAGCGCAAGAGCGCTTGTTTGAGCGCAAGAGCGCCTGTTTGAGCGCAAGAGCGCCTGTTCTGAGCGCAGGAGCGCCTGGTACCCGCTGGACTTCTTTGTAGAGCTTTCTCTCCTCTTCGCGTGGGCTTTTGAATCGCCCAATTCCGATGTCTGGAACTCCAGTTATGGCCAAAACAGTGATGTATGCGCATTGAGCTCAAATTCCCGAGTTCTCTTGCCCTGGACTTCCTGTAATTTCTACTTTTAGCTCACAGAATACCACCAATACTTCACCAACACCACCAATGCCGCCCGACTATGCAACCTACACAAATTAGATGAAAACACATCAAACTAACACGAAACTTGAGAACTTGCAATCGCTTTAAGTACGAATGGAATGCCAAATAGTGGATATAAAATCCACTTATCAAACCCCCAAACTTAAACTGTTGCTTGTCCTCAAGCAATGCAAACTCAACCCTAAAATGATGAATGAATGCAAATAAAAATTAAATGTCATGATAATGCAAAAATGTCCTAATACAATGATCACACACAATTTACCGAAACCGACTCAACAAGCAAACGCCTCAAAGAATGCAACAACTCCAAACAGAGCTCGACTAAGGCCCCGTATACTAACAATACATGCTCGGAAACGTGGTGTGTGCTTTTCTCACTAGATATACTTTTAAAACTAGATAAAAGACATAACTCATCCTTCGCCAAGACAATCACATATTTATAAACAGAATGAACTTTAGACACTCCATGACTCAAAGACACCGCCATCATCATTTAAGGTAGACAAGAATTCATGCTTTACTATACAAAAATAATACAAAACACCAAATACGCATGCTTATTGACCGTGCAATGGGTGAGACCCCTAAAGGCTTATACAATAATACCCATGTAGCGAGCTTTAGGTTAGCGGATCCCAAACCTCAAGGGCCTTAGGTCACTAGGCGCATTGCCCCCATTGAACTTATTTGCTCGAGTATTAAAGAGCTCACCCTGGTCATTTTGCATTTAATAATTAAAATATTTACATGACTCCTTTTTTTTCTTTTTTTTTATTTATGCAATCTGGAATGAGCCTTTCTCATTTCCAACCCTAGACTACTCATATAACAATGAGCCGGCTACTAGCCATTTGATACCTAGCAATTATTATTTCGACACAACACGACACTTAGCATGAAATCCCTGTTTTCCCCCAAACTTATACTTAAGTGCTCCTACGCCATCAAGGGAATAACGAAAATTCTAGATATAAATAGGTGATTAAATCTCAACAGCCAAACAAGGTATGACTCGATCTAGCCCAAGAGCAAACAGTAAGACCGTGAAAATATTGTGTTCCCGACACACGCAAGTCAATTTCATAAGTACTTAAATCAACCCTCTATTCATTGTCATCATACTCAAATTAACGCCGACCTATCGAGCCAGAAACAGACACTCATGTGGAATCATGTGATATGCATGAACAAAATGATATTACACTCCTAAATAAAACTATATGACATGGCATCCTAAATGCACTCTAAATGGCATGGCAAAACTAAATGCAAAATTTCTAATATGACTAGCATGAATATGCAACTATATGCAATGCAATGACTCTTGATACCCTAAAATCACCCCCAAACTTAAAAATTGCAATGTCCTCATTGAAGGCAAAATTAAAGGGTACAAGAGATACTCCCCTACTCATCGGCATCTCCACCCTCCTCAGGTGGTGTGTCTGGTGGTGGATAGACGTGGAGGCTCCAACACAACTGTTGTTTTATTCGAAAGCAAGAAATCATAGGTTGCCTCCCACGAAGCGCCTTTCTTTAACGTCTTTAGCTAGACTTGGCCACGATTTTCCTCTTAAAAATTTTCTGCACCGCATCTCTATAAGGCCATTTAATGATCTTTTCTGGAGCGACATCTTCAACGACAAGCTTTACCCGTATTCGCTCCTCACAAGATCTCTTAACAACATTCTCCTGCCTACCTGAAAAGTTAGCAGCAATAACAATAGCAAGCAAAGGAGATCAATTACAGGAAACATACCCCAGGTGAACTAGCAATGTTTTGAGCTCGAGTTCGGGAGCTCCTTTAAATGATGGCTTAAGGCGCACCTGAGAATTCCAGAGATCTTCCACTCCAAGCAACTTATGTGGAATACGAAGCCCAATTAACCAAGGCACTGTAATCCTCAGTTGGCCATGCTTTGCCTTCTCCTTCTCCGTGTCATACTTTTTACTCTGCCCTGCATCAACCAATTTCAAGCTAAAACACTCCTCATCCTCCGCCGACAAATTCATGGCTAGAGTTTGCTTCTGAAGCCTCTGTGGATATGGAGGATGAAAATCGATTTGGATGATCTCTGTAGTCTTCTTCGGAGTAGATTTGTCAACATGAGTGATGCTCTTTTCCTCTTCGGCCTCCAACTGGTTGAAGTCAGATTGCGACGGAGCGACATTCAATAACTGAACATGATCTTCTAATTCATCATCTTCCACACTGAGACCCTCTTCATTCTTCGAAGGAATTAGCATAGCCACTTGAGCCTTGGAGTTTTCTTGATCTTGGGCTGATTCTTCAGAATTTTCAGATTGCAAAGGAAGTGGTTGCGGCTGATTATTCAGAACCGAATTTTCTGGACATTCTGAGTTTTCTGATTGGTTTGCCTCCGGCTCTGCTTCCTTATCAGCTTCATGTTCTGCTTCTTCCCCATCTTTGCCCTCAGACTCTCCTTCCTGAACTTCGATCATGGTCTCACCCATGGCTAAGAAAGGCCAGTCAAGACTGATAGGAAGGTTCTTGTCCTCCTCCTCTACAGCTAGGCCTTCTGTGTCACTTGCAATTTGATTCAATGTTTTTAATGCATTTGCAATTTGACCAATCTGATCTCCAATTGTCTGGAGAGACAATGCATTGCTTTTAACCATCAACCTCAATTCTTCTAATTCAGCTTCTTCGGTCGACTGTTGGTTAGACCAAGTCTGAAATTGCTGCTGCTGAAATTCAGGAGGTTGAAAGTGCTGATGCACTGGGGCATACTGATGCTGAAATTATTGCCCTTGTTGTTGCTGAATTCCCCCTGGACTGTATGGCTCATCTCCAAACTGCTAATTTTGGAGCGGGTGGGATGGATATTGGGATTACTCCATACCACTCTGATTGAAGTCCCAGCTGAAATTTGGCTGGTTTCTGTTATACTCACATTGATGAGTGTAATGTCCACCTGCACACAGCTCACATACAATTACGAAGTCCTGCTCCCAATAATCCATCAAATAAAAAAAAATAGTTCAAGTCAATAATCTATAACGACCACTGATGACAAGCACTTAAACTACAAATAACACCGAAGTCCCCGGCAGCGGCGCCAAAAACTTGTTGAATCGTAAACATGCAAGTATACGCGATCACAAATAGCAAGTGATAAATAGAGTTTGTTCCGCAGAGACAAAGTGTAAATGCCAATTTATTACCTATGCAACAGTGTATGGTTACTTCTTAATGCTTGAACAATTATCAAATTGGGTTTTTTTTTATCTAAATTGTACTACTAAAAGTTTACTAAGATGATTTAACTTATAAGAGAGGAACACAGGGTTCTAAATTCATGAATTGTTTCATCTAGATTAACCGTCAAGATTCAATGCAATGTGGTTATTACGGAAACTAGTAGGAATACTAAGGTGGTAAGAGCTATCTTTCAATAAACTCACACCAAACCATAAAAACATCCACAATTCAGATAGAAGTTTTACGGACATCAATTATATCCAAATCACTATATGTCTATGAGATTGGGTGACACAATCGATTTAATCACAAATTCCATTATTAACTACATAAGGGAGTAACGTTCTTTCGAATCTATACTACCAATATGCGGATAAGCCATCATAAGCCTATGCTAACATGGCAAGTCCTAATCTCTAAATCCACTTTCGCATTCATTAGAGATTGACAAAATAGATGATAGCTACACATCTATATTAATTAACACAACCATGTTAGGTAACCTTATTATAAACCTCAAGCATAAATTATCAAGACTATCAACTACTAGAATCCACAAAACACTCCATTAGAACCCCATGAAAGTGTTTAGTTCATAATTGAACTTAGCACCGTCATGGGTTCAATAAATCCCCAAAGTAGAAGAGTACACAAGATCCAAAGATTACTCCTTGCTTGTCACTAGCTTGGAGATCTTCTCTTGAATTTCTTCTAGATAAAATGTTGATGATAAAAATAAATAGAAACTCTAACTGATGATAGATCGATTTTTAGGTCTAACATAATACATATAAAGTCCCAGCTGCCGCCCTAATAAAATAGGCCCAACACAATTTGACCCGAAACAAGGAAATAAAAATCTGCAAAAACCGCTCGAGCGCTGTAGCGCCCAAATGGAGCGTTGCAGCGCCTCCTGGTCCCTGGAAAATGTTTCTCCCAAGCGCTGCTGCCCTTGGTCAAGCGCTATGGCGCCTGGTTGAGCGCTGTAGCACCTGTTTGAGCGCAAGAGTGCCTGTTCTGAGCGCAGGAGCGCCTGGTACCCCCTGGACTGCTTTGTAGAGCTTTCTCTCCTCTTCGCGTGGGCTTTTGTATCGCCCAATTCCGATGTCTGAAACTCCAGTTATGGCCAAAACAGTGATGTATGCGCATTGAGCTCAAATTCCCGAGTTCTCTTGCCCTGGACTTCCTGTAATTTCTACTTTTAGCTCACAGAATACCACCAATACTTCACCAACACCACCAATGCCGCCCGACTATGTAACCTATACAAATTAGATGAAAACACATCAAACTAACACGAAACTTGAGAACTTGCAATCGCTTTAAGTACGAATGGAATGCCAAATAGTGGATATAAAATCCACTTATCAACAGCCAACAATCTTCATTTGATGCTTTTGAGTAAAAGCAACAAATTTTGTCCTTGTTTGCAGAGTCCATATTGGCTACAAACAGGCTTCCTTTTCTTACTCCAGATAGAGCAAAATCACCAGTCTTCTTATGGGTGATCAAACATTCATCTTTGTCAAAATCCACCTTGAATCCCCTATTAGTAAACTGACCAACACTTAGCAGATTATGCTTGAGCCCCTTGACTAGTGCTACATCTTCAATGATGACATTACCAACTTTCAACTTGCCATATCCCAATGTGTTACCCATGCTGTCATCTCCAAAAGCAACCATTAGGCCAGCCTTTTCCTCATATTGTGATAGCAGGGCCATATCACTAGTCATATGATTTGAGCATCCACTGTCCAAAATCCACATGACCTTCTTTTCACTTTCTTTGCCCTGCAAACACAAAGGTATTACTTTGCCTTTGGTACCCAAACAAGTTTGGGTCCATGTGACTTAGAAACAGTTTTATCATAAACAACATGCTTGTCAACTTTCTTAGTGTTAGTCTTCTTGTCACTGTTAGAAGTCTTAGAACCTGAAGTTTCAGACTTGGGTGACAGAGGTACCTTCCTAGCTTTAGGAGGACTTGAAGACTTTGATCTTGTGTAGTGTGTGTGAGAATTGTGATTGATACAACCATCAATGAATTGCCTTCTCAAATTGAAACAGCTAGTCATCACATTCATGTTGCATGGCATACAGTCAAATTTATCACAAAATGGAGCATCTCTATGTCTTAGAGGCACAAAACAATCATAGAGAGGTTTGGACACACTACCAACAGGTTTCTTGCATGCATGAGTTAAATGATTGGTACTGAAACAGTTCTGACAAGTTTTCCTAGGGGCATTAGGCATATAAGCATAGTTGTTATCCTTGTTAATCCCTAACTTGCCATTTCTGTTCTGTTTCTTCTTAGTCACTTTCTTTTTTGATTCACTCTTCCCAGCTGAAACAAACTTAACAAACTTCTTAGGTCTTGGCCTCTCAACTACTGGTTCCTTGGCTTTTGACTTGACACTCTCACTCTTGGAGGATGCTTGTTGTTCACTGGCTTGTGCCTCATCCTCATCATTCAACATTTGCTTGATGAGTAAGGCATCCTCATCAATTTCAAATGTTGATTCTTTAAAAATTGGATTTTTAGCCTTTTTCAAAATATGAGGCACTTCCTCATGAACAACTGTGTCATCTTCGATGACAGCATGGCCTTTTCTCTGTTTAAGAGTGTCATAGTCAAGTCCAATAGCAGCCTTAGGTTTAGCTTGAACTTTCTCACAGTAGGATTGCACTAGACCAGATGATTTCTTAAATGTTTTCAGTTTGAATTCATTTTCAGTTAATTCATCCCTAAGAGCCTTTTTAACTTGACTAGCACATAAAACCTTGTTCTGCAAATATTCAACTTCTTTCTTAAGGTTTTCTACTTGCATAGCAGTTAGCTCAAGTTCCTCATTCTTTTTGGTTAACATTTCATTTCTAGTAGAAAGTTTAGCAATCTCCTCATTAGCAACAGTCATACTAGTATGAATATTAAACATCTCAACAGATAGTTGTTCAACCATGGATTTATATTCAGAAACAGACATGTCTATGGTAGTGAGAGATGGTACCTGAGAGTTTGATGAAGATGTGTCTTCCTCGGAATTGGCCATCAAGGCATAGTTGCAAAACTCTTGCTCTTCTCCATCACTATCAGAATCATCCCAACACTTCCCTTCAGCTATGTAGGCCTTACCTTGTGTCTGCTTTCTCAGAAGGGCCTCATACTTAGCTTCAAGTTCCAGAAACTCTTTATCCTTCTTTTTAGGCTTCTTGCATTCACTGGCAAAATGCCCTAGGTCATTGCATCTATAACACCTTACAGATGACCTATCCACATAGCTGGTTTTGAATTTATTTCTGTTTGGTTTCACAGGTGCCTTGTTCTTGTTGACTGAATGGTTTTGAGTTTTGGGTTTGAAGGGTTGATTTCTTTTAAATCTGATGTTTAGAAATTTTCTGGCCATGAAAGCATATGAAGTATTTTCCATCCCATCTAGTTCTTCAAGAGTGTAAAACTCTTCTTCCTCCTTTTCCTCAACAGGTTCACTTACCTCAGCTTCAGTTTCTTCATCATCTGCTACCTCCTCTATCCTTAGCTGGCTTGTAGATGTTTCTAGGTCTTGAATCAATTTTTGACAATCAAGGCACATGATGTGTTTATCATTCTACCTTGGTTGGCTTGGATAGCCCTTTTCTGAAGCAACTCAAGCTCATGAGTCTTTAAGAATCCATAGAGTACATCATAGGTGACTTTGTTCAAATCTCTTTCCCTTAGAGAAATGACTCTTTGCTCTAGATGATTTGGTGAAGATAGCAGAAATTTCATATTTAACTCCTTGGTGCTGTAAACCTTGCCATTCATCTGCAACTCAGTGACTAGCTTGTGAAACCTTTTAAACATCTCAGTAATGCTTTCCTTGGGCTGTGCCATGAAAGCTTCATACTGTGTGACCAGTATCTGTTTCTTGTTTTCCTTAACCTCATCAGTTCCTTCACACAACACCTCAATGTGATCCCACATTTCTTTGGCAGATGTACATGATGCAATGTTTGCAAAAATTGACATGTCCATGGAATCAATGATAAGCAACATGAGGTGACTGTCAAGAGCAACCTTCTCCCTTTCTGATTCTGTCCACTTTGATGGATCCTTGGCCTCATAAGATCTTGGGATAGTTGTGGTTCCAACAGTCTTCTCTGGTATCTCTTGTTGTGGAACAAAAGGACCATTCTTTAGAATCTCAGGATACAAAGGATGAGAGGCTTTGATGAACAACATCATCTTTATCTTCCAGAGGTTGAAGTTTTCTTTGTCAAACTTAGGGACTTTCACCGTTCCTGTAGTCTTTGGTGTATTCGAACTCATGATCGTTTTTCTGTTTTTGAATAAACAGCCCTCTCTGATACCACTTGTTGAGTATTGAACATGGTAAAAGAATACAGAGGGAGGGGGGGTGAATGGATTCTTAAACTTTTCTTTTGAGTCTATGTAGCAGATACGTGTTTGTGTGTGCAGAAGTGAAGGTGCGGATAAAGAATCAACACAAGACACAATATCACTTTAATCTAATGTATTATTAGATAAAGGTTGCTACAATCTGTGAATACAAATGATAGTATTCTCAGCTTCGTTTTTCTCAGAGAGATATAGCTTACAGTGTATGAAAAACTTGACTCACTTAGTTAGTTACTAAGGAAGTGAGGCTGTATCCTTATAGAACATGAATACAACCTACTTACTGCAAATAAGGTAGCTAAAACAAATTACTTTCTAGTCTGTCTATCCTTTTTGAGTAAGTGTCCAAACGGTTACAGATTTGACTTTGCAAAGCCTGTTTAGATCCACTTCTTTAGCTTCTTGTCTCTTCTATATCTCTCCAAGCTTCCTTGTAGGCTTTCCAGAGCACGTTACAGATTGTGGTCCATAAAGTACATTGGCTTGTTGCAGGTTTCAGACTTGTACAATTTCTTCAGTATTTTGTCTCCAAGAATGTATTCGAGAAGTGACTAAGTAGGTGATTCGAGAACTAGAATTGACTTGATCGATAACTCTGAGTTCTCGAACACTGTTATACTGACATATCGAATCACTTCTCGAATAGCTCTTTTCTTCAGGATTCCTTGAGTTGTCGAATACGACATTTGACTTGTCGAATCCTTGAGATATCGAATAGCTTTCTGAGTCCTTGAGATATCGAATGGAACTTTGACTTGTTGACTCCTTGAGAACTCGAATACTACTTTGACTTGTTGACTTCCTGAGTTCTCGAATAGAGTACATAGACATATCGAATCTCTGAGATATCGAATGAGATATCGAACAGTGTATTCAGAGATATCGAATAGTGTCTTGAGATATCGAATCCCTGACTTCTCGAATGCTGGACTTCTCGAATAGACAAATATACTTCTCGAATTGGTACTTAGGGAAATTCTTCATTTCTTCAAATCCCAACTATGATTATTTGACAGTCTTTATCTTCTTGCTTGAGGCATGAACCTTGGAACTTCTTTCAAGCATTATTCTAGACTCTATAAGTACAGTTACACAACTAGGATTTGATGCCTACTACAAGTACAATACAAACAGAAACTCTACAACTAGAGGTTCCCTCAGTTAAGAGGTCATGTAAGTAATGCAAAGCATTACAAACAATTAGGCTTGTTATTAGATGTCTACAGGCATGCCTCTGCAACTAACATATAATTTTAAAAGTATTTAAAAGTAACTCGTGCTTTGCACGGGCTATAAGCTAGTATATATATAATATGGCTAGCGTTCAAATAGAAACCAACCTTAGAATAGAAACTAGAAACCTACAATAAATAAATTACATTTCATTTATTTTAATGGCCCCGCTAGGGACACCTTCACAAAAAACTTATAAAATTCTTTGCTCTATTCAACAAATATATATAAAAAAAAGTTAATGTTCACGTGCCATGTCATCACGTAAACAGTAACTTTTTTTTTTATTTTTTTGTTGAATAGAACCAATAATTTTTAACGTTTTTTTGTTTTGGGGTACCCCTAATTTGGTCATTAGATTAGCTTGAAATATTTAATTTAGGTTTAGTTTCTAGTTTCTATTCTAAGTTAGTTTCTATTAGAACAAGACCCTATATATATATATAGAGTTAAGTTCTATGGAGACCACCATTTGAGTGGAGATCGTGGAGACCATATACATTATGCATTCAAAACATTGCAAAACCTATACATTTGCAAAGAATGTTCAATTAACACTATTATTTCATTCAAAATCTTAAAAATCATATATGATTTGTAAGCAGAACATGTTTTGGAGAACAATATGTTCTGCAATATTTTGTTTGCAGAACGTACATGATTTTCAAGATTATTATGAAATTTGCATGTAAAACATATATGATCGTCAAGATTTTCAGTGAAATAGATGGTATAGTGATTTTCATAGAACATGATTTTCAATAAATAAGTTTTTGTAATATTTTGATTGATATTGGTCTCCGGTCTCCACTAAAAATGTTGGTCTCCATAGAACTTAACCCTATATATATATATATATATATATATATATATATATATATATATATATATATATATATATATATATATATATAGTTTTAATATTAATTTTGTGCTTAAATAAAATAAAAAATATTTATGTTGAAACGATGTCGTAGCCTACTTAGTTTTATTACCTTGCTCAACCCTAAAATTAGATCCAGTCGCTTTCATTTTTCTGCCACTCAAACACTTGATTTATTCGTTTCTCTCTTTCTCTCAAACACTCAAGTTGTGGTCTCTGTGCTTCTGTTTCACAGGTTTGATTTCTTAATTAGATGCTTTTTTTTCTAATACTAAACTCTTATCTATGTTCTCTACGTTTCGATTATACATATGCGATTATATATATATATATATATATATATATATATATACATTTTTTGGGTTGGATAAATGTTAGAGAGCTACATTTGATATTTAGTGCTTTAGACTTCTTATTTTTAACTAAGACTTTTGTGAACTTAATGTATGATCCTTTGGAAATATGTTGGTCCCAGAGTATTGCAGAAGGGGGGGGGGGTTGAATGCAATACTGATAAAATTCAATCTTTAAATCAACTTAGTAGGATATGCAAACGTAAGTGAATCAAGATTTCTCACAAAATAAATGTTTTATTTATCTTGTGAAGTGGTGCTACAACCTAGAGAAAGAATTCTCCAGCTGCGAATTTCTTGAGAGATACAAGATTATTTCGTTGTTGTTACTTATAGAAAGAATTAGAGACATGTATCTAAGTAGACTAAGATACTCTGTTGTCACTATCACATGGGTTGTAGAGCTGCTGTCGTTTTCAAGTGGCATCTCTTTACAATCTGCACACCCATGTGACTTCCCTAAATTTCTATACAGACATTGTTAACAATACAAGTAAAGCAACCTAGATTCTTTCTATTTCTAGCTAATACAATTCTAGTAGATGTGGATATATCATACTATTTGAATTGACCAGCCTTGTATTGTTATCTCTCAAGCTTCTGTCGTAGTCTTTGCAGGTCTACTACAATCGATGGAGTGTTGAGAAAATCTGTTTCTTGAACATCTAACCTGTCACGGGCTTTGACTGAGAAAAGTAATCAAGTCAAATAATTCACTGAGACGGTAACCTTAACCGCCGAGTCTGCTTGATATGTCCCAGTTATACACCACGAGATTGTAGAAGGGGGGGGGTTGAATACAATCTCAACACAATTCTTTTGAATTGATAAAGTCTTGATAGATTGTTATAAGAACGTAAACAAACAAGATAAATAGAATATCTAAAACATATACAACACACGATATACAAAATCTCAGGTGGGTTGGCTTATCAGCTTTATCCACCTGATGGTTGTATTTGAAGATAATTATAATACACAGCTGCGGTTACACGGTTTTAGTGTTTACAAGAAAACCTAAAGCTATCAGCCTTGTGATCAGTGTTTTCTTCTCTACTAAAACTATGCTGCTCATACAGCTTATTTAAAACTATATGAAGACAAGTAAGTTACATAAAATGTAATGATACGTTTTTTATATAACTTGTCACACACACATACTCAAAGTGATTTCCATTTCTGGAATTATCTTGAAAGTCTTCTCTTCTTGATTTGGACAATCCCAGTAGACTTTGAGACAGTGTATGTTTCTTTCTTCAAAAGTGACTAAGTTCTTGAAGTGACTTAGCTTCCAAGCCCACGTGATGCTTTCTGCACAAGATCGTTTTACTTTTGGATCTTTGTCTCTGAAAGTAGCTTTAGCAAAAGTGTTAATCCTTTTGAAAGTCAATAAGCCTTTCTGCTTATTGAGCTGTGCTAGAACTTCCCAGACATAATGGATGATCTTTATGCATTTGTCGAAATATCCTTTGAATCTTTCAGTAGGTGTGTAATCATGTTGGAGGTTGCTTACACTCTTATTGTTGCCCTTGAAGTCGAATAAATAGTGACTGATTTCACCTTTCACTTGGAAGAGTTTGAGCCTTCGAATATCTACAATTTGACTCCCTACTCGTAACATCCTCTATGTAATTGATCACTGCCTAATCGTCACGGGTTGCAAAGTAATTCTGGGTTTAATCTTCATTCGATATGTTCCATTAGAGATCTCTGATATTATTATGAAACAGGTTGAGTTCTCGAACAGATAAGTCTTGAGTTCTCGAATGATGATTTATCGAATATCCTTCTGAGATGACTTCTCGATTAGTGCTTGATGTAGACTTCTCGAATAGAACAGTCTGACTTCTCGAATTGGCACTTCTCGAATAGTTCATTTCACAGACTTCTCGAATAGTTCTTTTTACAGACTTCTCGAATAGATCAGTATGACTTCTCGAACTAGGACTTCTCGAATAAAACCCTTTGAGTAGAGTTCTCGAATGACTTCTCGAACTCTTTTTTTCTTTGATTTCTCAAACTTACTTGCATGGTTTTAGCAAACTCTCTTTTGATTACTGATATCTGACTTTAGCATCTCCAGGCTTGTCACTGAAATAAATCCTAACTGTATGCAGAGTTTCATCCTTAAGATATTGCTTTAGTTGATCTGCAATTTAGTTGGCTTCCTGATTTGTTCATCAGCTTCGATTCCTTGATTCATTTTCTGTCTTGTGGTATTTGTTATCATCATCCATATCCATGCATAACACAACAATCTCCCCCTATTTATGACTCCAAGATAAAGAGGCATAAATCCAGAGATTGATGATAACAAAAACCACTCTTCTTTCATTATGACAGAAAATTTTGATCAAGGTTCCTTGACACAGTATCTGAGTTGTACCAACCTCACTTGAGTGACTAAGAACTGCTCCCCCTATGTATGGCATCCATTTCTGAGAGTTGTTCTGTATCCACTAGTTGCTGTTCTTCTGAGATATAGTTCTTAGTTTGCAAATTTCTCCCCCTTTGGGTGTTAAGAAGATTCTGAACTGAACTATAACTGTTATTCCCAGATTACACACTTGTATAATTGTAGAAGGGGGGGGTTGAATACAATTCTTGATTATTATAAATTTCTGATAAAAACCACAGAAATCTATAAGGAAATAATTGCTGAATAAGAAATGGTTCACAAACACATAAAAAATCAGGTGGTTAAATGTACCACCTGAGACTTTTATTCGAAGAAAACCCTGTGATACAAATGTACACAGCTTCTGTGTTTACAACTCTTTGCTTCTAAAGATATTCAAGAAACCCTAAGCAAATGTGTATGTTTTCTTACTTTCTAAAGAGTTGCTACACTTGGTTATATATTCCAAGTTTACAAGTGCTACAGGAATAAGATAATATTAATCTAATTCAAGTTGACTTGCTACTCCACTCCAAATCCACATGTAGCCGAAAGGTTGTCCTTGTGAACAGATATGTCCCCTGCACCTTTCTTGTATGTACTGTGTAAATGGAATGCTTCTTTCTTCTGTGTTTCCAAAGTATGGCTGCCATATTGCTTTTTATACCTACTATCAACCCATGTGATCTGTCAGTCAAACCTGTCCTTATCAACTGCTAATTCCTAGCATATGATAAAGTGACAATGATTATCCGTTGATGTTGTGTCTACTTATCCGTTGATGGTAGTTTGAGCTGTATCCGTTGATCGAGTAGATTTGAGTTGTATCCGTTGATAGAGCCCTGTTCTCATCCGTTGATACATTTTCACTTAGACAGAATTACATAGCATAGCTTATTTACAATTGGCTACCCTATTCTGCCTATCCATTGATGGTCAACATGACTCTGAATAAAGACACTATCAACTGATAAATAGAGATATTGCAGTATGCTACAAAACCTCATCCGTTGATGAGCTACCTGTCAACGGATAGAGTTATAAGGTCTTATCCGTTGACAGTTACAAAACTTGACTTATACAATTTTGCTTGAATGTTAAGTTATCATCAACTACAACATATTCCTAACAATCTCCCCCAATTTATACTTGATGGCTATAAAGCATAAATTCATAACCTTGATGATAACAAAACATTCCTAACGATATATACACACTTCAGTATGCAAACATTGTATTAAGCTACAAAAATTAAAAACAGAAAGCTTTAAGAAACTTATCAGAGATGTGCTCCTTTAGATTGAGCAGATTAATGAGGTTTCCTCTCTCTGGTTGGCTGCACCCTTGACTTTCCTTCCTTGGTAGAGTTGGACTCAATTTGCACTTGAAGTTGCCTATAGAAGGTATCTTCTTCAACAACCTTTGGATTTAGCTTTAGTTGTAACCATCTCAGGTAGTCAGAACTAGCCTTTGACAGTTGGTCTTCTAACCTGAAGAATCTCCTAGTGCCCTCATTATCCCTGAACTCCATCATCCAAAAGGGTTGAATGTGGATTTTCTGTCCATTATAAGGGATCTTCATTTTCTTTGGTAGACTTGAGGGTGAGTTCCATTCTCTCCTTATTTCTTCTATTCTGCTAATTATCTCCCTTCTGGCTATCTCAGAGAACCCTGTGTGTCTCTTGAAAGCTGAGAACACTCTGGTCAATGTATGATAATTTTCTCCAAGAACCTTCTTTAGTGGCCATGTCCTCTGACTTCCTCCCTTGTAGACAAACACTAATCTCTCAGGCTGATTCTTGTACTTGTCAATTCCTCTTACTTCTGACAATTCATCCAAAAATAGATTCATGTCAGAGTATTCTTCAATTTCTGCCTGATAGATAAAGTCTTCTTTGTTTTCCAAGATTGGTTGTTTGACAATGGCAGGTACCCTAGCAACTTGAACTGGTCCCTTTGAAAGTTGCTTCTTTGGAGCCCTTTTCTTCTGTTTTGGATTTAGCAAGAATGAAGGAACTTCAATTGAATCAAAATTCACTGGTTCCTCTTTAGGCCTTATGGGGTCACCATGAAAGTTTACAGTTGGGTCGATTACTATTGCAGACATAGGTACTGGTGAACCAATTGTTTCTTTTTCTGGAGAGGGTTCTGGAGAAAGAACCCTCTTGGTTTTAGCTTTCCTTCTTCTAGGTTTGATTTTGGGAACTTCCTCAGGTTCCTTCATTTCAACCTCTACCTCATCCATTAACTCTTGAGCTAGCCTGGCTTGCTTCTCTTCTGAGTTTTCATGTTGATTTTCTGTACTTGGATGGGCTTCCCTTTGGATTCTGGAGACTTCTTCTCTTTTAGCTTCCACAAATCTAGGATGACTGTTGGATATATTTAATACTTTTCCATTCCTCATGATTACAGCCATCCAATCTCTTACACTCTTATTTGTCTGAACTTTGAACTCCATAATTGTTTTTCCCATTAGCTTTACTTCATCATTCTTGGGAAATGGGTAGTCCAATTGAAGCTTGTTCTTCCCATTTTCCTTTGGTGGTGAGTAGGCTCTGGTTTTGATAGCTGGTTCAAATTCTTTGACAAATGATGGCTCAGCATCATAGAATGTAGGAGCCACAACCCTTGGAGTGAGCACCTTCATGATTGTGGTTGATATTGTTGGAGCAGAAGATTGAGCATTAAGGAACAGAGTTGATGCAATTGATTCATTGATCATCCTCTCTGTCCTTAGAATTCTGTCATTAGCCTCCTTGTTTATCTTTTCCAAAGCTTCTATCCTGGCTTGCCTTTCACCATCTGAGATGTCTTCTAATCTTTGAATCTCAGGCAAAGCCACTTGTTTCTTCACAGGGGAAGCCTTTATCTCAAACTCTGTTGGATTGACCACTACAATTGGCTGTTGCTCCCCCTCAATATGTGCTATCTCACTACTGGTAGCTTGAAATTGGCCAGTAGATGTTGCAGCCTCTTCTGTGCTTGTTCCCATTTTCTCCCCCTTTTTGTTAGCATCAAGGGTTGGGGTTGAAGCTGCAAGTAGCATTTCCAGTAGTTGAGTTTGTTTTGTTTGATTGGCAATGATGGTGTGCAATTGAGATTCCATACTATCCACCCTTGAGGAAAGAAGCTGAACAGACTTAGCCAGGCTATCTTCTTTGAGAAGTTTGCTAGAAAGCACCTTCTGAGTGGTAGTAGGAGCTAGTGCCTCAATCCTGGCATCTAGTGCTATTTTCATATCTCTAATTGCAGACTGGACCTCCTCTTGCTGTGTTCTTTGAATAACAGATTGCATCTTTTGTAATTTCAGGGAGGCCATTACTTGCTCAAGAACAGTCTTTCTCTGTGGTTCTGCAGTTTGGTGCTCAGCCTTAGCAGATTGGTATTGCTTCATGATTTCCACATTGAGATGCCCAAGTTCAGTGGCATTGGAAAACATCCATCCTGGAGTTTCATCTTCATTTATGTCTTCACCATCTGAACTTTGACTGTCATAACTGCCAGACTCTTCACTTCCAGCATTTGGAGACAGGGTTTGTAAAGCTTCTTTTGCTCTTTGAAGAGATTCTGAGGTGTGCACTAGGTGCATTGCCTCCTCTGCCTCCACATTGCCCTGCTGTGCCATGACTTGATAGGCAGAAACAGGATGAGTAAAGGTTTCAGGATCCAAAGAGATGGAGTCAATAACTGACTGATATTCCTGTCTAAATTCCATCTCTTTGGAAGCTTCATTAACCTCCATTAACTCACTTGCAATGACTGATTCTTCCTGCCTTATTTCTCCTGTAGTCCCTTCTCTCCTCTCATCTCTCTTTTCTTGCATCAGGGGCTCCCCCTGGCTCACACCTCTCACACCCTCACCTTCACCTACTAAGGTGGAACTCTCTAGCTCTCCTTTTGCCTGACCGGAAGAAATGGTCAGCCTCTCATTGATTTTCTCTCCTTTTGCCTGCTCACAAGGCAGCCTCTCACTCCCTTCCCTCATTCCTAAAAGTGTTTCAATTACTACAAACTCCTCCACAGTTGACATAGGAATGTCACATTTTGCAGTGGTAGAGAGAGTTGTCAACGGATAAGGAGTATCCGTTGATGTAGTAGTTATTGCTGTCAACGGATAGTTAGTTGAAGACATATCCGTTGATGAAGAACACTTGTCAACGGATGAAGGATATCCGTTGATGAAGGTAAACGAGTATCCGTTGAAGTGAAAACCAACACGGAATCTGTGGTGATTGATTTTAAGGAAGAGGCCACAGATAGTGTTGTGAATTCAGGAATGGAAGATTGATGGCCCAACAAATCATCTAAAAGAGGATGACCACCAATTGTTGAGTGGGGCTTCTCCATGAATTTTAAAGATGGAGAATCAGGAATTGATGTAGAGATCATATCCACATCCAGAGATGGAGTTGGTGATGGTGGATCAAAATGTGTATCGATTTGAAGGTTAAGATCAAGGGGCTGTGACTCCACATTTATTGAAGTCACATCAAACTGAATTTGAGAAGGTACAGTTTGCTGTACAATGTGTGCACCCTGTGATTCCCCAATGGTTTTGGATTTTACCCTTCTACCATAGGTTTTTGAGGGAGAGCTATCTGTGTCCCTTGCCCTTTTGTGCTGTGTTCCTGAAATGGAACTCAAATTAGTAGTCACACCCTGTTGAGAGGATGTAACTAGAAATTGGCTTGTAGGTTCATTAACAGTCTTTTGAGAGACTGAAATGTTGTGTGCACTTGCCTTACCTTCCTTATCCTTAGGGCTTCTTTGATGTTCACCCTGTCCCTCACCACTCACTACCACCTTCACACTCCCCTCAAGAGCTTTGGTAGTTTTTGCAACAGATGCCTTTTGAGAGACACCTGAGGTTTGTCTTTTAGATTGTGGTTTAGGAACTTTGGATTTGGTCACTTTGGTAGGAGCCTGTTTGGTCACAGTCACAGACTCCATTGTGACACTAGAAGGCAAAGAAATTTGGGGGTTGGAGATAGGAAGTTCAGGGTTGGAAACAGTTACCTGAATAATTGGTAGATATACCAATTGTACTTCTGCATTTAGGTTCATTCGAATCAAATCACTTAAGACTCTCTTCTCCTGAACAAAACAATTGAACTTGCTATCCGGGTTAGCAATGGATAGCTCATTCTCAGATACATGCAGTGCTAGGAGCATTAAAAATCTAGCAAAATAAACATTCTTGCCCCTAGTTTCCTTTTTACCTAATTTAGCTGCTATCTCATACATGACTAGTGTGCCAAAATTATAAAATTTATCAGTTAAAAGCATACAAAGCATAATTAGCATGGAGTTGGTAACAGCATCAAAGTTACTAATCTTGCCAGAAAAAGTTTTAATGAAGGCATGATAAGTGGACTTTATATCCACTTGGAGCGTTCCATATCGACTTAAATTGATTGACTTGGTCTCAAGTTTGTTGTATTTTTTATGTGTTTTGTGTAGTTGTGCAGGGTTGTAGCTATCGGTTAGTGTTGGTGTTTCTAATCGATATTAGAGCGGAATTAAGTATTGGAATGAAGATGGTACACTTGTGTTATGCTACCAAGGAGTTACATGTGTCATGGTATTAAAGATGTTAGCTAATGCGAAAGAAACGGAGGAGAAAGGAGCAAATTGTGTAAAATTCGGATGGTTGCGCAGTCTTCACTGTTTTGGTCATATCTGGAGTTCTACAAGTCCGTTTGAGGCCCGTAAGCTGTCCACGCGAAGCCTGGGAAGTTTTCTATAATTCTGAACAGTAACAGACCGCGCAGACTGCGCTGATACCGCGCAGAGTGCGCCCGAACTCGCTGGAAATTCTGAAATTCTATCCTGTTTCGAATTAAATTGTATTTTTAGGTCTTTTCTTGTTGGAAAAGTATTCTAGGGCCTATATAAACACTACCTATCATTGTATATCATCATTATTAGGAAGATCATCAACATTGTAGCCAAGAACAATTTCAAGATACATCTCCAAGCTAGTGACAAGCAAGGAGTAATTTTTGGAACTTTTGTATTCTTCTACTTTGGGGAGTTATTTCTGAACTTTATTTTCTCTCTTCTTTTAATTATTTGTTGTTCTAGAATTATGTTATCAATTGAACCCATGATGACAATTAGGTCAATTATGGGCTAATTCGTTATCATGGGGTTTTAATGGATTTTGCTATGGATTCTAGTAATTGAGTGTTAATTATGCCTTGGTGTGTGATTGATTGTATTGATTGCCTAGTGTGTTTATGCTTATTCGTTATAAGTGCGTCGCGAACACTTGTAATTGTTTGTTTAATCCTAGTGAATGCGAAAGTGGATCTAGGGTTTAGAACAATTCATGCTAGCATAGGTTTTTGCATGTGAAAAACATGTATTAATTTGTGATGTAATTCTAACCGTCTTGCATCGACTATGTGGTTTAATGGGTGCTTGATTTTCAACCGGTATGTGTTCAATTGCTATAGACATATAGGGACTACATATATTTGGTGACTACTTGACTTCTATCAATTGTGGATGATCAGTAGGATGGTATATGCACAACGAAAGTTGGTGTGTATCAGTTTAGTGCATCTAATCAGTAATCAACTCGGTCACATGCTAGGCTAAAGGGCATAAGATTCTAGATGAAGTAGTAAATGAAATTGAAATCCCATGTTTGTTTATTATAAGGTTAAAGTTAAGTTATTTTCTCGTAATTGGCTTAGTTGGTAATTAATCATTAGTTAAATCAAACCAAAATTGTGATTGTCTTAGCAGTGAGTGTAAATCATAAGCTGGTGCATAAGTGAACTTAACGAACAATTTGAGTCTCTGTGGGAACGAATCCTATTTACTCTATATTACTTGTTGACCACGTTCTCTTGCGTGAATAAGTGCGAACAAGTTTTTGACACAAAGATAACTCCATTCCTTAACCATACCTTTCCTAACAATTTTCCCTAAGTTCTCAGTACTAAGGGTATAATTTATGGAATTAAGCATGGTAACAATTTCAGCATTACTGGGTTCCTTCAGACAGTTATTCTCAGGCAATTTTAAACAAGCAGTTAACACATCAGAATTAACTACATAATTTTTACCCTTTAAAGAAAAAGCAAGTGTACCGTCTGTGCCATTGTACTCAGCAGATGCCCACATCTCTTCGATAACCTCATGGATTAGAGGAGTGGTGGCAGTCATAGCATGTGACAGTTTGCATTTCTTCACGAAATTCATCATGGTGTGATATGCTTCTGGAGCGTTCACAGTATCAACAAAGGCCGCGAAATTGTTCTTCTCATAGGTAAACCCGGTGGAAGACATCATCTTAACAATAGGCGCCATTGGAGTGTTTGAGCTTTTGTTGCAGAGAGAGATTTAGTGAAGAAGATGCAGTTAACTAATGAGACTCTTGAAAATGAATAAAGGTGAAATGTGAGAATACAAAACAGCCTTTTATATATTCCAAGAATTAAAAATGAAATAATTAAGAGTAATTACCCCATTGGTCAAAAGTAACTGTCAGACAATAAATAAAAAGAAAAGAAGTACAGCCGTGACTAATTATACACGTTTATCAACGGCTATATAAAAAAGTATATGTATATCAACGGATAAAGATTGGACAGTTGAGAAAACAGTTTATCCATCGATGACGTGGACAACATGTTATCCGTTGACATACGAAAATCTAGTAATGTGTTTACACTACCAACGGATAAAAGGATATCCGTTGATAAGCAAATTTTGCCTTAGACAAAATTTCTGCTAAGAGTTATTCTGAGAGTTTTTAATTCTCAAGTAAATCAAAACACATTTCTAGCTGCAATACAGTATTATTAGATACCACTAGGAATTATGAAAAATTAAGCATACCTAGTTCACCTACCAATCTTGTGAATGAGGATTCATCAAGAGGCTTGGTGAAGATATCTGCAAGCTGCATTTCACTTGGCACAAAGTGCATTTCTACTGTACCATTCATCACATGCTCTCTGATGAAATGGTATTTGATGTCAATATGCTTGGTTCTCGAATGTTGCACTGGATTTTCTGTGATGGCAATAGCACTAGTGTTGTCACAGAAAATTGGAATCTTCTCAACTTTTAGACCATAGTCAATAAGTTGATTCCTCATCCAAAGAATCTGTGCACAACAACTTCCAGCTGCAATGTACTCAGCTTCGGCTGTAGAAGTGGAGACTGAGTTCTGTTTCTTACTGAACCATGACACAAGCCTATTCCCTAAAAACTGACAGGAGCCTGTAGTACTTTTCCTATCAATTCTGCAACCTGCATAGTCTGCATCTGAATAGCCAATTAGATCAAAGCCAGAATCTCTTGGGTACCAAATGCCAAGGTTTGGTGTTCCCTTGAGATACCTGAAAATTCTCTTAATAGCAATCAAGTGAGACTCTCTAGGGTCAGCTTGAAATCTAGCACAAAGACATGTGGAGAACATTATATCAGGTCTACTAGCTGTTAGATATAGAAGTGAGCCTACCATGCCTCTATAGCTTGAGATGTCTACAGATTTTTCCTTAGTATTCAACTCAAGCTTAGTTGCAGTGGCCATAGGTGTTTTTGCAGAGGCACAATCCATTAAGTCAAATTTCTTTAAGAGATCATAAATATATTTTGTTTGACTTATGAAAATTCCCTCATTAACTTGCTTTACTTGTAAGCCAAGAAAGTAAGTTAATTCACCCATCATGCTCATTTCATACCTACTTTGCATAAGTTTGGCAAACCTTTTACAAAGCTTCTCATCTGTAGACCCAAAAATAATATCATCTACATAGATTTGAACAAGTATTGAAGAACCATTGACATTTCTATGAAATAAAGTTTTATCTACTGTACCTCTAGTGAAGTGATTCTCCAGAAGAAATTGAGATAAAGTGTCATACCAGGCTCTTGGTGCTTGCTTCAAACCATAAAGTGCTTTCAAGAGAAGATATACATAATCTGGAAATTCTGGATCTTCAAAGCCAGGAGGTTGATGGACATATACCTCTTCTTCCAGTTCCCCATTTAGAAAGGCACTTTTAACATCCATCTGATAGACTTTGAAGTTGGCATGTGCTGCATAGGCTAGGAAAATTCTGATGGCCTCAAGTCTTGCCACTGGTGCAAAAGTTTCATCAAAATCTATTCCTTCTTCTTGAGAATAGCCCTTTGCCACTAATCTAGCTTTATTCCTCACAATTATGCCATTTTCATCAGTCTTATTCTTGAGAACCCATTTGGTACCTATGATACCTCTATCATCAGGTTTGGGCACAAGCTTCCATACTTTATTTCTCTCAAATTGGTTTAGCTCTTCTTGCATTGCTAAGACCCAATCTGGATCTAGAAGAGCATCCTCCACTTTCTTAGGTTCCTCTTGAGACAGGAAACTACTGTATACGCACTCTTCTTGTGTGGCTCTCCTAGTTTGGACTCTTGAGTTTGAGTCACCAATGATTAACTCAAAAGGATGATCTCTGGTCCATTTTCTTGAAGGTGGAAGGTTTGATCTAGATGAGGTTGCTTCATCTATGTGAGTATGATATTGTTGATTGGATATTGAGTTTTGACTTTGAGAAACTCCCCCTGAGTTTGTTGTCCTTGAGGAATTATGAAGTTGACTGTCAACAGAAGCATCATTTTGTCTATCAACGGATGCTCCATTTTGCCTGTCGACGGATACATGAGAATGTCTGTCAACGGATGCATCTGATGATCTAGTATGACTGTCAACGGATGCTTCATTTCCAGTGTTAGCATCACTTCTAGTTGGACCAACAGCTCTAGGTGAATTTCCAAGGTCATGATCTTCATTTTCCTCATCATCATCAATGTACATTCTTCCTTCTACCTCATTTTCAAATCTCAACTTTTCATGGAAGCCTTCATCATTCAGACCTAGAATCTTCTGATCATCAAACACAACATGTACAGATTCCATGACAATGTTGGTTCTTAAATTGTAGACTCTATAGGCTTTCCCTGCTGCATACCCAACAAAGATAGCTTCATCTGCCTTTGCTTCAAATTTGCCCAAGTTATCTCCATGATTCCTTAGCACAAAACACTTACATCCAAAGACATGGAGAAAAGCTAACGTTGGTTTCTTGTTGGTGAATAAGTGGTAGGGAGTCATTCCTCTAGCTTGATTGATCAAGGAAATATTCTGAGTGAAGCAGGCAGTGCTGACAGCTTCAGCCCAGAAATATGTTGGCAATCTTGATTCACTTAACATTGTTCTAGCTGCTTCAATGAGAGTTCTGTTTTTCCTTTCAACAACCCCATTTTGTTGAGGTGTTCTAGCAGCAGAAAACTCATGGACAATTCCATTCTCTTCACAGAAAATATTCATTGTGGAATTTTTGAATTCAGTGCCATTGTCACTCCTGATTCTTTGTACTTTTACTTCAGAACCATTGTTTACTTGTCTGAGATGATTGATGATGATTTCACTTGCACAATCTTTGGAGTGCAGGAAGAAAGTCCATGTAAACTTAGAGAAATCATCCACAATCACCAGACAGTATTTCTTCTTTGAGATGGACATGACATTTACTGGACCAAATAAGTCCATATGCAGCAATTGAAGGGGCTTAACAATAGATGACTCTGTCTTGCTCTTGAAGGATGATTTCTTTTGCTTTCCTAATTGGCAGGCATCACACAGTCCATCTTTGATGAACTCCAATTGAGGGATTCCTCTAGCAAGATCCTTTCTTACCAAATCATTCATTACTTTAAAATTCAAATGAGACAGCTTTTTATGCCATAGCCAACTCTCATCCTTGCTTGCTTTGCTGAAGAGACAAGTAATGGATTCTGAGCATACTGAGTTGAAGTCAGCTATGTAAACATTTCCTTTTCTAAAGCCTGTCAGAACCACATTGTTGTTTTTCTTGGTAGAAACAACACAGGCTTCTTTAGTGAACTTTACTTCATAGTCTTTGTCACAAATCTGACTGACACTCAGCAAATTGTGCTTCAAACCTTCAACTAAAGCCACTTCTTCAATGATGACATTGTCCTTTGTAATCAAGCCATATCCCTTAGTATAACCTTTGCTGTCATCTCCAAAGGTAATCCTAGGGCCAGCTTCCTCCTTGAACTCTGTGAGCAGGGTTGAATCTCCTGTCATATGCCTAGAACATCCACTGTCTAGGTACCATAGATTCCTCTTATTTCCCTGCACACAATCCAAAATACAAATCAAGTTGATTTTGGTACCCAAGTTTCCTTGGGTCCTTTCTTGTTAGCCTTTGGTTTTACACTCTTGGCAATCTTCACTTTGGGTGTAGATGCTTGAGTGATAGGTTTAGACAGATGCTCATTTGCATAAATATTTGATGCATGCATTTGTGAAAAATTGGCATACATATTATCCATGCTGGGGATGCTCCATGACATTTGTGGCATATTCACAGATTGAAAATAAGGATTAGGCACATATGGCATGTTCACATATGGATTTGAAAAACTAGCATTCTGATACAAACCAGGCATAACAGGCATTGCAGGCATACTTGGCATAGATTGAGGTACATGAACAGGAGTCCTTTTAACAGACTTGCAATTAGAAGATAGATGATTGACACTATTGCAATTACCACAAGTTTGCCTAGGAGCAAACTTGTCAGGAGAATAATTGTTTTTCTTGTTAATGCCTATCTTACCATTTCTGTTCTTTTTCTTTTTACCCTCAGTCTCTACCTTTTCATTAACTGACTTACCAACAGCCTTTTTGTTGGGTAAATCACCTGCCTTAGCCTTCTCACTTGATTTGGCTTGGCTACTTTCACCAGAAACAAAGTTCTTGGCTACTGGACCATACTGATTGTTCAGTCTCTTGAGTTCCTTCTTACTAACAGACTTTTTGTTAGTCGACGGATACCTCTCATCCGTTGATGGTTCATCTGTCAACGGATGATCACTATCCGCTGATTCACAAATAGTCTCTAGATCCTCAAGGCAAGGTTCTAGCTCCTTTTTCTTCTGAGTCCAGGTATCCCTTACAAATGATTCTATTCCCTGGACTTCTATTATGTTTTGAGAAATATTCCTACAACTTTGAAATTTAGCAATTATTCCTTGTTCTTTTTCAAGCTGGTTTCTTAAGATTAATTCTCTTTTTAACACAGCTTCAAGTTCATTTTTAGCATCATTGCAATCAACTCTCATTTTCTCAAATTCTAGAAATTGAACTTCCAGAACTGCATTTCTATCACTTAAGAACTGATTAGTTTCTTTAATCCTATTGTTCTCTTTAGTAAGTGATTTAAGAGTAACACTCAAGTGATATAGTTCAGTAGACATATCATCTATAACACTATTGCATTCCTCTTTGGTGAGCTCAGAGAGATTAGTATAAAATACCTGATTGCTAGCTGAACTTGCTTCCTGCTCAGAATCAGCCATTAATGCAAGGTTGACAAACTCAGCATCATCATCAGAATGATTTCCATCAGCAGCCCAGTCATACTCTTGGGTCATGAATGCCTTTCCTTTCTGTCTGAGAAGATCAAAGTATTTCTTCTTGTAGTCAATAGTTTCAGTTGACTTTCCCTTGTTCTCAGATCTAGGCTTCCTGCATTCACTTATCATGTGACCAGCAATACCACAATTATAGCATTTAATTTTGGATTTATCCACATAATTGCTTGTAGAAAAATCCTTGTTAAATGGCTTGGCCACCCCAGAGTTTCTTCTGAATTTTAGCTTAGAGAATCTCCTAGATAGAAAGGCTAAATGCTCATCTATCTCATCCAATTCATCCTGCTGTAGGACACTCATTTCTTCAGACACCTTTTCCTTGCTTTTGCTTGATTCTGTTCTACCTTCACAAACCTCCCTGTTTGGTGTAGATTTAGCAGCTTCAGTCCTCTTTTCCTCCTTCTGCTCCAAGTTGGCAACAAGTGCAACTGACCCACTTTTCTTTTGGACCTTCTCAATTTCTTCATCCTGCTCCATTTCTAGTTCATATGTCTTTAAAGTTCCATAGAGTCTTTCAAGAGTAAATGACTTGTACTCTTGAGTGTTTCTTAGAGAAACAGTCATAGGCTTCCACTCTTTGGGCAGTGATCTCAGAAATTTGAGATTAGAATCTTTCACTTGGTAGATTCTTCCATACAGTTTCAAGCCATTCAGTAGCTTTTGAAATCTACTAAATGTATCATTCAATGTCTCTCCATTCTTGAAATGGAAGTGCTCATACTGTTGGATCAGTAGTTGCATCTTGTTTTCCCTTACCTGTTCTGTACCTTCACAAAGGGTCTGAACAATGTCCCATACTTCCTTGGCGGTAGTACAGTTGATAACATTGTCAACCATGTCTGTTTCTAAGCCATTAAACAGAATATTCATGGTCTTTTTGTCCTTGTGAACTTCTGCAATATCCTCAGCGCTCCATTCAGAAACAGGTTTTGGGATGTACGTGTCTGGTGCATCTGCAGCAAGACCAACTCTTGAAGCAGCCTTCATTGGAACATGAGGACCCTTCTCAATGCAATCTACAAAACCTACATCAATAGACATGAGATGTAGACGCATTTTTACTTTCCAGTGAAAGTAATTTTCCCTATCAAGAACCGGTATCTTCACTCCATAATCCTTCTTAGACATGTTGAAAGTGTGTTGATCTTTAAACTTCAAATATATTAGAAGCTTGCTCTGATACCAATTGTTATTCCCAGATTACACACTTGTATAATTGTAGAAGGGGGGGGGGTTGAATACAATTCTTGATTATTATAAATTTCTGATAAAAACCACAGAAATCTATAAGGAAATAATTGCTGAATAAGAAATGGTTCACAAACACATAAAAAATCAGGTGGTTAAATGTACCACCTGAGACTTTTATTCGAAGAAAACCCTGTGATACAAATGTACACAGCTTCTGTGTTTACAACTCTTTGCTTCTAAAGATATTCAAGAAACCCTAAGCAAATGTGTATGTTTTCTTACTTTCTAAAGAGTTGCTACACTTGGTTATATATTCCAAGTTTACAAGTGCTACAGGAATAAGATAATATTAATCTAATTCAAGTTGACTTGCTACTCCACTCCAAATCCACATGTAGCCGAAAGGTTGTCCTTGTGAACAGATATGTCCCCTGCACCTTTCTTGTATGTACTGTGTAAATGGAATGCTTCTTTCTTCTGTGTTTCCAAAGTATGGCTGCCATATTGCTTTTTATACCTACTATCAACCCATGTGATCTGTCAGTCAAACCTGTCCTTATCAACTGCTAATTCCTAGCATAGGATAAAGTGACAATGATTATCCGTTGATGTTGTGTCTACTTATCCGTTGATGGTAGTTTGAGCTGTATCCGTTGATCGAGTAGATTTGAGTTGTATCCGTTGATAGAGCCCTGTTCTCATCCGTTGATACATTTTCACTTAGACAGAATTACATAGCATAGCTTATTTACAATTGGCTACCCTATTCTGCCTATCCATTGATGGTCAACATGACTCTGAATAAAGACACTATCAACTGATAAATAGAGATATTGCAGTATGCTACAAAACCTCATCCGTTGATGAGCTACCTGTCAACGGATAGAGTTATAAGGTCTTATCCGTTGACAGTTACAAAACTTGACTTATACAATTTTGCTTGAATGTTAAGTTATCATCAACTACAACATATTCCTAACAATAACTTCTCCCCCTTTTTTGTTATCAGCAAAAAGAAGGATAAAGTGATGTAGTACCTCAGTAAAATCAGATAAAATAGCGAAGAAGCTGCTCACTCTAATCTCTCTGATTTTGTATCAGGATCTCATCCTTGTTCACTTCTCACAACTCACCTTCCCTTACTAAAGGGGTACTCAATCTCTCCTTTTGCTCTCCTGGAAGAAATAGGAGACCACTCTTTACACACATCTCACCTTTTGCCCTGGAGCAACCAGGCCTCTCCTGTTTTTCACTCCCTTCCCTCAGTCCTAAAGAGAAACCATGAGGTTTCACATAGATTGAAGAGAATTGAATGTTAGCATTGATGATCCAAACAGAGATGAAGGTTCAGTTAATTGCTTTTAGAGAAAGCAGAGTGAACTGAAGAATGAGTGTTGGCTTCTTCATGAATTGGAATGAAGAATCAAGAGTGTTTGGAGTTGTATTGAAGTGCTTCAGTTATCAAATTAGGTATCCATGAGTGGGGCTGAATCCTCTCATTTATAGAGAATTCATCAACCTGAATTTGAGAAACAGTTAAGAGTAACTTGTGTGTGCTCCCCCTGTGTCTGTGCATCTTGTACTAACTCCTGGCTAGATGACAAGTGTCATAGGTTGCACAATTGTGTCCCTTACCCTCACTGATTGTGTTCCTGGTTGGGAACTGGATTAAATAGTTAAAGTCTGTGGAGAGACTCAAACCAGAAATATGGATGTCCTTATTAATCACCATGCCTTTTTGGGAAGACATAGGATGGCTAGGCTGGTTTTACACACCCTCACCTTCCTTATTCTTATGGTTTCTTGATGTTCACCACTTCTCTCACCCTCACTTTCCTCCTGGACACTCCCCTCAAGTTAAGATTTGCAAGAATTGTCAACTACAGCTTGTTGAGAAACTGTAGAGGGGGTTTCAGAGATGTAAATTATGAAAGTATGGTGTGCTGATTGGGTAGAGAATCTGGGGGACATGCCAGCAATTCTCAGTTCAGCAAAATAAGGCAAAGATTTAGGACAAGAGCTATTGAGTTAAAAGAGAGTGAACTCAGTACCTTTGCTAGGTGAACTGCTGTAAGAGTCTTCTCCATATGAAGAACTAATCTCTTAAGTAAGGTGCAGAACACTCATTGTCTTGAGTGGACAAGTTGACATTTGCTTGATGCTGTACTTAGGACAAGAACTCACTTGCAGAGACAGTTATGAATGATCATTGAAATATCTTCAAAAGTATTTGTACTTGATCCTAGTGCCATAGTTAGTCAATTTGAAATATGAGTTCAATCAACAGAAGTACTTGTTTATGAGTTTTAGAGTTAACTAATAAGACTTGTTGTGTAACAGAGTACAAACCAATTATCTCTCATTAAGTTCTAATTATGAGTAGGTGTTATATGGCATATGACAAACTTATAGAACCTGGTTATTGCAGTCACCAAGTTTGCTGTATGTACACCATTACTCCATCATCATTAGCCTCTGTTGATAGTTTGAGTCATGAAAATTACTGCTATCTTGACACAAAACTATGCAACTGTGTAGCTTATCAAAGCTCACTGCTAGGGTTAGATGATCAAAATATCATAAACAGTATCTAAGTTATTATATTTATGCAGTCTGATTCAGTGATTAAAACAACCTGATTAAGGTAAAGATAACTTTAATGAAAAGTGTGCCAAATCGCAAAATAGATCAGAAAGGCGCGTAAGTCGAGTTAAGAAAACTAATTCGCAGAGATTAGATTATTAAAACAACTTAAGTAATTTGTGCACAGTCCAACTTGGTCTATTCTAAACATCCTATGGAAGACGAGACATGATCTAATCAGAAGTCGATCTAAAGAGACATGCAAGCAGATTAAAAACCATAGAACTAGTAAGACAAAAATTAGAAACTTCACTTCATTAAAAATAAAAAAAATTACAGAAATGGTCAAAAAGACCATTGAAATAAACAAAACAAAATAACAAAAACTTAAAACTAAACCCTCCCCCCCCCACCTAAGCCAACTAAGCAGCCTTGGCTGGGCCTGCAGGGTCTTCAACAGCGTCCTCCCAGTTGCGAGCGCGGAGAACCTCCAGTGCCACTCGCATGGAAGCAAGGTTCCACTCTTTTGCGGCGAGGAGCTCGTCGATCTTCTCCTGGAGGGCCATCACCTTCTCATAGAAGGGCATGGCCTCAAACTCTTCTACGGAAACTCTGAGAATGCTCCCAGTCATCTTTGATGAGAGGGTTTTGTTTTTGTTAAGTGTGTGTCTAGATGGTGTCTACCCTTTCCTATTTATAAGCCCTGAAGTCCTAAGGACGCGACTTAATACTCAGGAAATTAAAGGGTGTAAGGTTAACCAAAGGTCACAACTCATTTAATACACACTAACGCATGCAAAAGAGAAACACGATGTCCTATGCTAATCCTGACGGTCCATTTAAAAAAGATAAAAGGTAAAAGTATTATGTGTGCTATTTGTTCTAAGATCATTTAAGTCTGACAACTCATGTCTAATCAAATCTAGACAAAATCTTAGAGAACATCACACACAAAACACTTGAAAATTCTGGTCACAAAATAGAGCAAATAAATAATATCAACAAATAATTGCACTATTCGACATCTCAAATAATTGACCATTCGATTTGTCCGATCATTTACTTATTCGACATCTCTCAACATGTGACTAGTCGATATCTCTAATCAAAAGACTACTTCGACATCTCTAGAAAATTTGTTGATCGATATCTCAAGCATAATAACCATTCGACAACTCAAGTTGGTGCACATATTCATTCGATATCTCTTAGCAAATTAGATGTTCGATATCTCCAGAATAAACAACAAAAATAAAAAAAATCCAGAGAATAAAGTTCACTGGCTGCAACAATTTGAACAGATACTAAAGATTATGAGAAATTTAACATACTAAGCTCACTTACCAACCTTGAAAAAGTTGCTTCATCCAGAGCTTTAGTAAAAATATCTGCTAATTGTTTCTCACTTGGAACAAAATGCAGTTCCACAGTACCTTCCATCACATGCTCTCTGATGAAATAGTATCTGATGTCTATGTGCTTGGTTCTCGAGTGTTGCACTGGATTCTCAGAAATTGCAATTGCACTAGTGTTGTCACAGAAAATTGGAATTTTCTCAACCTTAACTCCATAGTCAAGAAGTTGATTTCTCATCCATAGGATCTGTGCGCAACAACTTCCTGCTGCAATGTACTCAGCTTCTGCTGTTGAAGTTGAAACTGAATTCTGCTTCTTACTGAACAAAGAGACCAGCTTGTTTCCAAGAAATTGACAGGTGCCTGTGGTACTCTTCCTGTCCATCTTACAGCCTGCATAGTCTACATCTGAATAGCTTATTAGATTAAAACCAGAATCTTTGGGGTACCAAATGCCAAGGTTTGGTGTCCCCTTGAGATACCTGAAAATCCTTTTAATGGCTATTAAATGAGATTCCCTAGGATCAACTTGGAATCTAGCACATAAACATGTAGCAAACATAATATCAGGTCTACTAGCTGTTAAATATAAGAGTGATCCAACCATGCCTCTATAGCTCGAAATGTCCACCTTCTTTTCCTTAGTATTCAGTTCAAGCTTAGTGGCAGTGGCCATGGGGGTTTTTGCAGAAGAGCAATCTGCTAAGTCAAACCTCTTTAAAAGGTCAAAAATATATTTTGTTTAACTTATTAAAATTCCCTCATTCACTTGTTTAACTTGTAAACCAAGAAAATAAGTTAATTCACCCATCATACTCATTTCATATTTACTTTGCATAAGTTTGGCAAACCTTTTGCAAAGCTTCTCATCAGTAGACCCAAATATTATATCATCTACATAAATTTGGACAAGTATCATAGAGCCATTGACAGATCTATAAAAGAGAGTTTTATCTACAGTACCTCTGGTGAAGTGATTCTCAATGAGGAACTGTGAAAGAGTGTCATACCAGGCTCTAGGTGCTTGCTTCAAACCATAGAGTGCTTTGAGCAAGTAGTAAACATATTCTGGGAAGTCTGGATCTTCAAAACCAGGAGGTTGACTCACATACACCTCCTCTTCCAGAATACCATTTAGAAATGCGCTCTTAACATCCATTTGATAGACCTTGAAATTTGCATGTGCTGCATAGGCTAGGAAGATTCTGATTGCTTCTAACCTTGCTACTGGTGCAAAGGTTTCCTCAAAGTCAATTCCTTCTTCTTGACAGTAGCCTTTGGCAACTAGTCTAGCCTTGTTCCTTGTGACTATGCCATTTTCGTCCATCTTGTTCTTGAATATCCATTTAGTGTCGATCACAGACTTGCCCTTAGGCTAGGGTACAAGTGTCCAAACTTTGTTTCTTTCAAACGGGTTTAGCTCCTCTTGCATTGCTAACACCCAGTCTGGATCTAGAAGAGCATCTTCTACCTTCCTTGGTTCTTCTTTAGAAAGAAAGCTGCTATACAAGCATTCTTCTCGAGTTGCTCTCATAGTTTGGACTTTTGCATTGGAATCACCAATGATCAGCTCAAAAGGGTGATCCTTAGTCCATTTCCTTTGTGGTGGCAAGCTTGACCTTGATGAAGTTACTTCAGTTTCTTGATGTTGATCATTTTGACTTGTTGTTGAGTGTTGACTGTGAGAAACTCCCCTGAGTGTAATGACCTCGTATTGAGTGGAGTTCTAACAGAATTGTCAACTGATGTTTCTCTTTGATTCTCAACAGATGCTTCAGCATGATCTTCAACGGATGGAGTGTGTTGCTCTTCTACAGATGGTCCATTCTACACTTCTCTTGATGGTCCATGTCTGTTCTCCACACCCATTGTTATTCTTTCTTCATCATCATCTTCACTTTCTTCACTACTCGTCTCATTCTCGAATGAGAGTGACTCATGAAAACCTTCATCTACAAGACCAGATATTTTCTTGTCGTCAAAGACAACATGTATGGATTCCATAACGATGTTGAGTCTTAGGTTGTAGATTCTGTAAGATTTTCCAGCAGAGTTTCCAACAAATATAGCTTCATCAGCTTTTGAATCAAATTTCCCAAGGCTCTCGCCAGAATTCTTCAATACGAAGCATTTGCATCCAAATACATGTAGAAAGTTAATTGTTGGCTTCTTGCCTTTGAATAATTGATAAGGAGTCATGCCTTTTGCTTGGTTGATCAAGGATATGTTCTGAGTGTAGCATGCAGTATTAACAGCTTCAGCCCAGAAATATGTTGGCAACTTTGATTCTTCAAGCATAGTTCTTGCAGCTTCAATAAGGGTTCTGTTCTTTCTCTCCACCACACCATTTTGTTGAGGTGTTCTTGGTGCAGAGAATTCTTGAGTGATTCCTTCTTCTTCATAGAACTTTCTTAGCACAGAGTTCTTGAACTCAGTTCCATTATCGCTTCTAATCCTTCTCACTTTGAAGTGTGGATTGTTGTTGATTGCCTTGATATGTTTGATAATGATTTCACTTGCCTCATCTCTCGAATGAAGAAAGAAGGTCCAAGTAAACTTGGAGAAATCATCAACAATCACAAGACAGTATTTCTTGTTGCCTATCGATAATACATTGGCTGGTCCAAATAGATACATGTGTAGAAGCTGTAAGGGTTGATCAATTGAAGACATTGACTTAGATTTGAAAGAGATCTTCCTTTGCTTCCTTTCTGGCAAGCATCACAAAGTCCATCCTTGGAGAAATCCAATTTTGGGATGCCTCTGACTAAATCCTTCTTGACCAATTCATTCATGGCTTTAAAATTCAAGTGTGATAGTCTCTTGTGCCAAAGCCATCCTTCATCCATGCTTGCCTTGCTGAAAAGGCATGTAGCAGAGTTGGCACTTGTTGAGTTGAAGTCAGCAATGTACACATTTCCTTTTCTATTTCCTGTCATCACTACCTTGTTGTCGTTTTTCTTGAAAACAACACAGGCTTCAGATGTGAACCACACATTTTGATTCTTATCACACAGTTGACTGATACTCAGCAGGTTGTGCTTGAGTCCATCAACCAGTGCTACTTCTTCAATGACAACATTTCCTTGTGAAATCAAGCCATATCCTCTAGTATATCCCTTGTTGTTGTCTCCAAAGGTAATGCTAGGGCCAGCTCTTTCCTCAAACTTGGTGAGCAGGGTAGAATCTCCAGTCATGTGCCTAGAACAACCACTATCCAGGTACCAAAGATCCTTTCTGTCTCCCTGCACACATCAAAATCAAATCAAGTTGATATTGGTACCCAAGTTTCCTTGGGTCCTGCCTTGTTAGCCTTTTTCTTGTTTTTCAAACCCTTACCACCCATGGTTTCAGACTGAGTTAAATCAATCTTAACTCTTGGTGTAGGTCTCTGAAAAACAGGTTGTTCTACTTGCTCATATGCATTATGACTAGATGTGCAATTTGGCATAGTCTGTGCTAACATGTTATTCATCATCCATGACAATTGTGACATGTTATAAGCATCATGATATGGTTTATGCATGAATGGCATGTTGGCATAATGACTAAATGCATGAGCAGGCTGGAAAGACATATATGGCATAACATTCATGGCAGGCACATGTACTGACTTAGGCATATCAGGCACAGAAGCATTTTAACAGATTTACAGTTGGTAGATAAATGATTAACACTACCACAGTTCACACATTCCTTTCTGGGAGCATATTTATCAGGTGTGTAGTTGCTGTGTTTGTTAATTCCTACCTTGCCATTCCTACTCTTCTTATTAGCCTTAGCCTTAGGTTCAGTTTTCTCTAACTTATCCTTCAATTTCTTGGTGGATAGGTGGCCTGTGTTTTCTTGTTCAACTGACTTGGTTTTGCTACATTCTCCCAACACAAAGTTTTTGTTGATAGGACCATATTTCTTGTGCAATTTAATCAAAGTTGCATTACTAACAGTTTTCAACTCCTTTGGACAATTACTATCCAATGAGTCACTGTCTGATGCAACTTCCCCATCAACTTCCAACTTTGCTCCTGCTAGTTTGCAGAAAGAATCAATTCCTTGCTTACTGCCAATTTCTTCAGTTTTAGCCTGTGATCCTTTCCACTTAGCAATTAAATCCTGTTCTTTTTTCAATTGTTCCTTTAAACAATCTTCTCTATCTAAAGCCTCAAGCAATTTATCTTTCATATTCTGGTAATCTCTCTTCATTGTTTCAAAATCAATTAACTGAGTCTCTAACAAAGTATTTCTGTCACCTATCTTAGCATTCAGCTCCTTAATCTTGCTATTCTCTTTGTTAAGTGATTTCAGAGTAACATGCATGTTGTACAATTCATTTGACATTTCATTAACAACATTATCACATTCATCTTTGGAAAGCTCAGTTAGATTTGTAGAGTATACCTGGTTGCTTGATGAACTAGCTTCCTCATCATTTCCAATTGCCATGAGTGCAAGGTTGACAAATTCTTCCTCTGCATTGAGCTTCCTTCAGCTGCCCAATCATCATCTTTTGATACGAATGCTTTTTCCTTTTGCTTGAGAAGATCAAAGTATTTCTTCTTGTAGTCAGTAGATTCATACTGCTTCTTTTCATTCTCAGCTTTGGATTTTCTGCATTCATTGGCAAAGTGGCTAGCAATTCCACAGCTATAGCATTTGATCTTTGACCTTTCAACCATGCCTTTGTTAGGTTGATAGCTTTTCTTGAATTGCCCGGCTCCTGCTGGATTCTTCTTGAATCTCAACTTTGAGAATCTCTTTGACAAAAATGCCAAATATTCATCTAGATCTTCTGAATCATCTCCACTCAGTGCATCAGGTTCCTCTGTCATTTTGCTCTTGCTTCCACTAGTTCCAGCTCCACCTTCACAAGTTCTTTGACTTGGTGTGGCTTCCACATTCTTCATCTTCTCTCCATCTTGGTTGGTTGGAATATTGGCCACCAAAGCTACACTTCCACCCTTCTTTTGGCTCTTCTCAACTTCTTCATCTTGTTGCAGCTCGAGCTCATAGGTCTTTAGAATTCCATACAGTCTCTCAAGCGTATAGTCTTTGTAGTCTTGAGAGTTTCTTAATGAGACTGTTACTGGCTTCCATTCTTTAGGTAAAGACCTCAGAAATTTTAGGTTGGAGTCTTTGGTTTCATACACTCTTCCATACAACTTTAACCCATTTAACAGTTTTTGAAACCTTGTAAATATATCGATTAGGCTTTCACCTGAATTAAAGTGAAAGTGTTCATATTGTTGTATGAGGAGTTGTTTCCTGTTCTCTCTGACTTTCTCAGTCCCTTCACAGAGTGTTCGAATGGTGTCCCACACTTGCTTAGCAGTATTGTAGTTGATGACATTATCGAACATGTCTTGATCAATACCATTGAACAAAATGTTCATGGTTTTCTTATCTTTCTGGACTTCCTCTCTGTCCCCGTCTGTGAATTCTGCTGGCAGTTTGGGAATAGGCCTTCCAGCAACTCCAGTTCCAGCTGCTTCTCCAACTGCAGTGTTAGCCTTCATAGGAATATGAGGACCTTTCTCTATGCAGTTGACATAACCTTCATCGTTGGATAAGAGATGTAAATGCATCTTTACTTTTCATTGAAAGTAATTGTCTCTGTCGAGGATTGGTATTTTCACGCCTGTATCCTTCTTTCCCATGGTGGTGATCTTTAGACTTCTTGTATGTTTGAAGCTCGCTCTGATACCAATTGATATGTCCCAGTTATACACCACGAGATTGTAGAAGGGGGGGTTGAATACAATCTCAACACAATTCTTTCGAATTGATAAAGTCTTGATAGATTGTTATAAGAACGTAAACAAACAAGATAAGTAGAATATCTAAAACATATACAACACACGATATAAAAAATCTCAGGTGGGTTGGCTTATCAGCTTGATCCACCTGATGGTTGTATTTGAAGATAATTCTCTGCGTAATAATACACAGCTGCGGTTACACGGTTTTAGTGTTTAAAAGAAAACCTAAAGCTATCAGCCTTGTGATCGGTGTTTTCTTCTCTACTAAAACTATGCTGCTCATACAGCTTATTTAAAACTATATGAAGACAAGTAAGTTACATAAAATGTAATGATACATTTTTTATATAACTTGTCACACACACATACTCAAAGTGATTTCCATTTCTGGAATTATCTTGAAAGTCTTCTCTTCTTGATTTGGACAATCCCAGTAGACTTTGAGACAGTGTATGTTTCTTTCTTCAAAAGTGACTAAGTTCTTGAAGTGACTTAGCTTCCAAGCCCACGTGATGCTTTCTGCACAAGATCATTTTACTTTTGGATCTTTGTCTCTGAAAGTAGCTTTAGCAAAAGTGTTAATCCTTTTGAAAGTCAATAAGCCTTTCTGCTTATTGAGCTGTGCTAGAACTTCCCAGACATAATGGCTGATCTTTATGCATTTGTCGAAATATCCTTTGAATCTTTCAGTAGGTGTGTAATCATGTTGGAGGTTTCTTACACTCTTATTGTTGCCCTTAAAGTCGAATAAACAGTGACTGATTTCACCTTCACTTGGAAGAGTTTGAGCCTTCGAATATCTACAATTTGACTCCCTACTCGTAACATCCTCTATGTAATTGATCACTGCCTAATCGTCACGGGTTGCAAAGTAATTCTGGGTTTAATCTTCATTCGATATGTTCCATTAGAGATCTCTGATATTATTATGAAACAGGTTGAGTTCTCGAACAGATAAGTCTTGAGTTCTCGAATGATGATTTATCGAATATCCTTCTGAGATGACTTCTCGATTAGTGCTTGATGTAGACTTCTCGAATAGAACAGTCTGACTTCTCAAATAGTTCATTTCACAGACTTCTCGAATAGTTCTTTTTACAGACTTCTCGAATAGATCAGTCTGACTTCTCGAACTAGGACTTCTCGAATAAAACCCTTTGAGTAGAGTTCTCGAATGACTTCTCGAACTCTTTTTTTCTTTGATTTCTCGAACTTACTTGCATGGTTTTAACAAACTCTCTTTTGATTACTGATATCTGACTTTAGCATCTCCAGGCTTGTTACTGAAATAAATCCTAACTGTATGCAGAGTTTCATCCTTAAGATATTGCTTTAGTTGATCTGCATTTTAGTTGGCTTCCTGATTTGTTCATCAGCTTCGATTCCTTGATTCATTTTCTGTCTTGTGGTATTTGTTATCATCATCCATATCCATGCATAACTCAACACTGCTGTCAAAGAAATATTCAGATATTGACAGTACGAGCTCCCTCCAAAGTTCCTATCAGAACTTCAGACTTGCTGTCAAGTGTGAGAATGTTTCTGTCTCATGCTTCAGCCAAAGTTGCTATCAGATGTAGCCTTTGTCGTGACTTGTAACATTTGTCTTCTTGTAATCTTACTGTCAAGATTATGACAGTAACTTTTATTCTTACTGTCTTCTAGATGTATCCCATGAGGCTTGAACAAATGCATGAACTTCTTCCAAGACATACACTTATTACATGACAGCAATTATTTGATTACAAGAACATACTCTTGCTGTGATAGTATGTTCTACTTAGTAAAAACTAAGTACATGGAATCTAGTTAAGTTGTCTCTATGCTATCACCCATAAATCCCAACAAAATATTTGAAGATTTTGTAATTTATAACTGCTTCGATGAAACTTTATTCTACTATTGGTTCACACATGTTGTTGCCTCTTTTTTATTATTTAATATTGGTTTTAAACCGAAACCGACCAAACCAAACCGTTATAATTAGGTTGGTTTTTTTTAAGTACTAGCTTATAACCCGTACAACGCACGGCTCCTTTTTTAACATTTATAATTATATTAATTTTTTAAATTTTATATGTTATTAAATTACGTATCAAATTGTTATTAAAAAATTAAAATATATATAAGTTTTTACGTTTGATTTAATATTTGTACTCTATCTTGAATTCTTAAAATTTGATTTGGACGATTACAGCCCACGTGAAATTAACAAAATAAACTTTAATTTAGTGATGATTTAATAATTGTTTTCTAATTAAATCTAAGCTTAAACAAAGAAGTGAAGAAATTGACGATTTTTTATGCTGAAAGTTCTATTTGATTTATGAATTCTACTTATAATTCGTTTTGATTATCAAAATATCTTGTAATTATTTGAAGATAGTTCTACTAAGAACCAAATATAATTTTAATAATAAGTGTAAGAGGTATTTGTTCGCACTTATTCACGCAAGAGAACGTGGTCAACAAGTAATATAGAGTAAATAGGATTCGTTCCCACAGAGACTCAAATTGCTCGTTATGTTCACTTATGCACCAGCTTATGATTTACACTCACTGCTAAGACAATCACAATTTTGGTTTTGATTTACTAAAGATTAATTACCAACTAAGCCAATTACGAGGAAATAACTTAACTTTAACTTTATAATAAACAAACATGGGATTTCAATTTCATTTACTACTTCATCTAGAATCTTATGCCCTTTAGCCTAGCATGTGACAGAGTTGATTACTGATTAGATGCACTAAACTGATACATACCAACTTTCGTTATGCATATACCATCCTACTGATCATCCACAAATGATAGAAGTCAAGTAGTCACCAAATATGTGTAGTCCCTATATGTCTATAGCAATTGAACACATACCGGTTAAAAATCAAGCACCCATTAAACCACATAGTCGATGCAAGACGGTTAGAATTACACCACAAATTAATACATGTTCTTCACATGCAAAAACCCATGCTAGCATGAATTGTTCTAAACCCTAGATCCACTTTCGCATTCACTAGGATTAAACAAACAATTACAAGTGTTCGCGACGCACTTATAACGAATAAGCATAAACATACTAGGCAATCAATACATTCAATCACACACCAAGGCATAAAAAACACTCAATTTCTAGAATCCATAGCAAAATCCATTAAAACCCCATGACAACGAATTAGCCCATAATCGACCTCATCGCCATCATGGGTTCAATTGATAACATAATTCTAGAACAACAAATAATTAAAAGAAGAGAGAAAATAAGGTTCAGAAATAACTCCCCAAAGTAGAAGAATACAAAAATTCCAAAGATTACTCCTTGCTTGTCACTAGCTTGGAGATGTATCTTCCAATTGTTCTTGGCTACAATGTTGATGATAAAAAATAAACTAGAGATTGCTACTCGCTAGATAGGTGTGTTTTTAGGGTTTTTGACATATATGTAGCTGCCCAAAAATAAATAGGCCCAACAAGTTTTGACCCGGTAGAAAACGACCCAACAGGCATGCACCACACGAGGCAACAACGCCCCAACAAGCGCTAGAGCGCCTGAAAACGTGCAAGAGCGCCTCCAACTCCCTATCTAGAATTGTAGAGCTTTCTCTCCTCTTCGCGTGGGCTTTTGAATCGCCCAATTCCGATGTCTAGAACTCAAGTTATGGCCAAAATCGTAAAAAGGGCAAAACTGTAAATTTCCAGCGCGACCTTGAGCAGACTGCTCAACATTGGAGCAGACTGCCCAGCCATATTCTGCCCACCTGGCGCAGACTGCTCAAGAAATGGCGCAGTCTGCCCAGCCTCCTTCTGGTGAAGCTTTTCTTTCCTCATTTTTTAGCTTTTTCTCCTTCGTTTTTGCTCCGTTTGCTCCCGTTCTTTTTGCGTTCTCTTCCGTTTTCAATCCTCTATGCTTGGAATCCTCATGGTGAATCACAACAAGACTCCATTCTACATTATTAAACCCGAATTCAACTCCAAAAGTGACGGAAACAACGATCTTAATCAACATTATTCCAACCCTGCACAATTAAACAAAACACATCAAAACTACCAAAATCTTGAGGTCAAAGCAATCAATTTAAGCCGATTTAGAATGTTCCAAGTGGATATAAAATCCACTTATCACACCCCCAAACTTAAACTGATGCTTGTCCTCAAGCATATACAATTACAACTAACTAACTAATTAGTACCACTTCCGTAGGTGATCACGGTTGCATTTGGCATATGCAACAAGCCCTTTAAACCCCTAGGCAGCCCTAGTGGACGAGTAAGGTCTCGTGAGGGCCTATAGCGAATGTACCCACAAAATCCGATACAATGCATGAATGCAACTAAAATGAAAATGCAAGTGATCCCCTTCAAACCAACCAAAACCAACAAGCAAGCAAATACTCAAAGAAATGCAACTAAATCCAAGTAGAGCTCGCCTAAATCCCCGTATACTAACAGTACATGGACAGAAACGTGCATGCGTGCTGTGCTCATTAGAGATACCCCAAACCAAACCAAGACCATACCTATCCTTAACCAAACAACCACCAGGTTTAAAAACAGAATGAACGATAGACACAAGATCCCTCAAGATACACCGCCATAGTCCACTTGGGTTGACAAGAAATCATGCTTAATTACTAACACATATGACACATAACAATATATATACAATACATGCTTATTTAACCGTGCAATGGATGAGACCCCTAAAGGCTTATACAATAATACCCATGTAACGAGCGTTAGGTCAGTGGATCCCAGACTATAAAAACCTTAGGTCACTAGGCACAAAGTCCCCTCGTACTTAATTGCTCGAGTATTAAAGAGCTCACCCTGGTTAACTTTGCATTTACTTATTTACATGACTCTTTTTTTTTTCTCTTTTTCTTTCTTTTTCTTTTTCTTTTTTTTTATATGCAATCTGGAATGAGCCTTTCTCATTTCCAACCCTAGACTACTCATATAAATATGAGCCGGCTACTAGCCATTTGACGCCTAGCCATTATTAACAACTATTCACAATTAGCATGAATTTCTTTGTTTCCCCCAAACTTATACTTAAGTGCTCCTTCGCTTTCAAGAATCTATCAAACATTCTAGTTTTAAACTAGGTGTTAAATTCTAGCAATCAAACAGACATGGCCGGGTCCAATTCAAAAGCACTCAATGAGACTGTGATTGTGTAAAAATTTTGTTTCTGAACAAGCAAATCAGTTTCATAAGAACTATAAAGCAACCCTCTACTCATCATTAGTGCACTCAATCAGACACCTACCTACCAGTCAGAGTTAGTTCGTTCAAAGGGATCATGGAAAATGCATGAATGCATGAATTATGTTATGCACTCTAGAATGCCACTACATGACTCACATATAACAATATGCATGATACATGATGAACAATTTAAACAATATGCATGATAATACTACACTACATGTCCTATATGCATCTAACTACTAATCACAATCTTCACTTCCCACCCCCAAACTTAAATTCTTCAATGTCCCCATTGAAGGCGAGAAACAAAGAAAGTGCACAGGAATACCTCAATCATCAGCAGGGTCACCCTCCTCGGGTGGTAATGGCTTGAGCCCGAGTGCAAAAACTTCCTCATTTGACAACTTACGAAGCACCTGAAAATTATTAGAATCAGCTAGCCCACGAGACTTATGTAGAATGTCAACTCTTCTTTCCCATGGAGTTGCATCCAACAACTGAAATAGCCCCTTTCTTCCTTCGTTCTCAATGCCAGAAATCCCACTTGAAGCTTTTTCCACTGGATCTGATTTTTTTAGCTGCTCAATCTCCTTCTTCACATTCTTATCAACAACGTCCACTTTGAAACACTCCTCTGAATCTGACGGATATTTTGTCGCCTTGAACACATTGAAAGTGACTTTCTGATCATGCACTCTCATGGTAAGCTCTCCTTTTTGCACATCAATCAGAGTTCGGCCCGTAGCTAGAAATGGCCTTCCCAAGATGATAGGAATCCTCTTATCCTCCTCAAAGTCCAGTATAACAAAATCAACCGGAAAAATCAGCTTATCAACCTTCACCAATACATCCTCCACTATACCCCTAGGATATGTGATCGACCTATCTGCCAACTGCAAGGTCATATTAACAGTTTTCGGATCAGGTAACCCAAGTTGCTTAAAAACAGACATCGGCATCAGATTAATGCTAGCTCCCAAATCACATAAGCACTTGCTGAAAAGTTGTTTGCCAATAGTGCAAGGTATGGTGAAGCTCCCCGGATCCTTCAGCTTAGGTGGCAACTTTTGTTGCAAGACAGCACTACACTCCTCCGTCAAAGCGACGGTCTCTAAATCCTCGAGTTTCAATTTCCTCGAAAGTATGCCCTTCATGAACTTGGCATAACTTGGCATTTGTTCAAGTGCTTCAGCAAATGGTAGATTTATGTGCAACTTTTTGAACACTTCCAAGAACTTTGCGAATTGCTTATCAAACTTCTGTTTCTGAAGCCTTTTAGGGAATGGCGGAGGCGGATAAACTTCTTTGCTAGCTTCCGTAATTTCTGAACCTGTTTTCCCATCTGACTTCTCCTTTCCTTCCTCACCTGATGCCTTCTGAATGACCGGGAGAGCTGAATTAGAAGACCGGATAGACCCCTCAGACGCGCCCGCGCCCAAATCACTGTTCACAGAATTTTCAAGTTCTTCGTTAAACTGCTTTTTGACTCCCAGATCGTCTGTAACCTTTCCAGAACGTAACGTAACAGTATGAATCTGTTCCTTGACCTCCTTTTTACCCGGATTTGCTTCCGTGTCACTAGGTAATTGCCCTTGAGGTCTGTGCAAAAGAGCATTGGCCAGTTGGCCCATTTGATTTTCAAGAGTTTTCAGAGATGCTGCTTGACTCTTGTACATCATTCGCAATTCTTCCATTTCTGACTTCTCATTAGATTGCACATGACTTCCTGGTTGTTGTTGATGAAATCCAGGTGGATTGTATGGTGGCCTTTGGGCATAGGGTTGTTGATAACCCGAATTGTTGAACTGCCTTGCACTATACTGCTGACCCTGAGATGGTTGTTGCACAACATTCTGATTGTTGCTCCAACTGAAGTTAGGATGATTCCTATTGTTGGGATGATATGTATTGGGAGCAGGTTGTGACGGCCTCTGATAATTGCTGACAAACTGTGCCGACTCACTAGAAATTGCACATTGATTAGTGTCATGAGCCCCCGCACACAATTCACAGACCATGGCGACTTGTTGAACCCCCACCTTAGCCAATGAGTCCACTTTCATGGTTAGAGCCTGTAGCTGAGCTGCTATAGCTGTTGTGGCATCCATTTCAAGTACACCTGAAACCTTACCTTGTGGAATACGCTGTGTCGGATTCTGATACTCGTTTGCAGCCATCATTTCAATCAAGTCATAGGCCTCCTCATAGCTTTTGGCCCACAGAGCTCCTCCAGATGCTGCATCAAGCATTGCTCGAGAATGACTTAACCCATTGTAGAAGCTATTGATGACCATCCAATTCGGCATCCCATGATGGGGACATTTCCGGAGCATCTCCATGTACCTTTCCCAAGCTTCACACAATGATTCACCAGAATGCTGACTAAATTGTGTAAGAGCATTCCTCATGGCAGCAGTCTTTGCCATAGGAAAGAATTTAGTCAAGAACTTTTGTGCCAGATCTTCCCATGTAGTGATGGAACCTGCTGGAAGTGAATGCAACCAGCTTTTTGCTTTGTCTCTCAAAGAGAAGGGAAACAACCTTAGCTTGATAGCGTCCTCAGAAACTCCGTTGGTTTTGAACGTGTCACAGATCTCAATGAAGTCCCTAATATGCATGTTGGGATCCTCAACAGGTGAACCCCCAAACTGGACTGAGTTCTGGACCATTTGGATCGTGCCCGGCTTGATCTCAAAATTATTTGCAGCAATAGCCGGCCGCACAATACTCGACTGAATATCATTAATCTTGGGCTGAGAATATTCCTTCAGCGCCTCGTTATCTGCCATTTCTCCAGTAACTTCCAACTCTTCTTCACTGTCCTCCACTAAATCCTCTTCGTGCTTCTCTTCTTCCAGATTTTCTTTACGAGCTTGAGATCGAGTAAGCATACACGCTCAAGATAGTACCTGAGAAACCCCAAAGTAAATGAGTGAGAAAAATGTCTGAGTCAGTGAATTTAATCCAAATTGATGACAAGATCATAAACTAAACAAACAATGAACCGAGTCCCCGGCAGCGGCGCCAAAAACTTGTTCGCACTTATTCACGCAAGAGAACGTGGTCAACAAGTAATATAGAGTAAATAGGATTCGTTCCCACAGAGACTCAAATTGCTCGTTATGTTCACTTATGCACCAGCTTATGATTTACACTCACTGCTAAGACAATCACAATTTTGGTTTTGATTTACTAAAGATTAATTACCAACTAAGCCAATTACGAGGAAATAACTTAACTTTAACTTTATAATAAACAAACATGGGATTTCAATTTCATTTACTACTTCATCTAGAATCTTATGCCCTTTAGCCTAGCATGTGACAGAGTTGATTACTGATTAGATGCACTAAACTGATACATACCAACTTTCGTTATGCATATACCATCCTACTGATCATCCACAAATGATAGAAGTCAAGTAGTCACCAAATATGTGTAGTCCCTATATGTCTATAGCAATTGAACACATACCGGTTAAAAATCAAGCACCCATTAAACCACATAGTCGATGCAAGACGGTTAGAATTAAACCACAAATTAATACATGTTCTTCACATGCAAAAACCCATGCTAGCATGAATTGTTCTAAACCCTAGATCCACTTTCGCATTCACTAGGATTAAACAAACAATTACAAGTGTTCGCGACGCACTTATAACGAATAAGCATAAACATACTAGGCAATCAATACATTCAATCACACACCAAGGCATAAAAAACACTCAATTTCTAGAATCCATAGCAAAATCCATTAAAACCCCATGACAACGAATTAGCCCATAATCGACCTCATCGCCATCATGGGTTCAATTGATAACATAATTCTAGAACAACAAATAATTAAAAGAAGAGAGAAAATAAGGTTCAGAAATAACTCCCCAAAGTAGAAGAATACAAAAATTCCAAAGATTACTCCTTGCTTGTCACTAGCTTGGAGATGTATCTTCCAATTGTTCTTGGCTACAATGTTGATGATAAAAAATAAACTAGAGATTGCTACTCGCTAGATAGGTGTGTTTTTAGGGTTTTTGACATATATGTAGCTGCCCAAAAATAAATAGGCCCAAAAAGTTTTGACCCGGTAGAAAACGACCCAACAGGCATGCACCACACGAGGCAACAACGCCCCAACAAGCGCTAGAGCGCCTGAAAACGTGCAAGAGCGCCTCCAACTCCCTATCTAGAATTGTAGAGCTTTCTCTCCTCTTCGCGTGGGCTTTTGAATCGCCCAATTCCGATGTCTAGAACTCAAGTTATGGCCAAAATCGTAAAAAGGGCAAAACTGTAAATTTCCAGCGCGACCTTGAGCAGACTGCTCAACATTGGAGCAGACTGCCCAGCCATATTCTGCCCACCTGGCGCAGACTGCTCAAGAAATGGCGCAGTCTGCCCAGCCTCCTTCTGGTGAAGCTTTTCTTTCCTCGTTTTTTAGCTTTTTCTCCTTCGTTTTTGCTCCGTTTGCTCCCGTTCTTTTTGCGTTCTCTTCCGTTTTCAATCCTCTATGCTTGGAATCCTCATGGTGAATCACAACAAGACTCCATTCTACATTATTAAGCCCGAATTCAACTCCAAAAGTGACGGAAACAACGATCTTAATCAACATTATTCCAACCCTGCACAATTAAACAAAACACATCAAAACTACCAAAATCTTGAGGTCAAAGCAACCAATTTAAGCCGATTTAGAATGTTCCAAGTGGATATAAAATCCACTTATCAGTATTTTATCCAAAATTTTGATAATCGGTAGTCTGGTCCTCCGTACGACAAAGATCTTAAAATAAATAGATGAAAACCGTTGGATCTCGCATATAAATATTTTACATTTAATATGTTATAAACTAAAAAGTGTATTTATATTATAATACGAAAATGTATATGTCAATGATTTAAATCATATATAATTAGGTTTTCTACATTGAATAAAATTATCAATGTAGGACTCCAAAATTGAATATGATTAATGTAAAAATTCGCATTTATATTTTTCTATTGAGATTCTGAGTATTTCCATTTAAATAAAATAAGGGTTAAATATCAAATTGGCCACCAAATAACTTGATATATCATATATCTCATATTGCACACTGTAATAACCCGGATTTTTCAAGAAATGATTTTATTATTATTTCATTAATAATAATGTTTTCCTAAAATGAGGAGGAATTTTTTTTTTATTTTTTTTATTATTCAATTATTTAATTATTTTCGGTTAAGTGGAGCCTGGTGCTCCTATTTAAAATTTTACTGACTGAGTAAATACCCCGAGTGAATAGTTCATTTGTGCAAAGATTTAATTTTAGAATGTGAAATTATTCAGTAAAGATTTTATTTTAAATTATTGAATAATTTAGAGATTTTAAAATCCTTAGAAAATGATTATTTTAATTATTTGAGGATTTACAGAAATTACTCGATTAATTTATAATATCGAGAATTTGGGATTTTACTTAAACAATAGTGTTTGTAGTATTTTTATAAAACCTTGTAAATTGTGATTTATGAATCACAATTATTATTTTTTTATGAATTGTTTTTATAAATTATTAATATTTGTAAAATGCATATCAATTTAAAAAATTTAGATTTAATTCTAATTCTTTCTCCAAAAGTCTTTAAAAATATTCTAGTATTTAATTATGTTGAGTTTTAAAATTTTACTGATCAAAATTATTTTAGCTCAAAAAATATTATTTTACCCGAGTAATATTTTGCCGGTTTAAATTAGAAGTGGGTTACAATTAGTAGTAGCAAATAGTAATGGGCCAAGCCCATTAGGTTAAAACACACGCAACGGATACATACATACACAGCCGCACAAAACAAGAAATCGGGAGGGAGTATTGGGGGAAAAAGAGGGGAGAAATTAGGGTTATGCAAAATTGGGGATTCAATTAAACACACATATATATGTATATATAGATACAAATCAAGTGTGTGTGTGTGCTGTGTGAGCTAGATGGGGGTGTGGGAGATGGAGAATGTACGGGGGGAAGGGGAAACTCACGACTGGTGCAGTAGAGGAGGGGACCACCGCGCGCGCAGCGGTGGCTGGCGGCGGTGGAGGCGCCGGCGGCCGGTGAAGCAGTGAGGTGGAGTCTGGGCGCATCACTAGAGAGAGAGAGAGAGAGAGAGAGAGAGAGGAGAGAGATGGTGAAGATTGATTTTTTTTTCCGGTGGTTTGATTTTCGGGCGAGTCGAATCGAAATCGGAATGGTATATCTTCGAGTTTTATTATTTAATTTTCGTATTGCATTAGTTGTAAATTTCGATATAAATTAATTGTTGCAATTTAATTAGTTTTAATTGTGAGATTATTGTTGTGATTAAATTAGATTTAATTGTGAGATTAATGTGGTAATTTTGTGTGGTTAGATTAAATTCCAAGATTTAATTCGGAAGGTATGTTGGTAATTATAATTTTTGAGATTTATTGTAGGCCCGATGAAATGGGCGGGTTAGTGATTGTTAAATGTTAATTGCTAATTGCTAGTGTCGGATAGTATGTAAAGTTATGTGGCTTACTTGTCATATATGGTCATCGATAAATGTTTATGTGCTAAGTGTTATAAGTCGAGTCATAGAATTGTCGGATGCCACATCTGTCAATTACTTGGTATTGGTTATAATTGGTTAAATGGTTATCGATAATGGTACGGGTAGAAAGTTGAATTGCTAATTGTAATAGTTATTGATTATAGGAGGTGTAATTATATGATTGGCTAATTGGCTAAGTGCTAAATGGTATGAATCAAGTTATAGTATATGTTGATAGTGTAAGTGCCAACTACGTGGTGTTGGCTTAAATGTGGATAAACCTAGTTTACTTTCCTTACATTTGAGGTGCCGCATGTCTGGGCGGGTACTTTTCCTTATGTGCTAGTTGCCGCAAGTCTGGGCGGATACTTTTCCTTATGTGCTAGTTGCCGCATGTCTGGGCGGGTACTTTTCTTACTTGTTTACTTTGCTGCAAGTTGAGGCAGCTTTATTTTTATTTAAAACAGGGTTGAAATGTTTTGATTGGCATGGAGGGGCTGTGCCCATAGTCCGATAAACGAATACCTCATGCCCAAATTTTCTGAAAATCCCCTGCAATCAAATTTATTTAATTTAGTTAAATACAATGGTCTAGAAGCATGAAATGGATATTAATTGTTATGTGAATATGTGCTAAGTGAACTATTTGAGGGTTAACTGTTATTTCGAGGGTTATGTGCTAATTTGCTGATTTGATGTGTCTCGAGGATTAATTATGTTTGAGGACTATCTATATACTAAGTTGATTAAGTGGTATGGTTTGAGGTGTTTAGCACCAGGAGTTGTCCACTTTAAAAAGGGGACTTTTCCATTTCATTTTCTTTACTATAATATGCTATGTGCAATAAGTGGTATTAGAATAGTCAACTATAGGGAGGACACCTATAGTTTGACTTTATGTTATTTAGTGATAATCCCGAGTTGTGTCTACTCGATATACGAGGTATGACTGACACGTACTCGTAACCATTTCAGTACCATTAGGGCGAAATCAAATTGGAGCGACGTGCATCCAAAAAGGAAGATCGAGACGTCAGGTAAGGTCCATGGAATTACTTGGACGAGGTGCGAAGGATTTGTTCGCGGTTTCTATTTTCTGCTAAGGACCAGAGGCAAGTTTACTATGCATACTCTATTGTTCAGAGTATATTTATTTTAAATATATGAAATGTGTTAAATAAGTTTTCAATCCATAATCGCGAGTTTTTCCAACCTTGTACTTCTTCTCCCAAATCACTGTATTCCTTGCTTTGCCAACAATATTAAATCCTGCTCGTGCAATAACCAAAACCCCATGGCTTATAATACTGTTGATGGGCAGTGATATTTTATGGCTCTATATCTTGATATATATGGTATATATATATATATATATCTATAAACTTTTCGTACTATGGTAGTGGACTATATGTTATGAGGTATATATTTATGTATCGGAATAAGAAAGGCCCAGAGGGTAGGGCATGTATTGAGTTTTAGAACTTAGCCGCGTGTTGGGGCTATTTTGTATTGTATGTTTTCGAAAACCCGGGCAAAGCTTTTAAAAAGAATTTCGCAATAATTAACCTAAAGGCAACATCACCAATAAACCAGTGTTTATTTAATTAATAGATGCTCCTGAAAGCATTTACTAATTAAATAAACCTCATTCGCCTAATTAAATTTATTTAATTAGATGAATATCATTTTCAAAACGCTTTCTTAAAATCACTTTGTCCCGGAAAAATAATAAAACAATTTAATGGAGTGATTCTATCTAGTATATTATTTATCGGAGATAGTTTATATTCAATACGGATTAAAGATATTCCAATGGTTATAAATTGGTTACTTTCAGCTTAAAACAGCTAGATTGATATCGATATATGTTATTTGAATGCTTATTTAATTCGATGAATATTAATTATAATATTCATTATGAAACAAAAAAAAAAGAAAGAGAAGAAGGATTTTCATGCTTATTAATTATTTCTTATTGACCGAGAGTCAGTAGTAGTTATTTGATAAAGTGGCTAAAGTTTGGAGACTGCTGGAGAGATTGTGTCTTGATTTTGATTAGAAACATTCCAAGAGTTGTATTTGGGTGTTTTGAGGTTATTAAATATTCCAGTATTAATAGTAAATATTATTTGAATATTACTTAATAAATGAATATTAATTTGAGTATTCTTTTAAAAAGGGATTATTGAATACTTATTATTTGTTACATAGTAGTCAAATATTTATTAAATACTCTAAGTGTTTTGAAGGTTACAAAACACTATTTAAAGGTTGTCTAAGGACTTTCATAGTCATTTAAAATATTATATTTTGAATCTATCTAGGTAAGTTACTTTTCAAGAACTTATATATATATATATGGAATTACCCTGTTGTGGTTACAAGCTTTATGCGTACCATTTTCCATGTGTGATCACAAAACCCTGTGTCGAGATTGATATCGGTACAAGTGTATATCTATACTTGAACTCTTTTGAACTCAAAACATTTTCGAAAACCCCCGGTCAGGTTTTACTCTCTTGCTCGTTTTTCAAGAAATTATCGGTCGACTGAAGTCGAACTTCAACTACTCAAGTTTTCTATCAAAATGATTTTGACAAGAAAAGAAAAAGGGGACTCTGGCAGGTGTGGGAATCGTTGACGAACGATTCCCGGGATGTGTAAGCGGCCGTGAGCCAGGCGGCCCATCAATTATTATTCCGGCCCAGGTGTTGCCGAAGGATGATTACGGATGTAGTTTTCATCGAGGGTGATTACGGATGTAGTTTTCACCCGGGGATAGTTACGGATGTAGTTTCTATCCTTCTACCGGTAGAGAAGACCCGCGGATTATTGGACTTGGATGTGGCGACTGATCATCGTCAATCCTTGTCAGGTTTTTATGTTTTCTTTAAGTCCCATCCTCCACTTTGGAAAAATACTCAAACACTGCTTCTTAGGCCTAAGTGCCAAGTAGCCGATAGTGTTGTTTTCAATTTTGAAAGATGATGAATTTATGCAGTATCTAGAACTGCAAGATTATTCTAGCAATAATGGCACGTGTAGGTGCACTTTTGCAATTATTCAAAAGATGAAAGATGGTTCATCGGTTATTGATGTTAAGTCCCAAACGTTTTCCTTCAAGAGCTTTGACTCTCTTCCTATCAGTTATTTCTGAGTTTAACTTATCAAGTGGTTAACAAACTTATATCCTGTACAGAATCTTGAACTGTAAGGTGTTTTGATGATAATGATATACTCATGTGTATATACTTACAAACTTGAGGAGTATTAAAAAAGGAACTTTATAATGGTTTGGTTTATGAATGGTGGTAATAACTATCTTAGCAGCATATTGAACTGCATATTTTGAAAAGCTCCCTAAGAGGTTATCAATACTATGAGGTATGGTATGTGGATAAGGTATGAGGATTACTATTGTTGACATGAACTTACTTTATTTATCTGATGTTATTCGAAATGTCATATATCCCCTACTGAGGTTTCATTGTTGTAAATATTTCGAAATTGATATTAAGTATCGTTATATTTCGAAAACTCCATGTGTATATTGATATATATTGTTGTGCTCTATTAATACTTGCTGGGCAATTCTTTCGCTCATACTTGCTTGTTTTAAATATTAACCTTTCAGAGGAAGGTAGATGATTGAGGCTTATCTGCATGGCTTAGAAGAAGCAGGCAGTACGCCCTTATGAAGATGATATGATCCAGAAAAGTTATAGCTGGAATAAGTTATATGTAAGTACATTGATGTGTAATATATATTACTTTGTACTGAGTAGTACTAGTTGCTGGTGTACTTCCCAACGAAGCTATACTAGTAGTATAAGATTTTAGTTCTTGTTTCTAGCCCTATGACCTAAAAGATGCTTGGTGGTTGGGGTCGCAGAGTTATATTTCAGTTTTAATGATTACAGATGGTTTAATGTTGTTAAACAGGTAATTTGATGTTAAGGATTTCCGCGTGACGACCAAATCCCTGACCCCGGATTTGGGGCGTTACAGAAATGGTATCAGAGATGAGGTTATAGTAAACTAGAAACGAGAGTGAGTAGGAGTGGGTATAGTTATGTGAGAACGTCAGAACTCATGTAGAGTTCATGTTGGACTATTGGATATAGTACCAATGATTAAGATAAGATTTTGAGGAATATGTTGAGGTAGACTTCACTTCTTGTGGTGATGGGTGTCTGCTAAAGAATTCTCAGGGATAAGTATTGGTCGGCAGGGGCATAAATCGCCCGAGACCTAAGATTAAGATAATTTTAGGGGTTCATGGATGAAGTTATGTATTCCCCGAATGATAGGAAATTTCAATATGATGATGAAGGATGGAAAGCTGGCATCCAGTATTATGGCAATGATGAGTTGAGATAGCATCCGTACTGTTAAAATTCCAAAAAGGGAAGCAAAACAAGATCACTATGAAAGGTTATCAGTCGAAGTTGCGGGTATATAAAACCCTCTCGAGCTTGATAGAGTTTAAGGTAATATTATGAATGGATTGGTGGATAGACACCGATTATCTCAAAATTATAGAAGTAAAAAGGGTGAAGATGAGATTGATCAATAAAGATGAAATGTTTTATGAATCAAGACGGACCGAGAAAGTCTGAGAGAGACTAGTACGAGGGTTGTTATGCCAAAAAGGGATAAGCTTAAGTTGCACACGGAATTGTCATGAGGACAGGAACATGTGGTATAAATACGGTTATAATGGTGACTGGATCTAAGTATGTATTTCCAGCAATGCTCCAGAATATCGCCCATTCGACACGTGGAATTCGTCGTTGCTAGGGGTGACACCGGTATCGAAGTCTTCTCCAAGAATAGAACGCTTGCGTGAGATGCTCGCGCCGAGTCGAATAGAACTCCTTAATATCGTAAAATGCCGATGGTTGAATCTCTAGCGACTATTACGAGTCGACGATGATGACGGTTATCGAGCGCCTTAGGGTGTGCGTGGAAAAGAAGAGCGCTATAATCGAACAATTATTCGTCAGAGGAACCGACATGAAAGGCATCCGTGGAGACCTTGGCATTACCCTCCCCATTTATGAATCATTTTGATTATCTCCCCAATCTGAATTGTTTGACATCTCCCCATTTGCAAATTATGTTTATTATCTCCCCAATGTGAATTATTTGACACATCCCCGTGCATAAATTATTTGGATTACCTCCCTAATCTATGACCTATCTTGACATCTCTCCAAGAGAGAATTTTGATAAAGAATATACTCCCTCTTCGAAGTTGTTTTATAATACTCATGTTAAACCATATTGGCTTCAATTTTGCTAGAAGCTGTCATTATACCTACTTTCAGATTTATGAGGCCCTATCGATTGATGATATTTAAATTCCCACTTTTCTTCAAATATTGGATAATCCTATGGTGCTATAGCACCACTTGCTTGTTGTATACCAGTATCTTTCTGGTTATCCTTTTCCTTGGAAATTGCACCTTGGAATCTGATCAATTTTAATCCAGGGTGTCCACTTGAGAATTATTTGTCGAAAGACGATAATTATTATCTTCACTTCGAATTGCTTTCATACTTCTCAGCTTCCACTGAGACGAACAACCCTATACTTATAGGGGACACAAGGGCTATCTGTCTGTGTGATAGAAGTCTGACGGGACGCCGTCACTTGTGAGTTGTGAAATACAAGAAGGCTAACTACCTTTAGTAATGTCTTAACTGAGACACGCAATGTGAGTTCTTATGATCATATTGATCTCTCAGTAAATTCTCTTATTTCAAACAAGGTTTACTTTAATACTCATAACCTTATGATCATCAATGTGTGGCAATAGCCTTAATATGACATCTATCTTTTCAGAGCTCCATAATTCTAATTACCTCTAATAAATTTGAAGGGGATACCAACCAGGTCTGCCAAGTCATAAATTCGCTGATAGAAACTAGATTCGCAACGGAATCGCCAAGAGCAGGAGCGAATCCCAAAACGAATAGAATATCAGTGGCGTATCAATAGAATTAGTTAATTCTTTCTCTCAATGATATTATGTTAATGGAATTAGTGCATTCTCTCTCTCAAGGATGTTATGTGAATAGAATCAGTGAACTCTCTCTCAAGGATAGTATGATAATGGAAAGTTGGTCAAGATATATGTATGAAAGGGATAATGTGGTAAGACTCCAATGATAACTGTGTCAAATAGAGATCTTATGGTTGAATTGAGGTTTCAGAGAAGTTGTGTACGAATGGACACTATCTCTGGTTTGGCAGAATAAATGTCGATGATGAAAGAGTTAAGGAATCCCAGTAGTGGCCATAGCTGATTCCGTGGATGGAATCCTTTTAAGGAGGGTAGACTGTAATAACCCGGATTTTTCAAGAAATGATTTTATTATTATTTCATTAATAATAATGTTTTCCTAAAATGAGGAGGAATTTTTTTTTATTTATTTTATTATTCAATTATTTAATTATTTTCGGTTAAGTGAAGCATGGTGCTCCTATTTAAAATTTTATTGACTGAGTAAGTACCCCGAGTGAATAGTTCATTTGTGCAAAGATTTAATTTTGGAATGTGAAATTATTCAGTAAAGATTTTATTTTAAATTATTGAATAATTTAGAGATTTTAAAATCCTTAGAAAATGATTATTTTAATTATTTGAGGATTTGCAGAAATTACTCGATTAATTTATAATATCGAGAATTTGGGATTTTACTGAAACAATAGTGTTTGTAGTATTTTTATAAAACCTTGTAAATTGTGATTTATGAATCACAATTATTATTTTTTTATGAATTGTTTTTATAAATTATTAATATTTGTAAAATGCATATCAATTTAAAAAATTTAGATTTAATTCTAATTCTTTCTCCAAAAGTCTTTAAAAATATTCTAGTATTTAATTATGTTGAGTTTTAAAATTTTACTGATCAAAATTATTTTAGCTCAAAAAATATTATTTTACCCGAGTAATATTTTGCCGGTTTAAATTAGAAGTGGGTTACAATTAGTAGTAGCAAATAGTAATGGGCCAAGCCCATTAGGTTAAAACACACGCAGCGGATACATACATACACAGCCGCACAAAACAAGAAATCGGGAGGGAGTATTGGGGGAAAAAGAGGGGAGAAATTAGGGTTATGCAAAATTGGGGATTCAATTAAACACACATATATATGTATATATAGATACAAATCAAGTGTGTGTGTGCTGTGTAAGCTAGATGGGGGTGTGGGAGATGGAGAATGTACGGGGGGAAGAGGAAACTCACGACTGGTACAGTAGAGGAGGGGACCACCGCGTACGCAGCGGTGGCTGGCGGCGGTGGAGGCGCCGGCGGCCGGTGAAGCAGTGAGGTGGAGTCTGGGCGCATCACTAGAGAGAGAGAGAGAGAGAGAGAGAGAGATGAGAGAGATGGTGAAGATTGATTTTTTTTCCGATGGTTTGATTTTCGGGCGAGTCGAATCGAAATCAGAATGGTATATCTTCGAGTTTTATTATTTAATTTTCGTATTGCATTAGTTGTAAATTTCGATATAAATTAATTGTTGTAATTTAATTAGTTTTAATTGTGAGATTATTGTTGTGATTAAATTAGATTTAATTGTGAGATTAATGTGGTAATTTTGTGTGGTTAGATTAAATTCCAAGATTTAATTCGGAAGGTATGTTGGTAATTATAATTTTTGAGATTTATTGTAGGCCCGATGAAATGGGCGGGTTAGTGATTGTTAAATGTTAATTGCTAATTGCTAGTGTCGGATAGTATGTAAAGTTATGTGGCTTACTTGTCATATATGGTCATCGATAAATGTTTATGTGCTAAGTGCTATAAGTCGAGTCATAGAATTGTCGGATGCCACATCTGTCAATTACTTGGTATTGGTTATAATTGGTTAAATGGTTATCGATAATGGTACGGGTAGAAAGTTGAATTGCTAATTGTAATAGTTATTGATTATAGGAGGTGTAATTATATGATTGGCTAATTGGCTAAGTGCTAAATGGTATGAATCAAGTTATAGTATATGTTGATAGTGTAAGTGCCAACTACGTGGTGTTGGCTTAAATGTGGATAAACCTAGTTTACTTTCCTTACATGTTGAGGTGCCGCATGTCTGGGCGGGTACTTTTCCTTATGTGCTAGTTGCCGCAAGTCTGGGCGGATACTTTTCCTTATGTGCTAGTTGCCGCATGTCTGGGCGGGTACTTTTCTTACTTGTTTACTTTGCTGCAAGTTGAGGCAGCTTTATTTTTATTTAAAACAGGGTTGAAATGTTTTGATTGGCATGGAGGGGCTGTGCCCATAGTCCGATAAACGAATACCTCATGCCCAAATTTTCTGAAAATCCCCTGCAATCAAATTTATTTAATTTAGTTAAATACAATGGTCTAGAAGCATGAAATGGATATTAATTGTTATGTGAATATGTGCTAAGTGAACTATTTGAGGGTTAACTGTTATTTCGAGGGTTATGTGCTAATTTGCTGATTTGATGTGTCTCGAGGATTAATTATGTTTGAGGACTATCTATATACTAAGTTGATTAAGTGGTATGGTTTGAGGTGTTTAGCACCAGGAGTTGTCCACTTTAAAAAGGGGACTTTTCCATTTCATTTTCTTTACTATAATATGCTATGTGCAATAAGTGGTATTAGAATAGTCAACTATAGGGAGGACACCTATAGTTTGACTTTATGTTATTTAGTGATAATCCCGAGTTGTGTCTACTCGATATACGAGGTATGACTGACACGTACTCGTAACCATTTCAGTACCATTAGGGCGAAATCAAATTGGAGCGACGTGCATCCAAAAAGGAAGATCGAGACGTCAGGTAAGGTCCATGGAATTACTTGGACGAGGTGCGAAGGATTTGTTCGCGGTTTCTATTTTCTGCTAAGGACCAGAGGCAAGTTTACTATGCATACTCTATTGTTCAGAGTATATTTATTTTAAATATATGAAATGTGTTAAATAAGTTTTCAATCCATAATCGCGAGTTTTTCCAACCTTGTACTTCTTCTCCCAAATCATTGTATTCCTTGCTTTGCCAACAATATTAAATCCTGCTCGTGCAATAACCAAAACCCCATGGCTTATAATACTGTTGATGGGCAGTGATATTTTATGGCTCTATATCTTGATTTATATGGTATATATATATATATATATCTATAAACTTTTCGTACTATGGTAGTGGACTATATGTTATGAGGTATATATTTATGTATCGGAATAAGAAAGGCCCAGAGGGTAGGGCATGTATTGAGTTTTAGAACTTAGCCGCGTGTTGGGGCTATTTTGTATTGTATGTTTTCGAAAACCCGGGCAAAGCTTTTAAAAAGAATTTCGCAATAATTAACCTAAAGGCAACATCACCAATAAACCAGTGTTTATTTAATTAATAGATGCTCCTGAAAGCATTTACTAATTAAATAAACCTCATTCGCCTAATTAAATTTATTTAATTAGATGAATATCATTTTCAAAACGCTTTCTTAAAATCACTTTGTCCCGGAGAAATAATAAAACAATTTAATGGAGTGATTCTATCTAGTATATTATTTATCGGAGATAGTTTATATTCAATACGGATTAAAGATATTCCAATGGTTATAAATTGGTTACTTTCAGCTTAAAACAGCTAGATTGATATCGATATATGTTATTTGAATGCTTATTTAATTCGACGAATATTAATTATAATATTCATTATGAAACAAAAAAAAAAGAAAGAGAAGAAGGATTTTCATGCTTATTAATTATTTCTTATTGACCGAGAGTCAGTAGTAGTTATTTGATAAAGTGGCTAAAGTTTGGAGACTGCTGGAGAGATTGTGTCTTGATTTTGATTAGAAACATTCCAAGAGTTGTATTTGGGTGTTTTGAGGTTATTAAATATTCCAGTATTAATAGTAAATATTATTTGAATATTACTTAATAAATGAATATTAATTTGAGTATTCTTTTAAAAAGGGATTATTGAATACTTATTATTTGTTACATAGTAGTCAAATATTTATTAAATACTCTAAGTGTTTTGAAGGTTACAAAACACTATTTAAAGGTTGTCTAAGGACTTTCATAGTCATTTAAAATATTATATTTTGAATCTATCTAGGTAAGTTACTTTTCAAGAACTTATATATATATATGGAATTACCCTGTTGTGGTTACAAGCTTTATGCGTACCATTTTCCATGTGTGATCACAAAACCCTGTGTCGAGATTGATATCGGTACAAGTGTATATCTATACTTGAACTCTTTTGAACTCAAAACATTTTCGAAAACCCCCGGTCAGGTTTTACTCTCTTGCTCGTTTTTCAAGAAATTATCGGTCGACTGAAGTCGAACTTCAACTACTCAAGTTTTCTATCAAAATGATTTTGACAAGAAAAGAAAAAGGGGACTCTGGCAGGTGTGGGAATCGTTGACGAACGATTCCCGGGATGTGTAAGCGGCCGTGAGCCAGGCGACCCATCAATTATTATTCCGGCCCAGGTGTTGCCGAAGGATGATTACGGATGTAGTTTTCATCGAGGGTGATTACGGATGTAGTTTTCACCCGGGGATAGTTACGGATGTAGTTTCTATCCTTCTACCGGTAGAGAAGACCCGCGGATTATTGGACTTGGATGTGGCGACTGATCATCGTCAATCCTTGTCAGGTTTTTATGTTTTCTTTAAGTCCCATCCTCCACTTTGGAAAAATACTCAAACACTGCTTCTTAGGCCTAAGTGCCAAGTAGCCGATAGTGTTGTTTTCAATTTTGAAAGATGATGAATTTATGCAGTATCTAGAACTGCAAGATTATTCTAGCAATAATGGCACGTGTTGGTGCACTTTTGCAATTATTCAAAAGATGAAAGATGGTTCATCGGTTATTGATGTTAAGTCCCAAACGTTTTGCTTCAAGAGCTTTGACTCTCTTCCTATCAGTTATTTCTGAGTTTAACTTATCAAGTGGTTAACAAACTTATATCCTGTACAGAATCTTGAACTGTAAGGTGTTTTGATGATAATGATATACTCATGTGTATATACTTACAAACTTGAGGAGTATTAAAAAGGGAACTTTATAATGGTTTGGTTTATGAAGGGTGGTAATAACTATCTTAGCAGCATATTGAACTACATACTTTGAAAAGCTCCCTAAGAGGTTATCAATACTATGAGGTATGGTATGTGGATAAGGTATGAGGATTACTATTGTTGACATGAACTTACTTTATTTATCTGATGTTATTCGAAATGTCATATATCCCCTACTGAGGTTTCATTGTTGTAAATATTTCGAAATTGATATTAAGTATCGTTATATTTCGAAAACTCCATGTGTATATTGATATATATTGTTGTGCTCTATTAATACTTGCTGGGCAATTCTTTCGCTCATACTTGCTTGTTTTAAATATTAACCTTTCAGAGGAAGGTAGATGATTGAGGCTTATCTGCATGGCTCAGAAGAAGCAGGCAGTACGCCCTTATGAAGATGATATGATCCAGAAAAGTTATAGCTGGAATAAGTTATATGTAAGTACATTGATGCGTTCACAAGCCATGTGAGGAATTTGATCATGTTAGTATGGTGGATGATTTGGAAGGGACATTATTTGGAACAGACACTGATGAGCTACACAAATTTCAAGAATTGGTATGTGCGTACCAAGAGGACACTGATGAGCTACGCAAATTTCAAGAATTTGTATGTGCGAACCAAGAGGCTGAGGACCATGAGAAAGATGCAGGTCTTCTACTTGTCTCAGAGTATAAAGATGGAGGTAGCGCATTAGAGTCAATGGAGGAAGTTCTCTTTGAGGAAACAAAGGCTTCAGCAACTTACATTTATCATCCTCCATTATATTCAAGCGAAGGCCGCGAGTATGTGTTGTTCTACAAATTAAAAGATTTTGGGTCAATCGATCAAGGCATTGGAATAGGACATAGTTGTTACACGAATATGCCAAGCGAGAAGAAGGGGCAGCAAGTGTGTCGCCGTGATGACGATGAAGTCTCACGAAGAGAGGATCAGGCCAACTATTATCATCCTTAATGGAGGCTTGGAAGTAACGTCAAGCTATTGACGTTAAAGAAGCGCTTCTTGGGAGGCAACCCAAGGTATGTTTTCTACTTTCCCTTGTATTTACTTCCATTCAATGAGGACATTGAATATTCTAAGTTTGGGGGTGGTTTGAGGGATAAGTAGTGTATATATATGTGATTGTCAGTCATTGTGTTCATGTAGGATTTCATGTTTTGCATATTTGTAGTAGTAAATTATGCATTTATGTTCGTGTTATCTACGTTTGTTTCATATAGGACATTCTATTTTTTTTTATGTTCGTATATCATGTGAGTTCATAATAGTTTGCATGTGCACCCATGCTTGATAGTAATTTTGTGTTGTTGACGATTTTGATTGAGAAGTGATATGCTTTGTTCTTGTGTGATAAGTGGATTTTATATCCACTTGGAACATTCTATATCGGCTTAAATTGATTGTTTTGGACTCAAGTTTGTGTAGTTTTGATGTGTTTTGTGTAGTTGTGCAGTTTTGCAAGAATATCTAAGCTTTTGTCGTTTTTGGAGATTTAATTTATTAAAATTCGGATTTTCCGGGAAGGCTGCGCAGCTTATACTGTTTTGGCCATATCTGGAGTTCTAGAAGTCCGTTTTCAGCGATCTTACTGCCCACGCGAAGCTTGAGAGATTTCTACAACCTGGGATAGGAAACAAGTGCAAGAAATATGCTGAATTAAGTCGCGCACGTGTTCTTGTTAAAGAAGGCTGGGAATTTACTGTTTTGTCCTTTTTCTAATTCTAATTGTATTCTGGGCAGTTTTGGGTACCTTCTTTAAATCCTAATTGTAATAGAAGGCAATTTCTTGCTAGGCAAGATTTGTAGAGCCTATATAAACACATCCTACCATTGTAAATCATAACAATTCATAGCTAACAATTCATAGCTATTAATCGTATCAAGGTACTTTCGATCTTCAATTCTTTCTTCAATATTATGTTTTCATTCATTATCATTATTATTATGTTTTATGTATTAAATATGCGTAACTAATTCTCTAATATGAGGATTGGGTAGTATTCCTTGGTATTCATGCATGCTTGATTACGTGATTTTCTGCTTTGCTGATCTGTTAATGAGATCTTAACACAATTAGGGGAGTCATGAACCTTTGATTGTATTCTAGGGATTGTAATAATCTTGGGAGAGAAGTTGCAATCTTAGTACATGATTTAACAGACATAATTTGAATATTAGATCGGGAGATTAATAGGAGAATTGTGAGACATATAATTCTTGGCACTTAACAGTTTATAGATATACTTTGATTGTATCACGGGAGTGACAATTAGGGTGTAGCTGTAGGCACTATATTGTAACCTGGGAGGGTACAGTATAACTTTAGAAGAATTGTTTTCAGCAAGGTAGGAACACAGATATCACATTAATATTGAGCATGTATTGAGACCAAGTGAAGAACCCCAGTTCTTAGATTGTTTTCCCATATATTTGAATCTCAGTTTAAAATTAATTCTTAGTGCTTATAATTAGTTCTTGGTTAATTTAGTTAATACACAAACCCAAAATTCTTCTCACACACTTCTAGACGTAAAGAGATAAGAAACTTGAACTTGATATTACATTCAGTCCTTCCCTGCGAACGAACACACAAAAATACTACTAACAAATTGGCGCCGCTGCCGGGGAAGGCAGTATACTTGAGTTTAGGTTAATTGTTTCTTGTAGTTTGGATTTTATCTTTGTATATATTTTTCTTTTCTTTCTTTTTGTATTTCTTTCTTTGGTGTGTCTACAGGTTCTTTGAGGTAGACAACTTAAACAGGTTTTGAGGAGAGAGACTAGATGGAGTACAACTTTGGTTGGAACAATGCTCAGAATTTCTACAACAGTCAGGAACAATATCAAGACTTCAATCCTTACCCACAATTCAATTCTTATGAGGATTGTAATGCATATCAGGTGAATTCGTTCTATTCTGAGAACTCATTTTATGCTCCATATGCCCCTAGCAATGATTATTCGTATTCGTTTGAAAATCAATATCATGATGATCTTAATCCATATATGTGTAATGATGTTGATACGAGTTTAAATCAGTCTAATCCTTCTTTACCTGCTGATTGGGAGATTGCGCTCAATAAAATGATTCAAGGAACTCAGTCTAATCATCCCTTACTTTCTTTGGGAGTTTTTGATGAACCAACTTTAGAGATTGCTAGTGACAATGATATTCCATGTGATTCAATAGCTTGGTACGAGGAGAATGCTAAACTAAATAATTTTATTTGGGAAGTTCGAGCAGTGTGGTATGAAGGTTGTTATAGAACTCCTCCTTGTGTCAATTTTCCTCTATGCCATGATTCTTGTTTAGCAATTGATGATAATGTTGTGTCTGATGAGTCTACTTGTGTAGTTGATAATTGTCCCATGCGCATTAATGATTATTTGGATGCAATTGAAATTCTACCAAATCTAGAAAATTTTGAGCTTAATACATTGGTAGACGAGATTAAAATTGATGAGTGTCCAATTATAAAAGAGAAGGAAGTTAAGATTGAGGAAGTTGAAAATCTTGCTTTAGAGTATAAGGATCCAATTTGGGAGGAGTATATGAGTCGTACTTATAATGATTATTCTGATGACTTTTCTAGCTATTTTGATGTTTCCAAGTCTCTTGAGCATGATAGGTTCTTGAAAGTTTTCGTCCTTTTCAATGGATCTAAGGCGTATATGCGCATCATAATTTTATTACTAATTCGTAAATATGTGAATCTATTTGCTTTTTCTCCTCACTGAAGATTTTATGTGCAAATACGTCAAGCTATTGACGTTAAAGAAGCGCTTGGTGGGAGGCAACCCGCATTAGTATAGGAAGAAAAAAAAAATTGTGTGTTTTCAAAAAAAAAAAAAGAAAAAAAAGAAAAAAAAGATAGAGGCAGAATGCGCCAGCGCATCATGCGCCAGCCGCGCGCAGGAGCGCCCAGATGCGCAGAACCAGGCAGCGCATCATGCGCCGTAGCCCGCGCAGCAGCGCCACTCATCTCCTGACCAGGTTAGTTATGTACGAGAATTTGTGTTATGCCTTCCAAAAGTTTATGACCTGGTGGTTTTGACCGAGATATTATATATGTTTTCACATATATTAAATAAATTCCTACCCCTTTTCTAATTATTTTCTCCACCTAAAATCCTAATTCTAGCCCCATATTAATTCCAAATTATTCCTAATCCATCTCCTATTTCATATTTTATTTTATTTTATTTATTTTTATTTTTATTTTTATTATTTTTTTCATACAAATCCAATTCCTTTTCTACTTCTTTAAATCTCTAAAAATTCAATTCTTAAGAGGAATTAATTGCAAGTTCACCTCTTTGATTCGTATTGGGTAAATCTTTTTCTCTAATTTCATTTTTATTACGAATTTGTGTTCTTGTAAATTGGGATTTTGTATTATTCTTTGAATTTGGGCTATTTGTGGTGTGATATTGCTTGGAAATTATTGGTGGAGCTTCTTGTGAGTTGGGTATTGATTCTTATGGCTCCTAGCGTGGATGAGGTGGTGTAAGGCGCATTGCAGGTATGTTTCTACTATCCCTCGTAATTACTTCCATTCAATGAGGACATTGAATATTTTAAGTTTGGGGGTGGTTTGAGGATTTATTAATTGTTGTTGTATTATGTGCTCATGTAGGATTTCATGCTTTGCATATTAATAGTAGTAAATTATGCATTAATGTTCGTGTTATCTACGTTTGTTTCATATAGGACATTCTGTTTTTTTTTAAGTACAGTATATCATGTGAGTTCATAATAGTTTGCATTTGCACCCATGCTTGATAGGAATTTTGTGTTGTTGACGCTTTTGATTGAGAAGTGATATTCTTTGTTCTTGTGCACACACATACACTAGTAAGTTGAAGCTAGTAGACTTATTGAATGTTGTAAGTAATTAGAAGGACATGAATATGTGCAAGATGATTTAGTTTGCATGCTTTGAATACAAGTTGGTGCGTTAGAGAGATTTTTGCTTGGGATTGAGTATGTTTTTCCACCAAGTGAGTTTTTGAGCCATATTGCATATTTTTTGCAATTTATTCGTTTGCTTGAGTGTCCACGGATTGTTTGCATTGCTAGCAGTTGTTTGAGGTCTTTCTTGAAACGCATGACATTATTTGACGATTAAAATGATAAAGGCAATTAGGAATAACCGCATATTTTCCCATATTACCACACCATATTAACATGATCAATTAGTTAACCTGTTGAGCTTAATCCTATTCTTTCGGTGACATACCACATTACTTGCCTAGACCTTTTTCTTGTATTGGCCTTACATTAACTTGAACCCAATTGTCAAAGGCTAGTATAGTGCTTAAGGGAGTAATAAGGTGTGCAAGGAGGGGTTTATTGTTGGTCATACTTTTGGGGAAAATACTGAGATTGGGTTTGGTTGTTTACTTGATAGTCGGCATATGTAATAAATTGGGGGATCATTGTTATTATTGTTTTATTTAGCTCTCGAAAAAAAAAGAGAAAAAAAAAGAGAAGAAAAAAATATATTATGAGAGCATGTTTGTGTTTGTTGTGATCCTATTTTAGTCGACTAGTTGAGTGTTCTTAGTAAAATTTATGTGGGAGGAGATAGGGTGTTGTGAATGGTTCATTATGGTACTTACTAGCTTTTGACACTTCACCTGTTTTGGCTTATTTGACATACCTTGTCCCTAGCCCACGTTACAACCCAATTAAAGACCTTTTGATTATCGTCATTGATGTATGTTGTGTTAAGAGTTAGATTGATACCAAATGTCAAGCATGTTTATGATTTTGTTGGAATTGAGTGATACACTTACCCTTGATCTTGAGTGAATATTCTTTTGTGAGTGGATTGTGAGTGTTTGCTTGTTTTTGCGTATGAGATCCCGAGTTTTGTCTCAAAGATGTACTCTTGTAGGTTTAGCATGTTTACTAACTTATTCTTACACTTGACATGGACTTGTGAGAACTTATGCATGTTCATTGAGTAGACTATGTGAATACTTGCACTTTCGACACCAAGACATTGCATATTTACTTTGATTCTTAAGTTGATATGGCATGAGAGGATTTGAAGGTATGGTAGGCTAGATTAATTGCATTTTTCATATTAGTTGTATTCATGCATTGCATTGCATTAGGTTAAATGGATTTTGTGGGTACATTCGCTATAGACCCTCACGAGACCTTACTCGTCCACTAGGGCTGCCTAGGGGTTTAAAGGGCTTGTTGCATATGCCAAATGCAACCGTGATCACCTACGGAAGTGGTACTAGTTAGTTAGTTAGTTGTAATTGTTTATGCTTGAGGACAAGCATCGGTTTAAGTTTGGGGGTGTTTGATAAGTGGATTTTATATCCACTTGGAACATTCTATATCGGCTTAAATTGATTGTTTTGGACTCAAGTTTGTGTAGTTTTGATGTGTTTTGTGTAGTCGTGCAGGTTTGCAAGAATATCTAAGCTTTTGTCGTTTTTGGAGATTTAATTGATTAAAATTCGGATTTTCCGGGAAGGCTGCGCAGCTTATACTGTTTTGGCCATATCTGGAGTTCTAGAAGTCCGTTTTCAGCGATCTTACAGCCCACGCGAAGCTTGAGAGATTTTCTACAACCTGGGATAGGAAACAAGTGCAAGAAATATGCTGAATTAAGTCGCGCACGTGTTCTTGTTAAAGAAGGCTGGGAATTTACTGTTTTGCCCTTTTTCTAATTCTAATTGTATTCTGGGCAGTTTTGGGTACCTTCTTTAAATCCTAATTGTAATAGAAGGCAATTTCTTGCTAGGCAAGATTTATAGAGCCTATATAAACACATCCTACCATTGTAAATCATAACAATTCATAGCTAACAATTCATAGCTATTAATCGTATCAAGGTACTTTCGATCTTCAATTCTTTCTTCAATATTATGTTTTCATTCATTATCATTATTATTATGTTTTCTGTATTAAATATGCGTAACTAATTCTCTAATCTGAGGATTGGGTAGTATTCCTTGGTATTCATGCATGCTTGATTACGTGATTTTCTGCTTTGCTGATTTGTTAATGAGATCTTAACATAATTAGGGGAGTCATGAACCTTTGATTGTATTCTAGGGATTGTAATAAGCTTGGGAGAGAAGTTGCAATCTTAGTACATGATTTAACAGACATAATTTGAATATTAGATCGGGAGATTAATAGGAGAATTGTGAGACATATAATTCTTGGCACTTAACAGTTTATAGATATACTTTGATTGTATCACGGGAGTGACAATTAGGGTGTAGCTGTAGGCACTATATTGTAACCTGGGAGGGTACAGTATAACTTTAGAAGAATTGTTTTCAGCAAGGTAGGAACACAGATATCACATTAATATTGAGCATGTATTGAGACCAAGTGAAGAACCCCAGTTCTTAGATTGTTTTCCCATATATTTGAATCTCAGTTTAAAATTAATTCTTAGTGCTTATAATTAGTTCTTGGTTAATTTAGTTAATACACAAACCCAAAATTCTTCTCACACACTTCTAGACGTAAAGAGATAAGAAACTTGAACTTGATATTACATTCAGTCCTTCCCTGCGAACAAACACACAAAAATACTACTAACATTGTGCACACACATACACTAGTAAGTTGAAGCTAGTAGACTTATTGAATGTTGTAAGTGATTAGAAGGACATGAATATGTGCAAGATAATTTAGTTTGCATACTTTGAATACAAGTAGGTGCGTTAGAGAGATTTTTGCTTGGGATTGAGTATGAATTTTTCCCGCCAAGTGAGCTTTTGAGCCGTATTGCATATTTGTTGCAATCTTATTCGTTTGCTTGAGTGTCCACGGATTGTTTGCATTGCTAGCAGTTGTTTGAGGTCTTTCTTGAAACGCATGACATTATTTGACGTTTAAAATGATAAAGGCATTTAGGAATAACCGCAAATTTTCCCATATTACCACACCATATTTACATGATCAACTAGTTAACCCGTTGAGCTTAATCCTATTTTTTCGGTGACATACCACATTACTTGCCTAGACTTTTTCTTGTATTGGCCTTACATTAATTTGAACCCACATTGTCAAAGGCTAGTAGAGTGCTTAAGGGAGTAATAAGGTGTGCAAGGAGGGGTTTATTGTTGGTCATAATTTTGGGGGAAACATTGAAAATTGGGTTTGTTTACTTGATAGTCGGCATGTGTAATAAAATCGTGGGATCATTGTTATTGTCTATATTATTGTTGTTTTAGCTCTCGAAAAAAAAAGAAAATATATATATATATATATATATATATATATATTATGAGAGCATATTTGTGTTTATTGTGATCCTACTTTAGTCGACTATTCGAGTGTTTTTGTTGGAAGAAAAATAGTAAAATTTTGTGGGGAGGGAAATAGGTGGTTGTGTATGAGTATTATAGTTCCTACTAGCTTTTGACACTTCACCTGTTTTGGCTTATTTGACATACCTTGTCCCTAGCCCCGTTACAACCCAAATAAAGACCTTTTGATTATCGTCATTGATGTATGTTGTGTTAAAAGTTAGATTGATACCAAATGTCAAGCGTGCTTATGATTTTGTTGGAATTGAATGATACACTTACCCTTGTTCTTGAGAGAGTATTCTTTTGTGAGTGGATTGTGAGTGTTTGTTTGTTTTTGCGTATGAGATCCCGAGTTTTGTCTTAAAGATGTACTCTTGTAGGCTTAGCATGATTACTAACTTATTCTTACACTTGACATGGACATGTGAGAACTTATGCATGTTCATTGAGTAGACTATGTGAATACTTGCACTTTCGACACCAAGACATTGCGTTTTTACTTTGATTCTTAAGTTGATATGGCATGAGAGGATTTGAAGGTATGGTAGGATTTTAGTACTAGATTATTTGCATTTTTTCATTTAGTTGCATTCATGCATTGCATTGCATTGGATTTTGTGGGTACATTCGCTATAGGCCCTCACGAGACCTTACTCGTCCACTAGGGCTGCCTAGGGGTTTAAAGGGCTTGTTGCATATGCCAAATGCAACCGTGATCACCTACGGAAGTGGTACTAGTTGGTTAGCTAGTTGTAATTGTTTATGCCTGAGGACAAGCATCGGTTTAAGTTTGGGGGTGTGATAAGTGGATTTTATATCCACTTGAAACATTCCAAATTGGCTTAAATTGATTGCTTTGGTCTCAAGTTTGTGGTAGTTTTGATGTGTTTTGTTTAATTGTGCAGGGTTGAAGAAATGTCGATTAAAGGTGTGGTTTCCGTCGTTTTTGGGAGTTGATTTATGATATGGAATGAAGAATGGAGGCTAATGTCAACTACCAAGAAGTATATAAGTCATTAAGGATTAAAGACGGAAGCTCATGCAAAAGGAGCGGGAAGAAAAAGATGAAAAAACGAAGAAAAATCAATTTTCGCAGATTGAGGCCGAGCTGAGAGCCCCACTGGCGCTCCCAGCGCCGTTTATGGCAGATTGGGACGATGCTCTCAGCCTCAACCGCGCTCTCAGCGCCGCGGTACACTTGGAAAATTCCAATTTTACCCTTTTTACGATTTTGGCCATATCTTGAGTTCTAGAAGTCCGTTTTGGACGATCTTACTGTCCACGCGAAGCTAACGAGATTCTCTATCATTCTAAAGTGGTCCAGAGGTCCAATTACAGCTAGAACGGTCCAGAATTACTGAAGAAAAGGCAGCTACGAATTTTCCTTTAAAACAGAATCAGTTTAGGAAACGTACTTCTATTATAATTCTGTTTTGGTAGTTCTTGTTGGGCAAGACTTCTAGAGCCTATATAAACACATCCAACCCTTGTAAATTGTATCATTACATACAATTACATATCATAGTGTTTATTATTGTATTATAGCTTAGTTTTGCAAGGGAGAAAATGAGAGAAGGATTCAAAGCTCGTGACAAGCAACGGATCTAGATCTACTTCATCTTTTGTGTTATTCTGGATTATAGATTTGTTTTCTCAACTCTTTGTTTTATTAATATTATTGCTTCTTTTATTCATATCTTGTTTATTATCATGTTTTCATCAAATCCCATGACGATGAACGGTTCAATTATGGGCTAATCGTTGTCATGGGATTCTAACGGAGTTATCTATGTAGCTTAGTAGTTTGATTGCTTTAAAGATTACGTGTGGTGAATTCTTGATATCCTCGTATGGTTAATCTTAATGCTTTTAGATGCGTAGCTAACATCTAAATTGAATTGTTAATCTTTTGTGAAGCGATAGTGGATCTTGAGATTTAGAACTTGCCATGCCAGCATAGGATAGGTTGATGTCTTAACATCATGATTTGTAGCATCAATAGAGATATTATGCTGCCCTATGTGATCTTAATAGACAACTTGTTCTTCAACCGTTATGTTTTCAAATCTTATAGAGATATAAGGTCTAAGCATGATTGGTGTCTATTCATCTTCTATCTCTTTTGTGGATGTATGTTTAGTTTGGTATTCGTATACTGAGAAGTAGCGTTTACTTGTTTCGTGTTGTCTGATCAGATATCAAAACCATAACGTGCATTGATTAAAGGCATCAACTCTAAGTGAAGTAGATAATGAAGTTAGAGTCCCATGTTTTTATTCTCATAAGTAATTCGATTTCTATTCTTATTAGTTAATTTAAGTCTTATTTTTATACTTTGCATCTTAGTTTATTTAGATAATTAAAAATCCCAATTTGTTATTTGTCTTAGCAGTGAATTAAAACCATACATTGTTGCATAGGTACTAAATTGAACTAAAAACCAGATCTCTGTGGGAACGAACTCGACTTCTATCTGTATTACTTGTGACCACGTACGCTTGCGTGATTTTGTGTTAACAACAATCACATAACAAACTAGATTAGATGAAAGTTTCTATTGTCCTAACTACGTTCGTTTCATGTATATTGCACAGTAAATATCCTTTCTCATATCGCTGCAACCTTTTTTTGATAGATAGTCTAATGATTTATTGGAGTCGTGAGAATTGAGTGTCTATATATTTTCAATGTATTAATATAATAAATATTTTAAGGATCCGATATTGAATAAATATATCGAATTCTCATAATATGGATGAAAAATTTATTAACATGGTACTTAGAAATATTCTCTAACAAAGAGAAAAATGAAATGAAAGCTAAATTTAAAAAAAACGGTAAAGAGGGGTTTTGAACTTTTCAATGGGGGTTGTATTTGTTTTGATGATTGGTTCATAATATTAATATTAATTCAATTGGTATGAATTCACCGATAAGTAATTTTTATACTTAAGTTAATTAACATTCCAATAAAATTATATTTTTTTCTAAATAATAATTAAAATAATATATTTATATTAATTAATTAATATAATTTATCGATCGATGCGTAGCGAATAGAACGCTAATTAATATATACATCTTGATAAAAAAAATTTAAAATACAAAATAAGTCGAGACATCTTGGTATTCAACCCAATTTATTTATTTTACAAGCCCTATTCCTCTTAAACATTCACAAAAATCAGTTTTGACATATGACATAGGTGGAGTCATCTCTGAACTCTACTAAATTACTCTCTTCGTCCCAAAAAGATTGATACACTTTTCTTTTTGGAACGTTCCAAAACTAATGAACTTACTTTACTTACTATTTTTGAACATTACTTTTCACTATTACACCCACTATTTCTTCATTTTATACTCTTTTTTATACTATTACACCCACTACTTTCCTCCCCTATCTCAAATTTATTATTAAAAATTAATAGGTCCCACCACTTTATCCACTTTTCAATTAGCTTTACTATTTTTCTACTATATTTTCTTAATATCCATGAAAATCAAAATGAAAGAGTATCAAACAATTCAGGACGGAGGGAATATTTTTTAGAAGCCCTAATCGTCCTTAAAAAACATTCACAAAAGTGGTTCACATGTACGTGTATCCATTGTTCTAACGACCTCTGATTTTTTGCTGATTTTCTTTTATCTTTTCTCAACAAGAATAGATATTAAAAACAAGCGTCTACTCCACGTCTTCGCACGAGCGTAACTTCATTGCAACCTTCTCATTCCTCGTACACTTTTGGATAAGTACCAACATTATGCCACCTTGGATTAACTATTGCTGCATCGAAACAAGTACTCCGTACCTAGTAGTAGAGTCCTAGTAAGTCACAAACTCTCTTCTTTTCACTCCCTCCCCGCCCAGCGGATACCCTCTAATCTCAATGGGTTTATGTCGTGTGTGTGCCTAAATATTTAAATTTTCATATATACCCTCAATGGGTTTATGTCGACGGTGTGTGCTTGAGGGTGTTTGGCTGATGCTCCTTAAAAGGAGTTTTCAGTTTTAAGTCAGTTTTGGTCCGTTTGTTTCTTCTGACTTTAACCCGGTTTTAAGTTAAAAAATTGTTTTAAGTCATAAGTTCCGTTTATATACTTTTGACTTATAATTTATGGATTTTTTTTTTCACAATTCTTGTAAAGCTTAAATATCATGAATTTAAAATTTTTTAAGTCAAATTTCACTTTAAGTCAAAATTATTAAATCCCATTTAACTTTTAAGTAAAATTACCCAAACACTTTCATTCAACTTAAAGTAAATAACTTTACTTTCTCCTTTAAGTTAAAAATACCCTCATTAAGTCAAAACTAACTTATTTTAAGCAATCCCAAACACCCTCTTTAAAACACCTTTGACATTTGTGATTATACTAGTTTAATGCCCGTGCTTCGCACACGGGAGTTCATATTTTAAATAAATTTTATTTTAAATTTTAATAAATTATGTGTAGTTTTATAATGTAGAAATGAAAAATGATAGTAGGACTAAAAAGTTGCCTACTTTAATAGTTAAATATGTTAATTTCTTGAAGAACATGAGGTGTTTTGATATTTTAAATTGGGTTTTATATCAAACTGGCCACTCCCTTCGTCAAAAATTATCATTTAACCCACCGTTCTCATCGGGGTCTCATTTAAACCACTAAATTAAAAAAATATATCATTTGCCCCCCTTTATATCACTTAGACCACCATAAATTGTATTAATTTTTTTGAATGCAGGGGGCAAATGATATATTTTCTTAGTTTAGTGGTTTAAATGAGACCCCGATGAGAACGGTGGGTAAAATGATAATTTTTGATGAAGGGAGTGACCAGTTTGATATAAAACCCATTTTAAATTACAATTAGTATAACAAATTATTAATACAATAATCAATTTTAGAAAGATCAAAAAATTGAACATTGTAACATTATTTTAGTAGTGTCAACTATATCATGTTTTATAACTGTAGTAGATAAAAAGAATAAATTAAAACAATTAAATCATAATACGGAAAAAAATGAAGTTAGTATGCTCTCACTCAATTTAAAGTTAAATTTTAAGTAAATACATTAAAGTCACAGACACATACAACGCAGAGACACGTGGATAGATTTTAAGACATCACAGAATGGGGAGCAAGGAACTCTTCTTCTTCCTTTTTTTTTCGATTGCTCTCTGCTAAATCTTTGAAGGAATATGCCAATTTTGTCATCTATGGAGTAATTAAAAATTAATTAATAATTATCGACGATCTAACAGTACGGATGTCAATATATTTCTAATTTAGTGATATTACCAAAATTTTAAAAATTAAAAAAAGAATTTGGATAATGAAATTAGTAGTCAACTATTGAACTGCCAAGAAAAATGACACACATTATTAAACAAAATAATTTTTCACAAAATTAAACAAAATCATTAAAATATATTGCTTATTTATTTTAAATAAATTAAAAATAATTTATTCAAGTAATTTGTTATCATTAAACAAAATTTAAAATAATTTAAAATTCGTGGAAGGAAATAATTTTTGGCAAGAATGTTTTAATTGGAATGCCCTGGCGGACCCATTATAATTATAATTGACAATTATTAGAAAGGAAATAATTTTTGGAAACAAAATAATTCGTGTTTTGTCAAGGAATTTTTTTTTTTGCAAGAATGTTTTAATTGGTTGGCCCTAGCGGGCCCATTATAATTATAACCAATTATTTGGCATTAATAATAACAACTGCCAAGAAAAATTGACAATTGTTAGAAAGGAAATAATGTTTGACAAAAAAATAATTTGTGTTTTGTAAAGGAAATAATTATTTGGCATTTTGGAATATTTTAATTGGATGGTCTTGGCGGGCCCATTATAATTATAACCAATCAAAAATCATTTGTTAACAATTTTTGGTATTATCAAGGAAATAATTTTTGGCAAGAAAATAATTTGTGGTTTGTCATGATATTGACAATTGTTAGAAAGAAAATAATGTTTGGCAAGAAAATAATTTGTGTTTTGTGAAGGAAATAATTATTTGGCATTTTGGAATATTTTAATTGGGCCCATTATAATTATAACCAATCAAAATCATTTGTTAACAATTTTTGGTATTATCAAGGAAATAATTTTTGGCAAGAAAATAATTTGTGGTTTGTCATGATGTGTATTTTATATAATATCGGGTCAATATATTTTAAAATATGGATCATATCATATAATTGGATGGGTAATATAAATGGATCCCATTATAATTATAACCAATGAAAATCATTTGTTAACAATCTTTGATATTATCAAGGAAATAATTTTTGGCAAGAAAATAAATGTGTATTTTATATAATATCGGGTCAATATATTTTAAAATATGGATCATATCATATAACACTGGATGGGTAATATAAACGGATCCCGAACCTAATTCTAATCATATAATTTACTACTATAATGGATCATGATATCTATCAAAAAACGGATCCCGAACCTAATTCTAATCATATAATTTACTACTATAATGGATCATGATATCTATCAAACCTGAATATGGATTTCGAACCTGAGGAAATGGTTATTCAGCAATTTATAATATATAGATACTTAAAATTTCATGACTCTTCCTTCCTCGTCACTTCCTTCACGTACTAATAATGGGTGTAAGCTCTTCATTTCTTTCAACTTCCGATAGCTGTCCGATAAAGTTGAAGTTTGAGGACATACCGGAAAGTTGTTTAGCCATGGTTCTTTCGTATTTAGACCCACAGGAGATCTGTCACTTGGCACGTGTAAACCGGGCTTTTCGTGCAGCTTCTTCGTCTGATAATATATGGGATGCTAAGTTGCCTAGTAACTATAAGTATCTTGTTGATAAATTTCTTGATGCAGGGTCTCTTGATTTGGTCCACAAAGATATTTTTGCTCGGCTTTGTAAACACATACCTTTTGATGGAGGCACCAAGGTTTGATCCTTAACTTGATTTTCTTTCCCTCCGTCTCTGCGTATATGTTGACATGACTAAAACGAATTACTGCTTCTTTTTGGATGCAAATTAACCGGATCTTCAAAAGATCTCTACAAAATTTGAACTAAGAATTGGTGATTGCAAAGAAAAAAAAAACTGTACTGAAATTTTCAGTTCAACAGGGGCAGCCAAGAAAGATTAGCCCCCGTTCGGCCCTCAAATGTATGAATGCATGGTTTATAACTTACTTTAAATGATCTTCAATTTTTTGTGGTAATTCTGCAAGTGCTTGGGTAGTTTTGAAGAACAAATAACCGATATTCAAGGAAACGAATGATGTCCCGAAACGATTTTGGTATGGCCTAATAAAGAGTCGAGAATTTAACCTGTAACATTTTACTACCGAGTATACAATGCAAAACACGTCTTGGTTATTTTTCAACAGTCTGACTTGATTTTATAACTTATGCACTTGTTTTCACTACAATGATTTGTTTGAATTACTTTTACAGCAAGTATGGGTGGACAAGAGCACTGGAGGTGTTTGCTTGTCGCTTTCTGCAAAGGCCCTGTCGATTACAGGGATAGATGATCGGAGATATTGGAATCACATTCCAACTGATGAATCTAGGTGAATATTTTTTAAGAAAAGCTGAGAGGAAAGAGTGTTGGTTCTTAAGAGTGTTGGTTCTTTTCCTACTTGGTTCTCGACTAAGAGCAAGTCCAATGCAATGCTATATCTAGTTCTATTGCTATATTATAGCATCAAATGCAAAAAAAACCAACTCCAAAGGAGTTTCATATTTGGATGCATACATGAAAAAATGCATCCTTGGTTCTATATTTGAAACCAAGGATGGATCCATCATTATTTGTCCCATTATCAAGTACTACAAATGGAGGATAATAATTAAACAATTACTCCCCCTGTCCCTCCCATTTCTTTACATTTCTTTTTCACTACTCGACACGCATTTTAAGGCTCCTAAAAAGTATAGTTCCATAACTTATTTTTTAAATTTTCTTTTTTTGTATAAAAATAGAACAATTCTATTTTTATACAAAAAAAGAAAATTTAAAAAATAAGTTATGAAACTATCCGCAAATTGCACCTTAAAATCCGTGCCAGAATTACGTCCCCAAGGTAAAGAACCAAGGGGACAGAGGGAGTATTGTATTATACATCACTAGATACCAAAAGTATACTAAAATGAGAAAAAGTTAGTTAAATTTGAAACTAGTTATGAAAATAGCATTGGGGTGCAACTTTTATTTTAGCACCAAAACACACTTTTTGATGCTATATTATAGCAATAGCAATAGATATTTAGCATTGGACTTGGTCTAAGTTATTATCAGTTTGGGAATAATCTACTCTGCAAATAACATTTGCCTGGGTGCGTATTATGATGAAATTGAATATGATTTCATATAACTTGTCTATCTAAAATTAAATTCAATGGCATGTTCCACATAAGAGGTATTATGGTTGAGGACAGGGAAGCTCCTAGGCCGTAGGGTCGTACAAATTATTTTGTGTACATCTTACTGTTTAGTCGGCAAAAATGATCTGTATTGCACAACAGTTCAGACAATTGCAGTAGGGTCATGCATATTCACACGTTTTTTGGTTCTCGAATTTATCGAAGTCGAAATGATGAAGAAACCATCTCTTTGCTGCGGTTAATGTTTTTGGTTTAGTACGAGACAAATCACATTACTGTTTATGTAGGAATTATACATGGACAACTTAGTATAATTAATCAACCAAATCTGGCAGATATATGATGCGTACAAGCTACTCATGGCCTCTCCCTGTCGATATCAGTACTAAGAATTTAGGCATCTTGCTAGCATCTCCCAAGTTTTTTAGTGAATTTGACTGATCCTTGGTAGTAGCTGTACAAAGCTTGAAACCTTACCACTGAATTTTATAGTATACAAGAATACTCTTACACCCTGTATAAATTAATTTTGTGACATACTGGAACAATATTTTGACTCTTGGATTTTATTTTTATTTTTTAAAGATTTGGTACAGTTGCGTATCTTCAACAAATTTGGTGGCTTGAAGTAGATGGTGACATTGAATTCCAGTTTCCAACAGGATCTTACTGCATTTTGTTTAGACTTCAGCTTGGCAGGGCAACCAAAAGATTGGGACGCAGGGTATGTAATTCGGAAAACATACACGGTTGGGACATAAAACCTGTTCAGCTTCAGTTAACGTCAGATGGACAGCATGTTGTGTCGCAGTGTTACCTGGATAATTTAGGGAGCTGGGAGTACTATCACGCAGGAGACTTCGTGGTCGAGAAGTCTAATGCAGAGACAAATATTAAATTTTCTTTGATGCAGATTGATTGCACTCATACCAAAGGCGGTCTCTGTGTCGACTCCGTTCTGATATGTCCGAGTAACCTAAGGAAGAACTATGGATCGACATTTTAGGTTGTTAGACCAGAAGTTTTAAATAATTGCTTTAAGGATTTGTCTGAGGAGAGTATGAGCAAACAGGATAGCTGCTCTTTGGTTATCAATTTCTTGCAGCTTGATTTTGGGAAGTAGTTGTAGTTGTCTTCTCATGTCTTACCATGAATGTTGCATGTCTTTTAGCGTGTTCTTATGCTTATTTTACATGGTCAGTTTTGTATATGTATGGAAGAAGGTACTTGTTTGTGTGTTATATGATAGATTTGTGAAACAATCTGCGATAAATACAATAATGTGTGGGAATAACAAACAGGTGAATAACTGTGAATAAGCAAATAAATAAACCAGAAAAGGATATAAAAGGTTCTTAGTCCAACAGAAGAGCTGTCTCCTTAAAACTATTTCCCCTCTCACCACACGATCCATAGTTGTTCCTTAGGTTACCTTAAGTGTGTGCTGTGTATGTCAAGAATTACATATCCCGTGGACTTGCTTTCCTCACACCCAAATTCGATAATTTTTAACTGTTTAAAAACATTCATTGATATGAAGTGGAGGACCTTGAAAAAATGCTGCACTAAACCATGCTGGACCAGTGTCAAGGACTGCTCCTAAAGAAAGAAAAGTTTGTAATGCCGAGTACATGTACTGCAAGGTTAATGCTTGTTATGAGTACACTATTTGACTCATACAAGCTCAAGGAGCAAATATGTACAGAACGACTACATGTTCAGCATTCAAAGTATTGTACCAAAGTATTCTTTGGTACACAGAACCATCAAACACATTACTCTGCTTCAAAAATTAAACTCAACTACTAAACCGGCCAAATCAAACTAGCACTACTACTTGTCTACTTTTTCTACTAGAACTGGTGCTTAAGAAACTAAACTGGAGTATATCAAACTAACTTAGTGTATCCCGCTCATAGACGCATACAACTAAAAACAAGTAACACCACCTTGAATATTTCAAAGTATCATTTGCCTAAGGAATATATGTTTCAAATATCATATGCCTAATTCAAAGGATTCAGAAAAATAAAGAAGGTTCTTCTGACAAAAAGAAAAAAGAAAAATAAAGAAGGCGACCAGGTTGTAAAATGAAAGGACTGGAAACAGTAAACACAACTAATTTAAACCTTAATAAATAAATAAATCCTAGAATTGCAAGTCCAATAATCTGTACAGAGAGAGATTCATAATAAAACAACTAAGTTAGACTATTAACAAGGTGAATCAAATTTGTAACTCAACTCAATTTTGTGAAAAGACAAATACTCTATATTTCTCATTCAATTCTTTGATACACAAAACTATCAAAGACATTACTCGGCTTACTACTAAACCAAATCAAACTAGCAACAATTGTCTACTTTTTCTACTAGAACTACTGCTTAAGAAACTAAACTTAATCAAACTAAAAACAAGTAACACCACCATAGCCGGTCGTCATGCCATTGTAATCAATAGTGTACTGGTAATTGCAGTTACCACAATCATAACTTATAACCATAAGGGACCTGAACCATCTGAATATTTCCGCACATTGGATCATTAGGATTTGGCATCGAATTTGAACCACTGCCACCTTGGCCACCATTATCACCTGAACCATCCGCAGCTCCTGGAGGGGGTGAGCCCATGCCAGCTCCACCACTTCCCCAACTCCTTCCACCATTACCTTTTCCAGGCCTCTTACCTTTGCCACTGCAACCACCCCCCCCCATTACCACCGCAACCATCATTACTAGCGGGTGATCCAGGTGTTCCTCCAGGATATCCACCTGCACCTCCTCCTGCCCCCCCTCCATTACCTCCACGACCACCCCAACCAGGTGATCCTCCAAAATATCCTCCAGCCCCTCCTCCGTTGCCTCCATGACCACCGCAACCACCAGCACCACCACCAGGGCCTCCACCATTCCCACCACAACCTGCTTTACCAGGTGCACCACTACCTCCATAAGACCAACCACCAGGGCGACCCCAGTAATATCCACCTCCAAACCATCTCGGTTTCGAACTCTCAACTTCAGCCCCGGTGGCCTTAACGTCTTTCTTGGACCCTAACACATTATCCTTCTCATTCGCATTCGCTCGGCCTCCATTAACTAACAAAATAACCAAGATCAAGCAACAGTAAACAACACTAAACCTCTTCATCTCTACTCGTAAAAAATCGAACGTGAGAACAATTGTTTTGCAGCCACGAAAATAATGAGCTCTCTTGACCAGGGATGTCAATGTATAAATAGTGTCAGGTTACATGTACCCAGCGACTTCGAATCTACTCCTGTTCGTTAACTTTCTGTTTATGCTTACATTACCCTATCTGATTCCCATCCCAAGTGACATGTCAGAAAACAAAAGGCCGACTTGTTAAATTATAAGGATACCTGATATAACTTTTTTCAACTATATAAATTTTATTTGATAGTTAATTTAAAATCTTTATGCAAAATAGAATTTATAGTTTAAACTCATGTAAAATACACATGATATGTATACACATAAATTTTTTGCTGTTTTCTTTTCCAATATTATATGATTATTAAAATACGTGCATGATATTTTTTTATGTTTTGTACAAAATCAACTGTTTTAAAGTTTATTTTTTTTTAAAAAATAATAACCTCTTTTTGAGTTCGCAAAAACCTAGCATATATAGCTAAAATGGGGGCTCAAATTTTAGCTGGAATGTATCTAAAGAAACATGTTTTATAAAGAAACTTAAAATACTCTGTAAAACTAAGTTTTCTTATACCAAAAATCTAAAAATGTATTCTTCCTCCAAAAGAAAAATATTTTTTTTTCTTTTTTCAAAAAAAGAAAAAAAAATATTGCAGTTGCACAAATGATTCAAACTCACACAAACCTTCCTACAAATTTTTCAAAAGGTACACTTTGGGTATTGTCCGGCCTGCATATTGCAGTTGCAGCCAGTTAAGATTTGTGTTCAGTAGGGAAAACATGAAACTCCGTAAGGTACAGATAAAAAGAAGAAACAATTTAATTAAAACTGGATTGTCGGACCGGATCCTGAGTGCAACTATGGAACAAGATCAATAAAGCCACAAGCATTCCCTAGAGGAAACATTAATCAAATTATACTCTCCCCACTAAATTGAGCAGATGATAACTAATTCAGATCATGGTTCAAGCAAACTTACAAGCTGAACTGCAATAAAATTAAAATACAATGGAGCATATTAGAACTGCAATAAATGCAAACCCACATATTGCTAGCTACTTTATTTGTTGTCAAGGGATGCAACATATGTATTATTTATTACTAATGTAAAAATCCGAATGCTGAAGAGGAGGTTACAGAAGTTGATACATAAAACTAATTATCCATAATTTCTACAAACTGTAAAAACCCAACACAAAAGTATGATTTGAAAGCTTGGATTATTACAATTTGACTTTGACACCTTTGAGCAGAAGAGCTATGACCCTTTAAACGGTTTTTGACTTTGGTGCTGAAGGAAGCAACTGCACAAAAAGAAATAGAGTACATAAATAAGAGTACGGTTTTAGAGACCCCTGCACATTGTTCTTTCGATTTCTGTTTTTGCTAAAAGATGCTTTTAATGTTTGCCCCTTTCCCTTGAGCATACCAATCTTTTCTCAAATCTGTCATTTTTTTATTAAAATTTTGTAGTACCAGTTTGATAAACAACAAGACAGTTACTATCCTAGCATTGTACCCCAATGGGTACCTGTCACCCTTGGTAACTAATGTCAAGGATTCGATTTTAGAAGGAAACAAGATGTGTGCGTGAAATCGTGAATACTTCAAAGTATTATATGGAGCACCTGATAACAAGAGATTAGGGAGCTGGTAAATCCGAAGGCTCCTGTGACGCGCGGAGTGATTTTCTTCGGTGACAATTGCAAGAGTCCAGCTGCCACTACTATATCTATGGCTGCTTTGATCAAGGATAGCGACCTTTCATTGGACTTCTGCAGTTTAGCACGGTATTCTTCATTCTGCATTCACGTAAGCAAAAATGAAGATAATCAACACATTTTTACAGCTGAGCTAGATACTGCAACCAGAATGACCATACCTTGTCCTCTAATTTTTTCATTGATGCTGAAAGTCTTCCAATCTCCCCAATCTGAATACAAAAGCAGCGATAATATGATTCAAAACTTTCTGGTTGGTAGCAATGCAATTTCACTGAATAACTTTTGCAACCTTAAAGATACGAAGCAACAAACATCCAACATATAACCAGTAAAGCAACAAACCTCAACCAAGGTAGTACAAACTGATGAGCCCATCCAACAGTAAAGAGAAATCTTAGCAATGAGTTGTGTACGCTCTGCATTCTATTTGACAGAACAGAAAATCAGTAGACAGGCTCGACGAAATTAATTAGAAACTATTGTTTGTAGGTAAACTTGTGTACCTTGTAAATGCCACTCCTACCAAGCCAAACAATTTGGTCCAGAAACAAGAAAGTTGATAGTAATGCATTTTTGGACTGAAAGAAGCGTGGAAATCAAGGAGTTAGATACAAATAATATACAAGATTAGCAAAAAGAACTAAAAGTGAATTCCATTTCATACCTTTCCAAGCAAAATAAGAGGAAGAGGAGTTCCTTTAACTGGAGGACTAATAAGTCCATGAAGATCGTTGATAAACTGTAAAAAGATTATATAAATGAAAATCCAGTAATAGAAGGAGCACCAAGAGAACCATTGGGTATTAAAGAAAATTACATTCTGCATCCTCTAAAAACATGTATTTTTTTTTTATGTCCTTGCTTTTAGCCCTTAACTAAAATAGTGCTCAATCAAAATTTCAGAGATCATTCAGTGAACACAATTCACAATTAACTATAGAAGAAGGTATCCTCACTAATGGAGTTGCACTATCACAATCTGAATAATCATAGGCTTATCTGCCATCCCTACACTCAAACCGCAGCGATTCATATACAACTCAGAAAAAGAACCCTACGTAATTGGAAGTTCAACTTCACAGACAAAAGATTTATTATCTTCTTTCACTTCTCATCATTGATACGTCTCTGGGAACTCTTTCAATAGAACAAAGAGAACAAGAGTAGAACCATTCGTATTCTTAAAGAGATATTGAACCCAACCTTGAAAAGACGGAAAACTTTCCTTGCCAAGCTAGTTGATTTGTCCACATTTTGGGCTGTGCCAGGCTCACCGTTACTCACGAATTTCGAACCATATTGTATGGCCCTGCATATCTTGTCCCTGGCTTCAGCTTTGTTCAAATACAGTACCGCAAGAGCAAGTTCAGCTCGAGCTACATCTAGTGTACTCATTTTCTTTTACCTGAATGAAACTGTAAACATTAGGTTGCTGAATGAAATACATAAAACCAAAGAAAACTTCACATGAATGCTGATTGCTGACTAAACATTTACAAAGTTGTCACTTGAAAAAATGATTTTTTAAAAAAAATAAAAAAGAAAGATACTGCACAGCATACAGATTAGAGATTTAAACTAATCTGGTTTGTAATAACTTAATTAAGAACCAGTTCATTCAGTTCTTCAAAAAATGATAGAATGTCATGATGATTTCTTACTGGGTTTTACTTTGTCACGTAACCAATAATTTTCAGGAGAGCAGTAGAATGTTGTCTAAGATGATTGAAAATTGATTACGATGCCCTTCATGATGATTTCTTTCTGTTATGGTTGCATGGTTATGAAAGCCTAGTTTGGCTACATCTATAATGTTTACTAATCAATCAGATATATACATATACATATTAGGTTACTATTTCAATACAAATAAACTGCCAATAACTAATTTAAGTGTCCGGAGAGAGCTAAAAGTTAAAATTATATACGAGAGACAATGTACATCCAATGTTCTTTTACGCCATCCTTTGAACTTTTTAATTTAATTCATGTCCTAAAAAACCTCTACATCTCGGACAATTACGTGGAAACAAAACATGTGAAGTCACATGGTCAACAAACATGCATTTTCCCGCGCAAATATTTTCATATATATCCAAACCATATATTTTTACATATCACAATTTTTAACTACTAAATAACTCACTTAAAAATTCAAACACTGCACTGGTTTAACAGTTAAACTGAAATATCAAGGCTTGGCCAAGATATCATCGAGAATCCCATTGCCCTATGGTTCAACTCAAAGGAATACATCTATTTACAAACAGACAACGGCTTTCCTAAGCTATTATACTTCAGCTAAGTCACTTAACTAACCATACTTTAAAAATATATATACAAGTTCCCACAATCAAACACAGACCATCCAATAAAAAACATTACCAGTCTGCAAACACAAAGATACATTAACAATTTCAGCAATACTCCATTACCATTTCAATCAAAATTTGCCATTAACAGTATATCTGGATACAGAATAGCCTAATAAAAAAAATATAAACCCAATAAACACATCCACAATAGCAGAAAAGCATGGAAAATCCCCTAAACTTAACAGTACATAAATCTCAAAAAACTCCATCAAAATCATCATTTCGAAAACTTAACAGTTCTTCCATCTAAAAGCCAAGACCAAACAAAAATTGCACAGTTTCAATCTTTAACACCCTTAACCACATTTCATCATAAACAATCAACTCAACATAAACATAAAAATCCAATCTTTTTATTTAGCAAAAAAAAAATCCAATCTTTTTAGTACCTTCCTATTAAAAAAAAACAAATCAAACACAACCCAACAAATTTAAACACCAAAGGAAGCAACCCATGATATAAAATCAGCTCAAATACATAAAAAGATTCAAGAAAAATAAAAAAGCATGTACCTTGATACTACAAAGAAACCCAATTCCTTTCAAGAAGTACAAAAACACACACAACATATACATACAAACATATGTATCTATATAAGTAACGTACCAAGGGATGGAGAAGCAGAAATGGGTTAGTATTGGGAAGTGTGCCAATGATGAAATAACCTTGAAATTTCCAACTTGAACCAAAAATAAATATTTGGTGAGGTTTTGATAAGGCCTTGTTTGGTTACGTACAAATACAAACAAATATTATTTTATTTATTATTTTATGGATATTTGATAATTAAATCCCCGGTTTGTGGAGTGGATTAAGCTGCCATCGCCCACCATTTGATTTGGATCCAACGGTTGAGATTTGCTGCGGACCCACTATATATATTTATATTTTATGTACATAATTTTATTCTTTTTTTAAATAATATTTTGTGCTTTGGATATTTACAACATTGATATGACAATTATTTAAAAATAAAGAAAATTTTCTTTTGAATAACGTACGGAGCTATACTACATAACTCTCTCCGTTTTATTATTCCTTAATATACATTTTTTGCAATATGTGAAGTCAAAAGAATAATATATTATTTATATCTATACTGTACTATCTATCTATACTATACTATTATAAGCAAAACAGGGTATATTTTGTTTGATACTCTTTTTTTGGTCACTCTTTTTTGGTCCTATTTTTTTGGTCACTCTTTGGTTTGGTTAAATCTCTATTATTAATAAAATTCAAAAAAAAAACACACATAGCCTAAATAATATGTATTAATATTAATATGCACCACATACACAAATATAATAATTCAAAATACAATTATAATAATTCAAAATATAAGCAAAACAGTGTATATTTGGTTTGATACTCTTTTTTTTGTCACTCTTTGGTTCGGTTAAATCTCTATTATTAATAAAATTCAAAAAGAAAACACACATAGCCTAAATAATATGTATTAATATTAATATGCACCACATACACAAAACAGGGTATATTTGGTTTGGTACTCTTTTTTTGGTCACTCTTTTTTTGTACTCTTTTTTTGGTAACTCTTTGGTTTGGTTAAATCTCTATTATTAATAAAATTCAAAAAAAAAAAACACACATAGCCTAAATAATATGTATTAATATTAATATGCACCACATACACAAATATAATAATTCAAAATATAAGCAAAATAGTGTATATTTGGTTTGATACTCTTTTTTCGGTCACTCTTTGGTTTGGTTAAATCTCTATTATTAATAAAATTCAAAAAGAAAACACACATAGCTTAAATAATATGTATTAATATTAATATGCACCACATACACAAATATAATAATTCAAAATACAACTATAATAATTCAAAATATAAGCAAAATAGGGTATATTTGGTTTGGTACTATTTTTTGGGTCACTCTTTTTTTGTACTCTTTTTTTGTCACTCTTTGGTTTGGTTAAATCTCTATTATTAATAAAATTCAAAAAAAAACACACAAAGCCTAAATAATATGTATTAATATTAATATGCACCACATACACAAATATAATAATTTAAAATACAACTATAATAATTCAAAATATAAGCAAAACAGGGTATATTTGGTTTGGTACTCTTTTTTTGGTCACTCTTTTTTTGTACTCTTTTTTTGGTCACTCTTTGGTTTGGTTAAATCTCTATTATTAATAAAATTCAAAAAAAAAAACACATAGCCTAAATAATATGTATTAATATTAATATCTATCTATATTATACTATTATAAGCAAAACAGGGTATATTTGGTTTGGTATTCTTTTTTTGGTCACTCTTTTTTGATACTTTTTTTTGTCACTCTTTGGTTTGGTTAAATCTCTATTTTTAATAAAATTCAAAAAAAAACACACATAGCCTAAATAATATGTATCAATATTAATATGCACCACATACACAAATATACTAATTCAAAATACAACTATAATAATTCAAAATATAAGCAAAACAGTGTATATTTGGTTTGATACTCTTTTTTTGGTCACTCTTTTTTTTGTACTCTTTTTTTGGTCACTCTTTGGTTTGGTTAAATATCTATTATTAATAAAATTCAAAAAAAACACACATAGCCTAAATAATATGTATTAATATTAATATGCACCACATACACAAATATAATAATTCAAAATTCAACTATAATAATTTTAAATAAATAATTTTAATAATATTTATATACATGGGATTATAAAGTTATAAATTATTTTACTAATAAAAATATATATACAACTTAAAACTTTAATAATAATATATAATTAAAAAATTTACAAGTAACCGTGCATCGCACGGGTTATAGGCTAGTATTATATAATAATCAAAACATTAAAAGTTCGGTTAATCGGTCAGTCGGTATGGTATTCGTTGTTTTTATTAATTTACCTTTACTTAACGGTACATGTTAATTTTACTTATTTATTCTTATTTAATTATTTATAGTTAATAATAAGTAATAAATTTCTTTTTTTTCACTTAAAATATGTTTTTAATAATTAAATAATTTCATTTTCACGTAAAATACATTATTTCTTATATTTTATCTAACTAAAATTTTTCTTTCCCTAAAAACAATATGAACAATTACATTTAATAAAATAAAATAAAATAATATTATTATTAATAATTAATCAGTTACCTTTTTTAAGTAAAACCAGTGCTGCAGATTTCGGAAATCGGAACTATTCGGTTGAGTTACCGATTTACGATTTATCGGGTGATTCGGTTGAAAAATCGGCGATTTTTGCAAAATCGACCGAATCGGCTCCAAAATTTTGACCAATTTTTGGCCGATTTATCAGCGAGTTTTCAGAAATCGGCCGATTTCAATAACAACAATGAGTAAAACATGTTATCTATTCTATTTAAGTAAAATATTTCCTTTCTCAGGTAAAACATGTTACCTATTCTATTTTTCAATAACTAATCAATTTATATTTTTTATATTTTATTTAAATAGAACATTAAAAGTTGGTCGGTCGATCGGTCGATACGGTACCCGTTGATTTTACTTATTTACCCTTACTTAACGGTACATGTTATTTTTACTTTTTTTTTTTGACTATTTAGGCTTATATGCCTTACAATTTAGAATATGCACATGTTATTTTTACTTAATTATCCTTACTTTTTTTTTTTGACAATTTTAATAACTTTATTTAATTATTTATAGTTATTAATAAATAATAAATTTCTTTTTTCACTTAAAACAGGTATCCTTTTGTATTTTTCAATAACTAAACAATTTCCTTTTTCACGTAAAATACATTGTCTCTTATATTTTATCTAACTAAAAATTTTCCTGTTCTAAAAATAGTATGAATAATTACATTTAATAAAAAAAAAAATTTACAATTATTTTTACTAATAATTAATCAATTACCTTTTTAGCTAAAATACGTTATCTTTTTTATTTTTTTATTTTTTCCCCAGTAAAACATATTTTTTTCAGGTAAGACATGTTACATTTTCTATTTTTCAATAACTAATTAATTTCCTTTTTCACGTAAAATAAATTACTTTTATATTTTATCTAACTGAAATTTTTTATTTTCTAAAAACAATATCAGCAATTTTATTTAATAGAATATAAAATTATAATTATAATTACAAATAAGTAACCAATTACCTTTTTCATCTAAAATACTTTACCTTTTCTATTTTTTAATTTTTTTTCTAGTAAAACCTATTTGGGTAGCTTTATTTAAGTAAAATAAAATAATAATATTGTAATAACTAAAAACTAACTGATTACATTTTTCAGTTAAAATAATTCATCTTTTTCAATTTTTTCTAACTAAAATTAATCATTTTCTAATATTATCACAGACAAAAAAGCAAAGTAAACTAAAAGGCGATCCCTCAGCGGCGACAATTGAGAGTCGACCCTCCATAATCGCTTCATTTTTTTCAGAGTCGCCCCCTTTTTCATCATTTCAACCTCTCTCTATCACCTAATCATTTTCATCCTATCATCTAAACCCTTTTTCTTTGTATTTTTTGCTCAACAAAATTGAAATTAGGTCTTCATTTTGATTCTCAGATCTGATTCGATTTCGATTGGTTTGGGTCTTTATTTATCCCCCGTTTTTATGAGTTTTCATGTTTTGTTATGTTTGGGTTGTATCGCTGTGTACGAGTGCTTGTTGAATTTGTTACTTTGAGAATGATTTACATGGTGTATTGGGTGATATGAAAAACGTGTATCGAGATTGGAGTAGTGGTGAATATTGTAAAAGCTCATCTTTCTCAACGAAAGTTTGTTCATGGTAGGAGGGCATATGTTCTTTCAGAAATATCTAAACATCGGGTTATTAATGAATAAAATTTATTGGGTAAAGGTCAATTGTGATGATACTGCTTTCAGGGATGATGTGGATTGGATTTCTTGGGACATCTTCGTTTTCAATCTTTGAATAATTTAAAGAAAATGTCATATATGTATGTTACGTTCTGTTTATTAAGTAATCTGCTAATTAAGTTGCTCAACATTTGATTTGAACCTCTTGATTGTTCCGCTGATTACATTGATGTAATGTTGCTTGAATTTTAATGAAAATACTTATTTTTTTTTAGGCAAAAAAAATTTATCATGGACAACATTATATCCTTATATATAATAAACGTAAAAGAGATCTTTATCCATACTTTTAGTCTCTTAATTTTGGTCACAATACCACCAAAATAATTTCAACCGCCGAATCTAATATTTTTAAAAATAGACGATCAAAATTAAATCATATCTAAAAGAAAATTATAATCTAAAAAGGATATAATTAAAAAAGTTTGTATTAGAATTGAATTTTAAAAAGAAAATTATAATGTAAAAAGGTTATAGTTGAAAAAGGATACAACTGAATTTTATTTACTTTTTTATTAATATTAAAAAAAGTTCATATTTACTATTTGGGCTCTATCTCGAGATCTAGAAACTTGATTTGGATGATTTTACAACCCACATGAATCTCATGAAATTTTCTATAATTTAGTGATAATTTAACAATTATTATTGAAATGAGAATACTCAGAACTCAAAATAAATATATTTACAAATTTTTACATTAATCCTATTCAGTATAGAATACAAACATTGATAACTATATTCAATATAGAAAATCTAATTATAAATGATTTAAAGCATTGACATAAAATTTTTTGCATCTCAATATAAATACATTTTTTAGTTTGCATGTCAAAAATAAAATATTCTTTTGCTAGATCTAACGTTTTTCATCTATTTATTTTAAGATCTAATGGTTCTTATTTAATTTGTTATACTGAAGACCAAACTACTTGTTAGATATTGATTCAAGTGATATAAGGATCTGGACTACTGATCAGATACTGATGCTGACGTCATCAGTAATACAACGTCAGTATGAGGGGATTCGAACACCAAGTTTTTAAGAGCTCTAACTGAGGAGTGGGATACTCAAGCTTCAATCATAAGGCATCAATATGATCTGAAGATGTTGTCTCTTGATGAAGTTTATGGGATGCTTAGAACCTATGATTTCGAGGTTCAACAAAGAAAGAATAAGAAGAATGTCAAGGCAAAATCTGTTGCTTTGAATGTTGAATCAAATTCAAAGGGAAAAGCTGAGGAGGTTTCAAGCAGAAAGAGTAGAGTTGTAGAGTCAATTCCTGATGACTCATCATCAGATACTGATGCTAAGTCTGATTCTGATACTGATGATGACTCTACTGATTCTGATATGATGGAGATGGTTGCTATGATAGTCAAGGGCTTCAAGAAGATGAAGTTCAGAAAGGCTAGGAAGCAAGGTAAATTCCAGAAGAAAATCTCCAATGCTGATAAAGACAGGTACAAGAAGAAAGAAGACAAAAGCAGCAAATTTGACAAGTCAAAAGTCAGATGTTACAACTGTGATGGAATGGGTCACTTTGTAACTGAGTGCAAGAAGACCAAGACTAAAGCTCTCATCTCTTCAAGCAAGGATTGGATGGACTCATCATCTGACTCTGAAGAAGAGAAAGTGAATTATGCTTTGATGGCTAATACTGATGAGACTTCTGCTGCTGAAAATAAGGTATCTGAAATTTTGTTTGATTTTGATACTAATAGTGTCTCTGAGTTAAGATCTTTTTTAAAATCTCTGCATATTAGTTTTAGGAGTCAATCTCTTGAAAATGCTAGAATAAAATCTGAAATGGCAGAGGTTGCAAAGAGAAATGATCATCTATAAGTTGAGTTACTTTTCTTGCATGAGGTACAAACAGAATGTGATAATGCAAAACACATGAAACTAGAAATGGAGTTTAAATGTACTGAACTTGAAAAAGAACTTGAGGATGCTAAAGAAAAACTCAGAACCTGGACACACTCTGGAAAGAAAACTCATGATATAATTACTGATAAGAATTGGAAATAGTGTCTAGGTTATAATCCAGAGAATGAGAAAAAGAAAGGTAAAGTTGTTACTGATGAAACAACAAAACCAGGAAGAGTTGTTGTTAATGACTCAACAAATCCAAAAACTTACAGATATGTTATAGACAGTACTAAAACTAAGTTAAAACCTGTTAATTATGTGTATCCAGAAAATCCCAAATCTACTTCATAAAAGGGATCCACTTCTACATATCATTCTAAGACTAGAACTGTCAAAAACAAGAATGTAGGTCTTTTGTCCAAGAAACAGTTGAGGGATAAAATCTGTGAGGTAACAGATAGGAAGAAAGTTCCAACTGTCAAAAGGAACAGGAATGGTAAAGTTGGAATAAACAAGGAGAATAATTATAAGTATATTCCAAATGCACAAAGGAAAGTATGTTTTAACTTTGGTAACTCTAATCATCTTGCTATTGACTGCAGGAGGAGTAAAAAGAAGGCTACTGTAGTTCCTAAGTCTGACATTAGGAATAAATCAGTATTTTATAAACCACAGAATCCTTGTTTCCACTGTGGCAGTGAATGGCATTCTATTTATACATGTGAAGAATACCATAATTTGTACTATAATTATTATGAGCCTTTGCCTAAGTTTAATAAAAGTGCAAATTTTGGTGAAACAAAGAACTTGAATTCTAAGCATGCATTTATTATATCTGATAAGAAAAAGACTAATTCTGATGGATTCAATACTGATGAAGGTGTTTTTACAAAAAATCTTCTGCTGCTAAAAATGTTAAGTTGCATGAAAAGAGAACCCAACAAGTGTGGGTTATTAAAAATTCTAACTGAGTTCTTTGTGATTCTGATTGGAGGGTAAAAAGAAAAATGTGTTAGTCATGGATAGTGGATGTTCTGTGCACATGACTGGAGACAAAACCTTGCTATCAGAATTTGAGGAGAAGGCTGGCCCTACTGTGTCTTATGGAGATGACAACATTGGACAAACTTTGGGATATGGCAGTATTATAATTGGAAATGTCATCGTTGAAAAAGTAGCTCTGGTGAAAGGACTCAAACACAATTTGCTTAGTGTTAGTCAAATCACAGACAGAGGTTATCATGTCAACTTCTATGATACTCATTTTGAAGTAATCAGCAAGACTTCAGGGAAAGTTGCTTTAACTGGTCAAAGACATGGTAACATTTATGAAGCCAACATCTATACTACTACTGATGGACACTCTACATGCCTCATCAGTAAAGCAACTGTAGATGAAAGTTGGAGTTGGCACAAGAAGCTTTCTCATCTCAATTTCAACAATATAAATGAGTTGGTAAAGAAAGACTTAGTGAGAGGATTACCAAAGGTACTGTATACTCCAGATGGACTTTGTGATGCTTGTCAGAAGGTTAAACAAAGAAGAACATCTTTTAAGAGTAAGACAGAATCCTCAATTGATGAACCATATCACATGCTTCACCTTGACTTATTTGGACTAGTCAATATAATGTCCATCAGCAAGAAAAGGTACACTCTAGTTATTGTTGATGAATATACTAGATTTACCTGGGTGTATTTTCTACATAGAAAAGGTGAAACGTCTGAAATACTACTGGACCATGTAAGACTGGCACAAAGTATAAACTCAAGATTTTAAGAAGTGATAATGGAACTGAATTCAAGAATTCAGCGATAGAAGAGTTCTGCAAATACAAAGTAATAGTTCAACAATTCTCTGCTCCAGGCACACCCCAGCAAAATGGAGTGGTTGAAAGAAAGAACAGAACTCTTATTGAAGCTGGCAGAACTATGTTGGAGGAAGCAAAACTACCTACATATTTCTGGGCCGAAGCAGTCAACACAGCATGTTACACTCAGAACATTACATTGATCAACAGACATGGTGTAACTCCTTATCAGATGATCAAGGAAAAGAAGCCAAGTCTGAAGCATTTGCATGTATTTGGCTGTTAGTGCTTTGTTCTAAGACCTCATCCTGAACAGCTTGGAAAATTCGAGACTAAAGCTGATGAGGGCATCTTTATTGGCTATCCATCATCAAGAGCATTTAAAGTCTACAATCTAATAACAAAGACGGTCATGGAGTCTATAAATGTATCTTTCGATGATAAGAAGATTACAGGAATTGCTGAAGACTTACATGATGATTTGATTTTTGCAAATGAAGCCTCCAAGAATTATGATGAAATCTTATCAGATACTGATAATTCATCAAATCCTGATAAACTAGTTATTATTGATGAAACACAGATTATTGATGAGAATGCAAATGTTGAGGGGGAGCAACATCAAGAGACCATCAACACTGAAACAAATCAAACATCAGGAGGAGATTCATCAGAAATAGATTCAAGTGACAATTCTGACAGCAGATCAGAAATAGATAGCAATATCTCAGGGGGAGCTTCTAGCAACACTAGTTCTTTTGAAGATAACACCAATCCAGGGGGAGCATCAAATTCAAGGAATGATCTACCACCAGCAAGGAAATGGACTAAAAGTCATACTCCTGATTTAATTATTTGGAATCCTGAAGTAGGTGTTAGAACCAGAAGTGCAACTCAAAATGAATGTCTTTATCACAACTTTCTGTCAAAGGAGGAACCTAAGAAAGTTGAAGATGCACTCAAGGATGCTGATTGGGTTATGGCTATGCAAGAAGAACTAAATGAGTTTGAAAGAAATGAAGTCTGGAAACTTGTACCAAAGCCAAAATGAAGGTCAATTGTAGGTACAAAGTGGGTGTTCAGAAACAAGACAGATTCAGATGGCACCATTATTAGAAATAAAGCAAGACTAGTTGCAAAGGGATATTCTCAACAGGAAGGAATAGACTATGATGAGACATTTGCTCCTGTTGCAAGATTGGAAGCTATCAGAATTTTTCTGGCATATGCAGCCCATAAGAAATTTAAATTTTTCCAGATGGATGTGAAGGAATTCAGGAAAGGGCCATGCACTTATGATCACAAAGAAGGATTGGGCTGATTCCAGTGATTCTGAAGATGAATTGGATTATGACAACATTGCATTGATGGCAAATGTTTCAGACAAACCTGGATCTCCAAAGAAAACTTCTCCATCTTCTGTTAAGGTATCACTTCACTCTCTTGATTCATTTGATAGCTTAAATTCTGATGAAATTAGATCTATCCATGCTGAGTTTAAGAATCTTATGACTAATTTTAGAATTCTTACTAGTGAAAGAGATGAGCTCAAGGTTAAGAATGATAAATTAGTTGATAGAAATAATTTTCTTGAATCTGAGTTAATTAAAATGGAAGAATACAAGTTAAGTTCTGATAAAACTAAGCATGATTATAGTGTTATATATTCTTGAGGCTTATGACTATGTCAGAAAAGAACTAGAGGAAGAGAGAGAGGTGATTAAGACCATTAACAATTCTGGTAAAAAGACTAAAGAAATCTTTGAAAGTGGAATTCGTGGCAAAGTTAATGGTTTAGGGTTTGATAAAGCTAGACAAGACAATAAAGTAGAAGCTAGCACATCTAAATCTGAAGGTAAGAAAATTGTTTTTGAACCTAATCATGTTAAATTTGTTGATTCAAAAGGTACCACTGTTGTACACAATAGAATTAACAATAATAGTTCAGATGAGAAAGTGTTAGAGAAACCTAAGAATGTTAACATAGGGTTTCTGTATAAGTCTCAGTTGAAACAGAGACTAAATGGCCTTTCAGAGTCTAGCAAGATCAAAAGAAATAGCAATGGAAAAGAAGGTATTAACAAAGAGAATAATTACAAGAATGTACCTGATGACTATTATTCTCTGAAATCTGAAACTCCTAGTCACAAACAGTTTGTGAAATCAGAGTCTAAAGTTGACTCTGCAACAGGTAAAGTAAAAGTAAAATCTTTAAAGCATGTTGTTTCTAAATCTAGTAAGAAAGGATCCAATCAAAGTTGGGTCCTAAAAAATTCTAACTAATTACTTTTTGTTTGCAGGGCACGGGAAAGAAGCATTCAATTATCTTGGATAGTGGATGCTCTGGACATATGACTGGAAAGAAGTCCCTGCTTACAAAGTTTGAGAAGAAAGCTGGCCCAGTAATATCTTTTGGAGATGGCAACAAAGGAGAAACTCTGGGATATGGCTCAATTGTTTTGGGGAATGTCATCATAGAAAATGTAGCACTGGTTGAAGGCTTGAAACATACTCTTTTAAGCATAAGTCAACTGGGTGATAAAGGGTATCAATCAATCTTTGACAAAGAAGGATGCAAAATCTTGAATATGCAAAATGGAGACATTGTTCTAACTGGTCAAAGACATGGTAACATATATGAAGCCAGCTTAAGTGATACATCTAAAGGAATTGTTAGATGTCTCTACAGTAAAGCAACAAATGATGAAAGTTGGAATTGGCACAAGAAGTTCTCACATCTCAACTTCAAGAAGCTTAATCAACTTGTTAAGCATAATCTGGTGAGAGGTCTACCTCAGGCAAATTTTGTGCAAGATGGACTTTGTGATGCTTGTCAGCTTGGAAAACAGAGAAGAACCACTTTCAAGAGCAAGACTGAAAATTCAATTACTGAACCATTTCACATGCTACATCTTAATCTGTTTGGTCCAGTAAACATTATGTCTATCAGCAAGAAAAGATATGCTCTAGTGATAGTGGATGATTTCACAAGGTTCACATGGGTGTTCTTTCTACACAAGAAGGATGAAGCTCCTCAGCAAATCATTGAACTTGTCAAGAATATTCAGAATAGCTCTAAGTACAAAGTCAAAATACTTAGGAGTGACAATGGTACAGAATTCAAGAATTTTACAATGGAGGGGTTTTGTGCAGACAATGGAATCACTCAACAGTTTTCTGCACCTGGTACACCTCAGCAGAATGGTGTGGTAGAAAGAAAGAACAGGACTCTCATAGAGGCAGCAAGAACCATGCTTGCAGATGCAAAACTTCCAACCTATTTTTGGGTAGAAGCTATTAACACTGCATGTTTCACTCAAAATTGTACCTTGGTAAATAGTCATGGAAAGACTCCCTATGAGATGATCAAAGGAAAGAAACCAAGTGTGAAATACTTTCACATTTTTGGATGCAAATGCTATGTCCTAAAAGTTCATCCAGAACAACTTGGAAAATTTGAAGTCAAATCGGATGAAGCAATCTTTCTAAGATATTCAGCATCAAAGGCCTTCAAAGTTTATAATCTCAGAACTCACATTGTTATGGAATCAATTCATGTTGCATTTGATGACAAGAAATTTGGAATTCTGCAAACTGATGAAAGCCATGACAAATTGGAATTTGAAAATCTGAAGAATTCTGAGATACTCTCCAGTGATGATGCAAATTCTCCAGAAGAAATTTCTATTGCTTCTCAAAGGAATGCTACTGTTGAGGGGGAGCAAATAAATCAAGGAGGACACAGTAATCATCAGGAGCAGACTAGCTATACAGAGTCTACTCCATCAGGAACTTATCCTTCAGAGTCTATTGAGGAAAGATCAGTATCTAGAAGCAGTATTGAATCTACTGATTCTACTGATCAAGGGGGAGTTTTTGAAGGCAGAGAAAGTTCTTCTACAAGAGATACCACTAACTTAGGGGTAGAGTCTAACAGATGCAATCTACCACCTGTTAGAAAATGGACAAAGGATCATTCCGAAGATTTGTTAATTGGTGATCCAAATAGTGGTGTTCGAACTAGAAGATCAATTCAAAATGAATGCTTGTACAGTTGCTTTCTCTCAAAGAATGAGCCTAAGAAGGTTGAAGAAGCCTTATAGGATCCTGATTGGGTAATTGCAATGCAGGAGGAGTTAAATGAGTTTGAGAGAAACAAAGTCTGGAAACTTGTACCAAGACCTAAAGATAGATCTATTGTTGGTGCGAGATGGGTTTTCAGAAACAAGCTAGATGAATCTGGTATGATTGTAAGAAACAAAGCAAGACTGGTGGCCAAGGGTTACTCTCAAGAAGAAGGCATTGATTATGATGAAACCTTTGCACCTGTAGCAAGATTGGAAGCAATCAGGATGTTTCTTGCATTTGCAGCTCATTCAAAATTCAAGGTATACCAGATGGATGTAAAGAGTGCTTTTCTTAATGGCAAGCTTGATGAGGAAGTATATGTGGAGCAGGCACCTGGATTTGTTGATCCAAAGTTTCCAAATCATGTCTACAAACTTGACAAGGCACTCTATGGACTAAAGCAGGCACCAAGAGCATGGTATGAGACTTTGTCTAAATTTCTTCTTGAAAATGGCTTCACAAGAGGTACAATTGACAAAACTCTATTCTTTAGAAAGATAAAAGGTGAATTGCTTTTAGTTCAAGTTTATGTTGATGATATTATTTTTGGTTCTACTAATGAAAAGTTGTGTGCTAAATTTAGCAAGCTTATGCAGTCTAAGTATCAGATGAGTATGATGGGTGAATTAAATTATTTCTTAGGCTTGCAGGTCAAACAGACTGAGACTGGTATTTTCATTAATCAGTCAAAGTATATCAAAGATCTTTTAAGAAGGTTTGACTTTCAAGACTGTGCAGTTGCAAAAACACCCATGGCAACTGTAAGAACCCTAATTTTTGCAATATTTTCCTTTATTTAATATCATGTGGCATTGTCAATTTGGAACCTTTCTAGTCATCCCTGTTGTTTAATGGAATTGATTGTCTGAGAAACTATGTTGTTGCATTAACTATGTAAGATAAAAAGAAGATTGTTGAGAGCAAGAATCTTATTGTTGGTAAGATTTATAAAAACTTGGGATTTGAGAATGATTAGAGTATTAAAAGATTTGTTAAGGATTATGACAAGGAATTATGGACACTCGAGGAATTTACACAATTAAGTACTTAAGGAATTATAGGGAAAATCTCTACGCGACAAAATATTATTACGGGAGATTAATTAAGATACGATACGATACGAATTAAAGATTAAGTGACAAGCATTGGTGGAAGAATAATGATACAAGGAGTAGTATTGCATGCAAGTCCCATGCAACCAAGTAGTTAGGAAAAGCAAACTAGTTAAACCAAATGGCAAGAGGAATAGTAAATAGTTGCATTTCTTTTTCCAAGGAGGGGACAAGAGTACAAGAGGCCATACCTAGGTTGTACCATGCATATACTTACACTAATATGTATCACCCAACTACTACTTTACAATCATTCAACCACACAAAAATCAAAACACTTCTCCCCCCCCCCCTTGAAGGAAGCTCTCGGCCAAGACCAAAAAGGAGGAGAAAAATTTCTTCTTCCTCCATTTCTCCTCACTCATAATTCAAGGCATAATTCCTAGGCTCTCTACATCATCTAAGAAAGGTATACTAAGAGTTTCAAGCCCTTTCATCCATTAACTTTCAAGATATTAATTGTTAAAGATATTGTGAATAGTAACCATGCTAAGTTTTCTTATAGATCTTGGATTATAAGGATAGTAGGAGCTTATTCAAGGTGTTCTTGAGTTTTGTAAGGCTTACCCAAGGCTCCTAGGTACTCAAGAAGGTATAAAAATCATAACCCCTCTTGGCCATGTAGTGTTTATGATGTTCAATGATAGATCCATGTATATTTGTGTTAATCTTGGATGTTCAAGTGATGGATGATATAGATCTTGAGTTTAAGTGTTGTGATTGTGATTTTTATGATTGTGGTTAGTATATGTATCTCCTTGAATGTTATAAAGCATGAACTAGGTGACTTAGATGTTGGTTGTGTTGTGGAAGTAAGAATCTTGGTTGATTTAAGTGAAACAAGCATGCTGAGTTTTTCCAGGAGCATTGACCTGTCTTGTAAGATGATTTTGAACCCCCAAATCTTGTCCCCTGAGGTCCTACCATATATTGTTGGAAAGGTATTTGAATGTAGTTTCGGGAAATGTAAGGTTCATGACTAGGTGATGTATAGATTTTAAGTTATGGCGGGAGAAGTAAATTGTGTTTCTGGATTCCGGACTGCACTAAATGACCCCCTTGTGAACCTTGTTTAAACCCCTAAAAATTTATGTGGGATCATGGAAAAATTAGAGAAGCTAGTAAATGCAGTGGGGAAGGCTACCCAAAAATAATTGGATTAAAATATGAATTTTTCAATTTTATAAAAATGCTAGAGTAAGATTCGCGCAAGGGAAAAAGTCATTAAGTGGAATATAATTCTAGGGGTAATGGTCATGACACGGATATGGTAACTAAATTAAGTCGAATAAGTGACGAGCGTAATCGAGTGATGACATGAACCTATAGTGGGGCTATAGTGTCATAAGACAAAGTCATTAAGTTAATTTCGTACCCCATAAAACCCCATAATTATAGAGATATTGTTAAGGTACTAACGAGCGGTTATGCTTATGTATAGATCGTTCCACTCCGCACGCTCGACCACCCAAACCAAACCAAGGCAAGTTTACTTTTCGAAACTTATACATATACAAGGAATTTCACTGTTGTGTTTGTAGTTTTCAATCATATCAAATGTGATGTTTATCGAAGTATTGATGCAATTGAGATTGTATAAGTACATATATGTTGTACCCCTTGAACTTAGATTAAAATGTTTTCTTCGGACAACGACTCTAGCAATAGAGGTCGTAGCGGTCCGTATATACTATTGACCGGGGAGCGGTATATTATTATATCGTAATTAAATTGCGAAAACCCGAAGGGTCATTCGGGGAGTGTCGTATACTCAAGTAATTATTTTTATATCTTCGTAAATACTCGAAACCCTATCTTGGATTAAAAGTTTATTTCATTAAATAATTATCTTATTAATTATTAATATTAAATCTTAAAATATCATTTATTAGTTATTGTTCATTATTTTAAAGACAAAGCTAATCCAAGATACCTTTAGCACTTTCAAACTCGAACTTTTTCGAATTCAAAACATTTTCGAAAACCCCCGGTCAGGTTTGTTTCTTGTATGATTTCAAGAATCATCGGTCGACTGATGTCGGACCTCAATTACTCTGTTTTCAATCAAAATCAAGTTTTTAAAAAGAAAAAGAAAAAGGGACTCTGGCAGGTGTGGGAACCGTTGACGAACGATTCCCGGGATGTGTAAGCGGCCGTGAGCCAGGCAGTCCATCAATTATTATTCCGGCCCAGGTGTTGCCGAAGGATGATTACGGATGTAGTTTTCATCGAGGGTGATTACGGATGTAGTTTTCACCCGGGGATAGTTACAGATGTAGTTTCTATCCTTCTACCGGTAGAGAAGACCCACGGATTATTGGACTTGGATGTAGCGACTGATCATCGTCAATCCCTGTCAGGTTTTATGTTTTCTTTAAGTCTCATTCCTCCATTTTGGAAAAATGCTTTGACACTGTTTCTCAGGCCTATGTGCCAAGTTGCTGATAGTGTTCTATTTTGATGAGAAAGATGTTGACTCTATGCAGTATCTAGAACTGCAAGGTTATTTTGAGAACAAGGGCACGTATTGTGCACCTTCGAAATTTATCAACAATGACAAGTGATTTTATAACTGATTGATACAAACGAGTTTAATGACTGCTAAACATATGAAATGTTATATTGCTTATCTTATACATATATTCTTGCTGAGCTATAGTTGCTCACTCTTGCTTGTTTTCAAATTTTACAAACACAACAGCTAAGAGAAATGGCAAGACCCCGTCAGACTATCCGAAAGTAGGTGACTAGACCCGAGGCAGCAGTTGAGATTCCACCGGTAGGCCCCATTAGCCGGATTGGTTGGCAAATTTTGTTAGTACATTTTATTTATAAGTATGACCTGTGCAAGGCAGTGTACCGTAATAAACTTTCAAGCCGCCAACTTCGCTTCATATCGAAGTGTTACTGGTAGCATAAATGCTATTTAATTCGGTCTGTAATAACTCTGAAACTTTTACTTTTGCTTAATCAAGTGTATGACGTTTCTGAGACTCTAACCTGTGTGTGTGTGCGCGGTGTGAGTTTTATTGTGGGGTCGATGGCTGTTTTATTTATATTATGTGCGAGAACAAGTATGTTATTAATGGAAAATGGACCGTGAGCGCCTAGATCTCCGACCCCGGATCTAGGGGCGCCACAGAAATGGTATCAGAGAGGAGGTTACAGTTCTCAGAAACGATAGTAATTTAGGAAAGCAACCTTAATAATAATAATAATAATAATAATAATAATAATAATAATAATAATAATAATAATAATAATAACACTAATAATAATCCCATTAATACCTAGAGCTCTCATCGAGTTCACAATCGGGTTATCGGATATAGGCCTGACTTCTAAGGCCCGAGAGGGAACTACTCCTTAAACCTTTCTTTATGGTTAGTGACCCACCTTATTTTCCTTGTGTAGATGGCGGAGATCCCTGAGATACCAGACCCTGAGGCCTATGAGAGAGAGCACGATGAGGCGCTGCTGAGAGATACCGAGGATCCCGAGGAGGACATGAGTGCTGACACTGAGCTTGGCCCCTGGATTACGCTGATAGGGGATACTGATGATGAGGATCCCGATGAGGAGCCCTTTGTTGAGCCTGAGCCTGTTACCCCCTCCCCTGTAGCCACTGATGAGGAGAGTGTACGATCCGATGAGGGACGTGTTGTGTCACCCCCATCCTCTCCGCAGTCATTGAGCCTCACTTCTTCAGATGATGACTTCGAGGAGGATACTTCTAGCGAGGAGGAGCGTGACCCTACCCCTGCTCCTGCTCCTGCCCCTGTTATGCCACCCCCACCACTGGACCTACCCCCAGTGTCGGGCGCCGAGCACGCCTATGTTGTGCAGTTCATGACCCGAGACTTACTTTCTGCCGAGGCCCGACTTAATGAGGCGAGGAGAGCACTAGTGAAGTAGCGCGAGGCGCGACTGAGGATTCAGGCTGAGATGAGGACTACTGTTGCTAGGAGGACTAGAGCTCGACTCCACCGGATCGAGAGGAGGAGTCACGCGAGGATTATTGGTTTGGGAGTCCACGGGGACGGAGTGATCCGGACCAGGGATGCTAGGCGCGTGGTGCATCATGCATTCTCCCGGGTGAGGTCATTGCTCCGTCGCGGGGCGGCACCATGATATGTTATGGATAGCTCAGTCCTCTAGGTTCAGATGACATTAGTGTGTCGATTTTGTGGGATAGTTGACTTATGCAGTGGCGTCCTTTCTGACCAGTGGATGAGTAGACTGACCTACAAATATGTAGATATGACTTCGGATGGTATATACGGATGTAGTCCTATTTTTGTGTAGCCTTGACTATTCAGATGATGTACTTGTATTGTTCCGCTTTTGCTAGACCTTGATATTAGAACTATGCGTTAGGCTTTAACATCCAAACTATGTGATGACTCTTGTACCATATTTATCTAGTTTCAGTTTCCTTGATATTGTCTCGACTGCCTTACTTTTCGATGCCATGCTTTACTGTTTTGATATACAACTATGAACATACAACTTTTACAAACCACAAATACAACTACGCTGTTTCAAATTTACAACTTGCGATTTCAACTCATTTCCTACAAATTTTCAAAATGTTCCTACAAGCTTTAAAATAAATTTTCAATCTATTGTATTTAAAAGTTTAAAGATATTTCTTGAACTTTTTAGGTCCAAATGTGTTGTAGAGGGGGGGTGAATACAACTTTTCGAATATGAGTAGCAATAAATACGATGCAATAAATGAACACACAGATTCAAGGAATATATTTCTTTATATATAACCTGAAAAGGTTGCTACAACATTCATTACAAAGTATAACAGAAGTTGAGAGAGAAGTGAATGATTCTAAGCTCTGTGAATATACTCTCTCTCTTTTTCTTGTGTTTTTCTCAATATTGCTCACTAACTAAAACATTACACAAGTGCTTCTATTTATACTACATGTAATCTATGTCCTGTAGTCTTCAAGGACTAAGATGTACGTGGCCCAATGATGTCCACATAAATCTTGCCTTATCTTGAAAGCTTGGAAATCTGCCAATCAGTAGATGCCATGTGTCATGTTGAAGCTGCACTCTAAGTAGAACTTCTACTTGAGAATTTCTACTTAGCCATCTCGAAATTTCTAAGTCGAACTTCTACTTAGAAATATTCTACTTGGCCATCCAGAACATTTAGTACTTAGAAAATATTCTGGTCTTCAACTTGAAACTTCAATGCACATCTTGAGCTTGTGATATCTTCATGTCTTCTTTATTCTTCAGCAAGCTCTTGAACATGGATCTTTATTACTGACATAAACTTGCTATCAATGTCCTGACACTTGATGCACTGGTCTGGTTCATAAGTGACTAGTCTTGATAGTGTTTCTGCTTCTTGAATAAATTACCATATTCACTTAGTAACTTGGCTTTCCAATATTTGCTTTCCTTCTTGTTCACTTGAAATCAATTGGTCTTGTTGATACTGATAGTTATGATCTTGATTCTCGATTTCTCAAATCACTGAGGCCTGAACAACTTTGACTTGAACTTCTCTCAATGATTTCTTCTTGGCTTGATCATAGTTAACATGTTCAATTGTATCAATTACCTTGTCTTCATTTAGTGTTGATTTCTTGTGACTTCTTGTTCTTGATTGTCTTCTGGTTAAGTATCTTTTCTTTTAATTGAGTTACATTAGATATAGTGTTACAAGTTAATACACTCTGCCTTTCAATCTCCCCCAATTTGATTGTCTAACAATGACATTCAAATTAATGAAGGATAACTCAACTAAACAATGAGACGAGAAAAGATAATTAACATTACATTCTTGAAAAAATATACAATTGAAAAGTATTTGAAAACAATACAAAGAACTTAAACTAGAAACAGAATTCGAACCTCGAATTAAAGATCATTTGAATGATTCCTATCACCTGGATTATTTCATATCTTTTAGTCAAACTTATATCACCTTATTGGATTCATTCTAAGATGAATTTTCCTCAAGTGAGTTAAAGCAACCGAAAGACATGAAGTTTTTCCAACTTCAAGTTCACACCACTCTGACCTTTAACCCTAATTCCGTTTCCTTTTCCTAGCTTCAGCAGCTTGATCTTTTTCTTCTTTCTGCCTTTTGCGCTTCTCCTCCTGCTGCTTTTGTTTCTTATATACTGGATCATGAAGTTGCGTCCACCTAGTATTCAACAAACTTACTGCTTCCATCTCTAGAGGGTTCCTGGGTTCTGGGTAAGGATGTTTGAAAAGCCTTCTGAGTTTGTCCACCTCCTGAGTAGTTCTGATCTTTGGAATGTCCTCAAACATCTTCATTATAAGCCGAGGTTTCCTATGAGTTTTATCAGCTTTAAACTGACAATAGATCATTTTGGGATAGCCTTTGACACGGTTAGTATTGTGGACACTAGCCGCATCTTGCTCCATTCGCTTCTTTTCCACTACTACATCAGACAGGTAACTCACGAGTCTCTGCTTTTCTTTCACATACTTAACTTCCACATCTTCCCATTTGAACACATATAACACTTTCTCCAGAAATGCAGCATCTTGAGTCTGCTGCAGCCATTGTCTACTCATATGCAAGAGTGTTTGCTTCTGGTCTGCATCTATGAATACTAAGGCATCAGCTGTATTATCAGCAAAAGAATGTATCCAGTATACGCTGTCTCTTCCTGGAACACCAACTGCCTCCCTTATCTCTCCTTGTTCAAGTGCTCCAGAAGGAAGATTCAGAGCTTCATCAACATTCTTCATTGCTTGAAGAATATTCCAATTCCTCTCTATCAGCTCTGGTTCAATCTTCACATTATCAAGAGGGTTTGGAGCAATGACATCACACTTCCACACCTCATTGCTCTTCTTGAGTATGACACTTTCAATGATCTTCACTGATTTATCTTTAAGCTCAGAAGCGAATCCCTTACTCATCATTTGCCTACAGACGGCCTTAAGAGATTCCACTGAAAGTTCCATTAAGTCCTTTTCCTCCAAGCTCACCCTCTTCATTTTACTGTCAACCACCATCCGGACAACATTAGGATATGCTGAGAAATCTGGACCCTTGTCCTCTGCTAGCCGCATTAACTGATCCCTATACAGAATGCTTAGATTCTCAAATGAGAGTATTGAATTTTTGTTGCTAGCAAGAACAACTCTGATGCAGATCTTCTCGTCATGAATTGGTCATCCACATACATGAAAGACATTGGGACTCCTTCTGTGAAAGACAAAATAACCTGCCACTCCTTTTGCGTTGAATTGTATCCAACCCTGACTTTAGAAATTAATCTCTTTAAAGCACTTATGTAGTCAGCAGCCATTGGATTCTTCAAATTTAGGTTGTAGAACAGATCATCTGCCTCCTTGTTATGATCTCCTTTTGTACAGGGTCCCATCAATATCTTTCTCGCGTCATCCCACTTCTGCCCTAACCTTCTATTGTCCAGATCAATCTGAGGATCAGCTAGCCTTGCAAGCTCATAATCGAACTGCTTCCCTTGTAGCTCCGCTTTCTTTTCCTGAAACGCAGCACGATCTTGCATTGCCTTCATTTTAAAGAACTCAGCTTGTTCCAAGGCTAACTTTTGAGATTTAAGGGTTTCCTCATCAACAGTAATTTCTTCAGGCCTTTCGACAGACATCCCAGCACCTCCACCTTGATCTTTCAATGATCTCTTTATAGCATGTTTCAAAGGTGCGTCTTCATATCGGAATCTGAGTCAAGTACCACCTGTACTTTTTCTTGATAACTCAAGTCAACGAATGGCTCATCTTGCTCAATCGCTATGGCCTTACCCTTTTTCCTTCTCAGAGCCTCTTCATCAATAGACGGCTCAATTTCTATTTCTTTTACAAGATCAGCTTGTTCTGGAATTTCTTCGATTTGAACTCCCTGCTGTCTCGTCTCCTTTATACTCTCCCCCTTAGGTGAGTTATCCTGAACTCCACCCTGGTCTCCAGATCCACCAGCTACGTAAGAATCTTCAAAACCAGAACCATAGGGTCCTGCTCCACTAGCACCACCTGTACCAGCATCGGGGGGAGGTTGTTGTGGCGCGAAACACTTTGGGGGCACAAAACTTCTGATTGCGAACATAACTCTACTGATTTCCACAGCCAGAGTATCCATTGTAAGCTCCATTGCTCCCATCCTGTCATTCAGAGTGTTCCCCAAGACACCAGCAGCATGGCCCAAGTCATTTACCTTGTTTGTCAAATCATTAAAAGCTGTAGCTTGACTTGCCATTCGTGCTGCGTAGTCGTCAAGAGCCCTTTGATTGTTTCCAACGTTCATCCCTAACTGCCCCATTGACTGCCCAAACTGCTTCATTTGATTTTCCATAGAAGACATACGAGTTTCAAAATTTTCAGTATTAAGGGACGGTGTTTGGTTTAGGTGACCTCGCTCTAATACTCGTTCTGTTGGTATTTGGCGCTCGGTTTCGGGCCTTAAAAATGAAGGTCCCTCTCTCCCTAACCTCTCACACACACTCCCTGTCTCACGCTCGTGTATGTCTTCAATAATTGATCCAAAATATGAAGCAGTACCTGCAGAAACTGGATAAGCAATATAATTTGCAGTTATGGGATCAAATGCTGTTTGTTCCTGAGTTGGAATCTCAGGCTGAGAGGCTACAAAGTGTTCTTGTACGACATCAGAACCGATCCTCTTTGTAGCATCAGTACGTACCGGTGAAGGTACGGCTGAAGCTTTTAAAGCTTCATGTCCTCTTGAAGCAACAGTATCTTCAAAAGGTACATAATCATCATCAAAATCCCTATGTGCAGATTGTTCAAGGGGTGAACCACTCTCGTGAGGTGGAGTGGTTGCGTGTGACACTCTAGGGTTTGACTGAGATTTAGAAGTAGCAGCATGAGAAATTTTGGGTTTCTTTCGAATGAGTTGCTGCTCTTCGGGTTCACTCTCCTCATCATATCCTACATTTACTTGTGCTGGCTGTTTGGATTCCGGTGACTGGGGTGATATAGAATTAGAAATATAGCTCTCACCCTGGGATAGATCCTGCGGGCTAGCAGTCTCTTGGGTCTGGGAATCAGAAACATAGGAAGAGGAATGAGTAGAATGTAGAGAGAGATTACCTGATTCATTACCTTGTTCGTCACCGCTTTGCTCATCAGGAATCTCTTCAAATGCCTCAGCATGAGCAGACCGATTCTGAGCATGTGATGAAACTTGTGAGAATTCCATCAAGGTGGTAACTCCCTCATCATAAGTAAGCCACTGTTGTAAGGTATCAGGAATAGACATCGGTTTTCCATGATGTTTATCCTGATTTTCAACTGTTGAAAGTGACTTAGTGCCCATCCCTAGTGGTGCAGATTTTTGACTTCTGGCAAAACTCTGTCTAACTGCAAGAGCATCCTTCGGTATTAAATGATTAATCAGCATCTGTAAGAACCGAGGAAACCAGCAGACAACATCTGTGGTGTTGAGGTCTCTACTTGCAGGAGATCCCATCACAGCCACTATCTCAGAGAGAACTATTCGTCCATAATTTATATCTAGCTCTCTTGCTAGGGCAATTCCGAGGTTTTGCATGGGAATGGAAATTTGATGGTAATCGCTTTCTCGTGCCCGAAAACATCTTGTGATGGCCTCGAAAAAGTAATTCCATTCCACATGAAGAAATTGTTTTTGGATGTTTCCAGTGATCCGGCCAGTCGGAGGATAACACCCTATTTCTTCAAAGAATCTGAGGCGTTCTGCAGCTGTAGGTTCTGAATCATAAGCATCTTTAATGGGGAATCCCAGAACCTTGTTGACAATTTGTTCAGTCACCTCATATTCCTGACCCGCTAAGGTAAACCTGAAACCAAAGGGGGTTGATTTGCTCCCAAAAGAAACCGCACTAGTCCATAATTGCTGTAAAGCATCATGTACTAGTGTAGGTTTAGCAGTAAAAGCATCGCTAGCTTTGGAATACAAATTGAGAAATCGTATCCAAGACTTAAAGCGCGGGAGTTGATCACCAATTTCCGTAGAAATATTATAAAAATTGTTTTTGGCAAGTGAAAATTGGTGAGCCATTTTAATTAAAATGTTTTTCCTTAACAAATGTGAATTTTAATTTTAATTTTCGAAAAACAATTAATTAAAGAATTAACCGTTATATCCCTTTTAATTTATCAAGAACACAAAAGTCCCTTTTTGAGAAATTAAACTACGGGCTTCAATAAACAGTCAATGGAATGCAAATTTCAAACCACTAATTAAATCTGCTTTAACAGTGAAGTGTTTGTGTGAAATCGTGTATGAACAGATCTGTGAACTTTTGTGTGTATATACGTGTGTATATATCTCAAGAAAGATGAACCGTGACACAAACACACAAGAACAGAGATTAATGGTAACACACAAGTGATAGCAGTCTGAAAATGGGCATTAATTCGTTGTCCGTATGAGATTAGTCACAAAAATCACGAATCAATGGTTGTAAGTATGAAATCGCCTGTATGTATATGGGGCGGCTGTAAAACTCAAGTAGGTAAAAGTGAAAGAAAATATCGAGTTAGATATGTATATATAGACATTAATGTGAAATGACCAAAGTATCCCTGTTAAAAAATATGAAAACTCCAAGTACATACAGGGAGAACTCAAGACGAAATTCTATCTCGAAGTCTAAGTCGAAGTCTATCTCGAACTTTTTTAAGTCGAACTTCGAGATAGAGTTCGAGATAGATGTTAACTCAAAAAACTTTACCATTTAACTATAAAGACCATGTAAACAGCACAAACCACCAACATTACTTAGGGAAACCTATCTCGAAATTTAAGTAGAAATTCGAGATAGACTTCGAGTTAGGAGTTAAGTCGAAAAATCCCCTTTAAACCAACTGAGAGCTCTATCTCGAACATCAAGTCGAAATTCGAGTTGAGTTTCGAGATAGAGACTAACTCGAAATTATTGACTAACTCGAATTATTTTCTCAGATCATTTCAAAATATCCCCAATAATGGAAACCACATCTCAATTTCGAGATGGAGTTCGAGATAGAATTTATCTCGAATATTTTGAAGATAATAAATAAATAGGCACACTGGTAACTCTAAGTCGAACTCTAAGTCGAATTTCGAGTTGAATTTCGAGATAGAGGCTAACTCGAAATTCTTCCCAGACTTAGAATTTTCAAAAACTTCACTCTGGAAGCTCAAATCGAAATTCAACTAGAATTTCAAGATGAGTTTCGAGATAGGAACTAACTCGAAATTTTGAAGATACTTAGAATAATTTGACAATTTTTCTTTGAAAAACTCAACAATTAATTTTGTCAAATTAATATAAATATCAATTCAAGGATTTTAATATATGACATAATTAAAACATTCCTTGATAATTCTAAGGCCTCTAATTACATGAAAAACACAGGTAAATTCATCTAAAAATCATGCAATATTTAGAATATTATGAATTTAACTCCCCCTATGATCATGCAATCTTACAAGCATAAATTCAAAGATTTGTGCTATAAAAGACACTTAAAACACACTGAATTCATGCAAAATCACACTATATGCACCCTATAATAATCATTAATTAGGCATTTTAAAGTCTAAACACATAATGATTAAATAGCTTGCATATACAAACATAACCATGGATTTTACAGATAGAAGGCTTTACTAACTTGTGTTAAGCATTCCCAATTCACCAACCAACCTATTGAATGTTACTTCATCAAGAGGTTTGGTGAATATATCTGCAATTTGTTGCATTGTGGGCACAAAATGTAGCTCCACAGTCCCCTCCTCGACATGTTCTCTTATGAAGTGATACCTGATGTCGATGTGCTTGGTTCTTGAGTGATCTACAGGATTGTTGGTTATGGCAATAGCACTTGTGTTGTCACACATAATTGGAATTTTCTTGTGCTCCATGCCATAATCCTTCAATTGGTTCCTCATCCACAGTATTTGAGCTACACAGCTTCCAGCAGCAATGTACTCAGCTTCAGCAGTAGAAGTAGATACTGTATGTTGCTTTTTACTTTGCCATGACACCAATCTTCTGCCAAGAAATTGACAAGCACCAGATGTGCTTTTCCTATCAATCCTGCAACCTGCATAATCTGAATCCGTATAGCCAATTAGATTAAAACCTGTATCTTTTGGGTACCAAATTCCTAGATTTGGTGTGCCCTTGAGATACCTAAAAATTCTTTTGACGGCTATGAGATGTGATTCTCTAGGATCCGCTTGGAATCTTGCACATAAACAAGTCGCGAACATTATATCGGGTCTACTTGCAGTTAAATAGAGAAGTGAGCCAATCATACCTCGATAGCTTGTGATGTCAACTGATTTACCTGATTTGTCTTCATCAAGCTTCGTGGCTGTTGCCATGGGAGTCTTAGCTGCTGATGCATCTTCTAGATTATACTTCTTGAGTAAATCTCTGACGTACTTGGATTGACAGATAAAGATACCATCTTTTCTCTGACTGATCTGTAATCCAAGGAAGAAAGACAGCTCTCCCATCATGCTCATCTCGTATTTGTCTTGCATTAGCTTAGCAAATTTCTCGCACAAGCGCTCATTCGATGACCCGAAGATAATATCGTCCACATAGACTTGAACAAGTATTAAATCATTCTTCACATTCTTATAGAACAATGTTTTGTCAATTACTCCCCTAGTAAAACCACTTTCAATTAAGAATACGGATAGGGTTTCATACCAACATCTTGGGGATTGCCTGAGGCCATAGACAGATTTGAAGAGAAGATACACAAAATCTATATGTTCTGGATCAATGAAGCCAGGCGGCTGTTCCAGATACACTTCTTCTTCTAACTCTCCGTTCAGGAAGGCACTTTTCACATCCATCTGGAAAACCTTGAAGTTCTTATGTGCTGCAAATGCCAAAAACATCCTGACTGCCTCAAGTCTTGCAACTGGTGCATAGGTCTCATCATAATCAATTCCTTCTCGCTGAGAATAACCTTTTGCAACCAAACGAGCCTTGTTTCGTGTTACAAGTCCGTTTTCATCCATTTTATTTCTGAATACCCACCTTGCTCCAATTACTGATTTGTTCTTTGGTCGGGGTACCAGCTTCCAAACTTTCTGCCTTTCAAACTGATTGAGTTCCTCTTGCATTGCAATCACCCAATCAGCATCACCAAGAGCTTCTTCTATTTCTTTAGGTTCAAGCTTGGATAAGAACCCAGAAAATAAGCAAATATTAGCCAGGTCAGCTCTTGCATTTCTTCTAGTAGACACACCAGCATCTGGATCACCAATAATTAATTCAAACGGATGGTCTCTATTCCATACCCGTTCTCTTGGAAATTGTCTTGATGATTCAGCATGGCTTTCTGAATTGTGGTGCTGACTACTTTGATTACTTTCACTAACTCCCCCTGAGTTAGTACCAGCTCCTACAGAACTAGAGTCAACTCGACTCGAGCCTTGAACAGTAGTTCTTGAGCTGCTATTTACTCCCCCTGAGTTGTTGCCGGTTCGTACTGAAGAAGTCTCTCCTGATCTTGTAGAATTAGCTTGTTCACTAGACTCAGGTTCTTCACGTACACTTGGAACATTTAATGGGACAACCAACTCAGGTTCATCTTCAAGTTCTTCTAAGTCCAGATTCTGAAATTTTAGGGACTCAGGTTCACTAGAATCTCTTGAAATTGATGAGAGTTTGGTATCGTCGAATCTGACGTTGTAGCTTTCAGTCACTTTTCGATCATTTACTAAGAACACCCTATAAGCTGCTACCACATCTGTGGAGTAACCAACAAAGATTCCTTCACGAGCTTTTGCTGCAAACTTGCCTAGATTTTCATCATCTATAAGTACATAGCATTTTGCTCCGAAGACATGAAAGTATTTGATTGTTGGTCTTCTTCCATTCATTAGCTCACATGGTGTCTTTTCTTTATCTTTTATGATCAAGGATCGATTTTGAGTGTAACACACGGTACTCACTGCTTCTGCCCAGAAATACAGAGGAAGTTTCGAATCATACAACAAAGTTCTTGCTGCTTCAACCAATGTTCTATTCTTCCTTTCAACTACTCCATTTTGTTGTGGAGTTCTCGGGGCTGAATACTGACGACGTATTCCCTTAGATACACAGAAGTCATTTAGCACTGCATTTTTAAATTCAGTGCCATTGTCTGATCTAATCGTCTTCACAGTAAGTGTTGAAACATTCTCAATTTGAGTGATGTGATCAATGATTAGGAAAGGTACTTCGTCTTTCGTCATTGCGAACAATACCCATGTATACTTGGAGAAGTCATCCACGATTACCAATGCATATCTTTTCCTAGACAAAGATAGGACATTCACTGGGCCAAACAAATCCATATGAAGAAGTTGCAGAGGCTCAGTGATACTAGAAATTTCTTTGCTTTTATGCGATGCTCGTTTCGACTTTCCCATTTCACAGGCTTCACAGAGTCCTTTCGGAGCGAACTCCATTTGAGGTAGATCTCTCACCAATTCTCGTCTCGCGAGAGCATTCATCGTTTTGAAGTTTAAGTGAGATAACTTTTTGTGCCATAACCAGCTTTCATCATCCGAAGCTTTGCTGTAGAAACAGGTGACTTCATTCTGATTTGCTGAATCCATGTCTGCAACAAAAAGATCTGCCTTTCGAACTCCTCTCAAAGCCAGTGAACCTTCCTTGATGTGAGTGATTGATACACCTTTCTTGTTGAAGACAATTTCGTAACCTTTGTCACAGAATTGACTGATACTCAACAAATTATGCTTTAATCCCTCAACATAGGAAATATCTTCAATGATGACATTGCCAGTTTTCAGTTTGCCATATCCCTTTGTCACACCTATGCTGTCATCTCCAAAGGTAACATAAGGGCCAGCTTTCATAACCAACTCTGTAAGCAGGGACTTGTTTCCAGTCATATGCCTCGATGCTCCACTGTCTAGCACCCATATAACTTTATTTCTCTTTTGCTTAATGCCCTGCAATGACAGATTGATTAGACTTTCTTCGGAACCCAACTTTGATTGGGCCCGGCTTTTCGATAGGATTTAGAATCAACAGATTTAACAACAGGAGATGCACTTTTCTTAACATTACTAGAGCTTTCGACTTCCTCCTTTCCTTTCTCAGACTTGACATGTTTGTCAGTCCTAGGAGAAGGTTTGTCACTCCTAACTTTAGGAGGACTGACAGTCTTGGCTCTCACATGCTTTTTCTTGATGTTTGAACTAGCAGCAGTATTTAAGCATGACTGGCTAGATGCATTCATTAAATTCACAAAAGTTTGCATGACATTAAAAGTGCATGGCATACAATTAGGTTGACCACACTGTGCATGATTCTGATGCAGATTATTCATTGTGTGTGTGACAGGCATGGCATGTGCAGCAGGAACATTTATGTTAGCTTTACATGCATAAGAAAGATGTTCAGTAGATTTGCAGTGATAACATGCTTTCTTTATTCGTTCAGCCTTAACCTCTTTTATGCCTTTCTTCCCTTGTTGTTTGACAGCCTTAGCTCCTATTCCTAGTCTAGATTCATCACTAGGGAAATTGATTTTAACTTGTTTAATAGGAGTTATAGGTTGTGCTTTCTGACGATCTTCCATCTCAATCTCATATCTAGCTATCAATTCAGTCTCTTCTTCTTCTATTCTAGGAACAAGGTGTTTGTAGATGGGTTTGACAGAAGATTTAAGAATGCTAGGTGTTTCCTTTTTAAGGTCACTGGAGCTAGGATCGATATGTCTCTTCCCTTCTTTCTTAGATAGGTTAGAATAATCAAGTCCTACACCTACTCCAGTTATCTTCTTAAATACGTCATTATCTACATACACTTTACTAGCAGCTAGTTTGTAAGCTTCACATTTAGTTTCTAACTCAGCTAGTTTGTTCCTTAAACATGATTCTATTTCTGCCTTAAGGACGAGCTTGTGTTCCAAAGATTTAATAAAATCTCTTAGGGAAGTATCTACAGTGCAAGCAGCCTCTAACTCTTCCACTTTTGCCTCAAGCATTCTGCTTTTGGCGACAAGTGTTTTCTGTTCCTTTTGAGAAGTGTCTAGGCTTTTGCACAACATGTAGATCTCTTCGCTAAGAGCCCCGTTCTGTTCCTTATAATCATCAATAGACATTTCTACTTTAAGGGTTAGAACTGGTACCTCTGGTTCCTCTGATGTCTCAGCCATGAGCGCAAAGTTTGCTACATGAGTAACATCTTCCTCATCTGAATCATCCCAAGCTCTTCCTTCTGTTACTACTAAAGCTCTTTTACCATGTTTTTCTTTCACCAGCGATTCATACTTGCTTTTGAGGGCTTCAAATGTCTCTTTTGGATAAGTCTGTTTAGGCTTTTTGCAGTCTGAGGCAAAATGTCCAGGTTCACCACAATTATAGCAATTGAACTTCATTTTGAAATCCAACGGAGATTTGTAGCTGGTACTCTTGCCTTTGCTTTTGTAGCCTGACGAACTACCACCACCCTTAGCAGCCCGATAGTAAGATGAAGAATTTCTCTGTGGTCGGTTGCTCTTTCTGAATCTCATGTTGCTGAACTTCCTTGCCATGTATGCCACGACACTATCGTCCATGTTGTCCAGCTCTTCTTGGGTGAAGTAGTCATCATCACTGTTAGATGCACACTCGTCATCATTATCAACTTGATGTGGTGCAGGTGATGATTTAGGCTTTGCTGCAACCATTGCCTTCTTAGACTCTTCCTCATCAGCAACTAATCCTGATGCAGTTTCTTTTCCTTTTGAATCATTGTCCCATGCTTGATCTTGAAGTGTCTCCAGCTCATAGGTCTTCAGAATTCCATAATATTCTTCCAGAGAAGTTGTATGCAAATCTCTGGTTTCTCTGATTGCGTAGACCCTATGTTCAATGCTCTTTGGCTGGTTCCTCAGATATCTCGTATTGGTCTCAACCATGGGGAGAGTAACACCTCTCAGATTCAAATCTAATACCAACTGACTGAATCGTAGATAGACGTCTGTTATGCTTTCTCCTTTTCTTATTCTAAAGGTGTCATACTCCATCTTGAGTATAAGTGTCTTGTTGCTTCTAACCTCTGCAGATCCTTCCATGACAACTTCTATCTTGTCCCAAATCTTCTTTGCTGTATTCAAACCTTTGACTATGTTGAACATTTCATGATCAAGAGATTCCATCAAGGTTTGTCTTACAGAAGTATCATAAGCTATTTGCTCCTTGTCAGCATCCGTAAAGTCCGCTGCCTTTTTAGGTTCAGACCGAGCAGGTATAACCTCATCTCCTTCCGTACGCTCAGGAATAGCTTTCATTGGAACAAATTTACCCTTTTCAAGGACTTCCAGATACTCAGGGTTAATTGTCTCTAAGTAGAGTCTCATTCTGAAAACCCATTCTTCATAGTGATCTCGGTTGAACATTGGGATCTTGAAAGAATTTTTAGGAGCCATTTCAAATCTTGTCACTAAAAATTTCTAAGTACCCAAGACTAGGCTATGTAGAATATCTATGTAGAACTTCTGCCAAGTCGAAATTTTTCTAAGTAGAAATTTTGCTCAAGTCGAAATTTCTCTAAGTAGAAATTGTCCAAGTCGAAATTCACCAAGTAGAAATTGTCCAAGTCGAAATTCTATGTAGAAAATCTCAAGTAGAAATTCTATGTAGAACTTTTGTCCTTAGAATAAATTTTTCTGCAGATTACTTTAATATTGAATAAACAATATTATCACTTTAACACTTTTTTTTGACTTTTGATTACTTTACACGCCGAAAGTGACTAACCCACCTGCAAAGCACTGAGTACACTTTCTTTTGCTTTCGGCCAAGGAATAATAATCAAATCAAAAGTACAAAAACACCTTTTTGACTATCTTTGTTTGTTTGAAAAAGGAGATCAAAAAGTTGTTGGGTTATCTTCTTTGACAAGAACAGATGATGAACACTCAAGAACACCAAATATCAATGAACCCAGATTAATTCACAAAAATTAATTAAAATACACCCAAGCCAAATAATCACACCTGGAGTATTTAAATAATTTTTCCCGGATGAGTTTTCAATGGAAATGAATTAAAGCACACTTTTCGAAAAAATGAAAAGTAGATCTAGAAAATGAAAACTCACGATTCTTCTACCAAACACAAGGATCTATGTTTTATATGTTAAACATCCGCTCTGATACCAATTGTTAGGTCCAAATGTGTTGTAGAGGGGGGGGGGGGTGAATACAACTTTTCGAATATGAGTAGCAATAAATACGATGCAATAAATGAACACACAGATTCAAGGAATATATTTCTTTATATATAACTTGAAAAGGTTGCTACAACATTCATTACAAAGTATAACAGAAGTTGAGAGAGAAGTGAATGATTCTAAGCTCTGTGAATATACTCTCTCTCTTTTTCTTGTGTTTTTCTCAATATTGCTCACTAACTAAAACATTACACAAGTGCTTCTATTTATACTACATGTAATCTATGTCCTGTAGTCTTCAAGGACTAAGATGTACGTGGCCCAATGATGTCCACATAAATCTTGCCTTATCTTGAAAGCTTGGAAATCTGCCAATCAGTAGATGCCATGTGTCATGTTGAAGCTGCACTCTAAGTAGAACTTCTACTTGAGAATTTCTACTTAGCCATCTCGAAATTTCTAAGTCGAACTTCTACTTAGAAATATTCTACTTGGCCATCCAGAACATTTAGTACTTAGAAAATATTCTGGTCTTCAACTTGAAACTTCAATGCACATCTTGAGCTTGTGATATCTTCATGTCTTCTTTATTCTTCGGCAAGCTCTTGAACATGGATCTTTATTACTGACATAAACTTGCTATCAATGTCCTGACACTTGATGCACTGGTCTGGTTCATAAGTGACTAGTCTTGATAGTGTTTCTGCTTCTTGAATAAATTACCATATTCACTTAGTAACTTGGCTTTCCAATATTTGCTTTCCTTCTTGTTCACTTGAAATCAATTGGTCTTGTTGATACTGATAGTTATGATCTTGATTCTCGATTTCTCAAATCACTGAGGCCTGAACAACTTTGACTTGAACTTCTCTCAATGATTTCTTCTTGGCTTGATCATAGTTAACATGTTCAATTGTATCAATTACCTTGTCTTCATTTAGTGTTGATTTCTTGTGACTTCTTGTTCTTGATTGTCTTCTGGTTAAGTATCTTTTCTTTTAATTGAGTTACATTAGATATAGTGTTACAAGTTAATACACTCTGCCTTTCAAGGGGCGATGTCCCAACCCAGCGGAAACTTTGGAACCAAGAGAGCTGAAAGTTGGAGTGTGGGCCAGAGCGGCCGACCACAGGGATCGTCTTACTCTACCCCATCCCGAGCCCTACACCCGGATTGCAATAAATGTGGAAGGAAACATGCGGACATGTGTAACCCATAGGATGTGAAGTGCTTCAAGTGTGGGCTGACAGGACATTATGCTAACGCTTGTCGAGGAACTAGTAACAACACTAGTGCCGGAGGTAATTGCTTCAAGTGTGGGAAACCAGGGCACCGAATGAGGGAATGTATGTCCTCTGGGCCAGCTGCATCAAGAGTGAGTGAAACTGCTTCTAACAAGGCCCTTACTGCAAGAACTTTTAACATGACGGTGCAGGATGCCGTGAGGAACACGGATGTGATTGCAGGTACCCTACTACTCAACTCAGTTAAGGCAAATGTTTTATTTGATTCGGGAGCTACCAAGTCTTTCATATCTCTAGATTTTGTATGTCAGTTAGGCCTTAAGACTGAACCATTGAGAGACAGACTGCAAGTAGAGATAGCTAATCCTGAAATTATTCCTGTTAACCAAGTATGTCCAGGTTGCGACCTAGAAATAGAAGGGCGACACTTTCGGGTAGATTTAATACCTTTTAAACTAGGAGAGTTTGACGTAATAGTAGGTATGGATTGGTTAGCAACCCACGGAGCCCAGATTGATTGTGTAAAGAAGAAAGTAAGTTTGAAACTGCCAGGGGATGAGGAAGTAGTGTTTAGTGGAAAACGGCAAAACCAAAAGTTCCTGACTATGATTCAAGCTAAAAAGCTGTTACGTAAAGGATGCAAAGCCTATTTAGCCTATGTGAAGGATACCAAGAAGGAGGCACCAAACCTACAGGAAATCCCTGTCGTTAATGAGTTCGCGGACGTATTTCCGGATGATCTTCCAGGACTACCACCTGATAGAGACATCGAGTTCGCTATAGACTTAATTCCGGGTACGGCCCCAATTTCGAAAGCCCCATATCGGCTAGCCCCAGTGGAGATGAAAGAGCTGGCCACTCAGTTACAAGAGCTGTTGGATAAAGGGATGATAAGACCTAGTGTGTCACCGTGGGGAGCCCCGGTGTTATTCGTGAAAAAGAAGGATGGTAGTATGAGATTATGTATAGACTACAGGGAGTTGAACAAGGTGACTATAAAGAATAAATATCCTTTGCCCAGGATAGATGACCTGTTTGACCAACTAAAGGACGCAGTTTATTTTTCTAAGATTGATTTGAGGACCGGGTACCACCAGTTAAGGATTAAGCCAGAAGATATACCAAAGATGGCCTTTCGCACCTGGTACGGACACTATGAGTTCCTAGTGATGTCATTTGGGTTAACGAATGCCCCTGCAGCTTTCATGGACTTAATGAATCGAGTCTTCAAGAAGTACTTGGACAAGTGTGTTATAGTCTTCATCGATGACATCTTGATTTATTCCAAGACGAAAGAGGAACATGCAGAGCACTTGAGGATTGTATTGGGAGCATTAAGAGAAGAAAAGTTGTACGCTAAGTTCTCGAAGTGTGAATTTTGGTTGAGGGAAGTTCAGTTTTTAGGGCATGTGATTAGCGAACAAGGCATTCTAGTGGACCCAGCCAAAATAGAGGCTATGTCAAATTGGGAGAGACCAACCACTCCAACAGAGTTGAGAAGTTTTATAGGGTTGGCTGGCTACTATAGGAGGTTTTTCCAAGACTTTGCCAAGATAGCAGCCCCTTTGACCCGACTAACTCGCAAGACCGAGAAGTTTGTGTGGATCGAAAAATGCGAAGAGAGCTTTCAAGAGTTGAAAAAGAGGTTGGTGACAGCACCCGTACTAGCCCTACCTGATGATAAGGGAGATTTTGTGATTTATAGCGACGCATCCCATAAAGGTTTAGGGTGTGTGCTTATGCAGCACGGTAAAGTGATCGCGTATGCATCCAGACAACTTAAGGAGTACGAGATGAGATACCCCACCCATGATTTGGAATTAGCAGCGATAGTTTTTGCTTTGAAGATTTGGAGACATTATCTTTACGGAGAAAAGTGTGAAATCTACATGGATCACAAGAGCTTAAAGTACATATTCACTCAGAAAGAGTTAAACATGAGGCAGAGGAGATGGTTAGAGCTAATCAAGGATTATGATTGTGAGATTCATTATCACCCAGGGAAGGCCAACGTAGTGGCCGATGCACTTAGCCGAAAGGAGAAACTCAAGATGATAATGTCAGTGGACGAGTTGATCAAGGACCTTGAGAAACTGGAGATTGAGGTGAGGTTACCAGGAATTGGACAAGAGAGTCTAATGGAAATAAGAGTCCAACCACCGCTATTGGAAAAGATTAAGTTATGCCAGGAAAAGAAGATAGAAGAAGAAAAGAATTCGATGGAGAAAATTTTGACTGGCGAGGAAATTAAGTGTGAGAAGGACGGGAATGGAATTATGAGGTACGCATCTAGGATATGGATCCCGAACGTTCAAGAATTAAAAGACGAGATTTTGCAAGAGGCTCATAGTTCGAGGTACTCAATTCACCCCGGAGGCACTAAGATGTATAGGGATTTGAGAGAATACTATTGGTGGCCAAATATGAAGAAGGACGTAGCAGAGTGGGTAAGTAAATGCTTGACATGTCAAAGAGTGAAGGCCGAACACCAGAGGCCCAGTGGATTGTTGCAACCCTTAGAGATACCCGAGTGGAAGTGGGAACATATTGCGATGGACTTTGTGGTCGGATTACCAAGGACCAAGACTAATCATGACGCCATTTGGGTAATTATCGATAGATTGACCAAGTCAGCACATTTTTTTCCAATCAACGAGAGATACACTGTCGACAAGCTGGCGGATATCTACTTAAAGGAGATCGTGGTTAGGCATGGGGTTCCTGTGAGCATTGTATCAGATAGAGACCCAAGATTCAACTCCAGCATCTGGAGAAGTTTTCAGGATTGTGTGGGGACCAAGTTAAACATGTGTACTGCATACCATCCCCAAACAGACGGACAGAGTGAGAGAACCATCCAGACCATCGAGGACATGTTGAGGGTATGTGCCATTGATTTTAAGGGAAGTTGGGATGACCACTTGCCGTTGATCGAATTTTCCTACAACAACAGTTACCATGCGAGTATAGGCATGCCCCCATATGAAACTTTGTACGGACGAAGATGTCGGTCTCCCTTGTGTTGGGGAGAGGTTGGAGAGCAGAAGATATTAGGGCCTGAACTGGTCCAACAGACAAGAGAAACTATCGAGCTCATAAGAGGACGGCTGGTAGCGGCCCAGGACAGATAGAAGAAGTATGCGGACCAGACCCGCAAGGACAAAGAATATGAGGTAGGAGAGTTTGTGATGTTAAAGGTATCGTCGTGGAAGGGATTGATGAGATTCGGTAAGAAGGGGAAGCTAAGCCCAAGATTTATTGGACCTTTTGAGATCTTGAGACGAGTTGGAAAGTTAGCCTATGAATTGGCTTTACCCCCAAGCTTGCAGCAAGTACATAATGTGTTCCATGTGTCCATGCTACTACCCTACCATACCGACTTCCGACATGTGATAGAACATGATCAAGTGGATCTGCAACCAGACTTAACATATGTGGAGCAACCCGTAGAAATCATGGATAGAAAAGAACAGGTGCTGAGGAACAAGGTTGTCAAACTAGTGAGAGTTTTGTGGAGGAACCAGAATATCGAAGAATCAACATGGGAACTAGAGAGCGCGATGCGTGAAAAGCACCCCCAACTGATTTCAACCTGATTCCGGGACGGAATCCTTTTAAGGAGGGGAGGCTGTAAGAACCCTAATTTTTGCAATATTTTCCTTTATTTAATATCATGTGGCATTGTCAATTTGGAACCTTTCTAGTCATCCCTGTTATTTAATATCGTGAGCGCCTAGATCTCCGACCCCGGATCTGGGGGCGCCACAGAAATCGGGGACATCCGATAAAATTGGAACGATACAGAGAAGATTAGCATGGCCCCTGCGCAAGGATGACACGCACAAATCGAGAAATGGTATCAGAGAGAAGGTTACAGTTCTCAGAAACGATAGTAATTTAGGAGAGCAACCATAATAATACGAATAATAATAACACTAATAATAATCCCATTAATACCTAGAGCTCTCATCGAGTTCACAGTCGGGTTATCGGATATAGCCCTGACTTCTAAGGCCCGTGAGGGAACTACTCCTTAAACCCTTCTTTATGGTTAGTAACCTACCTTATTTCCCTTGTGTAGATGGAGGAGATACCAGACCCTGAGGCCTATGAGAGGGAGCATGATGAGGCACTACTGAGAGAGACTGAGGACCCTGTTGAGGACACTGATGCTGACTCTGAGACCGACCCTGTGATTGAGCTGATAGAGGACACTGAGGAGGAGGATCCCGATGAGGAGCCCTTTGTTGAGCCTGAGCCTGTTACCCCCTCCCCTGTGGCCACTGATGAGGAGAGTGTGCGATCCGGTGAGGACCGTGTTGTGTCACCCCCACCCTCTCCACATTCATTGAGCCTCACTTCTTCTGATGATGATGATCCCGAGGAGGATACTTCTAGCGAGGAGGAGCGTGACCCTACCCCTGCTCCTGCCCCTGTTATGCCACCCCCACCACTGGACCTACCCCCAGTATCGGGTGCCGAGCACGCCTATGTGGTGCAGTTCCTGACCCGAGACTTACTTTCTGCGGAGGCCCGACTTAACGAGGCGAGGAGGGTGATAGTGGAGGAGCGCGAGGCGCGCTTGAGGATCCAGGCTGAGATGAGGACTACTGTTGCTAGGAGGACTAGAGCTCGACTCCACAGGATTGAGAGGAGGAGTCGCGAGAGGGTTCTCGGATTAGGGATCCACGGGGGCGGAGTGATCCAGGCTAGGGATGTTAGACGTGTTGTGCGTCGTGCATTTGCCCGAGTGAGGACCTTGCTCCGTCGCGGTGCGGCCCCGTGATGTGTTACTGATAGCTCAGTCCCCTAGGTTCAGATGACATTAGTGTGTCGATTTTGCGGGATATTTGACTTGTGCAGTGGCGTCCTTTCTGACCAGTGGATGAGTAGACTGACCTACAGATATGTAGATGTGACTTCGGATAGTATGTACGGATGTAGCCATACTTTTGTGTAGCCCTGACTATTCGGATGATGTACTTATATTTGTTCCACTTTTGCTAGACTTTGACATCGGAACTATGTATTTGGCTCTAACATCCAAACTTTGTGACAACCCTTGTACCGTACTTATTTAGTTTCAGTTTCCTTGATATTGTCTCAACTGCTTTACTTTCCGATGCCATGCTCTACTGTTTTGATATACAACTGTGATTATACAACTGCTACAAGCCACAAATACAACCATGCTGTTTCAAATTTACGATATGCGATTTCAAATTGTTCTCTACATTTTCCAAAATGTTCCTACAATTTTTCTAAAATAAACCTTTCAAAAAAAAAAAAAATATTTCTACAGATTACGAAGTTTTGAAATTTTGGAAATTCCTACAAATGTTTTCGAACCACGTAACGACTTTCCCTAAAAAGGTTTTACAGTTTATCGCCATCATAAGGGCACTGCGAGTTTCGAAATTTTAACCCTGTATAAGGAGGAACAATACGTTCCTGACTTCTCTAAATACGGTCAAATAATTTGAAAACCCTAACCCATTTTTGTCTTATTATCAGAATCATGCCACCCAGAAGAATGAACACCCGAGCTCACCCGGCCAACTCTGAAGGCCAGGGTAGCCACCATGGGCCGGAAGGCCACCAAAACCGAGAGAGAGAGGATCAGAACCTGAGCGAGGATGAAGGTAGTGACTATAACTTGTTTGATAACTCTGAGTATGATGAAGAGGAAGCTGAAGATGATACCCTAGAGGTGGAAAACCCAAGGGGAGACCCTATGGAGCGATTCATGGACCTACTCAGGCAGAACTTGGACCGTCCCCCGGTTCAGCCACCACCCAACAATGCGAACGCCAATGCCTTTCGGAATTTCAAATCCCTGAAACCCCCGGAGTTTAAGGGAACTGCGGACCCAGTCGAGGCAAGAGCCTGGCTGAAAGAAATGGAAAAATCTTTTGAGATACTAGGAGTCGCTGAAGAGCAGAAAACTGTTTTCGCCACCTATCTGCTGAAGGGTGAGGCAAACTACTGGTGGGAAGCTAAAAAGAATTTGGAGGGAAGAGGTGTGGTGACCTGGGAGAGGTTTAGCGAGTTGTTCTTGGAAAAGTATTTCCCTAGGTTCATGGAAACATAAATGGAGCTGAAATTTTTGGAACTCAAGCAAGGTAACATGACGGTGGCCGAGTATGAGGCAAGATTTACTGAGCTGTCAAGGTTTGTGCCGGAATATGTGAACTCTGAGGTGAAGAGGGCCCGAAGGTTTCAATTGGGGCTAAAGCAATGGATTCAGAATCGTGTGGCGGTTCTTGAGCTGACAGACTATGCCACCCTGGTACAGAAAGCATCGATTGTTGAGGCTGGAGGTGAACAGATGCAGAAGGAGAGGGAAGGAAAGAAGAGGAAGTTTGACAGTCGAAAAGGAAACTCTGCGGGAGGAAGCTTTCCGAGCAAATTTAAGCGAGGAACAATGTCCCAACCCAGCGGAAACTTTGGAACCAAGAGAGCCGAAAGTTGGAGCGTGGGCCAGGGCGACCGACCTCAGGGATCATCGTACTCTACCCCACCCCGAGCCCCACTCCCGGAATGCAATAAATGTGGAAGGAAACATGCGGGCGTGTGTAACCTGCAAGATGTGAAGTGCTTCAAGTGTGGGCTGACGGGACATTATGCTAACACCTGTCGAGGGACTAGTAACAACACCAGTGCCGGAGGTAATTGCTTCAAGTGTGGGAAACCAGGGCACCGAATGAGGGAATGTATGTCCTCTGGGCCAGCTGCATCAAGAGTGAGTGGAACTGCTTCTAACAGGGCCCCGACTGCAAGAACTTTTAACATGACTGTGCAAGATGCCGTGAGGAACACGGATGTGATCGCAGGTACCCTACTACTCAACTCAGTTAATGCGAATGTTTTATTTGATTCGGGAGCTACCAAGTCTTTCATATCTCTAGATTTTGTAAGTCAGTTAGGCCTTAAGACTGAACCACTGAGAGACAGACTGCAAGTAGAGATAGCAAACCATGAAATTATTCCTGTTAACCAGGTATGTCCAGGTTGCGACCTAGAAATAGAGGGGCGACACTTTCGGGTAGATTTAATACCTTTTAAATTAGGGGAGTTTGACGTAATAATAGGTATGGATTGGTTGACAACCCATGGAGCTCAGATTGATTGCGTGAAGAAGAAAGTGAGTTTAAGACTGCCAGGGGATAAGGAAGTAGCGTTTAGTGGGAAACGACAAACCCAAAAGTTCCTGACTATGATTCAAGCAAAAAGGCTGTTACGTAAGGGATGCGAAGCCTATCTAGCCTATGTAAAGGATACCAAGAAGGAGGCACCCAACCTACAGGAAATCCCAGTCGTTAATGAATTCGCGGATGTATTTCCGGATGATCTTCCAGGACTACCACCTGATAGAGACATCGAGTTCGCTATAGATTTAGTTCCGGGCACGGCCCCAATTTCAAAAGCCCCATATAGGCTAGCCCCAGTGGAGATGAAAGAGTTGGCCACTCAATTGCAAGAGCTGTTGGATAAAGGAATGATAAGACCTAGTGTGTCACCGTGAGGAGCCCCGGTGCTATTCGTGAAAAAGAAGGATGGTAGTATGAGATTATGCATAGACTACAGGGAGTTGAATAAGGTGACCATAAAGAATAAGTATCCCTTGCCCAGAATAGATGACCTGTTTGACCAACTAAAGGACGCGGTTTATTTTTCCAAGATCGATTTGAGAACCGGGTACCACCAGTTAAGGATTAAGCCAGAAGATATACCAAAGACGGCCTTTCGCACCCGGTATGGACACTATGAGTTTTTAGTAATGTCGTTTGGGTTAACGAATGCACCCGCAGCTTTCATGGACTTAATGAATCGAGTCTTCAAGAAGTACCTGGACAAGTGTGTTATAGTCTTCATCGATGACATCTTAATTTATTCCAAGACGAAAGAGGAACATGCAGAGCATTTGAGGATTGTATTGGGAGCATCAAGAGAAGAAAAGTTGTACGCTAAGTTCTCGAAGTGTGAATTTTGGTTGAAGGAAGTTCAGTTTTTGGGGCATGTGATTAGCGAACAAGGCATCCTAGTGGACCCAGCCAAAATAGAGGCTGTATCAAATTGGGAGAGACCAACCACTCCGACAGAGGTGAGAAGTTTCATAGGATTGGCCGGCTACTATAGGAGATTTGTCCAAGACTTTGCCAAGATAGCAGCCCCTTTGACCCGGCTAACTCGCAAGACCGAGAAGTTTGTGTGGACAGAGAAATGCGAAGAGAGCTTTCAAGAGTTGAAAAAGAGGTTGGTGACAGCACCAGTACTAGCCCTACCCGATGATAAGGGAGATTTTGTGATTTATAGCGACGCATCCCATAAAGGTTTAGGGTGTGTGCTTATGCAGCACGGTAAGGTGATTGCGTATGCGTCCAGACAACTTAAGGAATATGAGATAAGATACCCCACCCATGATTTGGAACTAGCAGCGATAGTTTTCGCTTTGAAGATCTGGAGACATTATCTTTACGGAGAAAGGTGTGAAATCTACACGGATCACAAGAGCTTAAAGTACATATTCACTCAGAAAGAGTTAAACATGAGGCAGAGGAGATGGTTAGAGCTAATCAAGGATTATGATTGTGAGATTCATTATCACCCAGGGAAGGCCAACGTAGTGGCCGATGCAGTTAGCCGAAAGGAGAAGCTTAAGATGATAACGTCAGTGGACGAAGTGATCAAGGACCTCGAGAGGCTTGAGATTGAGGTGAGGTTGCCAGGAATTGGCCAAGAGAGTCTAATGGAAATAAAAGTCCAACCACCGCTATTGGAAAAGATTAAGTTATGCCTGGAAAAGAAGATAGAAGAAGAAAAGAATTCGATGGAGAAAATTTTGACTGGCGAAGAAATTAGGTGTGAGAACGACGGGAATGGAGTTATGAGGTACGCATCTAGGATATGGATCCCGAACGTTCAAGAATTGAAAGATGAGATTTTGCAAGAGGCTCATAGTTCAAGGTATTCGATTCACCCTGGAGGCACCAAGATGTATAGGGATTTGAAAGAGTATTATTGGTGGCCAAATATGAAGAAGGACATAGCAGAGTGGGTAAGTAAATGTTTGACATGTCAAAGAGTGAAGGCCGAACACCAGAGGCCCAGTGGATTGTTGCAACCCTTAGAGATACCCGAGTGGAAGTGGGAACAGATTGCGATGGACTTTGTGGTCGGATTACCAAGGACCAAGACTAATCATGACGCCATTTGGGTAATTATTGATAGGTTGACCAAGTCAGCACATTTTCTTCCAATCAACGAGAGATACACCGTCGACAAGCTAGTGGATATTTACTTAAAGGAGATTGTGGTTAGGCATGGGGTTCCTGTGAGCATTGTATCAGATAGAGACCCAAGATTCAACTCCAGGTTCTGGAGGAGTTTTCAGGATTGTGTGGGGACTAAGTTAAACATGAGTACTGCGTACCATCCCCAAACAGACGGACAGAGCGAGAGAACCATCCAGACCATCGAGGACATGTTGAGAGTATGTGCCATAGATTTCAAGGGAAGTTGGGACGACCACTTGCCGTTGATCGAATTTTCCTACAACAATAGTTACCATGCGAGTATAGGCATGCCCCCATATGAAGCTTTGTACGGACGGAGATGTCGGTCTCCCTTGTGTTGGGAAGAGGTAGGAGAGCGGAAGATTTTAGGGCCTGAACTGGTCCAACGGACAAGAGAAACTATCGAACTCATAAGAGGTCGGCTGGTAGCGGCCCAAGACAGACAGAAGAAGTACGCGGACCAGTCCCGCAAGGATAAGGAATATGAGGTAGGAGAGTTTGTGATGTTAAAAGTATCATCGTGGAAGGGATTGATGAGATTTGGTAAGAAGGGGAAACTAAGCCCGAGATTTGTTGGACCTTTTGAGATCTTGAAACGAGTTGGAAAGTTAGCCTATGAATTGGCTTTACCTCCGAGCTTACAGCAAGTACATAATGTGTTCCATGTGTCCATGCTACGACCCTATCATACCGACTTCCGACATGTAATAGAACATGATCAAGTGGATCTGCAACCAGACTTAACATATGTGGAGCAACCCGTAGAAATTATGGATAGAAAAGAACAGGTGCTGAGGAACAAGGTTGTCAAACTAGTGAGAGTCTTGTGGAGGAACCAGAATGTCGAAGAATCAACATGGGAACTAGAAAGCGCAATGCGTGAAAAGCACCCCCAACTGTTTTCAACCTGATTCCGGGACGGAATCCTTTTAAGGAGGGGAGGCTGTAAGAACCCTAATTTTTGGTAATATTTTATTTTATTTAATATCTAGTGGCAATGTCAATTTGGAACCTTTCTGGTCACCCCTGTTGATTAATAGAATTGATTGTCTGAGAAACTGTGTTGTTGTATTCACTATGTAAGATAAAAAGGGAGATTGTGAAGGCAAGAGTCTTATTGTTAGTGAGAATTATAAAACTTGGGATTTGAGAATGATTAGAGTGTTAAAAGATTTATTAAGAATCATGACAAGGAATTATGGACATTCGAGGAATTTACACAATTAGTACTTAAGGAATTATAGGGGAAATCTCTACGCGACAAAATATTATTACGAGAGATTAATTAAGATATGATACGAATTAAAGGTTAAATAATAAGCATTGGTGGAAGAATAATAATACAAGGAGTAGTATTGCATGCAAGCCCATGCAACCAAGTAGTTAGAAATCAAGCAAACTAGTTAGCCATTGGAAGATGAATAGTACCTAGTTACTTGCTTTTTCAAGAAAGGGGACAAGAAGTACAAGGAGCCATGCTTGCTAGTACTTACCTATACTTACAAGATATGTAACACCCAACCTCATCTAATATCACTTATTCACCCAATACAAACACAAAAATCAAAACACTCTCCCCCCTCCCCCCTTGAAGAGCTCTCGGCCAAAGACAAAAAAAGAAGAAGAAAATTTCTTCTTCCCCCTTTCCCACCACTCATAATTCACACCATAATTCCTAGGTCATCTACATCATCTATACAAGGTATGTTAGCAATTTCACTCCATTTCATCCACCCAATTTCAAGTTATAAATTGTTAAAGTTTGGATGAATAGTAACCAAGTTTGTTCTTCCTTTAGATCTTGCATTATAAGTGTTGTAGGAGACCATCTAAGGTATTTTTGAGTTGTGAAAAGCTTACCCAAGGCCACTAGGAGCTCAAGAAGGTATAAAATCACAAACCCTCTTGGTTATGTAGTATTTATAATGATTGGTAGTAGATCCATGTATTTATGAGCTAATCTTGGTTATATATGTGTTGGATAGCATGGATCTTGAATTTTGATGTTGAGATTATGACTTTTATGACTATGGATAGTATATATATCATCATGAGTGTTATGAACCATGATTTGAGTGTATTAAGTGTTGGTTGTATGGTGGAATTGTGGAAAATGATTGATCTAAGTAGTATGTTCATGCTGAGTTTTTCCAGGAGCAATGACCTGTATTGTGACACGGTTTTGAACCCCCAAATGTTGTCCCCTGATGTCCTACCTTATATTGTTGGAAAGATAATTGAATGTAGTTTCTGGAAATGTAAGGTTCATGGCTAGGTGATGTGTAGAGTTTAAGTTATGGCCGGAAGAGTGAATCGTGTTTCTGGACTATGGACTGCACTAAGTGACCCCCTTGTGAACCTTGTTTAAACCCCTAAAAATTTATGTGGGATCATGGAAAAATTAGAGAAGCTAGTAAATGCAGTGGTGAAGGCTACCCAAAAATAATTGGATTAAAATATGAATTTTTCAATTTTATAAAAATGCTAGAGTAAGATTCGCGCAAGGGAAAAAGTCATTAAGTGGAATATAATTCTAGGAATAATGGTTATGGTTCGAATGTGGTAACTAAATTAAGTCGAATAAGTGACGAGCGTAATCGAGTGATGACATGGACCTATAGAGGGGCTAGAGTGTCATAAGACAAAGTCATTAAGTTAATTTCGTACCCCCTAAAACCCCGTAATTAAAGAGATATTGTTAAGGTACTAACGAGCGGTTATTGCTTATGTATAGATCGTTCCACTCCGCACGCTCGACCACCCCAACCAAACCAAGGCAAGTTTACTTTTCAAAACTTATACATATACAAGGATTTTCACTGTTGTGTTTGTAGTTTTCAATTATATCAAATGCTATGTTTATCGAAGTATTGATGCAATTGAGATTGTATAAGTACATATATGCTTGTACCCCTTGAACTTAGATTAAAATGTTTTCTTCGGACAACGACTCTAGCAATAGAGGTCGTAGCGGTCCGTATATACCTATTGACCGGGGAGCGGTATATTATTATATCGTATCTAGATTGCGAAAACCCGAAGGGTCATTCGGGAAGTATCATATACTCAAGTATTATATTCATATCTTCGTAAATACCCAAAACCCTATCTTGGATTAAAAGTTTATTTTATTAAATAATTATTTTATTAATTATTAATATTAAATCTTAAATATCATTTATTAATTATTGTTCACTATTTTAAAAACAAGGTTAAACCAAGATACCTTTTAATACTCTCGAACTCGAACTTTTTCGAACTCAAAACATTTTTAAAAACCCCCGATCAGGTTTCGCTTCTTGTATGATTTCAAGAATTATCGGTCGACTGATGTCGAACCACAACTACTCTGTTTTCAATCAAAATCTGGTTTTTTAAAAGAAAAAGAAAAAGGGACTCTGGCAGGTGTGGGAACCTTTGACGAACGATTCCCGGGATGTGTAAGCGGCCGTGAGCCAGGCGGTCCATCACTTATTATTCCGGCCCAGGTGTTGCCGAAGGATGATTACGGATGTAGTTTTCATCGAGGGTGATTACGGATGTAGTTTTCACTCGGGGATAGTTACGGATGTAGTTTCTATCCTTCTACCGGTAGAGAAGACCCGCGGATTATTGGACTCGGATGTGGCGACTGATCATCGTCAATCCCTGTCAGGTTTTATGTTTTCTTTAAGTCCCATTCCTCCACTTTGGAAAAATGCTTTGACACTGCATCTTAGGCCTATGTGCCAGTTGCCGATAGTGTCCTATTTTGATGAGAAAGACGTTGACTTTAAGCAGTATCTTGAACTGCAAGGTTGTTTTGAAAACAAGGGCACGTACTGGTGCACCTTTGAAATTACCAATAATGACAAGTGATTTTATAACTGATTGATACAACGAGTTTAATGACTGTTATACCTATGAAATGTTATATTGCTTACCTTATACCTATATTCTTGCTGAGCTATAGTTGCTCACTCTTGCTTGTTTTCAAATTTTACAAACACAACAGCTAAGAGAAATGGCAAGAACCTGTCAGACTGTTCGAAAGCAGGTGACTAGACCCCAGGCTGCAGTTGAGATTCCACCGGTAGGCCCCATTAGCCGGATTGGTTGGCAGCTTTTGTTAGTACGTTTTATTTATAAGTATGACCTGTGCAAGGCAGTGTACCGTAACAAACTTTCAAGCCACCAACTTCGCTTCATATCGAAGTGTTGCTGGTAGCATAAATGCTATTTAATTCGGTCTGTAATAACTCTAAAATTCTTACTTTTGCTTATTCATATGTATGACGTTTCTGAGACTCTAACCTGTGTGTGTGTGTGTGTGCGGTGTGAGTTTATTGTGGGGTCGATGGTTGTTTATTCATATTATGTGCAAGAACAAGTATGTTATTAATGGAAAATGGACCGTGAGCGCTAGATCTCCGACCCCGGATCTGGGGGCGCCACAGAAATCGGGGACATCCGATAAAATTGGAACGATACAGAGAAGATTAGCATGGCCCCTGCGCAAGGATGACACGCACAAATCGAGAAATGGTATCAGAGAGAAGGTTACAGTTCTCAGAAACGATAGTTATTTAGGAGAGCAACCATAATAATACGAATAATAATAACACTAATAATAATCCCATTAATACCTAGAGCTCTCATCGAGTTCACAGTCGGGTTATCGGATATAGCCCTGACTTCTAAGGCCCGTGAGGGAACTACTCCTTAAACCCTTCTTTATGGTTAGTAACCTACCTTATTTCCCTTGTGTAGATGGAAGAGATACCAGACCCTGAGGCCTATGAGAGGGAGCATGATGAGGCACTACTGAGAGAGACTGAGGACCCTGTTGAGGACACTGATGTTGACTCTGAGACCGACCCTGTGATTGAGCTGATAGAGGACACTGAGGAGGAGGATCCCGATGAGGAGCCCTTTTTTGAGCCTGAGCCTGTTACCCCCTCCCCTTTGGCCACTGATGAGGAGAGTGTGCGATCTGGTGAGGACCGTGTTGTGTCACCCCCACCCTCTCCACAGTCATTGAGCCTCACTTCTTCTGATGATGATGATCCCGAGGAGGATACTTCTAGCGAGGAGGAGCGTGACCCTACCCCTGCTCCTGCTCCTGCCCCTGTTATGCCACCCCCACCACTGGACCTACCCCCAGTATCGGGTGCCGAGCACGCCTATGTGGTGCAGTTCCTGACCCGAGACTTACTTTCTACGGAGGCCCGACTTAACGAGGCGAGGAGGGTGATAGTGGAGGAGCGCGAGGCGCGCTTGAGGATCCAGGCTGAGATGAGGACTACTGTTGCTAGGAGGACTAGAGCTCGACTCCACAGGATTGAGAGGAGGAGTCGCGAGAGGGTTCTCGGATTAGGGATCCGCGGGGGCGGAGTGATCCAGGCTAGGGATGTTAGACGTGTTGTGCGTCGTGCATTTGCCCGAGTGAGGACCTTGCTCCGTCGCGGTGCGGCCCCGTGATGTGTTACTGATAGCTCAGTCCCCTAGGTTCAGATGACATTAGTGTGTCGATTTTGCGGGATAGTTGACTTGTGCAGTGGCGTCCTTTCTGACCAGTGGATGAGTAGACTGACCTACAGATATGTAGATGTGACTTCGGATAGTATGTACGGATGTAGCCATACTTTTGTGTAGCCCTGACTATTCGGATGATGTACTTATATTTGTTCCACTTTTGCTAGACTTTGACATCGGAACTATGTATTTGGCTCTAACATCCAAACTTTGTGACAACCCTTGTACCGTACTTATTTAGTTTCAGTTTCCTTGATATTGTCTCAACTGCTTTACTTTCCGATGCCATGCTCTACTGTTTTGATATACAACTGTGATTATACAACTGCTACAAGCCACAAATACAACCATGCTGTTTCAAATTTACGATATGCGATTTCAAATTGTTCTCTACATTTTCCAAAATGTTCCTACAATTTTTCTAAAATAAACCTTTCAAAAAAAAAAAAATATTTCTACAGATTACGAAGTTTTGAAATTTTGGAAATTCCTACAAATGTTTTCGAACCACGTAACGACTTTCCCTAAAAAGGTTTTACAGTTTATCGCCATCATAAGGGCACTGCGAGTTTCGAAATTTTAACCCTGTATAAGGAGGAACAATACGTTCCTGACTTCTCTAAATACGGTCAAATAATTTGAAAACCCTAACCCATTTTTGTCTTATTATCAGAATCATGCCACCCAGAAGAATGAACACCCGAGCTCACCCGGCCAACTCTGAAGGCCAGGGTAGCCACCATGGGCCGGAAGGCCACCAAAACCGAGAGAGAGAGGATCAGAACCTGAGCGAGGATGAAGGTAGTGACTATAACTTGTTTGATAACTCCGAGTATGATGAAGAGGAAGCTGAAGATGATACCCTAGAGGTGGAAAACCCAAGGGGAGACCCTATGGAGCGATTCATGGACCTACTCAGGCAGAACTTGGACCGTCCCCCGGTTCAGCCACCACCCAACAATGCGAACGCCAATGCCTTTCGGAATTTCAAATCCCTGAAACCCCTGGAGTTTAAGGGAACTGCGGACCCAGTCGAGGCAAGAGCCTGGATGAAAGAAATGGAAAAATCTTTTGAGATACTAGGAGTCGCTGAAGAGCAGAAAACTGTTTTCGCCACCTATCTGCTCAAGGGTGAGGCAAACTACTGGTGGGAAGCTAAAAAGAATTTGGAGGGAAGAGGTGTGGTGACCTGGGAGAGGTTTAGCGAGTTGTTCTTGGAAAAGTATTTCCCTAGGTTCATGGAAACACAAATGGAGCTAAAATTTTTGGAACTCAAGCAAGGTAACATGACGGTGGCCGAGTATGAGGCAAGATTTACTGAGCTGTCAAGGTTTGTGCCAGAATATGTGAACTCTGAGGTGAAGAGGGCCCGAAGGTTTCAATTGGGGCTAAAGCAATGGATTCAGAATCGTGTGGCGGTTCTTGAGCTGACAGACTATGCCACCCTGGTACAGAAAGCATCGATTGTTGAGGCTGGAGGTGAACAGATGCAGAAGGAGAGGGAAGGAAAGAAGAGGAAGTTTGACAGTCGAAAAGGAAACTCTGCGGGAGGAAGCTTTCCGAGCAAATTTAAGCGAGGAACAATGTCCCAACCCAGCGGAAACTTTGGAACCAAGAGAGCCGAAAGTTGGAGCGTGGGCCAGGGCGGCCGACCTCAGGGATCATCGTACTCTACCCCACCCCGAGCCCCACTCCCGAAATGCAATAAATGTGGAAGGAAACATGCGGGCGTGTGTAACCTGCAAGATGTGAAGTGCTTCAAGTGTGGGCTGACGGGACATTATGTTAACACCTGTCGAGGGACTAGTAACAACACCAGTGCCGGAGGTAATTACTTCAAGTGTGGGAAACCAGGGCACCGAATGAGGGAATGTATGTCCTCTGGGCCAGTTGCATCAAGAGTGAGTGGAACTGCTTCTAACAGGGCCCCGACTGCAAGAACTTTTAACATGACTGTGCAAGATGCCGTGAGGAACACGGATGTGATCGCAGGTACCCTACTACTCAACTCAGTTAATGCGAATGTTTTATTTGATTCGGGAGCTACCAAGTCTTTCATATCTCTAGATTTTGTAAGTCAGTTAGGCCTTAAGACTGAACCACTGAGAGACAGACTGCAAGTAGAGATAGCAAACCATGAAATTATTCCTGTTAACCAGGTATGTCCAGGTTGCGACCTAGAAATAGAGGGGCGACACTTTCGGGTAGATTTAATACCTTTTAAATTAGGGGAGTTTGACGTAATAATAGGTATGGATTGGTTGACAACCCATGGAGCTCAGATTGATTGCGTGAAGAAGAAAGTGAGTTTAAGACTACCAGGGGATAAGGAAGTAGTGTTTAGTGGGAAACGACAAACCCAAAAGTTCCTGACTATGATTCAAGCAAAAAGGCTGTTACGTAAGGGATGCGAAGCCTATCTAGCCTATGTAAAGGATACCAAGAAGGAGGCACCCAACCTACAGGAAATCCCAATCGTTAATGAATTCGCGGATGTATTTCCGGATGATCTTCCAGGACTACCACCTGATAGAGACATCGAGTTCGCTATAGATTTAGTTCCGGGCACGGCCCCAATTTCAAAAGCCCCATATAGGCTAGCCCCAGTGGAGATGAAAGAGTTGGCCACTCAATTGCAAGAGCTGTTGGATAAAGGAATGATAAGACCTAGTGTGTCACTGTGAGGAGCCCCGGTGCTATTCGTGAAAAAGAAGGATGGCAGTATGAGATTATGCATAGACTACAGGGAGTTGAATAAGGTGACCATAAAGAATAAGTATCCCTTGCCCAGAATAGATGACCTATTTGACCAACTAAAGGACGCGGTTTATTTTTCCAAGATCGATTTGAGAACCGGGTACCACCAGTTAAGGATTAAGCCAGAAGATATACCAAAGACGGCCTTTCGCACCCGGTACGGACACTATGAGTTTTTAGTAATGTCGTTTGGGTTAACGAATGCACCCGCAGCTTTCATGGACTTAATGAATCGAGTCTTCAAGAAGTACCTGGACAAGTGTGTTATAGTCTTCATCGATGACATCTTAATTTATTCCAAGACGAAAGAGGAACATGCAGAGCATTTGAGGATTGTATTGGGAGCATTAAGAGAAGAAAAGTTGTACGCTAAGTTCTCGAAGTGTGAATTTTGGTTGAAGGAAGTTCAGTTTTTGGGGCATGTGATTAGCGAACAAGGCATCCTAGTGGACCCAGCCAAAATAGAGGCTATATCAAATTGGGAGAGACCAACCACTCCGACAGAGGTGAGAAGTTTCATAGGATTGGCCGGCTACTATAGGAGATTTGTCCAAGACTTTGCCAAGATAGCAGCCCCTTTGACCCGGCTAACTCGCAAGACCGAGAAGTTTGTGTGGACAGAGAAATGCGAAGAGAGCTTTCAAGAGTTGAAAAAGAGGTTGGTGACAGCACCAGTACTAGCCCTACCCGATGATAAGGGAGATTTTGTGATTTATAGCGACGCATCCCATAAAGGTTTAGGGTGTGTGCTTATGCAGCACGGTAAGGTGATTGCGTATGCGTCCAGACAACTTAAGGAATATGAGATAAGATACCCCACCCATGATTTGGAACTAGCAGCGATAGTTTTCGCTTTGAAGATCTGGAGACATTATCTTTACGGAGAAAGGTGTGAAATCTACACGGATCACAAGAGCTTAAAGTACATATTCACTCAGAAAGAGTTAAACATGAGGCAGAGGAGATGGTTAGAGCTAATCAAGGATTATGATTGTGAGATTCATTATCACCCAGGGAAGGCCAACGTAGTGGCCGATGCACTTAGCCGAAAGGAGAAGCTTAAGATGATAACGTCAGTGGACGAAGTGATCAAGGACCTCGAGAGGCTTGAGATTGAGGTGAGGTTGCCAGGAATTGGCCAAGAGAGTCTAATTGAAATAAAAGTCCAACCACCGCTATTGGAAAAGATTAAGTTATGCCTGGAAAAGAAGATAGAAGAAGAAAAGAATTCGATGGAGAAAATTTTGACTGGCGAAGAAATTAGGTGTGAGAAGGACGGGAATGGAGTTATGAGGTACGCATCTAGGATATGGATCCCGAACGTTCAAGAATTGAAAGATGAGATTTTGCAAGAGGCTCATAGTTCAAGGTATTCCATTCACCCTGGAGGCACCAAGATGTATAGGGATTTGAAAGAGTATTATTGGTGGCCAAATATGAAGAAGGACATAGCAGAGTGGGTAAGTAAATGTTTGACATGTCAAAGAGTGAAGGCCGAACACCAGAGGCCCAGTGGATTGTTGCAACCCTTAGAGATACCCGAGTGGAAGTGGGAACAGATTGCGATGGACTTTGTGGTCGGATTACCAAGGACCAAGACTAATCATGACGCCATTTGGGTAATTATTGATAGGTTGACCAAGTCAGCACATTTTCTTCCAATCAACGAGAGATACACCGTCGACAAGCTAGTGGATATTTACTTAAAGGAGATTGTGGTTAGGCATGGGGTTCCTGTGAGCATTGTATCAGATAGAGACCCAAGATTCAACTCCAGGTTCTGGAGGAGTTTTCAGGATTGTGTGGGGACTAAGTTAAACATGAGTACTGCGTACCATCCCCAAACAGACGGACAGAGCGAGAGAACCATCCAGACCATCGAGGACATGTTGAGAGTATGTGCCATAGATTTCAAGGGAAGTTGGGACGACCACTTGCCGTTGATCGAATTTTCCTACAACAATAGTTGCCATGCGAGTATAGGCATGCCCCCATATGAAGCTTTGTACGGACGGAGATGTCGGTCTCCCTTGTGTTGGGAAGAGGTAGGAGAGCGGAAGATTTTAGGGCCTGAACTGGTCCAACGGACAAGAGAAACTATCGAACTCATAAGAGGTCGGCTGGTAGCGGCCCAAGACAGATAGAAGAAGTACGCGGACCAGTCCCGCAAGGATAAGGAATATGAGGTAGGAGAGTTTGTGATGTTAAAAGTATCACCGTGGAAGGGATTGATGAGATTTGGTAAGAAGGGGAAACTAAGCCCGAGATTTATTGGACCTTTTGAGATCTTGAAACGAGTTGGAAAGTTAGCCTATGAATTGGCTTTACCTCCGAGCTTACAGCAAGTACATAATGTGTTCCATGTGTCCATGCTACCACCCTATCATACCGACTTCCGACATGTAATAGAACATGATCAAGTGGATCTGCAACCAGACTTAACATATGTGGAGCAACCCGTAGAAATTATGGATAGAAAAGAACAGGTGCTGAGGAACAAGGTTGTCAAACTAGTGAGAGTCTTGTGGAGGAACCAGAATGTCGAAGAATCAACATGGGAACTAGAAAGCGCAATGCGTGAAAAGCACCCCCAACTGTTTTCAACCTGATTCCGGGACGGAATCCTTTTAAGGAGGGGAGGCTGTAAGAACCCTAATTTTTGGTAATATTTTATTTTATTTAATATCTAGTGGCAATGTCAATTTGGAACCTTTCTGGTCACCCCTGTTGATTAATAGAATTGATTGTCTGAGAAACTGTGTTGTTGTATTCACTATGTAAGATAAAAAGGGAGATTGTGAAGGCAAGAGTCTTATTGTTAGTGAGAATTATAAAACTTGGGATTTGAGAATGATTAGAGTGTTAAAAGATTTATTAAGAATCATGACAAGGAATTATGGACATTCGAGGAATTTACACAATTAGTACTTAAGGAATTATAGGGGAAATCTCTACGCGACAAAATATTATTACGAGAGATTAATTAAGATACGATACGAATTAAAGGTTAAATAATAAGTATTGGTGGAAGAATAATAATACAAGGAGTAGTATTGCATGCAAGCCCATGCAACCAAGTAGTTAGAAATCAAGCAAACTAGTTAGCCATTGGAAGATGAATAATACCTAGTTACTTGCTTTTTCAAGAAAGGGGACAAGAAGTACAAGGAGCCATGCTTGCTAGTACTTACCTATACTTACAAGATATGTAACACCCAACCTCATCTAATATCACTTATTCACGCAATACAAACACAAAAATCAAAACACTCTCCCCCCCCCTTGAAGAGCTCTCGGCCAAAGACAAAAAAAGAAGAAGAAAATTTCTTCTTCCCCCTTTCCCACCACTCATAATTCACACCATAATTCCTAGGTCATCTACATCATCTAGACAAGGTATGTTAGCAATTTCACTCCATTTCATCCACCCAATTTCAAGTTATAAATTGTTAAAGTTTGGATGAATAGTAACCAAGTTTGTTCTTCCTTTAGATCTTGCATTATAAGTGTTGTAGGAGACCATCTAAGGTATTGTTGAGTTGTGAAAAGCTTACCCAAGGCCACTAGGAGCTCAAGAAGGTATAAAATCACAAACCCTCTTGGTTATGTAGTATTTATAATGATTGGTAGTAGATCCATGTATTTATGAGCTAATCTTGGTTATATATGTGTTGGATAGCATGGATCTTGAATTTTGATGTTGAGATTATGTCTTTTATGACTATGGATAGTATATATATCATCATGAGTGCTATGAACCATGATTTGAGTGTATTAAGTGTTGGTTGTATGGTGGAATTGTGGAAAATGATTGATCTAAGTAGTATGTTCATGCTGAGTTTTTCCAGGAGCAATGACCTGTATTGTGACATGGTTTTGAACCCCCAAATGTTGTCCCCTGATGTCCTACCTTATATTGTTGGAAAGATAATTGAATTTAGTTTCTGGAAATGTAAGGTTCATGGCTAGGTGATGTGTAGAGTTTAAGTTATGGCCGGAAGAGTGAATCGTGTTTCTGGACTATGGACTGCACTAAGTGACCCCCTTGTGAACCTTGTTTAAACCCCTAAAAATTTATGTGGGATCATGGAAAAATTAGAGAAGCTAGGAAATACAGTGGTGAAGGCTACCCAAAAAGAATTGGATTAAAATACGAATATTTGAATTTTATAAAAATGTTAGAGTAAATTTCGCGCAAGGGAAAAAGTCGTTAGTGGAGCATAATTCTAGGAATAATGGTTATGGTTCGAATGTGGTAACTAAATTAAGTCGAACAAGTGACGAGCGTAATCAAGTGATGACATGGACCTATAGAGGGGCTAGAGTGTCATAAGACGAAGTCATTAAGTTAATTTCGTACCCCCTAAAACCCCGTAATTAAAGAGATATTGTTAAGGTACTAACGAGCGGTTATTGCTTATGTATAGATCGTTCCACTCCGCACGCTCGACCACCCCAACCAAACCAAGGCAAGTTTACTTTTCAAAACTTATACATATACAAGGATTTTCACTGTTGTGTTTGTAGTTTTCAATTATATCAAATGCTATGTTTATCGAAGTATTGATGCAATTGAGATTGTATAAGAACATATATGCTTGTACCCCTTGAACTTAGATTAAAATGTTTTCTTCGGACAACGACTCTAGCAATAGAGGTCGTAGCGGTCCGTATATACCTATTGACCGGGGAGCGGTATATTATTATATCGTATCTAGATTGCGAAAACCCGAAGGGTCATTCGGGAAGTATCATATACTCAAGTATTATATTCATATCTTCGTAAATACCCGAAACCCTATCTTGGATTAAAAGTTTATTTTATTAAATAATTATTTTATTAATTATTAATATTAAATCTTAAATATCATTTATTAATTATTGTTCACTATTTTAAAAACAAGGTTAAACCAAGATACCTTTTAATACTCTCGAACTCGAACTTTTTCGAACTCAAAACATTTTTAAAAACCCCCGGTCAGGTTTCGCTTCTTGTATGATTTCAAGAATTATCGGTCGACTGATGTCGAACCACAACTACTCTGTTTTCAATCAAAATCTGGTTTTTTAAAAGAAAAAGAAAAAGGGACTCTGGCAGGTGTGGGAACCGTTGACGAACGATTCCCGGGATGTGTAAGCGGCCGTGAGCCAGACGGTCCATCACTTATTATTCCGGCCCAGGTGTTGCCGAAGGATGATTACGGATGTAGTTTTCATCGAGGGTGATTACGGATGTAGTTTTCACTCGGGGATAGTTACGGATGTAGTTTCTATCCTTCTACCGGTAGAGAAGACCCGCGGATTATTGGACTCGGATGTGGCGACTGATCATCGTTAATCCCTGTCAGGTTTTATGTTTTCTTTAAGTCCCATTCCTCCACTTTGGAAAAATGCTTTGACACTGCATCTTAGGCCTATGTGCCAGTTGCCGATAGTGTCCTATTTTGATGAGAAAGATGTTGACTTTAAGCAGTATCTTGAACTGCAAGGTTGTTTTGAAAACAAGGGCACGTACTGGTGCACCTTTGAAATTACCAATAATGACAAGTGATTTTATAACTGATTGATACAACGAGTTTAATGACTGTTATACCTATGAAATGTTATATTGCTTACCTTATACCTATATTCTTGCTGAGCTATAGTTGCTCACTCTTGCTTGTTTTCAAATTTTACAAACACAACAGCTAAGAGAAATGGCAAGAACCTGTAAGACTGTTCGAAAGCAGGTGACTAGACCCCAGGCTGCAGTTGAGATTCCACCGGTAGGCCCCATTAGCCGGATTGGTTGGCAGCTTTTGTTAGTACGTTTTATTTATAAGTATGACCTGTGCAAGGTAGTGTACCGTAACAAACTTTCAAGCCACCAACTTCGCTTCATATCGAAGTGTTGCTGGTAGCATAAATGTAATAACCCTAACTTCAGTAATGCTACAGTGGTCACATGAATAGTAAATTTCGAGGATTTAGAGAAATGGTATATAGGTACTCTATAAAGGAAATGGAAAATGAATAAACAGAAACCATATTAGTGTTGTACAATGAAAATAAGTGACTCGAAATGACGTTAGATTCCAGAAATTCCTGAAACATGGATTTTGAGGATTTTGACTTCCAAAGTGCTTCTATTGGATATTAAGGAGCATGGAACTATTAAAGGAATCATATATTGAGGAATTAGAAGAATTAGGTTAAACCAAGGGATAAATAAGTTAAGAGAATACCAAAGGAAATTGGATTTGTAAATGATTTCGAAAACCACTGAGACAATGAGGTATATTCGAAACGGATCACAATTAGACGAGTATGGAAACCAAGCAACCAAGATTAGTAATATAACAAGGATGCATACCACATTTTTACTTACCAAGATCATTAGCATTATACTTAGAAAATCAAAATGGGATTTATTGGATCATCAGAATGACATCACTTTCCACTAACTAGTTTTAAGGGCAAATTAGTACTTTTGCTTGGTTTTAATCACAAATATCTTTCAAGGCTTACAAGACAAGCTAGATTAAACAAGATTAAGATGAGATGAGATCAAAGAAATCAAAAGAAACCTCTCCCCCTTCCATTATCACAATTTTCGGCCAAAACAGCAGCAGGTCAGTAAAACAGCCATAACTTCTTCGTTTCTTAGCCAAATTTTGCGTTCTATAGCTTTTTGGAAAGCCCATGAGATGCTCTACAACTTTCATTTAGAAGCCTCCTCCAGAAAACGTAGGTAAGACCTTCGTTTTTGCGATTCTTTCAGCTGAGTGAACAGTAACTTCGAATCTTTAACTTTGTTTTTATGGTTTCTTTAGTTAATACAAGCTATACTAAGGTTGTTAAAGGTGTGCCCAAGGTTTATCAAGGATTTTTAAAGGTTATCAAAGCTTCAAGAAGGTATAATCATGCTTGCCCTTTTGTATTTATGGTAGATATTGTTGTGTTTAGTGATTAAGGGGTATAATGGTTATGTTTATGATGTTATAAGTGTTTGTAAGTGATTTAAAGTTGAATATGGAGGTGTTTGGAATTGTAACCATGGCTGGTAATGAAGACCACATGGTGTAGGTGATGATTATGGTGTTTGATGATGGTTTTGGAGTGGTGAAATTTTGGAAAGTATGAAATTACAGCAGTTATAATGTCCGATTTTCGTTAGAACGAAAACTGCCCTGTTTTGTGACCCCTGTATTCATACGGTACCTCACTGCCTAGGTTACCAATTGACCATGAAATGATAGAGCTTAGTTCATAGATCGTTTTGATATAAGGTGCGTTAAAATCTGATGAACGGTTTAGGAGAAAAGTCAGTTTTAGTGAAAGACGTTCGATAACCGAGAAAACGTAATTGTATCAACTTTGAGGCTAAAGTTACCATACTTAGACATTTTTATAAGCCACGAAATTTTGGGATAATGTAGTAGGGTGGTCAGAGGACCCTTGACAGTTGATCTTACATTAAAATTCGAAATCCATATTTTCTGAGAAGTTTTACAGTTAAGTGTGGTCGTTAGGGAAAATGGTGAAAACCCCTGAAACTTCGATTGAGCTTATAAATGGTTAAGTCCTTGAACCTTTGGGGTAATAATAATACGTTAAACATATGTTAAAGTGTAAAGGGTTTTGTTATACAAGAGGGTAGTGAGTAAGAGATGTGGTATTCTAATGACGGTCCTTTTGTGTTTATAGAAATTCCGGAGGAGGAACCAGCCCTACTGTCAGGATACAGAAACCGAGGCAAGATCCTTCTATCCCTACTTTAAAAAAATTATTTATCTTCGGAATAATAATGATATCATGGCATATATTTATGTATATGTGATGCTTTTGTTGCTATATTGCAAAGAATATATTTTCTTGATTGTGGGAAGTTAAAGAGAGATGGATATGTTTTATGAAATATGAATATAGAGATGATTACGAATGGAGCAAAAGAGATATGAAAGAGAATGGTATCAGTTGTTATCTAGGGTTATATGGTTTATAATGCTATATTATAAACATTCTTTTAGTGTATGATATATACATATATTTTATAGAAATAATGTGCGAGAATGGAAATGTGAAATGGTGTTGATAAATTGAATAATGATCTTATAAAAAGGGGGATTAGCAACAAACTTGCATAAGAGGCTATGTCAGGGCTGTGTGCGACATAGTCTAACATTCATGATTCGGCACGAAGATGTCAAGGGAGGATGTTAGCAGGTGGCCTTCCTCCAGGAGGATGTTAGCAGGTGGCCTTCCTCCAGGGATGATGTTAGTAGGTGGCCTTCATTCCTTCTACTAGTAGTAAACAGAGAGCGGATACGGTCAGGCGACTGATCATCGTCCTACGTATCTGGCGCCAGTATATATCCCCAAAACTTGAAAGAAAGAATTGAAAATGGTTTTCAGATTTCTATAACTGAAAACAGAAAAGTGATATGAAACGATGAAATTATTGTTATAGATGAAGAGAAACTGATTTTATATTAATTTATAAAATTGCTGTATAGGAAGGAAATGAGAAGATGATAGTGAGAGATTTATTCAAGTATTCATGTTATTTTAAAATATTACACTAAAAGGGTATATTGGTTGTTATATTATTTAAGAAGAGAAACTGATACTGTATTATCTTAGATTTCTTTCTTATAATAGTAAGTGAATGATGTATTATTAAATAAGAGTTTTATTCTTCCTTAAAGTTTATAATTTGGTTACTGCTTACATATGTATATACATGTATACTTGGTTACATTTTAAATTCTAGTTTTCAATATTATCTTGCTGAGCTATTATAGCTCACTCTTGCTACTTATCTATATACAGCTAGGTATGCCAATACTACGCAGAACGCCCCGCAAGAGGGTAAGGGAAAGGCGACCTTCTGAGAGCTCGTTAGCATCAATCCCCGAGGTAGATGACCATCGCAAGGGGTTTAGTGGGCTTATGTATATTAAGTGTGTAAGTGTGAAAGGTTGTAATAAATTTGGTTGTTGAAATGCTTCTTGTAGAAGCATCACTCAACAATGTACTTAAGTATGATTCTGGGTTGTAATAACTTTTTAACTCTAAACTCTTATTATGGTGAATGTTGTTCTCTGAGCATATGACTGGTGTGTGTGTGTGTGTATTACTGTGGGGTCAATTGCATAAGTATTAATTATAAAAAAAAAAAAACCCAAGAGATATTGATTTTGAATGGAAGTTGGTTCGTGATGGCCCAAATTCATGACCCCGGATTTGGGACTGTCACAGTTGGTATCAGAGCTAAGAGTCATAATGCTCAGGAACAAGAGTGATAATAATAAATATATCAGTAATAATAGAAATTGTGAACTCACATCGAGTTCGAGGGGGGTTTATCGAACGAAGCGTTTATTCTAAGTCGTAATTATAATTTTATAGATTATTGCTAATAAAGGTGTTATTATGCCAAAGATGTTAAGTTTATGTAGTACACGAGATTGATATGAGAAAGGGAATACTTGATGTATCGGGAAGTGTACGTTAGATAACCTCGTGAGTAATCCCAGGGTGATCTATCATCTCTTATTCAAAAAGGGGCCGGTATCTTTTCAAAACTTTCTGGTGCCTTTCGAATGTATTTCAAAATTTTATCCGATCTATCTTAGTCAAAATATTTCTTTAAAATTATTTTCGAAAAATGGTGTTTATCATCGTGATTTAAATTTCCCTCTATATTTCTTACTCCAACTAAGAGGAATAGCCCTATATGTATACACGGGGACAATCTGTCTGTGTGATAGAAAGTCGGAGGGGACGCCCTCACTTGTGTTACGTACGGGTTCTTCCATCCTATTGATTTCCCAAATATCCTTTTGTTTCAAATAAGAGCTATTTAAAACTCTTAATCTTATACATTGTTGTGGGACACTTGCTTGTTTTTGGGTTCGTTTCAATTCAAAGTTTCTTAAATTCTATAAATTGTTTCGAATATAGAAGATTTCATTAATGGATGGGATAATGGAAGCAAAGTTTAGAATATACGTGATTATACGAGGAAACTCGAGATTTCAAGGGAAATTTCAATAAGAGATAATTAGAGCTAGAATCGTTTTGATATAAAAGAGGAAGGAATTTCGTGAGAAGAAATGGGTATATTTGAGGATTATTGAGATAAAAGAATATTAGGAATTTTAAGGTATAATTGAGATTTACTATTGAGAGTAAGGTGTATTTTGAGGAAAAAGTCAGAATAAGGATAAACAAAGGAAGTGAGATAATTAATGAAGTTTATGTACTTTGCCTAATTTTATCGTATTTTGATATTAAATGTTGAGATTCAAAAATATTGATATATATGAGGTGATTGACTTAAATGAAAAGGTTATTGTGCTAAAGGTACTAAGCTTATTTGTCAAAGTTGTATTATAATTAAATATTACTTGTGTGAAGTTAAAAATACTGGGATGCATAAATAAGATTAACTAATGATATAGTTGTGCATATATGGAAATGATGTATATTGTACCCTAATTTTGGGTGATTAACGAAGAATATTGTTATATACAGAATCATGCCACCTAAGCGTAATAATAGAATGAATGCAAGGGAAAATGAGAGAGAGGAAGGAAGTCATAATAGGCAGGGTGAAAACGCTCATAATGAACAAGATCATGAGGAAGAAGAAGATGAATCAACTGGTCAACAGGGAAATCAGGGTGGTAACCCTTTTAACCAATTTATGGAACTATTGAGGCAGAATTTAGCTAATCCACAGAATCCGCCACAACCACCTGTTCTTCCCAACCAGGCAGCTAACTCTTTTCGTGCTTTTAAGTCATTAAAACCCCCAGAATTTGAGGGAACCACTAACCCAGTAGCAGCCAGGGCATGGCTGAAAGAGATGGAGAAGGCTTTTGAGATACTGAGGGTAGAGGAAGATCAGAAGACAGTCTTTGCAGCCTATCTCCTAAAGGGAGAGGCAAATTATTGGTGGGAAACTAAAAAGAATCTAGAAGGAGCGGGAGTGATAACCTGGGAGCGTTTCACTAGGGTGTTTCTAGACAAATATTCCCCTAGGTACCTGGAGAACCAGATGGAAATAAAATTTTTGGAGCTAAAGCAGGAAAACCTATCAGTGGCAGAGTATGAAACTAAGTTTACAGAACTGTCTAGGTTTGTTCCAGAATTCGTGCGTACTGAAGAGCAACGAGCGAAAAGGTTCCAACAAGGATTGAAACCATGGCTACGTACTAGAGTGGCACCATTTGAGTTGACCGAGTATGCTGCGGTAGTTCATAAGGCATCTATTATCGAAGCTGAGAGTGAACAGACTCAAGTAGGACGAGAGGGTAAGAAAAGGAAATTTGAGGGTCAGAAGGGAGGTTCAAGTGAGGGAAGCTACTTTAACAAATTTGGTAAGGGACAAAAACCCCAGTTTGGAGGAAAGTCAGGGAATAATAAGACTACCAGTGAGACTGTGAATCAGGGTGGTAGATCCACAGGAACTTTTCAATCTAGTCAATCTCGAACACCATTTCCAGACTGTAACACGTGTGGTAAGAAGCATACAGGAGTGTGTAGAGCGTTAGAAATAAACTGCTTTAACTGTGGACAAAAAGGACACTATCTTAGCCAGTGCCCATCGGTTAATACCAATCCTAAGAGGGACGTCAAGTGTTACCAGTGTGGGAAACTAGGACACATTGCCAGAGATTATCGTTCTGGGGGATCGTCCGTGCCAGAACAGAGTGTGACTGCTTCAAATAGGCCTACTGCTAGAGTGTACAATATGACTTTAGGGGAGGCATTAAGAAAGCTGGATACAGATGCAGGTGAACATTTTTCTAGTATTTAAATTTTTAGTGTAAACGTTTGGTTAGGAATCAATGTGGTCAATGAATGGTATAGGTAGGTTGATAATCTAGATAAGGAAAATCAGTATCTGTTAGGGGTTAGAAATTCTATGAAAAGGAGAATAATAGTATTCTGGGGGTAAACCACAGACTTGTTTATATACGAACAGGAAATATATATTATAGGTAATATTTTCTTACAATTGTTTCAAAGAATCTTATTCTAGTCGGATTTCTGGAAGATTTTACAGAGCCAAGATATAATAAGAGCGAAATATGTATATTTTATGTCATGATAGAGATCAATATAGGGATAAACCATAAGTGAGATACACTACCAGTCAGGAGAGGCCAATGTGGTGGCCGATACCCATAATTAAAAGAGGAATGTTGATGAATGACAAGCAAGTTTATGTTGGTGTATTTTGTGCAAACAAGATAGAGATATTATGAAGGAAAAAGGATGGAGAAAGTGATATAGAAGTTATAAGGTGTAGATGAAAAGGGTATCTATGACATTTCTGACGTGATTCCGGGACGGAATCCTTTTAAGGGGGGAAGGATGTAATAACCCTAACTTCAGTAATGCTACAGTGGTCACATGAACAGTAAATTTCGAGGATTTAGAGAAATGGTATATAGGTACTCTATAAAGGAAATGGAAAATGAATAAACAGAAACCATATTAGTGTTGTACAATGAAAATAAGTGACTCGAAATGACGTTAGATTCCAGAAATTCCTGAAACATGGATTTTGAGGATTTTGACTTCCAAAGTGCTTCTATTGGATATTAAGGAGCATGGAACTATTAAAGGAATCATATATTGAGGAATTAGAAGAATTAGGTTAAACCAAGGGATAAATAAGTTAAGAGAATACCAAAGGAAATTGGATTTGTAAATGATTTCGAAAACCACTGAGACAATGAGGTATATTCGAAACGGATCACAATTAGACGAGTATGGAAACCAAGCAACCAAGATTAGTAATATAACAAGGATGCATACCACATTTTTACTTACCAAGATCATTAGCATTATACTTAGAAAATCAAAATGGGATTTATTGGATCATCAGAATGACATCACTTTCCACTAACTAGTTTTAAGGGCAAATTAGTACTTTTGCTTGGTTTTAATCACAAATATCTTTCAAGGCTTACAAGACAAGCTAGATTAAACAAGATTAAGATGAGATGAGATCAAAGAAATCAAAAGAAACCTCTCCCCCTTCCATTATCACAATTTTCGGCCAAAACAGCAGCAGGTCAGTAAAACAGCCATAACTTCTTCGTTTCTTAGCCAAATTTTGCGTTCTATAGCTTTTTGGAAAGCCCATGAGATGCTCTACAACTTTCATTTAGAAGCCTCCTCCAGAAAACGTAGGTAAGACCTTCGTTTTTGCGATTCTTTCAGCTGAGTGAACAGTAACTTCGAATCTTTAACTTTGTTTTTATGGTTTCTTTAGTTAATACAAGCTATACTAAGGTTGTTAAAGGTGTGCCCAAGGTTTATCAAGGATTTTTAAAGGTTATCAAAGCTTCAAGAAGGTATAATCATGCTTGCCCTTTTGTATTTATGGTAGATATTGTTGTGTTTAGTGATTAAGGGGTATAATGGTTATGTTTATGATGTTATAAGTGTTTGTAAGTGATTTAAAGTTGAATATGGAGGTGTTTGGAATTGTAACCATGGCTGGTAATGAAGACCACATGGTGTAGGTGATGATTATGGTGTTTGATGATGGTTTTGGAGTGGTGAAATTTTGGAAAGTATGAAATTACAGCAGTTATAATGTCCGATTTTCGTTAGAACGAAAACTGCCCTGTTTTGTGACCCCTGTATTCATACGGTACCTCACTGCCTAGGTTACCAATTGACCATGAAATGATAGAGCTTAGTTCATAGATCGTTTTGATATAAGGTGCGTTAAAATCTGATGAACGGTTTAGGAGAAAAGTCAGTTTTAGTGAAAGACGTTCGATAACCGAGAAAACGTAATTGTATCAACTTTGAGGCTAAAGTTACCATACTTAGACATTTTTATAAGCCACGAAATTTTGGGATAATGTAGTAGGGTGGTCAGAGGACCCTTGACAGTTGATCTTACATTAAAATTCGAAATCCATATTTTCTGAGAAGTTTTACAGTTAAGTGTGGTCGTTAGGGAAAATGGTGAAAACCCCTGAAACTTCGATTGAGCTTATAAATGGTTAAGTCCTTGAACCTTTGGGGTAATAATAATACGTTAAACATATGTTAAAGTGTAAAGGGTTTTGTTATACAAGAGGGTAGTGAGTAAGAGATGTGGTATTCTAATGACGGTCCTTTTGTGTTTATAGAAATTCCGGAGGAGGAACCAGCCCTACTGTCAGGATACAGAAACCGAGGCAAGATCCTTCTATCCCTACTTTAAAAAAATTATTTATCTTCGGAATAATAATGATATCATGGCATATATTTATGTATATGTGATGCTTTTGTTGCTATATTGCAAAGAATATATTTTCTTGATTGTGGGAAGTTAAAGAGAGATGGATATGTTTTATGAAATATGAATATAGAGATGATTACGAATGGAGCAAAAGAGATATGAAAGAGAATGGTATCAGTTGTTATCTAGGGTTATATGGTTTATAATGCTATATTATAAACATTCTTTTAGTGTATGATATATACATATATTTTATAGAAATAATGTGCGAGAATGGAAATGTGAAATGGTGTTGATAAATTGAATAATGATCTTATAAAAAGGGGGATTAGCAACAAACTTGCATAAGAGGCTATGTCAGGGCTGTGTGCGACATAGTCTAACATTCATGATTCGGCACGAAGATGCCAAGGGAGGATGTTAGCAGGTGGCCTTCCTCCAGGAGGATGTTAGCAGGTGGCCTTCCTCCAGGGATGATGTTAGTAGGTGGCCTTCATTCCTTCTACTAGTAGTAAACAGAGAGCGGATACGGTCAGGCGACTGATCATCGTCCTACGTATCTGGCGCCAGTATATATCCCCAAAACTTGAAAGAAAGAATTGAAAATGGTTTTCAGATTTCTATAACTGAAAACAGAAAAGTGATATGAAACGATGAAATTATTGTTATAGATGAAGAGAAACTGATTTTATATTAATTTATAAAATTGCTGTATAGGAAGGAAATGAGAAGATGATAGTGAGAGATTTATTCAAGTATTCATGTTATTTTAAAATATTACACTAAAAGGGTATATTGGTTGTTATATTATTTAAGAAGAGAAACTGATACTGTATTATCTTAGATTTCTTTCTTATAATAGTAAGTGAATGATGTATTATTAAATAAGAGTTTTATTCTTCCTTAAAGTTTATAATTTGGTTACTGCTTACATATGTATATACATGTATACTTGGTTACATTTTAAATTCTAGTTTTCAATATTATCTTGCTGAGCTATTATAGCTCACTCTTGCTACTTATCTATATACAGCTAGGTATGCCAATACTACGCAGAACGCCCCGCAAGAGGGTAAGGGAAAGGCGACCTTCTGAGAGCTCGTTAGCATCAATCCCCGAGGTAGATGACCATCGCAAGGGGTTTAGTGGGCTTATGTATATTAAGTGTGTAAGTGTGAAAGGTTGTAATAAATTTGGTTGTTGAAATGCTTCTTGTAGAAGCATCACTCAACAATGTACTTAAGTATGATTCTGGGTTGTAATAACTTTTTAACTCTAAACTCTTATTATGGTGAATGTTGTTCTCTGAGCATATGACTGGTGTGTGTGTGTGTGTATTACTGTGGGGTCAATTGCATAAGTATTAATTATAAAAAAAAAAAACCCAAGAGATATTGATTTTGAATGGAAGTTGGTTCGTGATGGCCCAAATTCATGACCCCGGATTTGGGACTGTCACAATAAATGCTATTTAATTCGGTCTGTAATAACTCTAAAATTCTTACTTTTGCTTATTCATATGTATGACGTTTCTGAGACTCTAACCTGTGTGTGTGTGTGTGTGTGCGGTGTGAGTTTATTGTGGGGTCGATGGTTGTTTATTTATATTATGTGCAAGAACAAGTATGTTATTAATGGAAAATGGACCGTGAGCGCCTAGATCTCCGACCCCGGATCTGGGGGCGCCACAAGCAACCCGTAGAAATCATGGATAGAAAAGAACAGGTGCTGAGGAACAAGGTTGTCAAACTAGTGAGAGTTTTGTGGAGGAACCAGAATGTCGAAGAATCAACATGGGAACTAGAGAGCGCGATGCGTGAAAAGCACCCCCAACTGTTTTCAACCTGATTCCGGGACGGAATCCTTTTAAGGAGGGGAGGCTGTAAGAACCCTAATTTTTGCAATATTTTCCTTTATTTAATATCATGTGGCATTGTCAATTTGGAACCTTTCTAGTCATCCCTGTTGTTTAATGGAATTGATCGTCTGAGAAACTATGTTGTTGCATTAAATATGTAAGATAAAAAGAAGATTGTTGAGAGCAAGAATCTTATTGTTGGTAAGATTTATAAAAACTTGGGATTTGAGAATGATTAGAGTATTAAAAGATTTTTTAAGGATTATGACAAGGAATTATGGACACTCGAGGAATTTACACAATTAAGTACTTAAGGAATTATAGGGGAAATCTCTACGCGACAAAATATTATTATGGGAGATTAATTAAGATACGATACGAATTAAAGATTAAGTGACAAGCATTGGTGGAAGAATAATGATACAAGGAGTAGTATTGCATGCAAGTCCCATGCAACCAAGTAGTTAGGAAAAGCAAACTAGTTAAACCAAATGGCAAGAGGAATAGTAAATAGTTGCATTTCTTTTTCCAAGGAGGGGACAAGAGTACAAGAGGCCATACCTAGGTTATACCATGCATATACTTACACTAATATGTATCACCCAACTACTACTTTACAATCATTCAACCACACAAAAATCAAAACACTTCCCCCCCCCTTGAAGGAAGCTCTCGGCCAAGACCAAAAAGGAGGAGAAAAATTTCTTCTTCCTCCATTTCTCCTCACTCATAATTCAAGGCATAATTCCTAGGCTCTCTACATCATCTAAGAAAGGTATACTAAGAGTGTCAAGCCCTTTCATCCATTAACTTTCAAGATATTAATTGTTAAAGATATTGTGAATAGTAACCATGCTAAGTTTTCTTATAGATCTTGGATTATAAGGATAGTAGGAGCTTATTCAAGGTGTTCTTGGGTTTTGTAAGGCTTACCCAAGGCTCCTAGGTACTCAAGAAGGTATAAAAATCATAACCCCTCTTGGCCATGTAGTGTTTATGATGTTCAATGATAGATCCATGTATATTTGTGTTAATCTTGGATGTTCAAGTGATGGATGATATAGATCTTGAGTTTAAGTGTTGTGATTGTGATTTTTATGATTGTGGTTAGTATATGTATCTCCTTTAATGTTATAAAGCATGAACTAGGTGACTTAGATGTTGGTTGTGTTGTGGAAGTAAGAATCTTGGTTGATTTAAGTGAAACAAGCATGCTGAGTTTTTCCAGGAACATTGACCTGTCTTGTAAGATGATTTTGAACCCCCAAATCTTGTCCCCTGAGGTCCTACCATATATTGTTGGAAAGGTATTTGAATGTAGTTTCTGGAAATGTAAGGTTCATGACTAGTTGATGTATAGATTTTAAGTTATGGCCGGAGAAGTAAATTGTATTTCTGGATTCCGGACTGCACTAAATGACCCCCTTGTGAACCTTGTTTAAACCCCTAAAAATTTATGTGGGATCATGGAAAAATTAGAGAAGCTAGTACATGCAGTGGGGAAGGCTACCCAAATAGAATTGGATTAAAATATGAATTATTCAATTTTATAAAAATGCTAGAGTAAGATTCGTGGAAGGGAAAAAGTCATTAAGTGGAATATAATTCTAGGGGTAATGGTCATGACACGGATATGGTAACTAAATTAAGTCGAATAAGTGACGAGCGTAATCGAGTGATGACATGAACCTATAGTGGGGCTAGAGTGTCATAAGACGAAGTCATTAAGTTAATTTCGTACCCCCTAAAACCCCGTAATTATAGAGATATTGTTAAGGTACTAACGAGCGGTTATTGCTTATGTATAGATCGTTACACTCCGCACGCTCGACCACCCCAACCAAACCAAGGCAAGTTCACTTTTCGAAACTTATACATATACAAGGACTTTCACTGTTGGGTTTGTAGTTTTCAATCATATCAAATGTGATGTTTATCGAAGTATTGATGCAATTGAGATTGTATAAGTACATATATGTTGTACCCCTTGAACTTAGATTAAAATGTTTTCTTCGGACAACGACTCTAGAAATAGAGGTCGTAGCGGTTCGTATATACTATTGACCGGGGAGCGGTATATTATTATATCGTAATTAAATTTCGAAAACCCGAAGGGTCATTCGGGGAGTGTCGTATACTCAAGTAATTATTTTTATATCTTCGTAAATACTCGAAACCCTATCTTGGATTAAAAGTTTATTTCATTAAATAATTATCTTATTAATTATTAATATTAAATCTTAAAATATCATTTATTAGTTATTGTTCATTATTTTAAAGACAAAGCTAATCCAAGATACCTTTAGCACTTTCAAACTCGAACTTTTTCGAATTCAAAACATTTTCGAAAACCCCCGGTCAGGTTTGTTTCTTGTATGATTTCAAGAATCATCGGTCGACTGATGTCGGACCTCAATTACTCTGTTTTCAATCAAAATCAAGTTTTTAAAAAGAAAAAGAAAAAGGGACTCTGGCAGGTGTGGGAACCGTTGACGAACGATTCCCGGGATGTGTAAGCGGCCGTGAGCCAGGCGGTCCATCAATTATTTTTCCGGCCCAGGTGTTGCCGAAGGATGATTACGGATGTAGTTTTCATCGAGGGTGATTACGGATGTAGTTTTCACCCGGGGATAGTTACGGATGTAGTTTCTATCCTTCTACCGGTAGAGAAGACCCGCGGATTATTGGACTTGGATGTGGCGACTGATCATCGTCAATCCCTGTCAGGTTTTATGTTTTCTTTAAGTCCCATTCCTCCATTTTGGAAAAATGCTTTGACACTGTTTCTCAGGCCTATGTGCCAAGTTGCTGATAGTGTTCTATTTTGATGAGAAAGATGTTGACTCTATGCAGTATCTAGAACTGCAAGGTTATTTTGAGAACAAGGGCACGTATTGTGCACCTTCGAAATTTATCAACAATGACAAGTGATTTTATAACTGATTGATACAAACGATTTTAATGACTGCTAAACATATGAAATGTTATATTGCTTATCTTATTCATATATTCTTGCTGAGCTACAGTTGCTCACTCTTGCTTGTTTTCAAATTTTACAAACACAACAGCTAAGAGAAATGGCAAGACCCCGTCAGACTATCCGAAAGTAGGTGACTAGACCCGAGGCAGCAGTTGAGATTCCACCGGTAGGCCCCATTAGCCGGATTGGTTGGCAACTTTTGTTAGTACGTTTTATTTATAAGTATGACCTGTGCAAGGCAGTGTACCGTAACAAACTTTCAAGCCGCCAACTTCGCTTCATATCGAAGTGTTGCTGGTAGCATAAATGCTATTTAATTCGGTCTGTAATAACTCTGAAACTTTTACTTTTGCTTAATCAAGTGTATGACGTTTCTGAGGCTCTAACCTGTGTGTGTGTGTGCGCGGTGTGAGTTTTATTGTGGGGTCGATGGCTGTTTTATTTATATTATGTGCGAGAACAAGTATGTTATTAATGGAAAATGGACCGTGAGCGCCTAGATCTCCGACCCCGGATCTAGGGGCGCCACAGAAATGGTATCAGAGAGGAGGTTACAGTTCTCAGAAATGATAGTAATTTAGGAAAGCAACCTTAATAATAATAATAATAATAATAATAATAATAATAATAATAATAATAACACTAATAATAATCCCATTAATACCTAGAGCTCTCATCGAGTTCGCAGTCGGGTTATCGGATATAGGCCTGACTTCTAAGGCCCGAGAGGGAACTACTCCTTAAACCTTTCTTTATGGTTAGTGACCCACCTTATTTTCCTTGTGTAGATGGCGGAGATCCCTGAGATACCAGACCCTGGGGCCTATGAGAGAGAGCACGATGAGGCGCTGTTGAGAGATACCGAGGATCCCGAGGAGGACATGAGTGCTGACACTGAGCTTGGCCCCTGGATTACGCTGATAGGGGATACTGATGATGAGGATCCCGATGAGGAGCCCTTTGTTGAGCCTGAGCCTGTTACCCCCTCCCCTGTAGCCACTGATGAGGAGAGTGTACGATCCGGTGAGGGACGTGTTGTGTCACCCCCATCCTCTCCGCAGTCATTGAGCCTCACTTCTTCAGATGATGACTTCGAGGAGGATACTTCTAGCGAGGAGGAGCGTGACCCTACCCCTGCTCCTGCTCCTGCCCCTGTTATGCCACCCTCACCACTAGACCTACCCCTAGTGTCGGGCACCGAGCACGCCTATGTTGTGCTGTTCATGACCCGAGACTTACTTTCTGCCGAGGCCCGACTTAATGAGGTGAGGAGAGCACTAGTGGAGGAGCGTGAGGCGCGACTGAGGATTCAGGCTGAGATGAGGACTACTGTTGCTAGGAGGACTAGAGCTCGACTCCACCGGATCGAGAGGAGGAGTCGCGCGAGGATTATTGGTTTGGGAGTCCGCGGGGACGGAGTGATCCGGACCAGGGATGCTAGGCACGTGGTGCGTCGTGCATTCTCCCGGGTGAGGTCATTGCTCCGTCGCGGGGCGGCACCATGATATGTTATGGATAGCTCAGTCCTCTAGGTTCAGATGACATTAGTGTGTCGATTTTGCGGGATAGTTGACTTATGTAGTGGCGTCCTTTCTGACCAGTGGATGAGTAGACTGACCTACAGATATGTAGATGTGACTTCGGATGGTATATACGGATGTAGTCCTATTTTTGTGTAGCCTTGACTATTCAGATGATGTACTTGTATTGTTCCGCTTTTGCTAGACCTTGATATTGGAACTATGCGTTAGGCTTTAACATCCAAACTATGTGATGACTCTTGTACCATATTTATCTAGTTTCAGTTTCCTTGATATTGTCTCGACTGCCTTACTTTTCGATGCCATGCTTTACTGTTTTGATATACAACTATGAACATACAACTTTTACAAACCACAAATACAACTACGCTGTTTCAAATTTACAACTTGCGATTTCAACTCATTTCCTATAAATTTTCAAAATGTTCCTACAAGCTTTAAAATAAATTTTCAATCTATTGTATTTAAAAGTTTAAAGATATTCCTACAAGTTACGAAGTTTTGAAATCTTGGAAATTCCTACAAATGTTTTCGAACCACGTAACGATTTTCCCTAAAAAGGTTTTGAAGTTTTATCACCATCATAAGGGCACTGCGAGTTTCGAAATTTTAACCCTGTATAAGGAGGAACACTACGTTCCTGACTTCTCTGAATACTGTCAAATAATTTGAAAACCCTAACCCATTTTTGTCTCATTATCTGAATCATGCCACCCAGAAGAATGAACACTCGAGCTCACCCGGCCAACTCTGAAGGCCAGGGTAGCCACCATGAGTCGGGAGGCCACCAAAACCGTGAGAGAGAGGATTTGAACCTGAGCAAGGATGAAGGTAGTGACTATAACTTGTTTGATAACTCTGAGTATGATGAAGAGGAAGCTGAAGATGATACCCGAGAGGTGGAAAATCCAAGGAGAGACCCTATGGAGCAATTCATGGACCTACTCAGGCAGAACTAGGACCGTCCCCCTGTTCAGCAACCACCCAACAATGCGAATGCCAATGCCTTTCGGAATTTCAAATCCCTGAAACCCCCGGAGTTTAAGGGAACTGCAGACCCGATTGAGGCAAGAGCCTGGCTGAAAGAAATGGAAAAATCTTTCGAGATACTAGGTGTCGCTGAGGAGCAGAAGACTGTTTTCGCCACTTACCTTTTGAAGGGTGAGGCAAACTATTGGTGGGAAGCTAAGAAGAATTTGGAAGGAAGAGGGGTGGTGACCTGGGAGAGGTTTAGCGAGCTGTTCTTGGAGAAGTACTTTCCTAGGTTCATGGAGACACAAATGGAGCTGAAGTTTTTGGAACTGAAGCAAGGTAACATGACGGTGGCCGAGTATGAGGCCCAATTTACTGAGCTGTCAAGGTTTGTGCCGGAGTATGTGAACACTGAGGCAAAGAGGGCCCGAAGGTTTCAATTGGGGCTAAAGCAATGGATTCAGAATCGTGTGGCGGTTCTTGAGCTGACAGACTATGCCACCCTGGTACAGAAAGCATCAATTGTTGAGGCTGGGAGTGAACATATGTAGAAGGAGAGGGAAGGAAAGAAGAGGAAGTTTGATAGTCGGAAGGGAAATTCTGCGGGTGGGAGCTTCCCGAGCAAATTTAAGCGAGGGGCGATGTCCCAACCCAGCGGAAACTTTGGAACCAAGAGAGCTGAAAGTTGGAGTGTGGGCCAGAGCGGCCGACCACAGGGATCGTCTTACTCTACCCCATCCCGAGCCCTACCCCCGGATTGCAATAAATGTGGAAGGAAACATGCGGGCGTGTGTAACCCACAGGATGTGAAGTGCTTCAAGTGTGGGCTGACAGGACATTATGCTAACGCTTGTCGAGGAACTAGTAACAACACCAGTGCCGGAGGTAATTGCTTCAAGTGTGGGAAACCAGGGCACCGAATGAGGGAATGTATGTCCTCTGGGCCAGCTGCATCAAGAGTGAGTGGAACTGCTTCTAACAAGGCCCTTACTGCAAGAACTTTTAACATGACGGTGCAGGATGCCGTGAGGAACACGGATGTGATTGCAGGTACCCTACTACTCAACTCAGTTAAGGCAAATGTTTTATTTGATTCGGGAGCTACCAAGTCTTTCATATCTCTAGATTTTGTATGTCAGTTAGGCCTTAAGACTGAACCATTGAGAGACAGACTGCAAGTAGAGATAGCTAATCATGAAATTATTCCTGTTAACCAAGTATGTCCAGGTTGCGACCTAGAAATAGAAGGGCGACACTTTCGGGTAGATTTAATACCTTTTAAACTAGGAGAGTTTGACGTAATAGTAGGTATGGATTGGTTAGCAACCCACGGAGCCCAGATTGATTGTGTAAAGAAGAAAGTAAGTTTGAAACTGCCAAGGGATGAGGAAGTAGTGTTTAGTGGAAAACGGCAAAACCAAAAGTTCCTGACTATGATTCAAGCTAAAAAGCTGTTACGTAAAGGATGCGAAGCCTATTTAGCCTATGTGAAGGATACCAAGAAGGAGGCACCAAACATACAGGAAATCCCTATCGTTAATGAGTTCGCGGACGTATTTCCGGATGATCTTCCAGGACTACCACCTGATAGAGACATCGAGTTCGCTATAGACTTAATTCCGGGTACGGCCCCAATTTCGAAAGCCCCATATCGGCTAGCCCCAGTGGAGATGAAAGAGCTGGCCACTCAGTTACAAGAGCTGTTGGATAAAGGGATGATAAGACCTAGTGTGTCACCGTGGGGAGCCCCGGTGTTATTCGTGAAAAAGAAGGATGGTAGTATGAGATTATGTATAGACTACAGGGAGTTGAACAAGGTGACTATAAAGAATAAATATCCTTTGCCCAGGATAGATGACCTGTTTGACCAACTAAAGGACGCAGTTTATTTTTCTAAGATTGATTTGAGGACCGGGTACCACCAGTTAAGGATTAAGCCAGAAGATATACCAAAGATGGCCTTTCGCACCCGGTACGGACACTATGAGTTCCTAGTGATGTCATTTGGGTTAACGAATGCCCCTGCAGCTTTCATGGACTTAATGAATCGAGTCTTCAAGAAGTACTTGGACAAGTGTGTTATAGTCTTCATCGATGACATCTCGATTTATTCCAAGACGAAAGAGGAACATGCAGAGCACTTGAGGATTGTATTGGGAGCATTAAGAGAAGAAAAGTTGTACGCTAAGTTCTCGAAGTGTGAATTTTGGTTGAGGGAAGTTCAGTTTTTAGGGCATGTGATTAGCGAACAAGGCATTCTAGTGGACCCAGCCAAAATAGAGGCTGTGTCAAATTGGGAGAGACCAACCACTCCGACAGAGGTGAGAAGTTTTATAGGGTTGGCTGGCTACTATAGGAGGTTTGTCCAAGACTTTGCCAAGATAGCAGCCCCTTTGACCCGACTAACTCGCAAGACCGAGAAGTTTGTGTGGACCGAAAAATGCGAAGAGAGCTTTCAAGAGTTGAAAAAGAGGTTGGTGACAGCACCAGTACTAGCCCTACCTGATGATAAGGGAGATTTTGTGATTTATAGCGACGCATCCCATAAAGGTTTAGGGTGTGTGCTTATGCAGCACGGTAAAGTGATCGCGTATGCATCCAGACAACTTAAGGAGTACAAGATGAGATACCCCACCCATGATTTGGAATTAGCAGCTATAGTTTTTGCTTTGAAGATTTGGAGACATTATCTTTACCGAGAAAAGTGTGAAATCTACACGGATCACAAGAGCTTAAAGTACATATTCACTCAGAAAGAGTTAAACATGAGGCAGAGGAGATGGTTAGAGCTAATCAAGGATTATGATTGTGAGATTCATTATCACCCAGGGAAGGCCAACGTAGTGGCCGATGTACTTAGCCGAAAGGAGAAACTCAAGATGATAACGTCAGTGGACGAGTTGATCAAGGACCTTGAGAAACTGGAGATTGAGGTGAGGTTACCAGGAATTGGACAAGAGAGTCTAATGGAAATAAGAGTCCAACCACCGCTATTGGAAAAGATTAAGTTATGCCAGGAAAAGAAGATAGAAGAAGAAAATAATTCGATGGTGGAAATTTTGACTGGCGAGGAAATTAAGTGTGAGAAGGACGGGAATGGAATTATGAGGTACGCATCTAGGATATGGATCCCGTACGTTCAAGAATTAAAAGACGAGATTTTACAAGAGGCTCATAGTTCGAGGTACTCAATTCACCCCGGAGGCACTAAGATGTATAGGGATTTGAGAGAATACTATTGGTGGCCAAATATGAAGAAGGACGTAGCAGAGTGGGTAAGTAAATGCTTGACATGTCAAAGAGTGAAGGCCGAACACCAGAGGCCCAGTGGATTGTTGCAACCCTTAGAGATACCCGAGTGGAAGTGGGAACAGATTGCGATGGACTTTGTGGTCGGATTACCAAGGACCAAGACTAATCATGACGCCATTTGGGTAATTATCGATAGATTGACCAAGTCAGCACATTTTCTTCCAATCAACGAGAGATACATTGTCGACAAGCTGGCGGATATCTACTTAAAGGAGATCGTGGTTAGGCATGGGGTTCCTGTGAGCATTGTATCAGATAGAGACCCAAGATTCAACTCCAGGTTCTGGAGAAGTTTTCAGGATTGTGTGGGGACCAAGTTAAACATGAGTACTGCATACCATCCCCAAACAGACGGACAGAGTGAGAGAACCATCCAGACCATCGAGGACATGTTGAGGGTATGTGCCATTGATTTTAAGGGAAGTTGGGATGACCACTTGCCGTTGATCGAATTTTCCTACAACAACAGTTACCATGCGAGTATAGGCATGCCCCCATATGAAACTTTGTACGGACGAAGATGTCGGTCTCCCTTGTGTTGGGGAGAGGTTGGAGAGCGGAAGATATTAGGGCCTGAACTGGTCCAACAGACAAGAAAAACTATCGAGCTCATAAGAGGACGGCTGGTAGCGGCCCAGGACAGACAGAAGAAGTATGCGGACCAGACCCGCAAGGACAAAGAATATGAGGTAGGAGAGTTTGTGATGTTAAAGGTATCGTCGTGGAAGGGATTGATGAGATTCGGTAAGAAGGGGAAGCTAAGCCCAAGATTTATTGGACCTTTTGAGATCTTAAGACGAGTTGGAAAGTTAGCCTATGAATTGGCTTTACCCCCAAGCTTGCAGCAAGTACATAATGTGTTCCATGTGTCCATGCTACTACCCTACCATACCGACTTCCGACATGTGATAGAACATGATCAAGTGGATCTGCAACCAGACTTAACATATGTGGAGCAACCCGTAGAAATCATGGATAGAAAAGAACAGGTGCTGAGGAACAAGGTTTTCAAACTAGTGAGAGTTTTGTGGAGGAACCAGAATATCGAAGAATCAACATGGGAACTAGAGAGCGCGATGCGTGAAAAGCACCCCCAACTGATTTCAACCTGATTCCGGGACGGAATCCTTTTAAGGAGGGGAGGCTGTAAGAACCCTAATTTTTGCAATATTTTCCTTTATTTAATATCATGTGGCATTGTCAATTTGGAACATTTCTAGTCATCCCTGTTGTTTAATGGAATTGATTGTCTGAGAAACTATGTTGTTGCATTAACTATGTAAGATAAAAAGAAGATTGTTGAGAGCAAGAATCTTATTGTTGGTAAGATTTATAAAAACTTGGGATTTGAGAATGATTAGAGTATTAAAAGATTTATTAAGGATTATGACAAGGAATTATGGACACTCGAGGAATTTACACAATTAAGTACTTAAGGAATTATAGGGGAAATCTCTACGCGACAAAATATTATTACGGGAGATTAATTAAGATACGATACGAATTAAAGATTAAGTGACAAGCATTGGTGGAAGAATAATGATACAAGGAGTAGTATTGCATGCAAGTCCCATGCAACCAAGTAGTTAGGAAAAGCAAACTAGTTAAACCAAATGGCAAGAGGAATAGTAAATAGTTGCATTTCTTTTTCCAAGGAGGGTACAAGAGTACAAGAGGTCATACCTAGGTTGTACCATGCATATACTTACACTAATATGTATCACCCAACTACTACTTTACAATCATTCAACCACACAAAAATCAAAACACTTCTCCCCCCCCCCTTGAAGGAAGCTCTCGGCCAAGACCAAAAAGGAGGAGAAAAATTTCTTCTTCCTCCATTTCTCCTCACTCATAATTCAAGGCATAATTCCTAGGCTCTCTACATCATCTAAGAAAGGTATACTAAGAGTTTCAAGCCCTTTAATCCATTAACTTTCAAGATATTAATTGTTAAAGATATTGTGAATAGTAACCATGCTAAGTTTTCTTATAGATCTTGGATTATAAGGATAGTAGGAGCTTATTCAAGGTGTTCTTGAGTTTTGTAAGGCTTACCCAAGGCTCCTAGGTACTCAAGAAGGTATAAAAATCATAACCCCTCTTGGCCATGTAGTGTTTATGATGTTCAATGATAGATCCATGTATATTTGTGTTAATCTTGGATGTTCAAGTGATGGATGATATAGATCTTGAGTTTAAGTGTTGTGATTGTGATTTTTATGATTGTGGTTAGTATATGTATCTCCTTGAATGTTATAAAGCATGAACTAGGTGACTTAGATGTTGGTTGTGTTGTGGAAGTAAGAATCTTGGTTGATTTAAGTGAAACAAGCATGCTGAGTTTTTCCAGGAGCATTGACCTGTCTTGTAAGATGATTTTGAACCCCCAAATATTGTCCCCTGAGGTCCTACCATATATTGTTGGAAAGGTATTTGAATGTAGTTTCTGTAAATGTAAGGTTCATGACTAGGTGATGTATAGATTTTAAGTTATGGCCGGAGAAGTAAATTGTATTTCTGGATTCCGGACTGCACTAAATGACCCCCTTGTGAACCTTGTTTAAACCCCTAAAAATTTATGTGGGATCATGGAAAAATTAGAGAAGCTAGTAAATGCAGTGGGGAAGGCTACCCAAAAATAATTGGATTAAAATATGAATTTTTCAATTTTATAAAAATGCTAGAGTAAGATTCGCGCAAGGGAAAAAGTCATTAAGTGGAATATAATTCTAGGGGTAATGGTCATGACACGGATATGGTAACTAAATTAAGTCGAATAAGTGACGAGCGTAATCGAGTGATGACATGAACCTATAGTGGGGCTAGAGTGTCATAAGACAAAGTCATTAAGTTAATTTCGTACCCCCTAAAACCCCGTAATTATAGAGATATTGTTAAGGTACTAACGAGCGGTTATTGCTTATGTATAGATCGTTCCACTCCGCACGCTCGACCACCCCAACCAAACCAAGGCAAGTTTACTTTTCGAAACTTATACATATACAAGGACTTTCACTGTTGTGTTTGTAGTTTTCAATCATATCAAATGTGATGTTTATCGAAGTATTGATGCAATTGAGATTGTATAAGTACATATATGTTGTACCCCTTGAACTTAGATTAAAATGTTTTCTTCGGACAACGACTCTAGCAATAGAGGTCGTAGCGGTCCGTATATACTATTGACCGGGGAGCGGTATATTATTATATCGTAATTAAATTGCAAAAACCCGAAGGGTCATTCGGGGAGTGTCGTGTACTCAAGTAATTATTTTTATATCTTCGTAAATACTCGAAACCCTATCTTGGATTAAAAGTTTATTTCATTAAATAATTATCTTATTAATTATTAATATTAAATCTTAAAATATCATTTATTAGTTATTGTTCATTATTTTAAAGACAAAGCTAATCCAAGATACCTTTAGCACTTTCAAACTCGAACTTTTTCGAATTCAAAACATTTTCGAAAACCCCCGGTCAGGTTTGTTTCTTGTATGATTTCAAGAATCATCGGTCGACTGATGTCGGACCTCAATTATTCTGTTTTCAATCAAAATCAAGTTTTTAAAAAGAAAAAGAAAAAGGGACTCTGGCAGGTGTGGGAACCGTTGACGAACGATTCCCGGGATGTGTAAGCGGCCGTGAGCCAGGCGGTCCATCAATTATTATTCCGGCCCAGGTGTTGCCGAAGGATGATTATGGATGTAGTTTTCATCGAGGGTGATTACGGATGTAGTTTTCACCCGGGGATAGTTACGGATGTAGTTTCTATCCTTCTACCGGTAGAGAAGACCCGTGGATTATTGGACTTGGATGTGGCGACTGATCATCGTCAATCCCTGTCAGGTTTTATGTTTTCTTTAAGTCCCATTCCTCCATTTTGGAAAAATGCTTTGACACTGTTTCTCAGGCCTATGTGCCAAGTTGCTGATAGTGTTCTATTTTGATGAGAAAGATGTTGACTCTATGCAGTATCTAGAACTGCAAGGTTATTTTGAGAACAAGGGCACGTATTTGTGCACCTTCGAAATTTATCAACAATGAAAAGTGATTTTATAACTGATTGATACAAACGAGTTTAATGACTGCTAAACATATGAAATGTTATATTGCTTATCTTATACATATATTCTTGCTGAGCTATAGTTGCTCACTCTTGCTTGTTTTCAAATTTTACAAACACAACAGCTAAGAGAAATGGCAAGACCCCGTCAGACTATCCGAAAGCAGGTGACTAGACCCGAGGCAGCAGTTGAGATTCCACCGGTAGGCCCCATTAGCCGGATTGGTTGGCAACTTTTGTTAGTACGTTTTATTTATAAGTATGACCTGTGCAAGGCAGTGTACCGTAACAAACTTTCAAGCCGCCAACTTCGCTTCATATCGAAGTGTTGCTGGTAGCATAAATGCTATTTAATTCGGTCTGTAATAACTCTGAAACTTTTACTTTTGCTTAATCAAGTGTATGACGTTTCTGAGACTCTAACCTGTGTGTGTGTGCACGGTGTGAGTTTTATTGTGGGGTCGATGGCTGTTTTATTTATATTATGTGCGAGAACAATTATGTTATTAATGGAAAATGGACCGTGAGCGCCTAGATCTCCGACCCCGGATCTAGGGGCGCCACAGCAACAGCCACTAAACTAGACTCTGATCCTAAGGGAAAGAGTGTGGATAATACTAGTTATAGAGGCATGATAGGCTCATTGTTATATTTAACTGCAAGTAGACCAGATATAATGTTTTCTACCTGTTTATGTGCTAGATTCCAAAGTGATCCTAAGGAATCTCATTTAATTGCTGTGAAGAGAATTTTTAGATATCTCAAAGGAACTTCAAATCTTGGTTTGTGGTATCCTAGAGAATCTGACTTCTCACTAATTGGCTATTCAGACTCTGATTATGCAGGGTGTAAAATAGACAGGAAAAGCACTACAGGTACATGTCAATTCTTGGGAAACAGATTGATTTCTTGGGCAAGCAAGAAGCAACAATAAGTTTCAACCTCAACTGCAGAAGCTGAATACATAGCAGCAGACAGTTGTTGTGCACAGCTCCTTTGGATAAGAAATCAGTTGATGGATTATGGTATGACACTTAGTAATATTCCTATGTTTTGTGATAATACTAGTGCTATCAAAATTACAGAAAATCCAGTTCAACATTCAAGGACTAAGCACATTGATGTCAGGTATCATTTTATTAGAGAACATATTGAGAATGGTACTGTGGAACTTCATTTTGTTCCTACTAACAAACAACTTGCAGATATTCTAACTAAACCACTTGATGAGTCTACATTCATTAGATTGGGTAGTGAGTTAGGAATGTTAAATTTCTAGATTTTTAACATCTGCAACAGTAGCAAGGTATGTTGTTTTCAGCTTATAGACTTGATATTCTTATCAGGATTTATATTTGATTGTTAAATGCTTAAGCTGTAACATTGTACTTTGATAAATTTCAATATGATAAACTTGTTAATAAACATCAGGATCAGGATTGCTATCAGTATGCTGACGTCATCAGGATTTTATCATCAGTATCAGGATTGTGAAATTTGTGTTTGCTATTGTTTCAAATCCCGAAGTTTAATTTATGCAGTGATCTAATTCTGAGTTTTGTTAAGTCTAGATTAGCAAATTTTCATACATGCATACTGATAATTTATACATCATTCAAATCAGTCAATAAACAACAAAGACAAGTAGATAATAAGAAATTGTATTTTCATTAATTGAAAGCATTACATACATGGAAATGAAATACAACATCTTTTTGTCTAACTTCTACTGATAACACTACTCTTGTCTAAAGTTGTTGTTCTTAGTCTTCTGAGATACAGGACAAGGAGCATCTCAAGAAATCCATCAGGGAATTTGAACAGTCTCATCTGCTATTGGATTCCTTGTCTGGGCGACTTGAATGAGAGCAGCTGACTTAAATGTATAGCATCCCCATCAAGATCAACCTCAGACTCTCGGCCAAATTCTTCATCCTCAAGTTTTGAGGAGGTTAGAGAGTGATTGTATCCAACAGATGGATGTTCTAAAAGAAGGTTCTGGACATTATGAGGATCTACTTCAATCATGTCTAAATCGATGAGAAAAGTCATCTCTTCAAAGAGATGAACTATGAATCTTTGGTTATGAAAAATTTGTTCATCGTTTGTGAGAAATCGAAAGATTGGGTTGAAGATCATTGTTTGATGGAAGCTCTGTGTTTACAAAGAGGTTTTGTGTGTTTTTGGAGTTAAGAAAGGCAAAAGACATCAAGGGTTTATAAAGGAAAGAGTGCGAAGTTGAACAGTCATTTTGAAGTGTTCAATGTATATGCGTAAATATCTATGCGTATGACTAGCCCTCTCATATTTCCAAGATATTTTCACAATCTAACAAAATTTATTTTTGTTTGGATTATTGATGTTCTTTTCAGGTTAAATTCTAGAATTGCCACGTGGAACTCCATTTAATCTTTGAAATCAGGATGATAGTGATCAGGAAAGCGAGATTGATTTCATCAGGATTGATGATTATTTTTATTATTTTAATCACATTGAGAATTGTGATTATCTTGGTGAAAGAGATCACATTAGAAAATGAAGCTGATCAGTATTGATTTTATTTTGATTTTACCCTGATTTATTTAATTGAAATCAATTTTGGATTTTATTTTCCAAAAATCGTGGGTAAACTGCATTTTTCAGGGACTTACACCTGTCAACCTACGTGTCAACGTGGGTTAGTGGGTCTGAAGGATTTTTGAATATATCTTTATTTTGAGACTCTGATTGTTTATTGCTAACTTCTAATTCGTATTTTCAAAGGCAAAAACATTCATTCAAGTGCTCAAAATCTCTAATCAATTTCAAAATTTCTCAAGTTCTTTTCAGATCAAAAATGGCAGCTCAAAGAAGTCTACCTAAATTAGTAGCTTTCAAGTTTGGTGACTTTGATTTTATGACTAATAATCATGTTGCAGCAATCACCAGCAAGAAAGGAGTATCAGCTGATTTTCATCCTATAATGGATTTTATGGCTATTGGACCTTTGTGTTATGCACTGACAGCATCTCCAGAAATAAATCAAGCTGCTGTTTCACAAGTTTGGGAGAATGCTAAGGTAATTTATTCTACTCAGAGTCAATCAGGTAAGATTGTTCTACACTTAGGACAAGACTCATTTGACATTACTGAATCAGTTGTTAATTCAGTACTTCACTTACCTGTTAGTATGAACTTTGAGAATGTACCATCTGATGATAATGTTAGAACTATGTTATCTGAGTTAGGTTATTCTGGATCTTTAGATAACATGAACCAGTTAAATAGGTCATTTCATAGGAAAGAATGGTCTTTCTTCTTTGATCAAATTGCAAAATGTTTTACTGGTAAATGTAGTTCTTTTCATCAAATTACTTCAGTTACTTCATATATTGCTTACAGTTTGCTTTATGACAGAGTAATTAACATTGGTCACATTATCTTAAGTCAGATGTGTATTAAACTTGGGTCAAGAGATCAAAACAGGAAAATGGTTTATTATCATAGATTTATGCAAATGTTTATTAACCATTTTATTCCTGATGTTGAAGCTAGATTTGGTAGGGAACATTGTGTTTCTTCTTATGTACAGCAAAAGAGAATTTTCTCTGACATTACAATTCTCTGACATTACAAAGAAGGACAATGAAAAGAATCTAGATGAACTACCTGCAATTCATTATCCACATCATTTTTAGGTAATTCTTAAAACTCATCTTCCTACTCTCTACAATTCTTCTTTCTTTTGTGGTGAAATGGCTCAGGAATCTCAATTGGAGGAGAACCCCCCTGTGTCTACCCAAGTAGCCCAAAACATTATAGTCTCTGAAACAATTGAAGAACCAAGTTTTGATCCATAGCCTGTTGTTTCAAAGAAACCAACCTCTGGTGTTTCTCAAAAGACATCAGTTGTAAGGAAGAGAAGATTTGTTGTTTCTAGTAGTAGTTCTAGTGAAGATGATGATAATTTAACTCTTGTTGAGAGAGAAGAATTGAAGGCTGCAATTCAACTTTCTAAGCTAGGACAAAGAGATGAAGCACCTAGTCATAGCCAGGCTGTAGTCTCTCAAAAGGCTGTAGTACTTAAAAAGGGAAAATAGTTACTGGATACTGTCTCTCAAAAGACTGTGTCTATTAAAAAAGGATCTCATCTCAAGATCACTTCTGTGTCTACTCCTCTTGAGTCTTCTCAGGATAAATCTTTTGCTCACTATACCAGGAGAACAAGGAGAAAGATTCAATTGTCACCTACACACACAGAGTCTAGTCCTACTAATATCTTGCAGGTCTCTACAAATGAAGATACAATCCAGTCAGTAAATGACAATAGAGATCTTGATATTGATTCTTCATGGGAAACTACATTATCATACAGACTGGCTATGGGAGTTATTTCTATCAAAGTGAAGCTGTCCAGACCTGTTCATGATTTTCTAATTGAAAGAGTACCAAAACTTTCATTTCCAGAAGAATATGGACTTCTACATCAAAGACTTGACTTAATGAAGATGTATTTCTATGTATCTGTCAGAAGGCAATTAGTCAAGAAATTTGGACTCTCAAAGCATGTTGCACTTCAATCACTTCATGCGTATTTATTTGACAAAGATGTCATTATTGAAGATGCTTCAGCTCAAGGTGAACAACAGGAGGAAGTAGATAGAGAAAAGCAGTCAACAGGAGATACTATTGCACCAGTGGTGGATAGTAGGACAGATTAGATCACAATCACTGCAACACAAGAACCATCTAGTCAGAGGTTGGATGACTCAGGAGCTGTGATGGCTGATGCTGAAAGGTCTTCTGTGATGACTGAAATTGCATATGAGAAACCCTATGATATGGGAGGAATAACTTTGACTGATTTTCTTGAAGATGAAATAAATTTTGTTAAGTTAGAGTCTATCCACCTTGAGGGTGAGTCACAGCAAACAACACTTAAAGACGGTAAAATGCTAACTATGGTGTCTAATTAAGTATTACTGAAGACATCAGAGTCTAGTATAGAACCTGAAAGTGGTATACTGGAGCCTGTAGTCTCTGGAAGGAAAGAAGATGTTTGTAAGGGTTCAGAGACTATAGCAGCTCACTCCTTGGAGAAAACCTCAAGCCCCTTGCCAAATGAGGAACCCTCTCTCTATGTGAGTTCAGGCATAAAAACTTCTTCTAAACTCTATTTTTCTGTAGGTCATGAGAGCACTTATCCAAATTTGAGTGATACACTTGAAAAGATGGATATTGATCCACAATCTGAGAGGCTGGCTCCTGACCAGGCAAAAGGAGAGGTAGAAAGAGTGTTGACTTTAGATAGTCAAAGTGAGAATGAGGGTATGGATGATCAACTCCATAGTGAGGGAGAGAAAATTAGGAAACCATCATTTGATTTCTGGGATCAGGTTTTTCCTGAATCTTGGTCTGATAATCTTGGTATGGATGCTGGTACTTATTTTTTTTTATCAAGATGTATGAGAAGAATGACTTAGCAAAGCACAATGCAAAGCTCATATTGCAGCTTCAGATTACAAAGATGAAGATGTTTGTAACTCTAATTGTGTATTATTACTTGAATATCATTCAACACAGGCAACTTCTTCTACAAGGCAAGAATCTGAAGATATTCCAAACACTTCCAACATTGAAGTCAATTCTGAAGTTTTACAAGACATTCAGAAATCTCAAGTTGAAATTCAATCGAGACTTCAAACACTTGAAGAAAACCAAGTCACTATTATGGAAAATCAAGCAGTTCTGATGAATCTCATTTGTTTTGTTACTGAATCTCATGGAATTAATGTTGCTGATGTCAAAAAGGGGGAGATAAAAACAATTCAAAGGCAACAGACTGGGGGGGAGAGAAACAGACTGGGAGAAATAAAAGAGGAACTAAGGATGACAGAGGTGAATCTTATCAGGGAAGTGGTAAAGGAAAAGAAGCATTAAATATTTGAAATTCTTTCTTCTAAGTACTAGAGATCTGTGTACATCTGAAGAATGAGGTACTTAACTTCATGATTTTTGAAATTCATAAATTCTATTCTGATTGTATTGTTATATGTTTTGACATCAACAACTCAGATTTATGCTTCAGATCTTAAAGCATAAATAGGGGGAGATTGTTAGGAATAATTCATGAGTTGTGATGTTAAGAATAGAATTTTACTTATACTTCTTGTATATCCTGATTTATAAAGGATTTAGCACTGTATATAGGATATATGTGTAAGACAGTTATCTGTAGAATTTTAGTCAGGAATGAACAGTGCATCGAGGACTACATGTCAGGAACAGAGATCGAATCCTGATATGTCAAGTCAAATACTGATCAAGTACTGATGGGATGGTCAGATCCTGATGCAAGGTGAAATCCTGATATAAGTCGTGTTACTGATGATGTCATTATGGATGCTACAGAAACTGGCAAGTGCTATAAAATAGGATCTTTGTTTGAAGAACAAGCAAGAAGATTTCGTGAAGGAAAGAATTTTCTATTGATGGAAACTATCAACTGGACGGCAGAACATTGTCATGTATAGATTATATCTCTCTGTTATTAGTTGATAGGTAGCATTATAAATATTCTCTTTATATCATTGTAAAAAGTAAGTTCATGAGGTTTGTAATCGTAAGAATACGAGAGTGCAAACAGAGAGAAATTTGTATTGTCAGCAGTTGCTAAAGGTATTTGTACACCTTTGGTAGAGTTTGTATTTGATCTTATTAATACAAACAGAGTTTGATTTATTCATTTATTCTTGTTTATTTAATCAAGCAAAAATCAGACACGATTATATAACTTGTATTCAACCCCCCTTCTACAAGTTATTCGAGTTAACAAGGTTTTCGATTTTAGAGATTCATGTCATAGTAATGTGTTGGGTGATTTTGTTTGTTGAGAAATGGCTAGTACTGGATTGGCTGGTACACTTTCACCAAGTATTGGAAATTTGAGTCACCTTAAGACAATGTGAGTTGTTTACTTGTTTCATTAGTACTTTGAAAATATCTTTTGTTGTATGGTCTTTTAAGTGTATGTGAGGATACTAGAGATGGTTCCAGATGTTATTATTGTTGTACTAATGAATTCCAAGTAGATTAGGAGGGTTAATGTTAGAATTTTGTTTTGATTATACATATGGAATTAGGTGTTACATGGGATGTTGATTTGTATGGAGAGTTGCTCAAAATTGGTGGTGGTAAAGAAAGGTATAATGTCTCTTCTTTTGTTTAATCGTCATTTTTCGTAATATGTTTGATGTTGTTTAGAAAGACATTACAAGTTGGAGCTTTAGTTCCATGGATTTTGAGTTGCTGAATGTTTGTAATATCGGATCTTTAGTGTACTGAGAGATTGTTGAATTAGATTTGTTAGTGATTTAACAAGACAAAGTGGCCAGAAAAGGCTCTAAAGAATAAAGAAGAACGGAATGAAGACAAAATGTACAGTGCTATATTTCCGAGCCACGTCCAACTGTTTGTTGAGAATGACGCTGTGGCAGCTCTGGCAAGTGGAACTTTAGGAGAACTTCATGGATGTGTTCTAATTGCTAGTACATGCACTATTGCTTATGGATTCACGTCAGATAGAAGAGATGCTCGGGCTTCTGGTGCAGGGCCTATATTAGGTGACTGGGGAAGGTACACATAACACATACTAACTGGCAACTTCTGTTCTCCTTGTATATGGTAATCTTTCTGGTGGTAATATTTTTAATTAAAGTATTTTATATGTTTTTATTTATTTCGATTCTGAGAATTCTGATGTGGTAATAATTGGCATACTGAAATAGTATCAGTAGATATGACTCAATTTTTTCAATGGTATAAACGGTTGCCCTTTTTACTTGTAGTGGATATGGCATTGCTGCACAGGCATTAACTGCAGTAATCAGGGCTCACGATGGTCGTGGTCCGCATACAAGTCTTGTATGTCGTATACTACAAGAGCTTGATCTTGTATCTCCAGATGAACTTATCGGGTAACTACTGAGAATTTCATCCTCACCATCATTACTTATATAATTATTGTAAGAATATTGACAAACAAATACAATATGTAATTCATATAATTATACATGTTGAGAAGGCAAGTCAATGGATAGATTGGACTAATAGAAGTACACTTGTGTTTGATTTTTTCTTTTAAGATAGCGCTCTGTTTCTATTAACTTTTTAAATTAGCAGGTATAGTAAATATTAAAACATATAATAAAATTCATTGTATCCAGAAATACTGAAGCTGCTTGATTTCTAGTTATAAACTTCTTGCGAGTTTAATTACAGTGTTGTATATAGTGAACCTTTAATATCAAAATCATGGTAAGTGCAAGAAAATTTGGAAATCAGACATTACTATAAAACTGGATATGGAAAAAGAAAAATATTAGATCACTTACTACTCACACTCTCTTCACATGACAGATACATATTTAGTGCATATATTTGCTATAAAAAGATGATTCTTTCCATAGCCTTTTTTTTCTGTAGTTCAGGTGGACCTACGCTGACCCGTCTTGGGCTCAAATTTCAGCTCTTGTTCCTGTTATCAACCAAGTAACGCTTCTAATTATGTTTGTGTGTTGTAGGTTACTGCAGAATAATCACTTATCCGGTCCTATTCCAAGCTCATTGGGTTACTTAAGTCGTCTTAGTTACTTGTAAATTTGCTTTGATTTTGTAGTCCACTTTCATTGAAATTTATGCTTGTGATATTGTTTTTGATTTTATTGTTTCTTTATAAGTTTATTCCCCATCAAATTTTCAGGAGGCTTAACAGAAACAATTTGTCCGGACAAATTCCTAGGCCTTTGGCAAAGCTTACAGGTGTTTCATTCTTGTACGTCTTTTCGTTTCAGTAAACCTAAATTTTTTTATTGGTGTCAGAAAAAAGAACTATCTAAAATAATACTTCTTATGTTATGGTTAAACCGTTGAATACCACGACTGCATGGTTGGTTGATAATTGTATATTAGTATGCTTATCTGCTTTTTCACAATTGTTGTCGAATTTCATTGTTAGGTTTCATATATAAATATCATGGTTGTTTGTGCTCAGAGTTGATGTTCGATGGCGTGTTGTACGATCAGATAACCTTAATTGGTTCTGAAATATGATAATGATTTCAACTTACATGTGTGACTCTAGCGCAGTGACAATCACAATTGCTTGGAATGTTCTACCGCATGGTACATGATGAAATTTGTGGTATTATGTGAGTTTATGTGCTGATATCTCTTCCAGAATTGTGTCATAATTCTTTGAGTTCTCATTCTGCAGATCTATTTCAGAGATTATTCCGACAAGATCTGTTGGTTGCCAGTCTAAGTTTTGACAAAGTTGATGCATATATTGACACTTACATGCTTCTTCTATTGCAAAATAACACCAGACTTGATATCTGAGGGGCCAGTATTACTACAACTATATTGTTAAGTCTGCTGACTCTTGGAATCTGGTTTTTCGGATAATGTAATGAAAGTTTGTCTTTTGTATATAGGCTCATGTAGAGCAGACCAATATAGTTTTACTCAATGATGGAAGAATGTTGGATTTCTTTCGTTAATGAAAAAAATCAGTTTTAATTACTTTCTAGTGTGATTTAGTTTTGGTAATTGTAGTGTGTTACTTTCTTGTGTGATTTAGTTTTGGTAATTATAATGTGTAAAGACATCACCTAAAAACTGATGTTTAATTTGGCAATTTCATGGATCTATTTTACTTCGATTAAAAAATGATGTGGTATACAATTTACAACATCGGTTTTCTATTCAAAACCGATGTAGTATACACTTTACAACATCGGTTCTAATCCAAACCGATGTAGTACAAGGGTTGAGACATCGGTTTTGTTTTAAAAACTGATGTTGTTGACAACTATTTGCATCGGTTTAAAACTAATGTAATAAATACTTTTTAACATCGGCCCAGAACCGATGTAAAACACATAGACTTTTAACCTCACACAGCTAGACATCGATTTTGAAAATTTTTAACATCGGTCCAGAACTGATGTCTATTGACTATTTGGCGTAGTGATATATAGGGAAAATTTAGGCTTGGGTCCTTCATTACAAATCAGATCTCGAATATAATTTCTTCAATTTCCTTTTTCTTCTCTAATAAATATTCGATTAATTTCCCTTTAACTTCTTTGACCTCAAGTATTTTCCACCTCCTTGACTTTTTGCACCTTTTCCTGCTCGAATTCTGTTTTTATTTATTTTCCTACAAAACAAAACAAAACAATTTATTAACTAATAAAATTACGAAAACGGGCCTAAAATAGGTATTAAAAATATGATGAATTATGGACCTATCAATAGGTCCCACTACTTTATCCATTTTTCATCCAACTAAACTCTTTTTCTATACCTATTTTTTTATACTTTTCTTGGTCTTCATGCACATCCCCAATGTAAACAATCTAGAGGGATTGAGGGAGTAACATTTTTTGTCTAAAGCAGACCGCATGATTTTTGAAAATAGCAGGTATGTAGTGTATAAGCTTCAACAGAAAAAAGTACTTGACATCGATTCATAGTCCAATACAGTAACTTACTACAGTTAGCTCAAGATAGACAATGACAAGCCTGCAACACTAATCATTGTAATCTCTTCAGATAGACCATGACAATCCTGCAACAATGATCATTGGAAGCTCTTCAGATAGACAATGACATACGCGACCATTAATAACATAGGAATTTAGGTGATCTCCATTTAAGTTCATTATGTACCGGAACAACTTTTTAAACGGGGATATAATGATGTCATACTTCTGATCAACTCGGTAGCAAGAGGAACCGAGGAACCATGAAAAATGCAGAAATAGTGGTCAAGCATAATATGTGACTTAACCAAGAAATATGCACATTAAGCTCTAACTTAAGTCTCAAGTGTAGTTTATTTAAAATGTGCATTTTTATGGTAACAATAGGAAAGATAATTACATGGAGATGGATCAAATGATGTAGCAGAAAACTATGCATATTGACGATCATGAGAACTGGTCTGATAGACTTGCTAGCTTGCTTATTTTGTATTTGAAACTAGTTTCATATTTACAATAATCTGAAAAATAGATAAATATATGCTTCTCTAGTCTGATAACTTCTTATTTTCCTACTTTCTGCTAAACAAACTTCTAAACTTTCCTCTTTCTAATCGTTCAAGTAGCTTTTTCGCACCTGGGATGTCCATCTCGCAAAGCTTCTTAAGATACCCTATGGCACCATACGAAATCATCAGTTTCTTACACTTTTGGCTTGAAGAAATCAAGATGAGGCATGAAACTGCATACTTCTTAGCAGTGTTTTGTGGGCTTGGGTCAAGCAATTGCACTAAATTTGGCACAGTATTTTCATCACGCTTAAGTTCTCTGCAATTTTGCGGAAGTGTAATCAAAATTGAGAGAGCTTCTGCTGCTAACTCTTTACAACTGTCTGATTTAGCTTCCAGCATCTTGACTAGCAAAGAAATGCACCCAGCCTCACCAACCATCTTCTTCATTTCTGTGGAGCTGCAAATTCGACATATCGCTGAAGCAGCAGCTTTCTGTGCGCCTAATGACCCTGACTTTAGCACATGAACCAATCTTGGAAGGAGATCTGCAGATGTCAATATATCAACAGATGCTGAACCAACCAAATTTCTCAATGCTCCAACCCCCGGTTCTTGAGGCAAGGGAACATCCAGATAAGCCAGCAAACTAGGCATTCCACCTTCTGAAATAACACACTTTCGAAGATTATCATTAGTTGAGGTGAGATTTTGCAAGCACTCAGCTGCAGATTCTCTACTTCCCAATAGAATTCCACAATTAAGGAGATTGATCATGACTTTAATAATTCCATTTTCGGCTAAAGATTGTCGTACTTCTGGAACACCAGATATGTTTTTCAAAGTACAAGCAGCAGCAGCCTGTGATACAGAATCGCCTATCTGAGAAATTTTAATCAAAGGCGGCACTCCACCATGTTCAACAATTGAACGAGCTGTTTCTACTGAAAACGACAATCTTTGAAGAGAAATTGTAGCTTTCCCTTTACCTACTGCGCTACCGGACTCAACAAGCCTAATTAGAGGTGGTAGAACACCTTCTTCTACTAGCCAGTCATCAAAACTCCCACATTCCGTAAGATTGCAGATTAAGGTGACGGTCTTTTCCCTAATGCGAGGAGAAGAAGCAGTGAGTAACTGAACTAAAGCAGAATTATTGCTCCGTTTAAGAACATCCAAAATGTTCTTTTCATCCTCTTGCATAATCTCCATGACTCTATCAAGAGCTTTATGTCTCGCCTCTGGATGCCCAATTTGAAGCCTAGCAAGTAGCTCGGATAGACAGAACTCAGGTTCAGTTGTAGAATTCATGGAAACCTCTCCAAGAACCCCAGTTTTAATCAGAAGTCCACAATCTCTCAAATTCATGTCCAGTTTCCCTGACAAGGCATCAAGATCACTCTGCAACTGAAGCTTTCCTCTGTAATTTCCATTCGCACAAATCTCCGTTAACTCAATCACTTCATTCAGTGTCTTTTGAACTGCTTGTAACTGTTCAGTACACAGCGTGTTCTTTGAGAAACATGGATGGCTTGACAAATCAGATAAGCATGAAGGGACCAACTCTAGCTTAGATATGATGGTTTTCCACCTACTGAGAAACACCTTAATTTCCCTTGATTTCTCAACTGCGACAGGTACAAGATCTTGAACACTTACTAACAATTCTTCTGCCGACTGACTATCGACCAAAGCATCATCAATTTGACCTTCTTCTACCATGATCAATTATGTAGCCAAACCCGAGCATGAAAGAACTGAGATATGAAAGTATCCTTTAAAACCAACAAACTAGATAACAAAATTTCACATATATCACTTACTATAGTGCGACAGAAGAAAATTTACGAAAATAGAATTATAGACATTTACATTGTGGGGCAGTTGCAACTGTTAACCTACGCCTATAACAACTAAAAAAGTGGATTAATAAGAGAACCAAAAATAGTTGCTTCAAGGTGAGGGCAAGATCACATAAATGTCATTGACAGAAATCAAGAGCAGTCACAACTAATAAAATACGTAATAAAGCTTGCACGATTTCGCTAAAAAATTTGCCCAATTATTCGAGAATGCAGATGCTTATTGAAATTTAGTAGTTCGGCAATTGAAAAACATAGCTTTCAAAGGCTACATATACAGCCGGCCAATTATGGCTCAAACATTTGTACCAAAATGCCCACTTATTGCATGTCAATCCAATGCATCAAAAACACATGATCTATGGTGATAATACACAAATGTATTGGACAGTTTAGGGGAAAAAAATGAAATGGTTATCACATTTTACTTTCTAACAACCAAATAGTTTAGTCATGAAATACCAACTACCATCAAGAGTATATTTGATCCAAGGGCAAAGAATCATACATCTGGCACCACATGTGAAACTTTTTATTGCAGACCTACAGCGGATCAAGTTCTACTACACAAATCATCTTTATTTGCGGACCCTGTAACACAACTATTTCACTTAAAGTCCAAATAGGATTTACTAAAATTTTGATTAATTTTTCGTAATTTGTAGGCTAAATTAGATTGTATTTGAACAGGCGTACTGATGCTTCCATGTAAAAAGATAAACTTCACTTCAAGTGGAAGTTGAGGAGTCTATTCTAACACCTACACAGAGTTTACTTTGCAATTTTCATGAAAAGTGTATTTAAATCTTGGCATGGGTCCAATACAGAATTCACATACACAAACACATAGATACAATTTATAATAATCAAGATTGGCCCACCGAAAAATAATATCCCCCCTTACCTCAAAATGCCCTGCAGACAATCATCCTACAAGGTCCAACAATGAACTGTAAGGCTTCACTACCTGTAAGAACAAAAGTAAAAATAACTGCAGCAAATTAAACATTAAGATCACAAAAACTAAAAGCACTTTTATGAAGATCATAGAACAAAAGGCAGAAAAAAAAAACAAAGAATAACAAAGGGGGTGTTCAAAGATTGTACCTTTATGACAAAGAAAGAAGATGCCAATATCTTTCGTGTACCACTACCAACAACTTGAACTTATAATTTAGGGTTATTGACCTTTTGGCCCTTCATGTTTACACACTTATACCCATAAAACCCTGAAGTTTAAACTCGTACCTTTTTGCCACGCGAACTTCACAAATGTACCTCTTGGCCCTTTTACCGCGTCAGAATACGTACCGGCTAAAAAACGTTACAAAACTGAGGGACATAACAGACATTTCAAGTGCCGATATTAACACAATACAACTAGGTTTATATGTATTGACGATCAGTTTAACCCCTTTAACTTAATTTCTCTCAATTAATTCTCAATTAAACTCGAGACTGAAGAAGGAAATTGGCGATTGAAGAAGGAAATGTCAGATTCTAATTCCTTCGAGACTGGTATGATTCTTAACTCTCTTTTGTGATTGTTAATTAAACTTGTTTGTTGTTTATCAGCGCTTATTTATGCATCGTTGATCACTTTTTTAACTTGATTGTTAATTGTTCAAGTATCTTGTTTATGTTATGTTGATGATGTGGGTATTATGTTAAAATGTGCTGATTGTAAACCAATTTCTTGGTATTGAAGGTGAACACACAATAAGTGTTAGTATATTTCACGGTGGAAGGTTAAAAAGGTTACCACAAGTAACATATGTAGGTGGTCAGGTGACAGTATATTACTTGCAAGACGTAGATATTAGCTATGACAGTTTGAGAACATATGTTAAAGCTATGGGTTATAAGGGACTGTTCTGTTTGTATTATAGGAGACCTAATGTAGAATTTGAGAAAAGTCTCCAGTTAATCACAGATGATAGTTATGTAGTTGCAATGAAAGGGTATGCTATGGAAAATGATAACAAGATAGATATATATGTGGAGCATTGTGATGAAACAAATTTGGGGGCATTTGATGACATTAATGTATTTGAAAGGAGTGAAGGAGATGGAAGTAATGAAGTAGGAGAGTGGAGTGATGAATTGGATGATTATGACTTTGATGATTCTGACTACTCAGATACAGATGATGACATGGTATATGCTAATAATGTTGATGAAGGAGTGGAATGGGTGGGTAGAATAAGAGACAGAATTGGACTAGGAAAGGAAGACACTGATAGTGATAAAGCATATAATGACACTGACTGTGATGATGACTCAGATAGTCTGCCAGACAATGACATGGATGAAGATGAAGAGCTACAAGCTCTTAAGAGGAAAAATAGGTTTCCAGTGTACAAAGATAGTGACAATCCACAGTGGAACGTTGGGATGATCTTTACAGATCATTACCAGTGTAGAGAGGCCATAATTAAACATTCTTATAAGGAAGGGAGGGTGGTGAAGTTTGTAAAAAGTGATAAAACCAGAGTTAGAGCAGTTTGCAAGCCTCCATGCCCCTGGTTCCTTAATGCTGGATATAATTTTGACAGGTGCATTCAAATCAAGAAAGTGGGACCAGGTACCTTTTGGTCATTTCCATTAATTTTTACAGAGTTTCCTATACTGGTAGGTGGTATCTAGTGGCTTAATATTCTATTCTTTCTTTTTTCTTTTTGCTTTACAGATCACACATGTGTGAGAGAGCAAAAGGGTTTGCCCCTTATCAATTCTGGTTTTCTAGCAAGGAAATATCTACCTGAGTTTAGGATTAATCCAAAGTGGCCAATTAAGTCTTTTCATAAGACTGTGTTAAAGGATTTGCAGATTGATTTCAAATCTCATATCCTCAGAAAAGCTAAAAGGAAATGCATGAGGACCATTAATGGTACTCACGAGGAACAATATGAAAAACTTTGGGATTACAAGACAGAGCTGCTAAAAAGGTGTCCCAACTCTACAGTTGAGATTGACATTGAACCAGGTATGTATTAGATGTTCTGTGTTGTTTAACTTATTAGATCTGAAAAAGTGTTTGTCTAACTCTACATATGTCCAAATCTAGGAAATGTTGGTCAATTCAGGAGGATATACATATGCCTTGGTGGGTTGAAGCATGGCTTCAAACTTGGTTGCAGGAAGGTCATTGGCTTAGATGGATGCCACATCAAGAATTCGTATAAAGGTCAGATCTTGTGTGCTGTAGGCATGGATCCTAATAACTGTATGTATCCATTAGCATATGCAGTAGTTGAAGCAGAAAGGTTAGACTCTTGGAGATGGTTTTTGGCTTTACTAGTTCAGGACTTTGATATTAGGGTTGGGGATGGGTGGACATTGATTAGTGATAGACAAAAGGGTCTCCTCAATGTCATTGAAGAAATGGTACCCATGGCTGAGCAAAGATATTGTGTTAGGCATATGCATAATAACTTTAAGGGCAAATATGGAGGAAGATCACTAAAAGAGAAATTGTGGAGTTGTGCTAGGGCTAGTAATGTAGAGGCTTTCGAAAGGGCCATGACTGTGATTAAAGAAGAAAATGTTGGAGCATGGCAATGGCTAACTGCAGTGCCTTTCCATCATTGGACAAGGTCACATTTTAAGACTCAGAATAAATGTGATCTTCTGCTAAACAACATGTGTGAGAGTTTTAACAGGTGTATTTTATGGGCTAGGGAACAAGGCATTTTAGTCATGTTAGAAATGATAAGGGAGTATCTCATGAGGAGACTGCAAACTAAGAGGGACGAGATGCATGATTGGGAAGTAAGAAAATTTACACCCAAAGTATACAAGCTGCTTGACAAATTTAAAAAATGGAGTGGAGGATGCTATTCAACCTATGCAGGTTATGATCAATTTGAAGTGACAACAGTGAATGGGTCCAAGTATGCAGTGCATCTGGGTGAAAAAAGTTGTGGTTGCAGAAGGTGGGATTTGAGTGGCATCCCTTGTCACCATGCCATCTCATGCATCAACAGGTTAGGGCAGAATGTGGAGGACTATGTTGATTCTGTGTATTCAACAACAAACTACAAAAAAGCTTATTCTGGAATAGTTTATCCTATGAATGGGCACATGGCTTGGGAAAGGACAGGATTTTGTTTAAAACCACCAGCCATTGAAAAACAGCCTGGTAGGCCAAAGAAGAGAAGGAGGCCTGAACCAAAAGACACATATGAGAAGGTTGAGCATGGAGTGAAGATATTAAGCAGGACAACTCAGAAGACTGTGAGGTATATTTATGATTATGATTTGTTTTTTTTTGGCTTTATTCTGTTGTTTGACAACTCATAGTATTTATGTTCTGTAGGTGTGGAAAATGCAAGAAAACTGGTCATAACAAAAGAACATGCCCAGCCCTTGTGGTCCCAACAAATGACCAAACTGCTGAGCAATTAAGGTTAGTAGAAAATGAGCATGCAGATGAACAAATTGATGCCCAAGTTGAGGACCAAATTGAGGAGGAAATTGAGGAGCAAGAAATGCAAGGTGCATACAATGAAGTGGCTCTAGATGAAGATATTCCACCCTTGACTCAACCTAGTCAAGTAGAGAATGAGCTTCCACCCATGACTCAACCTAGTCAAGTAGAGAATGAGCTTCCACCCTTGACTCAACCTACTCAAGTGGAGAATGAGATTCCACCCTTGACTGAAGCAGAAACTGAACAGGAAGATGAGGCTCCAATTGAAATTGCAGCAAGGCAAATTAGAAAATTGAGGTGGCTACAGAAAATGAAAGAACAAAAGGAAAAAGAGGAAGTTGGAAATTGTATACTGACAACAACTCTGGATTCCCCAATAATGGTGGCTGCTGGAAAATTGAAAAAACTCAAGGAGAAATTGAAAGTCAAAAAACCAACATCCCAGAAACAGAATGAAGCTGAGGAGGCAAGAAGAATGGTTGTAAAGAAAGAAATGAAAGAGAAGATTGATGCTGGGAAAAGAGAGAAGATTGAGGCACTGAAAAAAATCAAAAGATGTGGAGAAGACAATGCTGATTTTACACCTCTTAGAAGAAGTGTGAGGTTGACCATCAATCGAAGCTTTACCTTTAGAAACACACCAGATGATCCTGTGTGTGTTGATGTAGAAGGTGACACAGTGATGGCAGAGGGAAATGCTTCTGGGAACAAAGAACAACACAACACCTACACTGGACCCATGGAGTTGGGGAAGAAGATGCCACCACCAGTGAAGCAGTTCAAGACTATAGTCGGCAAGACAAAGCTCAAGTCTGCACCTTTCTTATCTCATGGCAGAAATGTCATCACAACTGCTGCTCTCACACAGGCAATACATGAAACTGCAAGGAATCTGAACAAAGAGAGCAAGGAAAAACACTCAACAAAAGGAAAGGAGAAGGCAAGTTGAACAATGAAGAAGTGGAGAAAATATGAAGCTATATGCTATTAGTGTCCATCTTTTGTTTATTCGGACAATATGCTATTACTTTCATCTTTTGGTCTGCACCTTTTATTATGAATGATTTGGAAGAACTCTTTCATGTAATCCTTAAGTTATGACTTTGTTTTAAGTATGACATTTCCTTTTGTTATGAATGTATTGGCTATGACATTTCATTCATCAAAATATTCCATTACATAAAAACAAGTGCAGTACATACTTCTATTTCATTCATCCAACATTTCCCTTACATAAACATAGAAATAGGTGCACTACATAGTTTAAGGCAGAGCATTTTGTCTCTCCACTACAACCTCCCTGTCATTGTTTGACATTACAAAGCTTAAGAAAATGAAGACGATAACAACATAAACCAATATGGACCATCCTCTTTTTCGTTTCATTTTCAGTTCAACAACAATAGCATGAAGCTTCTCATTTTCTTCTTCAAGCTTGTCTACTTTCCTCAAGAGTCCTGGAATAATAGCTCTTGATCTTGGACACATGGGGGGATCGAACCACAAATGAAAATTACATGCATTGCTCCTTTGTTCCTGCAAATAAATTAAAAGATTAAGAACAATAAAAAGAGACAAAGAAAGCAATTATGTATGTACATATTTTACCATGTAATGCCAACATCCCCAAAATCTTCTCCCTGGATTGGCATCAGTCCATGAGGTTCTCAAGACAGCTGCCCTTCCACACCAACAATGAGGCTCCATTTTTCCTTTCAAAGCTAACAATTTATTTGCATAAATAACGTATAGATATAGGAGGAGTTAATGGGTATGTTTTGGCGGGGAGAAGAGACTGTGAATTGGGAGGGAAACACAAAATGGTGAAATGTCTGTTATGTCCCTCAGTTTTGTAACGTTTTTTAGCCGATAAGCAAACTGACGCGGTAAAAGGGCCAAGAGGTACATTTGTGAAGTTCGCGTGGCAAAAAGGTACGAGTTTAAACTTCAGGGTTTTATGGGTATAAGTGTGTAAACATGAAGGGCCAAAAGGTCAATAACCCTATAATTTACTAGATACATTTAAAATTAGAGTAAACCTTAGCATACATCCTTATTCACTACTAACACACTACTAGTATTAAAATAGAGCCCCTGGCGGGGCCCATTTTAATAAAACAAAAAATAAAAAAATTATTTACAGTATAATATACTAGTCCTATAATTTAGGTAGTGAGTTAGTAGTGAATAAGGATGTATGCCAATATTTATTCTTAAAATTAATAATAAACCCCACAAAAACCTCCACCAAACATGACAATGACTTGAATATATTCTTAAGTTATTATGTGTCTCATTAAAAAAAGATATGTCAAGAAATCAAATCTCTTTTTAAGGATATGATTCTGTTATATGGGAGGCCAACAACATGTTGGTGCAGTGCCACTGACCTCCTTTGGGGTTCGACTCCTGCGTGTTTCTCTAACAAAATGCAAACAATTTATATACTGCTTCTGGATAGGAATATACGGAGTACTAATTAAGAGAGCAAATTTTGGGATTAGTGTCCGAACAAAGAATCTTTGTGAGAAATATTTGCATGCAAGTAATATCTTCATGCAGGCTGGATTAGGGCTGTTAATGGATCGGATCTGGATCGGATCAGGCATGATCCATATCTGGATCCATTTAATTTATTTAATTTTATCGGATTCGGATTCGGATCGAATCATAGCCGGATTTTTTTTAACAAGATCCATATCCGGATCCGTTAGGATCACGGATTATCGGATCGGAGCTCCGATCCATTTATATGTAAAGAATTTTTTTTTTAATTTAATTCAACAATTTACGAATAATCATATCAATATTTTGAAATGTAAAGTACACAAATAAAATATTACAAGATTTTATAAATTCGAGAAACCTAGAACATTGCAATACATTTAGAAAATTACAAATATTTGTAATAATAAATTACATTTAGAAATTACAAAAACAAATAAATCCAGATTATCCAGTGACAAAGATCTCAAAGAGAGGACACTGGAGCAGGATAGCATGTGCATTCTGTACGACCAGGAGCATCCAACAAATTACGGGGTGATGGCTCAAAATATTCATATGGGAGCCATGCTGGCCCTTTTTACTGACTGAAAACGCTACACCGTCTACCGTGATATAAGGGGTGTTGCGGAAGACCGTGTTCCGTATCATGGGGTGTTGCGGAACACCGTGTTCCGTATCATGAGGTGTTGCGGAACACCATATTCCGTATCATGGGGTGTTGCGGAACATCGTGTTCCGTATCATGCTAACACGGAAGATGGTGTTCCGTATCATGCATAATACGGAACACGGTGTTCCGTATTATGCTAATACGGAGGACGATTCTCCGTATCCCGTCGGTATTTCGGGCCATTTTTTTCAAAATCAGTATTTTGGAAAAAAACTTGTGAAAAATAGGCATTTTGGTAATTCTCTCCAAATTACGACCGCAGTTTAACAACATATATATAATCGGATCGGATTTTCTTTTTTTTATATAATTTTTTTAATATATAAATATATATAAAATAAATAATATATATGTATATAATCGGATCGGATTTTTAACGGATCGGATCGTATCAAATTCATATCCGCTCCATTAGCTTTCGGATTTTTTTCGAATCGGATTTTTTTCGGATCGGATTTTTTTTAATATGATCCATATCCGCTCCATTAGCCTTTGGATCGGATCGGATCGGACCGGATATCCGATCCATTGACAGCCCTAGGCTGGATCATGGCTAGATTATTGAGTTCGGGTAAGAATTAAGATTACATTAAATTTAAAACTTAATTTCTTTTTTTTGTCAAATTTAAAACTTAATTTCAGTTACAAAAATTATAATGACAAATACTAGAATTCCAGAAAACGTTTCTGAAATCGTTCCCGAATACTGAATTATCATCCTCTGATTGATTATCTTTTCATTAATAAAATAAGTTCTTTATGTTAATATGAATCCCACCAATAAAACTGTCACGTTTTTTTTTATCTTTTTCGGGATACGTACCACTGCTCAATTATCATAGTTTTTGCTCCCGAGGTATAATCAGTTCATCAAAGAAAACAGGTGCCTTTTTTAAAATAATGGGTTTTTTAATAATATGTCCCAATTTAAAACATGATTTGTAAATATGTCCTATATTTATTTCAAATTTAAAATATATCCTAAAATAAATTTTTCATTCAAATTTTAACATAAAAAGACCAATGTATCCTTTTTAATCAAAATTATTTTAAAATACATGATTTGATTAATTTAAAGAGAAAAATGTGCCTACTTTATCATTTCTATGTTAACATGATTAATTAAATTCACTTAGCATCTCTCAAGCTATGTAATATTAAATTAAATTATAATAATTTGAAACTCTCCCAAGCTATGTAATATTAAATTTTATTATTATATTAAACATGGCCCTAAAATTTAAATTATGAATTTTAATATTTATTTGCGTAAGGTGCCCCTGGCGGGGCCTGTTCTAAGCAAAGTAAAAAAAAATCATTTTTTAGTGGTCTTGTTCTAAGAAAAAAAAAATTTGTTTTAGTGGTTAAAATTAAAAAATTGTAGTATATTTATAATAGTATTTAATTAATATAACAAGGGTATATTGGTCTTTATTTAACCTTAAAACTGATAATGGGACATACAGTTAATATATTAACATGATGGGACATATTTATAAAGTACCCCATTAATTTAGGACATATTATACAAATTCCCTAAAATAAATGCATAGATAAGTTGAGACTTTTTTTTTTTTTTGAAATAAGATAAGTTGAGACTTGAGACTGTAATGCTAAAAATTCAAAAGGGATCCAAATTTATTACAGAAATGACACGTAACATATATTGTGAGATTTATATGTATGTATAGTTGAGTTATCTCATTTTTGAGAAAATAATCAATAATATTGTGATAATTAACATATGGGAACAGTGTTAGCATATCTCTTTGTTAAATATTTTTTTTAATCAAAAAATAATTAAAATTGATTAACCTAAAGCATGTATATCCAGTCCGATTTTAAGGCCGAAACGTACATCGTGGTCACAACATTACGAGGAGAGTTAGATGGGTATGCATTCTTTTTAACCATATTCTTAGGGCAAGTGCTAAAATCAATTCCATTCTATAAGTTAGAACTAAATGTTAAAATATTCAACTTTAGAGAGATTCTATATTTGAATGCAAATATTCATACATGTATATTGATACACTACTCAAGATTATTAATAAAAAAACCACTATTGATTCCAGGAAGCTAGCTAAAGAGAAGAGCGGCCTCGAAGAGATCAATTCATTTCTTGAAAGGGAGAGATAATAGTTCATACAACCAATAACATGCCATACTCTCTAACGTACTGATGACTAAATACTACTCTCCTGAATGTCCTGAAATTACTACAATAATGTAAATCCAAATGAAATTACAACTGCCATGTTGTCTTCTGTGAGATGCTTCCAACAATTTGAGTGGTCCCATCCTAACAACCTCATTCCCACCCTGATCCTTGCACCAGCTCAGCCTTGTTGTCATAGCCTTTGTGGTCCATCTCCACATCACCATACTCCTTGTCCACCTCACTGGCTGTCTGGCCCATTTTAGTCTTTATGATTGTATCAATATGTTGGGGAATATGGGTGATTACTTAGATTTTTCTGAAGTCGTGTGAACACAAAGGCTATGACAACAAGGCTGAGCTGGTGCAAGGATCAGGGTGGGAATGAGAAATTCTGCAAGAAGAGGGAATGTATTTTGCTGTGTATTTCAAAATGAACCTGTATGTAAAATGATCAATGCCACACCTATTTATAGATGTCAACAGATGTGTCTTTTGCCAATAGACACACCTCAAGATGTGTCTTTTCCCAATAGACACATCTCATTCCAACAGTCATGTCCAATACCAATAGACACATCTCAAGATGTGTCTTTTCCCAATAGACACATCTCATTCTAACAGATGTGTTTGATACCAATAGACATGTCTCATAAGCAATAATTCTGAAATCATAACGAACTCGAACAGAGCATGCACTCCGCATTCTCCCGACTTGTTCGATGTAACATTACGATTACATTGATCAACTAGCCAATCCAATTACACTAAAATATCCAACAATCCTCCCCCATTTTAGCGTAATCCATGATTAACTAAACAGAATCACAACAAACGACAAATTTATGCTTAAATGAAATATCGTGACGATTGAATTTCACATTAGTATATTACACATTCCAAATATTCGAATATCAAGGTATCACTATGGATTGAACCTTTACTATTCATTGTGAATACATGAAGATAATATACACATAAATTTACATTCTCAAATGTTCTTACTTGACACTATATTTTACTAGCCTAGTGTCCTAATCCTTCATAAGCATATCAAAGCCAATTCCAAGCTTCTTGAAGCGGCTAAACTTCATGCTCAAATAGGTAGTTCTTTTATTCTCGCACCTTGGGATGATACTTTAATGTGTTCCAATCTCTAAATGTTAAGCTTTCCACATTGAATTCAGCACCTAATGTCATATTAGATGGGAATTGGGTATCTCAACATGAGAGGTTTTTGATGGACTTTAATTCCATCCCCACAGCCGACTTGTGCACAAGATCTCTACTCAACCCTTTGGTTAGATGATCGGCTAAATTATGTTGAGTTCTTATAAACTCCACTGATATAACACCATGCGTGATAAGCTCACGAATCATGCTGTGTCTAACACCTAAGTGTCTAGACTTGCCTTTGAACACTTGTCTATAAGCATTAGCCAAGGCAGACTCACTATCACATCTGATAGATATGGGTGATATCGGTTTAGGCCACAATGGAATCTCATAAATCAGATTTCTTAGCCATTCAGCTTCTTTACCAGCCGCTGATAATGCCACAAATTCAGATTCCATCATTGAATCAGTAATGCAACTTTGTTTCTTCGATGCCCAAGAGATAGCACCTCCCCCAAGAAGGAATACCCATCCACTTGTGGAAGAATGATCTTCCTTATTGGAAATCCAACTTGCATCTGAATGACCTTCAATAACCGAAGGAAATCCAGTATATGTCAAACCATAATCCATGGTTCCTTTCAAGTATTTGAACACTCGGCTTAAGGCTTGCCAATGATGTGAACTTGGCTTGCTAGTATACCTACTAAGCTTTCCAACAGCATAGGCAATATCTGGCCTAGTGCTTATCATGGCATACATAAGACTACCAATAGCCCTTGAGTATTCAAGTTGAGATACTGCAATACCTGTATTAGGTAGGAGTTTAATACTAGGATCAAGAGGAGTGCTAACGGGAGAACAATCCTTAAAGTTAAATCTTTTCAGAATCTTCTCAATATAATGAGATTGAGAAATTGAAATACCATTGTTCTCACGCTTGATCCTTATACCAAGAATCACCTCAGCCTCCCCCATGTCTTTCATATCAAAATTAGATGACAAGAACTTCTTGGTTTTATCCACTTGATTTTGGTCAGTACCAAAAATCAACATGTCATCCACATATAAACAAATTATAACTCCTTTACCAGAAGCATCAAATTTGCTATATACACACTTGTCTGCTTGGTTGAGAAAATAACCGTTAGACAAGACCACGGTATCAAATTTATCATGCCAATCCTTCGGTGCTTGTTTCAGACCATAAATTGATTTCTTCAATTTACACACCTTGTTCTCACAACCAGGCATAACAAACCCTTCGGGTTGTTCCATATAAATCTCTTCATCTAATTCACCATTCAAGAATGCAGTTTTCACATCCATTTGGTGAATGACAAGGTTGTGTATAGCAGCAAGTGCTATTAACAACCTAATAGTGGAGGTTCTAGCAACAGGAGCATAAGTGTCAAAATAATCAATCCCTTCTTTTTGTCTAAAACCTTGGATTACCAATCTGGCTTTAAACTTATCTATGGTACCGTCCACCTTCATTTTCCTTTTGAAGATCCATTTGTTTCCCAATGCTTTACAACCAGGGGGCAGATCACTCAATTTCCAAGTATTATTATTCATGATAGAATCCATTTCATCTTGGATAGCTTCTTTCCAGAATGCAACATCCCTAGATTTCATAGCTTCGCTAAAAGTATTTGGATCCTCCTCAATAACAAAACAATATTGGTATTGATATTCAATTTCATCTCTAGAGCCTTCTACTAGATAAAGATGAAAGTCATCTCCAAAAGACTTTGTTTTTCTAGCTCTAGTGCTTCTCCTTGGTTCAGACGGTCCAGTCACATCTTCAGTAGAAACTGAGTTCCTACTAGAAGAATTCTGAAGCATGTCCCTTGGTCTAGGTATAGATGTAAATCTGTTTTCATCAAATATAGCATCTATTGACTCGATAATCGAGTTCACAGATACATAGTCATTAGATTCTAACACATAGAATCTATATGCTATAGAATGCTCAGCATAACCAACAAATATGCAATCTATACCTCGTTCACCCAAGTTTCTTCTTTTGGGTTCAGTGAGTCTTACAACTGCTCTACATCCCCAAACTCTCAGAAAACTCAATTTTGGTGACTCTTTATACCAAAGTTCATAAGGGGTAATCTTATCCCTCTTACTAGGAATTCGATTCAATAAATGACAGGCTGTCAACATAGCCTCACCCCAAAATCCCTCACTCAAACCCGAGTAGGATAACAAGGAATTAACCATTTCTTTCAAAGTCCTATTCTTTCTCTCTGCCACACCATTTTGCTGTGGTGTATAAGGAGCCGTGGTTTGATGTATTATACCAGTAGATTGAAAATAAACCGGATCATAATACTCACCTCCTCTATCAGTACGTAGATTTTTAATCATGGTACTCTGATGTAGCTCTACTTCTTCTTTATAAATTTTAAAGAAGTCAAGAGCTTCATCCTTAGCATGCAATAAATATACATAGCAATATCTAGTAGCATCATCAATAAAAGTAACTACATACTTTTTATTTCCTAATGATGGTGTAGAATGGAAATCACACAAATCACTATGTATTAATTCTAAAACATCAGACACCCTATTGACCTCCTTAAAGGGCTTTCTTGTTATCTTTGTTAACATGCATGTTTTGCATTTTTCATTGTCTAAATCAATAGCAGGTATGAGACTCATTTTTGACATATCCTTTATTCTTTTGTAATGTACATGTCCTAGTCTAGCATGCCATAATTCTGGTTTGTTCAAATTATTGCTAGTACTAGTAGAAGCCATGCAAGCAGATTCATCAATAAATGGAGTATTTACATTCAACATAAACATACCATTACACAAATAGCCAAAGCCAACAAAAGAGCCATGTTTTGACAATATATATTTGTCACTTTCGTAAACTTGTTTATATCCATAATTATTCAATACAACACCAGACAAGAGATTCTTACGAATCCCAGGAACATACAACACTTTATTTAACAATATACATTTGCCAGAAGTAAAAACTATCTTGACATTTCCTAGTCCTTTGATCGGTTCAGTTGCAACATTTCCCATCTTTAAGATAGATCCATCTTCGATTGGTTGAAAGTCTATGAACCAACGAAGATCTTTGCATACATGACTCGTTGCTCCTGAATCAATCCACCAAGCAACATTGTCATCCTGCACATAAAATGTCTCAGATATTAGTGATACATAATTCTGACCAGAATTACAATTTTGCATTAAAATCTGACCTTGTTGCTTTTCTGGATCCTTGGATCCACTCGGACCAGCATTTTGCTTTTCTTGCTTGCCTTTACCAACCCGACAATCCTTCTTGAAATGTCCAGGTTTGCCACACTTCCAACATGCCATCTTAGGCCTTTTGTTGGAAGAATTGTTGTTGTTTCCTTTAAACTTTCGTTTATCACCCTTGCCATACTTAGAATTCTTAGAAGATCCACCATCTTCAACCATATTCACAGAAGAGTTACCGACTTGGTTCTTGCCCTTAGGATTATTCTCAATTTCTTGAGTCCTCAAAGCCTCTTCAATTCTGAAGTGACTTCCAAGTTGAACCAGAGTCATATCCTCTTTGTTATGTTTCAAGGAGTGTTTAAAATCCTTCCATGATGGTGGTAGTTTGTCTATAACACCAGAAACTGAGATAGATGCATCCATCTTCAGATTGTGTTGGGCAAACTGACCCAGAATCCTTAACAATTCATTGTATTGTTCCATCACCGGTCTAGAATCGACCATTTTATAATTCATAAAATTACTGGCCAGAAACTTCTTACTAGAAGCATCTTCTGCCATGTACTTGGATTCAAGAGAATCCCACAATTCTTTCGCTGACTCAACATTTTGATATACATCGAAAAGGGAATCAGACATACCATTTAAGATGTGACCGCGGCAGATGTAATCAACGTTTTCCCATTTGCAACGCCTCCTTGTTTGTTCAGTGGTTTCATCCTCAACCACTTCTGGAATGGGGGTACTCAAAACATATACAACCTTCAGCGTCGTCAATAGAAAATGAATCTTCTTTTGCCATCTTCTAAAATCCTGACCCTCAAACTTGTCCAACTTTGCAAACTTGCTTGTCATATCTTTTGCAGATTCTGAGTTCGCCATCTTCAGAAAATAGATAACTTCAATCTTTGTTGGGGAATATGGGTGATTACTTAGATTTTTCTGAAGTCGTGTGAACACTTTCAGATTGAAGTTATTTGTGGTTCACCCAAATAATTCAATCGGATAAAATTAGAAATTCTGCAAGAAGAGAGAATGTATTTTGCTGTGTATTTCAAAATGAACCTGTATGTAAAATGATCAATGCCACACCTATTTATAGATGTCAACAGATGTGTCTTTTGCCAATAGACACACCTCAAGATGTGTCTTTTCCCAATAGACACATCTCATTCCAACAGTCATGTCCAATACCAATAGACACATCTCATTCTAACAGATATGTTTGATACCAATAGACATGTCTCATAAGCAATAATTCTGAAATCATAACGAACTCGAACAGAGCATGCACTCCGCATTCTCCCGACTTGTTCGATGTAACATTACGATTACATTGATCAACTAGCCAATCCAATTACACTAAAATATCCAACACAATACTCCCTCCATGAGTTGATCCTTGACCCCAAGGATAAAATGTAGGAAACTTCTTCATTATGTCATTGGCATTCTCCCATGTAGCTTCTTCGATAGGGAAATGTTCCCACTGCACCAACCATTGCACCATTGGGGCGTTCCTACGTTTAATAGTTCGAATTTCCACCACTGTTTGAGGCACTTTGCTGGCTGAATTGTCATCATCCAATGACTGAGGTAGTGTAACATCTATTTCCACTAGAACAGGACCATTGTGCCTTTTCAACAATGAGACATGGAATGTAGCATGTATCTTAGAATGCACAGGTAGCTTCAAGCCATAAGCTACTGCACCTACCTTTTTAGTGACTTGATAGGGGCCATAGAACTTTGTAGCTAGCTTAGGGAACTGTCTAGCTGCCACAGAAGTCTGTCTGTATGGCTGCAGCTTGAGGTACACCTAATCGCCAACTTCGAAGGTCCTCTCTGATCTCTTTTTATCAGCCATCTGCTTCATTCGGTTTTGGGCCTTGCACATGTTCTGTTTGAGAATTTCAATGGTCTGATCCCTCTGTTGTAGACTGTGATCCAGGGCCTCAACATTGGTCGATCCTTGCAGATAGGGTCTGTGTATAGGAGGTGACATGCCATAGACAACTTCAAAGGGTGTTTTTTGAGTAGCAGAGTGGTAGTTAGAATTATACCAAAACTCTGGTAAAGGGAGCCACCTCGCCCATTCCTGGGGTTTGTCATGACACGTGCATCGTAAATAACCCTCCAAGCACCTGTTTACCACCTCAGATTGTCCATCTGTTTGGGGGTGGTAAGTTGTTGAAAGCTTATTGACAAGTGGATTTTATATCCACTTGGAGCGTTCCATATCGGCTTAAATTGATTGTTTTGGACTCAAGTTTGTTGTAGTTTTGATGTGTTTTGTGTAGTGTGCAGGTTTGCAAGAATGTCGATTATGGTTAAGGATTTTATCATTTTTGGAGGTTAAATTTATTAAAATTCGGATTTTCCGGGACGGTTGCGCAGTCTACACTGTTTTGGCCATATCTGGAGTTCTATAAGTCTGTTTTCAGCGATCTTACTGTCCACGCGAAGTTTGGGAGATTTTCTACAACATGGGACAGGTCTTGCACGAGCAGACTGCACGTGGTGAGAGCATACAGCACGACAAGCAGACTGTTGGGAGCAGGAAATTACTGTTTTGCCCTTTTCAAGTTCTAATTGTATTTTGGACAGTTTTTAGTACCTTAATTGAATTCTAATTGTAATAGAAGGCAATTTCTTGCTGGGCAAGAATTATAGAGCCTATATAAACACATCCTATAATTGTAATTTAGATAACCATTACATATCAATTACTTAGGTTTATTTGTATCTTTTCATACTTTGTTTTTATCATGGTTTCATCAGATCCCATGATGACGAGAGGTTCAATTATGAACTAATCGTTGTCATGGGATTCTAACGGATTTATTTATGGAGCTTTAGTATCTTGCTGCTTTAAAGATCTTTGTGTGATGCATATCTGATATCCTCGTATGGTTATGCTTAATTGATAGATGCGTCATGAACATCTAATTTGTTAATATCTTGTGAAGTGAAAGTGGATCTTGAGATTTAGAACTTGCCATGCTAGCATAGGTTCATGATTGTTTATCAACATGATTCGTAGTATGAGATGAGAATACTTATATTGCCCTATGTGATCTTTATGGATAACTTGCTCTTCAACAGTTATGTTTTCAAATTCTATAGACATATAGGGTCTAAGCATAATTGGTGTGTTCATCTTCTATCTCTTTTGTGGATGTATGTTTAGTTTGGTATACGTATGCTGACAGGTAGCGTGTACTTGTTTCGTGTTATCCGATCAGATATCATAACCATTGCATATAGTGATTAAAGGCGTCAGATCTAAGCAAAGTATTTAATGAAGTTAGGATTCCATGTTTTCTCTTGCAGAAGTAATTTGATTTAAATTCTCGTTAGTTAGTTAATTCTTAGTTTGTTAATTTGTTTTTTTAGTTAATCTTAGTTAATCAAAACCCAATTTGTTAATTGTCTTAGCAGTGAATAATAATCATACATTGTTGCATAGGTGCATTGACTGAATTGAACCCTAAACTAGATCTCTGTGGGAACGAACTCAACTTATATCTATATTACTTGTGACCACGCACGCTTGCGTGATTTTGTGTTAACAAGTTTTTGGTACCGCTGCCGGGGATCATTGGTGTTTTATTTTTGGTTTATGTGCTTGTCAATAGTGGTCGTTAGAGTTCACTGACTCAGATTTTTTCTTACCTATCTTGTTAGTTCGGTGTGTTCAGGTACTTGAGTGTTTGAAGATGGCATGCGAGGAGTTGCCATGGTGGGCATATTCGAGGACATCCATGCCTCAGCAATGTGAGCAGCGTTTGGGCGTTCATGATCCCTCACAATATTGTTACTACGAAGGAGTTGATCCATATGTCACTTATGAGGAACAACCATATTTTCAATACCATCCTCAACAGTACCAGTAAGATGTTCCAAATATGTCATATTTCTTTGGTAGTGAAGAGTTTCAACATCAGCAACCTACTCCTACTTTTCAGTCAGATGAGGTTGATGCTATGGAGGAGCTTAGGATGCTTATAAAGAGTAATGAGGAGTCTCTCAAATCTTTGGAGATACTAGTTGCTCGAGTTGTGAGTGCTGTGGAACAAGAGAAACAACAATTCATACTAGAGGTAATTCCAGAAAATAACGGTGACTTGGAGCAAGGTACTGCATGCATAATTGAGGAAGACAAATTCCAAGGTGAGGTGAGCATTCGCAAGCCATGTGAGGAATTTGATCATGTTAGGATGGTGGATGATTTGGAAAGGGCACTATTTGGGACAGACACTGGTGAGCTGCATAAATTTCAGGAATTGGTATGTGCGTACCAAGAGGCTGATGAACATGGGAAAGATGCAGGTCTTCTACTTGTCTCAGAGTATAAAGATGGAGGTAGCGCATTAGAGCCAATGGAGGAAGTTCTCTTTGAGGAACCAAAGGCTTCAGCAACTTACATTTACCCTCCTCCATTATATTCAAGCGAAGCCCGCGAATGTGTGTTGTTCTACAAATTGACAGATTTTGGGTCAACAGATGAAGGCATTGGAATAGGAAATAGTTGTTATACGAATAGGCCAAGCGAGGAGAAAGGGCAGAAAGTGTGCCGTCGTGATGACGATGAAGTCTCGCGAAGAGATGACCAGGCCAACTATTATCATCCTTAATGGAGGCTTGGCCGTAGTCAATCTATTGACGTTAAAGAAGCGCTTCGTGGGAGGTAACTCACGCATTAGTATATGGGAAAAAAATTGAGTGCTGATGTGTCAAATTATACTTAACCGCAAGCGCACGGTGTCTATTGCTAGTACAAATGGCAAGCGGGTCGAATCCACAAGGAGACAGGTTCTACTAATTCATTTTCAATTATCGCTAATTGTTTCAGGGACAAACGAATATGTGAAATTATTAATTAACTAATTAAACTAAATTAACACTAACTAAATAAATGATAAACAAATTATTTAAAACCTAGGGCAATCAGGTCCACCATGCTTACACAATTGGCTCTTAAGCTAAAGCAATCAATGTGATCCTATAACTAGAGTATGTTAATCTCTTTCAAGCATTAACACTCTCGAAACATTCAACACAATTAACCACTTTTAGTAATTCAATCAATCGGGTAATTAGAGTCAAGTTAATCTCTTCCAAGAATTAACGCTCTCAGAAATCCAATGATGCTTCCGCACTCAAATTCAATTCTGCTAATCGTATGTGTGCCTCTAGTAAGTAAATCTCTCGATCCATACCCCTATTTGCATATAATTAATCCATGATATTGGTCAATTACACAAATTAATGATTAAAACATATCAATCAGAATTAACCATAACCAATCAAACCACTATGAAAATCATGCCAATATTAGTGCAAACATGGCTTCCCTTTAAGCCCTAGAAATAACTACTCGCTAATAATTAAACAAGTAAAACAACTAGTAAAACAAGAAAACATAATTAAACTAATAAGAACAAAGAAAAGATTAAGAGAACAAAACCTTCAAACTTCAATGTTGTCACCCAAAAGAAGAGTCATGGTGTTTCTCTACATCTCCAACTAATAATACTAATCTACTCTAAACTATATTATCTGATCTAATATTACCTCCTTTTTCTCTTCTCTAAATAATATATATGTATATTATATGTCTCCCCAATAAAAGTATTTTAATACTCTAAATAAATTACAAGTAGGATTCCATAACTGAATAGGATTCCTTAATTAAAATTCGTAACTATATTTACTCCTCTCTTTCTGGGCTGTTCCAGCTCGATTTTTCTTATTGGACCACCTCTGAATTAAAGAAAATTCCACAAGCTTTGCGTGGATAGTAAGATCGTCAAATTCTGACTTCTGGAACTCAAGATACGGCCCAAACAGTGTTAGACAGCCCGTGTAGCCCAATAATACGAATTTTCTCCTATTTTATCTCCAAAATAGCTCTTTTTGCTCCAAATCCTTCCAAGTCATGAATTCTTTATTTTCTACAATAAAACAATCAAATCTATTAAATAAAAATCCAAATCAATGCAAAACACAATAAATATGAGAATAAAATCATCTAGAATATATATAAAAATATACTCTATCAAACATCCCCACACTAAGCATTTGCACGTCCTCGGTCAAATAAGTGAAATAAAAACTAAGTCCTAACAAGCATCACTTTCGTAGATGACACGATTGCATTGAGCATATGCAACAAGCCGTTAAACCCCTAGGCAGCCCTAGTAGGACGAGTGTTGTCTCGTGAGGGTTTATAGTGAATATACCCACAAAATTCATCTAACCATGCAAAAGATCAATGCTAACACAACACCACACACACAAGTCCTCTCATGCCACATCAACTTAAGAATCAAAGTAAACATACGATGTCTTGGTGTCGAAAGTGCAAGTATTCACGTAGTCTACTCAACCAACATGCAGAAGGTCATAAAAATTCATGTCAAGTGTAAAAATCGTTGGTAATCATGCTAAGCCCACAAGAAATACATCTTTAAGTCTAAACCTGGGATCTCCTATGCCAAACAAGTAATAACTCACCTTTCACTCAAAAACGAATATTCACTCAAGAACAAGGCTAAGTGTATCACTCAATTCCAACAAAATCATAAACACAACTTGACACTCGCAATCAATCTCACTCTCAACACAACATACATCACTGATGACAATCAAAAGGTCTTTATTCTGGTTGTAGCGTGGGCTAGGGACCAGGTATGTCAAGTAAAGCTAAAACAGGTTACGTCAAAAGCTAGTACCCAACAATAATCATTATTCAATTCCCTTTCTATTAAAACAAATACTTCCCCACACTTGGATTTTTCAATAACCCTTACATAATAACTTGACTAGTCGAATGAAGAAGGATCATACAAACATAAGAATGCTCTCAAATTTATTTTTTTTTCTGTTTTTTTTAAGAGAACAAAAGAATAAACACAATGATCAATAGATATTTTTATGAATTTCGACTAGCAAGCATCAATCCAAAATCAATATTCCCCAAAAGTATGATCATCAATAACCCCCCCTTTTATGAACACCTTATTACTCCCTTAAGCACGATACTAGCCTTTGACAATTTAGGTTCAAATTCAATGTAAGGCCAATAGAATAAAAAGGATAATGGCATGTAATGTGGTGTATCACCGAAAGAATAGGATTAGGCTCAAAAGGGTTAACTAATAGATCATGTTTAAAAGGTGTGGAAATATGGGAAATACGAGATCAAACCTAAGTGCCTTTATCATCTCATCATCAAGTAATGTCATGCATTTCAAGAAAGATCTCAAGTAAGTGCTAGCAATGTAAACAACAGATGGACACTCAAGCAAACGAAAAATCATGCAAACGATATGCATATAGGCTCAAAACTCACTTGGTGTGACAAAACATAATCAATCCCAAGTAACAAGACTCTCTAACGCACCTACTTGTACTCAAAGCATGGAAACCAAGTCATCTTGCACATATTCATGTCATTCTAATCACTTACAACATCCAATTAAGTCTACCAGCTTCAACTTGCTAGTGAAAGTGTGTGCACAAGAACAAAGCACGTCACTTCTCATACAAAAGCGTCAAGAACACAAGAATTCTACGCATGCATGGGTGTATCAAGCAAAATACAACAACTAATCAAATTGCATGGCTAGAATTATTTTTGGTATTTTTAAAATTTTTTTTTTTTGAATTTTATAATATATAATTTTGAATTTTTTTTTTGAATTTTATAATATAGAATTTTTTTGGATTTTTTTATCATTGAGAACTCATCCCCACACTTAAGTGGTTCATTGTCCTCAATGAACAATTATATAAAAGAAAAGAAAGAAAAAAAAATTCCTAAATAAAATACAAAAATAATAAAGAGAAAAAAAAAATAATAAATATGAATTAGAAAAGATATAGGTTTAGAATTTTGAAAAAGAGATGGGAGGTTTTGGAATTGAAATAGGAAAAGAATTAGGGGTAGAGATGATTAAATAGGAGTATAAATAGATAAATAGGGGTGTAAAGTTTTTTTTTTTTTACATGTACAACACAGCTGAACACAAAAACCACGGACAAAACCCTGCTCCACGCGCAAGCTGCGCACGTTGCTGCAAACTGCTGGAAGTCCAGATGCGCAGGCGCAGCCTGCGCAACAGCTCCGCAGTCTGCTCCCATTCCAGTAACGCAGGCGCAACCTGCGTTACTCAGCTGCAACCTGCCCTGAAAGCATTAACGCAGGCGCAACCTACGTTACACATCAAAAATTTGATTTTTTTTTAATTTTAAGAATAAGATGAAGGAATAATGTACACAACAAGGCTTGGGTTGAACAAATAACTAAGCAATTCTACTATATATGAAAGAGAAGGAAAGAAGTACTCCCCTATGCAAAAGCATGAAGTGCACCGATCCTCCAATGAAATCTTGGGTTGCCTCCCAAGCAGCGTTTATTTAGAGTCATTAGCTTGACCTCCTCAAAAATACTCCAATGAAAATGGAATATCCAATTTCTCGATCATAAACTCGTCACCACAAAAAGTATCAAGAGTGTTAGTGGTTGTCTTTATCCTGCAGAAAGTCTCCAAACAAGCATCAGTAAAATAAAATATGTCATTAATAAGCAATAGAGAGAGTGCTTGTGCACTTTTGGAAAACTTTGTGATAAAACAGCAATAAAATTCAACACCACGAAAATATTGAACTCCCTTGACATAAGGTGGAGGTTCTGGTGGTGGCTTTTCTTCACTCCTCCCTTTCACTGGAGTCATTCGGACATCTTGGCTTATCACATCATAGATTAAGCCGACACTTCCATCTTCTCCCTCTCCTCGAGCTTGAAACGTATGAGCCACTTTGTATGGATCCTCAACCAGAATTTGAGAAATATCATCTTGGACAATATTTGTTATCACATCAACCTTGAAATAAGTGTTCTTGAGCAAAGAAGCCTTGTAAGTAGAGGCTAGATCGAAATCAAATTTATCAATACATGGTAGCTGAGGCACAGGTTGTGGAAGAGAAACAACAACCATCTCTGTATTGCTTTCCTTTGTAGCCTCATCATCAGTCACATTGTTCTCAGTAGCAGCAACATCATTGATCTCGTCTTCGGTGGCATACTCCTTCTCTTTATCAATGGCCTCATCATCAACATACATGGAGAAACTATCATATTCCTGATCGCTTGTGAGATTGATAGCAATCAGGTCCTCTTCGGATCGGATAGATGATGATGGTAAATAGTCGAGCTGCCCTGTAGTAGAAGAGTTAGCCAACTGTGCAATTTGAGATTCAATCTTCAAACTGTGAGTTTCTAATTCTTCAAAACTCTTTATCATTTTATTCAAGATATCCCACATCTCATTTGTCTGACCAGCTTGCACATCTACGCTGGATTGAGAAACATGTAGATCTTCTTGTAGAGGAGGATATTGATATTCTTGCTGTGGCGGCTGCTCATATGTGATAATATTGTTGCTCAAACTGTTGCTGATTATGATATGAAAAATTTTGAGCACCATTGTCCTGGTAGTAGAAATCTGGTTGATTCACGCATTCTTGATCAAAAGTGTTTGAATACTGATTGTACCCATATCCTTCTTCAAAAGAATTCATTTGTCCCAACTGAGCACTCTGAGAATTATAGACATTGTAAGAGCATTCAAAACCATAGTGACCCTGCACACCGCAAATTTGACAGAAGTTGTAAGTTTTAGGGGCCACTTGTGACATCTCATTGATACTCATTGGACGCATAGTGGGCTCTGTAGTCTTCGACATGGCAATCTCTCGAGTATGTGCCTCTACTAGGGAAGATAAGAGTGCAAAAGTATCAACTTCACCCATTGCAAACCTGTAGACACTCAACAAAGCCAAGAAAACGCAGTAAAATTTGCCTCAATTGGAACAAAGGTTCCAATGAGACAATGGAAACAATCGAAACAACTAAATTAAAATCAACAGAAACTCGATGTCTCCCCGGCAGCGGCGCCAAAAACTTGATGTGTCAAATTATACTTAACCGCAAGCGCACGGTGTCTATTGCTAGTACAAATGGCAAGCGGGTCGAATCCACAAGGAGACAGGTTCTACTAATTCCTTTTCAGTTATCGCTAATTGTTTCAGGGACAAACGAATATGTGAAATTATTAATTAACTAATTAAACTAAATTAACACTAACTAAATAAATGATAAACAAATTATTTAAAACCTAGGGCAATCAGGTCCACCATGCTTACACAATTGGCTCTTAAGCTAAAGCAATCAATGTGATCCTATAACTAGAGTATGTTAATCTCTTTCAAGCATTAACACTCTCGAAACATTCAACACAATTAACCACTTTTAGTAATTCAATCAATCGGGTAATTAGAGTCAAGTTAATCTCTTCCAAGAATTAACGCTCTCAGAAATCCAATGATGCTTCCGCACTCAAATTCAATTCTGCTAATCGTATGTGTGCCTCTAGTAAGTAAATCTCTCGATCCATACCCCTATTTGCATATAATTAATCCATGATATTGGCCAATTACACAAATTAATGATTAAAACATATCAATCAGAATTAACCATAACCAATCAAACCACTATGAAAATCATGCCAATATTAGTGCAAACATGGCTTCCCTTTAAGCCCTAGAAATAACTACTCGCTAATAATTAAACAAGTAAAACAACTAGTAAAACAAGAAAACATAATTAAACTAATAAGAACAAAGAAAAGATTAAGAGAACAAAACCTTCAAACTTCAATGTTGTCACCCAAAAGAAGAGTCATGGTGTTTCTCTACATCTCCAACTAATAATACTAATCTACTCTAAACTATATTATCTGATCTAATATTACCTCCTTTTTCTCTTCTCTAAATAATATATATGTATATTATATGTCTCCCCAATAAAAGTATTTTAATACTCTAAATAAATTACAAGTAGGATTCCATAACTGAATAGGATTCCTTAATTAAAATTCGTAACTATATTTACTCCTCTGTTTCTGGGCTGTTCCAGCTCGATTTTGCTTATTGGACCACCTCTGAATTAAAGAAAATTCCACAAGCTTCGCGTGGACAGTAAGATCGTCAAATTCTGACTTCTGGAACTCAAGATACGGCCCAAACAATGTTAGACAGCCCGTGTAGCCCAATAATACGAATTTTCTCCTATTTTATCTCCAAAATAGCTCTTTTTGCTCCAAATCCTTCCAAGTCATGAATTCTTTATTTCTTATAATAAAACAATCAAATCTATTAAATAAAAATCCAAATCAATGCAAAACACAATAAATATGAGAATAAAATCATCTAGAATATATATAAAATATACTCTATCTAAAAAAAAATCGAAATTTTGAGCAGGTTGCAGCTGTGTAACGCAGGCTGCGCCTGCGTTACCGACCTTACCGCAGTTTGCACACCTGACGCGCAGGTTGCGCCTGCGTGTATGCTCTTGGGGCAGTTTGCGCCAGCCGCGCGCAGGCTCCAGGCTGCGCGTGTTGCAGTGTTTTGTCCGATTTTTTTTGTGTTGTTCAACTGTTATATATATATATATATAATCTTTACACCCCCATTCTATTTATACTCCTATTTAATCATCTCTAGATCTAATTCTTTTCCTATTTCAATTCCAAAAACCCCCATCTCTTCTTCAAATCTCTAAACCTATATCTATTCTAATTCATATTTATTATTATTATTATTATTATTATTATTATTATTATTATTATTATTATTACTATTATTATTTTTAATCCCTAAATCCTTTTTCTATAATACATCAAATTTCATACCTACTCAAATTTCTCCTTTACACATTCAAATTTATTTTCATCCTATCACTCCATTATATCTATACACCCATACGTACAAACCCAATTCATCCTCTACATCTCTACATCTCTAAAAATTCAAGTTCGAGAAGGATTCAAGTTTGGGGAGTTTAATTGCAAGTTCACCTCTTCGATTCGTATTGGGTAAATCTTTTTCTCTAATCTTATTTTTTATTACGAATTTGTGTTCTTGTAAATTGGGATTTTTGTAGTATTCTTGTTATTTGAGCTGGTGGCCCGTCTATGGAGCTCGTACGCAGTATCCACCGCATGATTCATTCGAGGATGAGGCCTTGTAGGTATGTTTTCTGCTATCCCTTGTATTTACTTCCATTCAATGCGGACATTGAATATTTTAAGTTTGGGGGTGGTTTGGGGGATTAGTAGTTGTTATTGTATTATGTGTTCATGTAGGATTTCATGCTTTGCATATTAGTAGTAGTAAATTATGAATTTATGTTCGTGTTATCTACGTTTGTTTCATATAGGACATTCTGTTTTTATGTTCGTATTCTATGTGAGTTCATAATAGTTTGCATTTGCACCCATGCTTGACAGGAATTTTGTGTTGTGGACGCTTTTGATTGAGAAGTGATATGCTTTGTTCTTGTGCACACACATACACTAGTAAGTTGAAGCTAGTAGACTTATTGAATATTGTAAGTGATTAGAAGGACATGAATATGTGCAAGTTGATTTAGTTTGCATGCTTTGAATACAAGTAGGTGCGTTAGAGAGATTTTTGCTTGGGATTGAGTATGTTTTTCCACCAAGTGAGCTTTTGAGCCTATTGCATATTTGAAATTTATTCGTTTGCTTGAGTGTCCACGGATTGTTTGCATTGCTAGCAGTTGTTTGAGGTCTTTCTTGAAACGCATGACATTATTTGATGATTAAAATGATAAAGGCATTAGGAATAACCGCATATTTTCCCATATTACCATACCATGTTTACATGATCAATTAGTTAACCCGTTGAGCTTAATCCTATTTTTTCGGTGACATACCACATTACTTGCCTAGACCTTTTTCTTGTATTGGCCGTACATTAATTTGAACCCACACTGTCAAAGGCTAGTAGAGTGCTTAAGGGAGTAATAAGGTGTGCAAAGGAGGGGTTATTGTTGGTCATACTTTTGGGGGAAATATTGAAAATTGGGTTTGGTTGTTTACTTGATAGTCGGCATGTGTAATAAAATTGTGGGATCATTGTTATTGTTTATATTATTGTTTGTGTTATATCTAGCTCTCGAAAAAAAAGAAAAAAAAAAAGAAAAAAATATATATTATGAGAGCATGTTTGTGTTTGTTGTGATCCTACTTTAGTCGACTAGTCGATTGTTTTTGTTGGAAGAAAAATAGAAAAATTATGTGGGGGGAAAAATAGGGTGTTGTGTATAATTTATTATGGTACTTACTAGCTTTTGACACTTCACCTGATTTGGCTCATTTGACATACCTTGTCCCTAGCCCCGTTACAACCCAAATAAAGACCTTTTGATTATCGTCATTGATGTATGTTGTGTTAAGAGTTAGATTGATACCAAATCTCAAGCATGCTTATGATTTTGTTGGAATTGAGTGATACACTTACCCTTGTTCTTGAGTGAGTATTCTTTTGGGAGTGGATTGTGAGTGTTTGCTTGTTTTTGCGTATGAGATCCCAAGTTTTGTCTCAAAGATGTATTCTTGTAGGCTTAGCATGTTTACTAACTTATTCTTACACTTGACATGGACTTGTGAGAACTTATGCATGTTCATTGAGTAGACTATGTGAATACTTGCACTTTCGACACCAAGACATTGCATTATTACTTCGATTCTTAAGTTGAAATGTCATGAGAGGATTTGAAGGTGTGGTGATGTATTAGTAGTAAATCATTTGCATTTTCATTTTAGTTGCATTCATGCATTGCATTGCATTGTTAGTTAGATGGATTTTGTGGGTACATTCGCTATAGGCCCTCATGAGACCTTACTCGTCCATTAGGGCTGCCTAGGGGTTTAAAGGCCTTGTTGCATATGCCAAATGCAACCATGATCACCTACGGAAGTGGTACTAATTAGTTAGTTGTAATTATTAATGCTTGAGGACAAGCATCGGTTTAAGTTTGGGGGTGTGATAAGTGGATTTTATATCCACTTGGAGCGTTCCATATCGGCTTAAATTGATTGTTTTGGACTCAAGTTTGTTGTAGTTTTGATGTGTTTTGTGTAGTGTGCAGGTTTGCAAGAATATCGATTATGGTTAATGCTTTTATCGTTTTTGGAGGTTAAATTTATTAAAATTTGGATTTTCCGGGACGGTTGCGCAGTCTACACTGTTTTGGCCATATTTGGAGTTCTATAAGTCCGTTTTTAGCGATCTTACTGTCCACGCGAAGTTTGGGAGATTTTATACAACATGGGACAGGTCTTCCACGAGCAGACTGCACGTGGTGAGAGCAGACAGCACGACAAGCAGACTGTTGGGAGCAGGAAATTACTGTTTTGCCCTTTTCAAGTTCTAATTGTATTTTGGGCAGTTTTTAGTACCTTAATTGAATTCTAATTGTAAGAGAAGACAATTTCTTGCTGAGCAAGAATTATAGAGCCTATATAAACACATCCTATCATTGTAATTTAGATAACCATTACATATCAATTACTTAGGTTTATTTGTATCTTTTCATACTTTGTTTTTATCATGGTTTCATCAGATCCCATGATGACGAGAGGTTCAATTATGAACTAATCATTGTCATGGGATTTTAACGGATTTATTTATGGAGCTTTAGTATCTTGATGCTTGATGCATATCTGATATCCTCGTATGGTTATGCTTAATTGATAGATGCGTCATGAACATCTAATTTGTTAATCTCTTGTGAAGTGAAAGTGGATCTTGAGATTTAGAACTTGCCATGCTAGCATAGGTTCATGATTGTTTATCAACATGATTCGTAGTATGAGATGAGAATACTTATATTGCCCTATGTGATCTTTATGGATAACTTGTTCTTCAACCGTTATGTTTTCAAATTCTATAGACATATAGGGTCTAAGCATAATTGGTGTCTATTCATCTTCTATCTCTTTTGTAGATGTATGTTTAGTTTGGTATACGTATGCTGACAGGTAGCGTGTACTTGTTTCATGTTATCCGATCAGATATCATAACCATTGCATATAATGATTAAAGGCGTCAGATCTAAGCAAAGTATTTAATGAAGTTAGGATTCCATGTTTTCTCTTGCAGAAGTAATTTGATTTAAATTCTCGTTAGTTAGTTAATTCTTAGTTTGTTAATTTGTTTTTTTTAGTTAATCTTAGTTAATCAAAACCCAATTTGTTAATTGTCTTAGCAGTGAATAATAATCATACATTGTTGCATAGGTGCACTGACTGAATTGAACCCTAAACCAGATCTCTGTGGGAACGAACTCAACTTATATCTATATTACTTGTGACCACGTACGCTTACGTGATTTTGTGTTAACACTTATGTTGAACTCCTTGCGTCTTCATCAATTCGGACTAGAATTGGCTAATAAAAACCTTGTCTCTGTCGGAGACAATAGACTTGGGGAAGCCATGTAGTTTATACACATGATCCAGGTAGGATTGAGCTACTTTGATGGCTGAGAATGGGTGTGATAAGGCCAAGAAGTGGGCATACTTGCTTAACCTATCCATTACCACCATTATAACCTCTTTCCCTTGAGATTTCGGCAAACCCTCTATGAAGTCCATAGTAACTTCCTCCCAGATAGCACTAGGAACTGGGAGATGCTGCAACAGGCCTGGGTATGCATTCAAATCAGCCTTGCATTTCTGACAGACCACACATTGCTTAATAAAATCTGTCACTGATTGCTTCATCTTGGGCCAGTAAAATAGTGCCTTGATTCTTTTAGTGGTTACCTCAATACCAGAATGATCCCCTTGGTGTGAGCTGTGCATCCAATTCAAGATGGATTCCTTGATAATAGGATCCTCACCTACCACCAGCCTTCCCTTTCTAGTGAGTACACCATCCTGCCACTTGAAGTGAGTGTGTGTACTGGCCATTTCCTGGAGTTCTTGAATCAGCTGTATCATTTTAACCTCATCTCTCCATTGTTGCTTAATCTTATCCAGGAGATCACATTTTACACTAGAGACAGCTATACTTAGAAGTTCAGCATGGTGAATTCTCGACAAGGCATCAGCCACCTTGTTCTCAGCTCCTCGTTTATACTCCACCACATAGTCCAAGCCAGCCAATTTGGACAACCACCTCTGCTGAAAGGGTGTGGCCAATTTATGATCAAGGATGTATTTCAAGCTGTGTTGATCAGTACGTATAGTGAACTAAAGCACCGTAAGATAATGTTGCCACTTCTGGACTGCAAATACCACAGCTAATAATTCCCTTTCGTAAGCAGATAGTAGAGCATTCTTTGGTGAAAAAGCCTTGCTAATAAACGCAATTGGGTGGCCATCTTGCATTAGGACTGCCCCCATTCCCTTACTCAAAGCATCAGTCTCGATGAGAAATGGTTCGTTGAAATTGGGCAATGTCAGCACTGGTGGTGTTACCATCTTATCCTTTAGCTGTTGGAAAGCGAGAGTTGCTTCTTCATTCCAGATAAAAGTGTCCTTTCTTAGTAGGTTGGTGAGAGGTTTGCAGATCATCCCATACCCCTGTATAAACCTTCGATAGTAGCCCGTGAGGCCTAAGAAACCTCTCAACTGCTTCAAATTTCGAGGGATGGGCCAAGCCAACACTGCCTTGATCTTTTCAGGTTCAGTTTGAACCCCTTGGTTAGAGATTATGTGCCCCAGATAGTGAATCTCAATTACCCCAAATGAACACTTTTTAAGATTGGCATATAATGAGTGTTGTTTCATTAAGCTCATAACTTCTTGTAAGTGATGCAGGTGCCCTTCCCACGAATCACTGTAGACTAATATGTTGTCAAAGAATACTAAGACCCCTTTTCGAAGTAGTGGCTTGAACACGTAGTTCATAAGAGATTGAAATGTAGAAGGTGCGTTTGTGAGGCCAAATGGCATCACCAAATACTCAAAATGCCCGAAATGTGTCTTGAAAGCCGTTTTATAGATGTCTTATGGATGCATCCTTACTTGGTGGTATCCCGATTTCAAATCGATTTTGTAGAAAAACTTAGTGCCCTGCAGCTCATCTAGGAGTTCTTCGATAATCGGGATTGGAATTTTATCCTTGATAGTAGCCTTATTAAGGTGTCTATAGTCCACACACATCCTCCAATTACCATCTTTTTTCTTTACTAACACAATTGGGGCTGCAAACGGACTATTACTTGGCCTGATGATCCCTTGTTCGAGTAACTCTTGGACCATCTCCTCTATTACTGTTTTCTGTAGAACAGGGTACCTATAAGGCCTTAAATTAATTGCATCAGTACCTGCCTTTAAGGGTATTTGATGATCAAAATCTGCTCTGCTTGGGGGCAACCCTTGTGGTTCTTGAAAAATGCCCTCGAACCTTTGCAATAGATTCTTAAGGCCAGGATCACTGTTGCTCTGTTCAGTAACCAGAGAAGAGACTTGAGGGTTGTTCCCCACATTCCATGGAACGACCTGTAACAAAGACAATTATGCAGTAGTATTTAACACCTTATTCATCTTCTTCGCTTGGATTTCCTTAAGTTTCTTTCCAGACGAGCCCCTTAACTTGACCTTGGTTCCCTTGTAGGTAAACTGCATAGTGAGGTTTAAGAAATCCCACAAGACTAGTCCCAACTTGGAGAACCATTGGATACCAAGTACCAAATCGCTACCACCCAAAGGTAAGAGTAAGACATCTGTTTCGAACTCGACCCCTTGCATTCTCCATTTAAATCCCCTTATTGTTTTATCACACTTAAGTTGGCCTCCATCTGCAACCTTTACCTAGGTGGAATTGACTCCACCTTACAATCGAATTTTAGGGCCTTACTAGCGTCAATGAAATTATGAGTACTCCCACTATCGAGCAATAATTGCAATTCTTTCTTTCCATGATAACCAGTGAGTCTCATTGTCTAAAAGGCAGTCACACCATCAATCGCTTGTATTGAGATTTCGGCACATTGGTTGTCACCAGGCTCACATTCTTGTTCACAATCCGGTACCTCCATCATTACATCCTCATCATCCTCAACCTCAATATGATACAGTTGAGGCTTCTTGCCCTTGCACTTGTGACCTGGAGTAAAACGCTCATCACACCAGAAACACAAATTGTTAGCCCTTTTTCATTGAACTCTGCAGGTGTCAAGGTTCGTCGGTTAGGATTAGGCAACAGATTAGTGGTAGATGCTGGTTTAGTGTTTCCAACAGGTAAGGTTTTAGGGGTTGGTGTGGGAAGAAGAGCAGGTTTGGTCATTGTTTTGGTTTTTGTAGCTTTTTGAGAAGCCTCATGTAATTTGGCTAGGCAAAGCGCTTGTTGAACAGATTTGGGGCTGAACATACGCATTGCTAGCTGAGTTGATTCCTCTAGCCCTCCCAAATAACAACTTAACATATATTCCTCTGAAAGTTGTAATCTACTTGCTAGTGCATCAAAAGAATCATGGTATTCTTGCACCAAACTGCTCTGTTTAAGGGCCTTTAATTCAGCCATGGGGTCATCATATAGCTCACCAAACCGTACATTAATTTCTTCAGTATATTTGACCCAAGTAGGAAGGATATTGTTGCACTTCTTCATAAAATTTTGGTGCCACAGCAAAGCTTTACCTTCTAAATGAATTGCAGCCAACCGAACCCTCTGAGCATCTTCGATATCATCTAACTAAAAAAACTGGTTGCATTTGTATAACCAAGACCTAAGATCCGTACCGTCAAACTTTGGAAATTCCACTTTGGTCATTCTAGACGCAAAAGTTTGGTTCCTAGGTTGAAAATCTGTGTTTCTACGTGTCGATTCATTTTCAGTGGCATGTCTAGAAGATTCAGAAGATCTATTCTCAGAAGAAACAAGTTTACTTATTTGCATAGATAGACCCACAATAAGTTCATTCAAAGCAGCAATGGATTTAGCATTTTGAGTAATATTTTGAGTATTGGTATGACATGCCTGAACCATACGTTGATTCTATTCTTCCAGGAGAGCTTTAACTATGGTCTCGAGTCTGTGAAGCTCTATTGGTCCTGCTTCTTCTTTTGTAACCTCTACAGGTCTGTTATTGCGCCCTTGGACCATGATTCCGAGGAAGGTCTAGCTCTGATACCAGTGATACACTACTCAAGATTATTAATAAAAAAACCACTATTGATTCCAGGAAGCTAGCTAAAGAGAAGAGCAGCCTCGAAGAGATCAATTCATTTCTTGATAAAATAGAATGATAAAGGGAGAGATAATAGTTCATACAACCAATAACATGCCATACTCTCTAACGTACTGATGACTAAATACTACTCTCCTGAATGTCCTGAAATTACTACAATAATGTAAATCCAAATGAAATTATAACTGCCATGTTGCCTTCTGTGAGATGCTTCCAACAATTTGAGTGGTCCCATCCTAACAACCTCATTCCCACCCTGATCCTTGCACCAGCTCAGCCTTGTTGTCATAGCCTTTGTGGTCCATCTCCACATCACCATACTCCTTGTCCACCTCACTGGCTGTCTGGCCCATTTTAGTCTTTATGATTGTATCATATATTTAGTTCTAAATTCGAAATCAATAATAAATTTTTGCATCCATACCATATTATCATTTATTTAATAATATATAAATTATATGTTGGTGTACTTTATATGAAAATTAGGAGAAAAGTACACAAATTTAGTTAAGTTTGGATGCAAAATGAAACTAATATTGATGTTGAATTTCTATTATAACACCAAAAAACTTTTGGTGCCAAATTAAAAAAATAGCTATAAATATTTTCCATCAGGCATTGGACTTGCTAAAGAGTAGGAAGTAGTCTTTGCCGATTTTCTTAAACCTCGCTTTGTGTTTGATCCCAATTAGTTAATACGATAAACTCGTTGATCGTTGTACAAAGAATACCGAAGAAATTAAAGTACAAGGTCGTGCTGCAAAGGCTACAGTTTCCTTCAAAGAATGCTCTTACAAAACATGTGTAAAGAGAGGAGCAGCTTCGGTATAGGTGGTTAGCGCAGGTACTAAGAGCATCTTCAACCTATTATCTTGTTTTCGTGTGTTTTTTTCACTAAAATAGTGTAAAAATTGTATTATATCTAAAATTATCTCCAACCCATTTACACCATTATATCTAAAATTATCCCCAACCCATTTACACCAAATGTTACACTAAAAAATCTTTTCATACTTCACATGATATTTTAAGGTTAAATGTACACAAGTGAAAAAGTTTTTTTTTGTACAAGGGGATTTATTCATTCAATAAAATTCATCATCTAACCGAAAAGTATGCATGTTGCCTCCGAACATTTAGACAATAAAACCTTCAAGTCTAAAAGGAAGAACCTCACATTAAAAAGGCCTCGTTAAAAACCCTGAAGAGCAAATCCTGTGGGAAAAAACTCAAGAGGAAAAAAGAGTGCCCTCAAAATATATAAATACATCATTTTACAAATATTTCAAGAAATAATAAGAACTAATGTGAATCCACATTACCATCAATTATTGCCGCATACTTTCTTTATTTTCCTCTTCATCTTGATTGTTCACCACCTCTGCCTTTATAGCATACTATTTAGAATAAGACTTTAATGTCTTATAATAGAAAATCCATAAAACCCTGAAAAAAGAACAAACGAATCAAAAGAGAACATAATCGATATATAAAAAGATTATATACGTTATAAAATAATAAAGGATAAATTACTATTGAAAACTTATATAGTATTAATACTAAAACTTATATAAATTTTGAAAAAGGTTGTTCATTTCTAACCAAAGGGGGTCCCTTTGGTTAGACATGTAATTCAATATCGAAATAAAAATTGTATTTTAATACTCTATATTTATAATTAATAATTGTCAATAACAAATATGACAAAACAATAATCATGAATAATGACCAGACTCGTCAAATAGAAGACACCAATAAATAACCCAAAATTGGTCCAAAAAGCCACACTATATGGCACACCCTCAGAGGTACAAAAACCATATAAAATGGTACAATCATAATATTTAAAACTTTTCAAAATAAAATCAAATCAAAATTAAACGCACAATCAATTATCCCACTATATTCAAAGCCTCAATCAAAAACACAAGAATCAATTAGCATTTAATAAATAACTGATTTCACAATCCTTTTTAAAGCTATCAAAAAACAAGAATCAATTAACAATTAAAACATGTGCATAAATAAGACAAAAAAACATTAACAAAGTTAATTAAGAGAATCAATTGCCATTGACTTGAAAGAAATTAAAAGAAAACTACGGTCAAAAGCAACAATCACTTAATAATTGAGACTCGATTTGATATAACTAACACAATCATACTATCATTTACTACAGCTGTAACATCCCTACAATTTTATACCAATTAAACGAATAGTTTTTTTGTTAGATCCAAATAATTGTAGTGAATATGTGCGTGCAATATCCTTTTACATGTTAGTCCTTAGTTGTGTAATTTTAATTAATTGGTGCGAATAATATTAAAGAAAATTTAATCCATAATATGTCATTAGTAAATATATCTTAGCTTTTATTTGTTTTACTAGAAATGCAACTCACTTTATTTAATTAGTATTGTTTAAAAACGTGTAACTGTCGTTTCTTTCCCATTGACATTAATGGATCCTAATTAGGGTAATTATTATGAATAGCCACTCAATTGTTGTTTTGTAACCTGCATGTGTATTATTGTGTAGTATATATTTGCATTATTACAGAATAATTGAATAATCTATGTAATTGTTATAAATGAATATTAATAGTCAAAAGTTACATTTTGGTGATACTTGAACTCAACGGGTTGGATGTTGTTCATTGTGTGGCTATATATTCAAAGGGGAATATATATACATGAATGGTTTGTTGTTAACAAATTCTTTGCACTCCCTCTCTCCTACCACTTACTATATTAGCTTTTCATCTCAAAGCAATCATCTTCCTACGCATGAATGCAAGAGAGTAGTACTCCAATTATTATCCAAATTGTTATTCTATATATACAAGGTTAACAAGCTTTCCGAAATGAGTTACCATATTAGTTGCCTTGGGAATGATGAACCTGATCGATGCATAATTATATGGATTGTGATAAGAATTATGGGTAAATTAAGGATTTGATCGTGTACTTGTTTGCTTGATTCGGTCCGATTATTTGGTTTTAAAGTTTTGACGAACGATTCACATCATGCTTCTCTCTCAATCCATTTATTTTATTTGGTAAAAGTATGGTAAGTTTTCTATCCGAACTTTCTGGTTATTTCGAATTTATATTTAAGTGTTTTAACTCTGAAATTATACGTGATTAAGTTTCCGCCCTATTTTATTTCTATAAAATTTGGGTCAAATGCAATATTTTGAAAGTGTTTGATTATATATTTATATGTTTTTAATTCTGAAATTATAATTTTGGTTATATGCTTTAAATTCTGAAATTATATTTTATTGTGATTTCGCTCTATTTTATTGATACGAAAATATGTGTTTTTATTTTGAAGAATATGATTTTAGATTGTATAAGAAAATATGAGCTTTGAGACCCCAGTTGAATCTATGATCTGAACCCCTTAGTATCTGCGCATAGTTCCGGAACTAAATTCTGATACCTCTCTAGGGTGCACTTTGGTGCAACTTCTGATACCTTAGTGAGGGACGCAATACTAAATTCTGGACCGCGTCACCTGTTTATAGTGACTTCTGAACTTCTGGACCGTGTCACCGGTTTGTAGTGACCTTAGTTAGACTAGTGGTTAAAAAGTTATGGTTTCGTGTGTTATGAATTTTCTGAAAATTATTGTATTTATACTGTATTTTATTTGTTGTTTTTGCCACTGGTTTGTTTGGTTAGTTTGCTTGCTGGGCTTTTTAGGTCACCCTTTTAATATTTCAGGTTTGTTCGGTTCGTTGGATTTGCGGGAAGCTTATAGTTGGATTTTTTCTTAGATTGTGTAAAATATTTTTGGATAGCTGCGCTTACGTGTTATGTGAATTAACTTTGTAATAAAATTGTAATAGTTTTCTGTTAGAATTTTCGAGATTTAAATTTTTGTAATTTACTTTTGGCTCAATCTAACATTCCCAAAAAGTGCGGGATGTTACAGATGGTATCAGAGCCCTAGGTTAATTTCCTGTAGACTGCCTTTAGGCGTGACCTGTGGATAGCTCGTGTTATTTAGGATTTTGATCTTACAATTTTTGTTATTTATGATATTGGTAATTTTGGAGAATTTGGGGACCAAATTCTTTTAAGGAGGGTAGTTTGTAACATCCCTACAATTTTATACCAATTAAAAGAATAGTTTTTTTGTTAGATCCAAATAATTGTAGTGAATATGTGCGCGCAATATCCTTTTACATGTTAGTCCTTAGTTGTGTAATTTTAATTAATTGGTGCGAATAATATTAAAGAAAATTTAATCCATAATATGTCATTAGTAAATATATCTTAGCTTTTATTTGTTTTACTAGAAATGCAACTCACTTTATTTAATTAGTATTGTTTAAAAACGTGTAACTGTCGTTTCTTTCCCATTGACATTAATGGATCCTAATTAGGGTAATTATTATGAATAGCCACTCAATTGTTGTTTTGTAACCTGCATGTGTATTATTGTGTAGTATATATTTGCATTATTACAGAATAATTGAATAATCTATGTAATTGTTATAAATGAATATTAATAGTCAACAGTTACATTTTGGTGATACTTGAACTCAACGGGTTGGATGTTGTTCATTGTGTGGCTATATATTCAAAGGGGAATATATATACATGAATGGTTTGTTGTTAACAAATTCTTTGCACTCCCTCTCTCCTACCACTTACTATATTAGCTTTTCATCTCAAAGCAATCATCTTCCTACGCATGAATGCAAGAGAGTAGTACTCCAATTATTATCCAAATTGTTATTCTATATATACAAGGTTAACAAGCTTTCCGAAATGAGTTACCATATTAGTTGCCTTGGGAATGATGAACCTGATCGATGCATAATTATATGGATTGTGATAAGAATTATGGGTAAATTAAGGATTTGATCGTGTACTTGTTTGCTTGGTTCGGTCCGATTATTTGGTTTTAAAGTTTTGACGAACGATTCACATCATGCTTCTCTCTCAATCCATTTATTTTATTTGGTAAAAGTATGGTAAGTTTTCTATCCGAACTTTCTGGTTATTTCGAATTTATATTTAAGTGTTTTAACTCTGAAATTATACGTGATTATGTTTCCGCTCTATTTTATTTCTATAAAACTTGGGTCAAATGCAATATTTTGAAAGTGTTTGATTATATATTTATATGTTTTTAATTCTGAAATTATAATTTTGGTTATATGCTTTAAATTCTGAAATTATATTTTATTGTGATTTCGCTCTATTTTATTGATACGAAAATATGTGTTTTTATTTTGAAGAATATGATTTTAGATTGTATAAGAAAATATGAGCTTTGAGACCCCAGTTGAATCTATGATCTGAACCCCTTAGTATCTGCGCATAGTTCCGGAACTAAATTCTGATACCTCTCTAGGGTGCACTTTGGTGCAACTTCTGATACCTTAGTGAGGGACGCAATACTAAATTCTGGACCGCGTCACCTGTTTATAGTGACTTCTGAACTTCTGGACCGTGTCACCGGTTTGTAGTGACCTTAGTTAGACTAGTGGTTAAAAAGTTATGGTTTCGTGTGTTATGAATTTTCTGAAAATTATTGTATTTATACTGTATTTTATTTGTTGTTTTTGCCACTGGTTTGTTTGGTTAGTTTGCTTGCTGGGCTTTTTAGGTCATCCTTTTAATATTTCAGGTTTGTTCGATTCGTTGGATTTGCGGGAAGCTTATAGTTGGATTTTTTCTTAGATTGTGTAAAATATTTTTGGATAGCTGCGCTTACGTGTTATGTGAATTAACTTTGTAATAAAATTGTAATAGTTTTCTGTTAGAATTTTCGAGATTTAAATTTTTGTAATTTACTTTTGGCTCAATCTAACATTCCCAAAAAGTGCGGGATGTTACAGATGGTATCAGAGCCCTAGGTTAATTTCCTGTAGACTGCCTTTAGGCGTGACCTGTGGATAGCTCGTGTTATTTAGGATTTTGATCTTACAATTTTTGTTATTTATGATATTGGTAATTTTGGAGAATTTGGGGACCAAATTCTTTTAAGGAGGGTAGTTTGTAACATCCCTACAATTTTATACCAATTAAAAGAATAGTTTTTTTGTTAGATCCAAATAATTGTAGTGAATATGTGCGCGCAATATCCTTTTACATGTTAGTCCTTAGTTGTGTAATTTTAATTAATTGGTGCGAATAATATTAAAGAAAATTTAATCCATAATATGTCATTAGTAAATATATCTTAGCTTTTATTTGTTTTACTAGAAATGCAACTCACTTTATTTAATTAGTATTGTTTAAAAACGTGTAACTGTTGTTTCTTTCCCATTGACATTAATGGATCCTAATTAGGGTAATTATTATGAATAGCCACTCAATTGTTGTTTTGTAACCTGCATGTGTATTATTGTGTAGTATATATTTGCATTATTACAGAATAATTGAATAATCTATGTAATTGTTATAAATGAATATTAATAGTCAACAGTTACATTTTGGTGATACTTGAACTCAACGGGTTGGATGTTGTTCATTGTGTGGCTATATATTCAAAGGGGAATATATATACATGAATGGTTTGTTGTTAACAAATTCTTTGCACTCCCTCTCTCCTACCACTTACTATATTAGCTTTTCATCTCAAAGCAATCATCTTCCTACGCATGAATGCAAGAGAGTAGTACTCCAATTATTATCCAAATTGTTATTCTATATATACAAGGTTAACAAGCTTTCCGAAATGAGTTACCATATTAGTTGCCTTGGGAATGATGAACCTGATCGATGCATAATTATATGGATTGTGATAAGAATTATGGGTAAATTAAGGATTTGATCGTGTACTTGTTTGCTTGGTTCGGTCCGATTATTTGGTTTTAAAGTTTTGACGAACGATTCACATCATGCTTCTCTCTCAATCCATTTATTTTATTTGGTAAAAGTATGGTAAGTTTTCTATCCGAACTTTCTGGTTATTTCGAATTTATATTTAAGTGTTTTAACTCTGAAATTATACGTGATTATGTTTCCGCTCTATTTTATTTCTATAAAATTTGGGTCAAATGCAATATCTTGAAAGTGTTTGATTATATATTTATATGTTTTTAATTCTGAAATTATAATTTTGGTTATATGCTTTAAATTCTGAAATTATATTTTATTGTGATTTCGCTCTATTTTATTGATACGAAAATATGTGTTTTTATTTTGAAGAATATGATTTTAGATTGTATAAGAAAATATGAGCTTTTAGACCCCAGTTGAATCTATGATCTGAACCCCTTAGAATTTGCGCATAGTTCTGGAACTAAATTCTGATACCTCTCTAGGGTGCACTTTGGTGCAACTTCTGATACCTTAGTGAGGGACGCAATACTAAATTCTGGACCGCGTCACCGGTTTATAGTGACTTCTGAACTTCTGGACCGTGTCACCGGTTTGTAGTGACCTTAGTTAGACTGGTGGTTAAAAAGTTATGGTTTCGTGTGTTATGAATTTTCTGAAAATTATTGTATTTATACTGTATTTTATTTGTTGTTTTTGCCACTGGTTTGTTTGGTTAGTTTGCTTGCTGGGCTTTTTAGGTCACCCTTTTAATATTTCAGGTTTGTTCGGTTCGTTGGATTTGCGGGAAGCTTATAGTTGGATTTTTTCTTAGATTGTGTAAAATATTTTTGGATAGCTGCGCTTACGTGTTATGTGAATTAACTTTGTAATAAAATTGTAATAGTTTTCTGTTAGAATTTTCGAGATTTAAATTTTTGTAATTTACTTTTGGCTCAATCTAACATTCCCAAAAAGTGCGGGATGTTACAACAGCCGCAACAATCAACGACATCAAACCAACCCTCGATAACACGGACTCCTAGCCGGAATTTGAAGAAAAATCGACGACCACAACAAACAACTCGTTTATTCCCATTTTAACACCAAAACTCGCATAAAAATATTCATTAACTTCTTATGAATCTCAAAAACCTCACTCCATCATCGAAATTCACAAACGAACACTCACAATCATGATTCGATTTAAAACAAAAAACTGGTTTAAACAAAAATTCATCTAACCAAAACCTTAAACTCAACACACGGTACAAATAGAATTTTACTACACATAGCAATCAATAATTCGCAAAACATAGGCTAGAAGAAGAAGGGATTAAGAGAGGCGGTGGGAGAGGGAGAGGGAACATGGGAGATAAAGAGACGGTAACAGCGGAGACAAGGGAAAAAATTGGCTTTGGTTACACAGAAACACACATTTGCACGAGAATAAGCACACGAAACCAGCAAGCACCCAGTCGAACCATAAAATCAAGAAACCCAAAACTTCAACACAGGAATCTCGAACATATATACACACTTACAAGGAAATTTAAATACCTTAAAAGTGCAATTTTGTAATTGTGTTTGGTTGACATTTAATTTTGTAATGCTCATTAGCAGTTTCCACATGCACCATAAGGAGAAAATATATCAAAAACACTAAAACTCCATTAATGACCAAAGGCCACCCAAATACAACTAAAAAAAGATAGACTTGAATAACAGTAGCAATTTTGCAGGATTCATTATCAATCACAACCCTGTAAATACAAGTAAATTGTAATTTTCTACTATGCATAAAAAACAAGAATAAAGAATGAAAAGATTCTGGCTACCTTGGTGGATTCATCCTTCTAATAAGTTTCTCATACTCACCATTCATGTCTTGTGAAAAGCTCACACAGGTCTTTGAAAAAACAAACATAAACATATATATACTTACATACCAGATGTCATGTAATACAGAATCAATACCAGCTTGATTATAATACCTTTCTGCCAACTCAATGGCCCTCCCATCTCTTTCACATGCAACTAAATCAGCCAGATTCTGGTAGTACAAGGCCAAACAGCTTGTAAGAAGTAACCCTGGAATCAAAAGAAACTGAAGCCATTCTATAATATTCTATTGAATCCCAAATTTGAATGGACATATTTGAATTTGCAATGCTTGGAAAGTGGCAGTTCTAGTTTGAAGTTGTAATTCTGACTATTTCAGACAATTTAGAGGCAGTCTTATAAAGGATCGAAACTACTAAACCCTTGACGCCTCATTCCAAGACTAAGTCGAGTTTGTAAGGACTTGACGTCTGCAGAAGCCCTTAATCTTACAAAAGTGACAAAAGTTGTTGAAACACATAGGGTATAAATTTGTTTTACTTAACAAGTGCAAGGGTAATATAGGTATTTTGGAAAATTCTTAAATTTTGGTATTGCACCAAATTTGTTGTAACATTTTGTATCATATCAAAGTGGTGTAAATTTTAGAGATGGGTAGGAGTAGGGTTTTACACCATTTTGGTCTAAAAAGGCAAATATAGGGTTGGGTTGGAGATGGTCTATGGAGATGAAAGTCAAAAGAGATAATAGAAAATGTATAATATGCTCGACCTTATAGCCATCTAAAAGCATTGAATCGCGAGCCACAACAACTAATAAGCAAGTACAATGCAATGCTAAAAGAGGTGCTAAGCAAGTCCAATGCTAAATGCAAAATAACTTTAACAATTGCTATAGTTTGAAATCAAAAAATGTTTTTTGGTTCTAAAATATAATTTCAACTCCAATACTAGTTGTATTATGTATCCAAATAGCTCCAAATTTAACAAAAATTTTGTCTCTCTCTCCTAACTTTCATTTAAAGTACACCAACATTCAACTCATAAATGGCTAAATGATGAGGTGGCATGGATGTATAAAAGCATCATTGGTTATGCATATTTGCATCCAATTATAGCACCCCTTTGGTGGTGAGTTTTTTAGTACTTGGTGCTATAATATAGTAATAGAATCAAGGATAGTATTCCATTGTACTTGCTTTAACATAGCATCAATTAGAGCAAATCCAGTGCAATGCCAGCCATGGTTCTATTGCTATATTATAGCACCAATTGCTAAAAAACTCATCTCCAAAGAGGTGCTACAATTGGATGCAAATATGCATAAATCCATCATTCAATCATTTATGAGTTGGATATTGGTTTATTTAAAATGAAAGTTAGGAGAGATAAACAAAAATATAGTTAAATTTGAAACTATTTGGATGCAAAATGAAACTAGCATTGGAGTTGAAATTCTATTATAACATCAAATAACAGTTTTTAGTTCCAAATTATATCAATAACTATAAATATTTTGCATTTAGCATCGAACTTGTTCTTATAAAACACACCCCTCCAATTTAATGCTATACTTGGTTCTAAAACTAAAAATTGCTATACTTGGTTCTAAATATAGAACCAAGTATAGATGCATTTATAATTGCCACATAGGCATGCACGTGGTAAGATGAAGGAAAATGAGTAATTAAGTAAGGACTTTTTTCAAAAATACCCAAGTTGCAGAATTTTTTTTCAAAATACGGTGCAACCTCATTTGCAACCCCAAATGCAACTATAGCAACCTGAAATGTAACTACTTGCAACCTGTTGCACAACTAAATAAACAACATTTACCGTATTTTTTCAAAAACGTTTGAGAACATGGGTGTTTTTGATATTTTTCCTTAAAGTAATGGTGCCAAATATAACTTTGAATTTCAATTTTAGGTGGATGGAATATAGCTAAATTTAGATCTAGTTGATGCTATTTTATAATCATGCATTGGACTATAATTTTTTTTAACACATAACTTTGAGTTTGATTTTAACATCAAAAATTACTTTTGATTTCATATTATAGCAATAACTACATCTATTGTAGCATTAACACTGGACTTGCTCTTAGTGGTGAATATCGGCAATGCATACCAAATGAAAGCCGATCGCAATTTAGTAATCACAAGAAATCTTGCAACTCAAATCTAACCTTCTATTTTTTTTTGCGGGTGGGACGATGACAGATTTTTGCAATGTTATTTGAAGTTGATAAGATAAACAAAATGTGAAATTCACTAACATTTTACTAAAAAATAAAATAAAATACATATCTGATATGCAGTTTAGCTACCTACACTATGATGCAAGTTGAAGTTTATTTGGGTTCAAAGAAAGCACAATACAATAACACAAAACAACTAAAAGTAGTACATAACAGAATCAAACCAAGAAAGGCTCCATCTTTGCATGCTTGGAACTCTTCTCGGTGTCATATGAATGAGATCTTTCACGCGGTGAAGGTGAATGAGAGCGTGATGGAGGTGAACAAGAGCGACTACATTAATACACATATTTAGTTATCATAAGTCACGCGATGTCCCTAGGGGAAACATTTGGAATTATAAACAAGTTGCATGATTATTGATGATGCTCTAATATTAGGAAATAAATAAATAAAAACATATCCTGCAACTAGCAAACATGAAAATAAATTTTGTCTTCTGCCAACTACAAACAATTTATCTTTGGAAAAATCTTCTTCAAACTACAATCTTACTTCGCCTTCATAAAATTGAACTTCAATTTATCATTTTCAGTAGCAATGACATCAAAATTTAAATAGCTAGTCAACCAAGAAGTTACTCTTCACATGCCTACATAAAGATAACTCCAAATCTCGATCCGATCCTTTCTCGTTGTTCTCACGCCCTAAAAAGGTGTAGCTGGTGGGCCTCTACAAAATAACATCGGAGTAGGGGGTTTGGGTCCCGCGGTGCCTCCGACGTGAAAATAAGAGCAGACTTTGGAAGTATTATTCAAGAAAAGGGAGTGATCTAAATGTGGAGGGTGTGTGTAAGTGAGAGAGAGTAGAGAGTGTGTAACCCCAAATCCTTCATTCCTTGAGCAATTTATAGGCCAATGATTAGGGTTTTGGGGTTTGTACCTGTAATCATGAGTGTTGAATCCTAGGTAGAAAAGACAATTGGGGCTCGTGGATGAGTTACACGTGTCCAGGTGAGAATTATGTATATGTGTGCTTGGACCACTTTGGCGTGTGACCTACTCATTCTCGAATCATGCCAATCATTGGCATTATTAGTTGTCATTGTCAAGTGGGGCTTTTCATCATGACTGGGATCATGGCTATTGCTAATTAAGATTAGAGTTGGTCCGGGCTGATGATATCTACTCACAGTGGTCCGGATCCTATAGAACGAAAGGCCTGGACTGGCTGCTATTTATAGCCTATCATTTGCCCCCCACTCCCCTATGCAGATTGTCTGAATGGGAGAGTAATAGTGATTATGCTGTAGTTATCTGAAATAATCAGAAAAAGTTTCCCTTTTCTTGCCCCCAGGCCCGGATTGTGGGCATAGCACATGATCCATGGCTAGGAGTAAATATCTGTCTACAAGTCCAAAGTTTTCTGACTTTGAGAAACTTAAAAGAAAATTTCCCTTTTTTGCCCCTATGCGCGGATTGTGGGTGTAGCACATGATTCGGGGCTAGGAGTAAATATCCGCCTTCACAAATCCAAAGTTTTTTATTTTTAGTAACTTAGAAGAAAATTTCCCTTTTCTTGCCCCCAGGCCCAGATTCTTGGCGCAACACATGATCCAGGACTAGGAGTAAATATCTATCTTCACAGGTCCAAAGTTTTTTGACTTCGAGTAATTTAAAAGAAAATTTCCTTTTCTTGCCCCCAAGCCCGGATTATGGGAATAGCACATGATCTGGGGCTAGGAGTAAATATCTATCTTAACATAACTTTCAAAATTTCAAATATTTTTTGTAATTTTTCTTGAACTTCTTTTTAAATTGGAATTACCAGAGTTACTCCACCTTAATTTCATGGAACATGCACTCATCATTACTTTTCTTTTCCAGAAAACCATTTTAATTGGTTTGTAAATTCGAATTTTGTGAGTTATTTGTCCCAATTATCCTGACCATCCATATGGCTTCTAGTTTCTACTTTCCTCCTGCCTACAACTACACCCTTATGTACTTGTCTTTGTTTTTTACTTTACTCAAACCTTTTCACTATCTTTTTGTCTTTGTTCTCTGCCTTCGGTTCTTGATTTCGCTGCCGTTATTTCGACTTGCTATCGGTTTTCTCGTTCGAAATATTCTACCTTTGTAATTTTCCCTTTATTCTCTTCTCTTTACTGCTCTTTGCTTTACTATTTTTATATTGTCTATTGGTGCACGCTTCCAACAATTCGAACTATTTTCCTTCCTTTGTTTATTCAAGACATTCGTAATATTTGGTTGATTTGTAACCTTGATTTTGGGTTTTTTTTGTGTTAGCTTTGTAGTTGGCTAATTTTGGGTTTTATTTTGGACACGTTTTATTTCATTTTCGTAAATATGGGTTTGTATTTGGTGTTCATGTGTTTAGACATGTATGTATAGGTGCAAGTATATGTTTGGTGTGTAAGTTTTGGATTTTGATTTTGAAAATATGTGTTTCTAATTTTGTGTTTCTTCCTTAGTTTAAACTATGGTTCGGAAAATGGCATTGGTCCGAGGTAGGTTGTAGTTGCATGGTCAGATATAAACAATTATCTAAGTGACCAGTTGAACCGTCAACCGATTATTCTGACTCCGAACTATCCACTTTTACCTCTCTTATACCCGATGTACTAGAACTGTATTGAAGTGATATAATGGGAAAAAAAGGGAAAGAAGTCACCCAACTAAGCCAAGCTCTGCATTACTTTTACCACCCGGTGAGACTCTTAGCACCCCACTAGAGGTAGGAGGAATCCAGAGCATCATTTCGTCCAAAAAGATGCTTCTGTTCAAGATAGTTTTTACTTTAGGGACCTTACATATCACTTTACCCATCAACAAGAGGGGGGGCATGCTGGTCTTTATGATAAAGTGTATATGGACCTCGAATTCACCAACTGCCCCGGGGACAATACTCACATAGGTCCTCTATTAAAGAATGCGGAGTATAATAAACTAGATAACTGCAATTTTCCACCTGGATGAGAGAGTTGTGTGGAGGTGGCTGAATTCAAATGAGCGTATTTATCATCGGCCCGGAGATGGCTCAGTTTGTGTCACTCTGGAGCATCTTAGGTCTGGGTTTAATCCTCGTTGCCTTTAGTTTATAAAAATCCTTTACAAATACGAGTACTTCATTTCTATCTTCAAATTGGTTCCGAAGGTGATCAAGTGGATCACGTGATTTCTTGGTGGTTACAATTTAAATCTACAACCTTTAGGTTGTTCCATCAATTATTTCTTTTAGTTCGGTCCAATCTTGCACCCTTGTACGAACTTCGGTTTCGTTACGAGGAGTGTGAATATAAGAAAGGGGTCTGATTCCCGTAGTTATATTGCCTTCGTTTAAAGGATGACATGAAGAGTGGTGCTACATGCAATTTGAAGATATGGAGTTCATGCCCCTATTTCGAACTTCAGCCACTAAGGAGTTTGAAATATATGAGTTGGTAGGCAATGCCCGGGCCATGGTGTTGAACTTATTTGGGGCTTTGGGAACCACGATGACCAGGCACTCATTTATGGATCATAAGGTCTTCCATTCATTTGGATGTAAGTAGTGATATATTTTATTCGTTATTCTCCATTTAAGAACTTCATTTGATATGTGTTGCTAACTCTTCACTTTCTTTGTTTTGTTTATAGTCCAAGGATTAGGATTTTGGGATTTGTACCTGCAGTCTTGAGCGTTGAATTCTAGGTATGAAGGACACTTGGGGCTCGTGGATGGGTTACATGTGTCCAGGTGAGAATTGTGTATAAGTGTACTAGGACCACTTTGGCATGTGACCTACTCATTCTCGAATCGTGCCAATCATTGGCCATTATTAGCTATCGTTATTTGTCAAGTGGGGCCTTTGATCATGATTGAAATTTGATATGTCATGGCTACTGCCAATTAAGATTGGAGTTGGTCCGGGCTAATGCTACTCATGGTGGTTCGGATCCTATAGGACGAAATGCCTGGACATGTTGTTGTTTATAGCCTATCACATAACTTACTTCAAATCTAAATTAAAATATAAATATAAAGATATTAATTTTACCTTTGGAATCTCTCATAGCTTCTAGTCTCGAGTTTGGCTCGGATACATACCTTCTAGTAGCAACGACATCAAAATTTAATTAGTTAATTCAAGTTCACCAACAAGATACTCCTAAGTCATAACATTCATACTTAACATACATAAAATGTAAATTCAAAAATTCATGAAGGAGATTACTATTATCATTTATATCAGCGGCTAGGCTTTCTGCTCTGCCATATTCAAAACTTCTCTTCGATTCAAGTCTTGAGTTTGGCTTGGATTTATGCCGATTTCTTCTTTCATCGACATCTCTAAAAGAAAAATCCACTGAGGTAACACGATCCGTAAACATAATGAAATCAAAGTCAATTAGGATATAAAAAAGTCCTCTGGCAAAAAAAAAGGATATAAAAAAGTCCCAGTAAATGAAATAAATATGAAGTAAACATCAACAACAACTGAAAAATTTACAAAAAATGGTTACTTGGTGGCTCTGCCACTACGTGTTATCCCATGCATGAATGCATAATCTTAATATAGTAGAAGTTAGACCCCACTTTATGGGAAAATTTTCAAGAAACCTAATAATAGTGATAAGGAAAGCGATTCTATAGAGTTCATTTTGATGATAAATGTTCATAGCCAGTGGTATGTAATTGTAGGCTTATGACTTCATAAAACCAGAGTCTGCACTATTAATTTTTACACTTAAAGAAGATTTCTTTTAACCACAAGATTTCTTCACAAAACACATTACGGGTTTTAAATAATGTCATTGTAGTGAATGTTGTTGTAAACAAGAATACATTCGAGCCATACTGAAACTGATTGCATTAATGTATATTCCTTGCACCAAAATTATTATAAATTTAAAATAACTTTTTATACAAGAAAATTTTCAAAAGACAGTGAATAATATGATATGAATGACATCCTAAAGATACATTCAACACAAACTCTGAGGGTGGGTGTTGGGTTTCAACCTAATATGATTGTATGGGCTTGGATTGTCCAAGATATATATGGGTAAGATAATAATTGTAAGTGCAGACAATTATTATATATGGTATGTCTTGATCACTAAGTTGGGAAATTAGGTGCCAAGAATTGGAAGGCTTGTATAACAAGTATGGTAAAACTTGTAGAACAAGTATGGTAAGTTTTGGTGGCTAAGTTTTGGATGGCTATATATGCATAGTCATATTGTATTTATTTGCTAGGTGAATACTTAAGAGATGTAGTTTTAGGTATTGTTCGTGAGATACTTGAGCATTGTTGGCTCAAGTATCGAGATTGGGACACCGTTGAGGTGTTATTGTTTTGATGTTTTATTGATAATTGTTTGGATTAATAATACAAATTGGGACGTGGGTGTTTCTATATCAAATATTTTCATGTTCTTTTTGCTTTTACTTATTGTTGATAGAAGTAGTAGTGATACTTGAATAACGTGTGACCGCGCTTTGGTGGATCTTGTCAATTAATCGATTTGTTGTGTGTGTGCTCTGTATTGGTGGTTTGTGAATCTCGAATTGTGTATAGTCCCCTAACAAGTGGTATCAGAGCAAAGGTTCGGATTCGTGATGGATGAGGTTGAGGGAAAGTTCGAGGTTCAGTTGTTATGGCAGAGTACAATGAAGGATTTGATGATAAGAAGACTACTAAAGCGGGTTGAGATAAAGTTACGTGCGGTATGAATTATTCGGTTGGCCCTTGCACCATGGATCAATCATGATGTTCTTGAGGAGCGGGTTTCTCAAGAAAGATGTGTTCGGACTCGAGATCGAAGAAGATAGGAGAGGTCATCGTAATTGTTTTAATTGCTTGATCAACCAGGTGAACTATTTGGATGATACTAGTGATTTTCTTCAGGAGACCGAAGGATTGTGAAACAAAAGATCAGGTGACTCAACATGTGGAAGAGAACTCGTGGTGGTTGATGCACGTAATTTTGTAGATTGATACATTGTTATGGTGAAGAACGGTGATTTGGAGGGTCACTATAGGGTTTTAGCGACACTTAAAGGTTTGGAAGCAAGAGGAGGAGGTTCTTGTTCGAGGGGAGGCATTGGCGAATGGACGTGGATGGATTGATGGTTACCGTTCAATCCAATATGGGCATTGGGTTGAAGGGGAGGATTGTTGGGTTTCAACCCAATATGATTGTATGGGCTTGGGTGGTCCAAGATATATGTAGGTAAGATAATAATTGTATGTGTACGCAATTATTATATATTGTATGTCTTGATCACTAAGTTGGAAAATTAGGTACCAAGAATTGGAAGGCTTGTATAACAAGTATAGTAAGACTTGTAGAACAAGTATGGTAAGTCTTGGTGGCTAAGTTTTGGATGGCTATATATACATTGTCATATTGTATTTGTTTGCTAGGTGAATACTTAAGAGATGTAGTCTTAGGTATTGTTCGTGAGATTCTTGAGCATTGTTGGCTCAATATCGGGGGGACACCGTTGAAGTGTTATTGTTTTGATGTATTATTGATAATTGTTTGGATTAATAAGACGAATTGGGACGTGGGTGTTTCCACGTCAAATATTTGTGTGTTCTTGTTTTGCTGTGATACTTGAATAATGTGTGACGCGCTTTGGTGGATCTTCTCAATTAATCGATTGGATGTGTGTATGCTCTGTATTGGTTGTTTATGAATCTCGGATTGTGTATAGTCCTCTAACAATGGGCAAGTGTAAATTTATTAAAGTAAGAGGATGCAATTACATACCCTTGGCTATGGACATGTATCATCAAAAAGAACTCTATAGAATCGCTTTCTTTCTTCCGGGCCCAAGATGCCACCAAGATCCACTCCCTGATAATTTTGTTCAGTCATCTCGCCACTTTTCTCAATCTTTTTTCGGGTCTCGAAGGAATTATGCCATTTTTCCTAGTTTTTTCTAAATTTTGAGAATAACGCCTCCGATTATACTCGTTAAGCAATAAGAGGTTCCTTGTCAACCAATTCTGATCCTTTACATTCATTTCGGAGAAGAATTGTGCAAATCTGATATCTGTTCGACACATAGAATATACCAGGATGCTTTAAAAGTAGACTATTTAATTTATCCGCCAAGCAGAATTCTCTTGTGAAATGACCTAGCTTTATAGTTGATATTTTTTCCCCAAAGTTAGTAAAAGTATTTCATATACCAAACATGATGTTCTCTTATCCAATTCTTTTGATCCCTTCATTAAACCCACAGGATCTGAATAAGGTGAAATGTATGGAGTTATTGAATTCGCGAAACCTATCCCAAGACTTAACCCATGTAGAGGGCAATGAACATGGATAACATGGCTCCACACTTTGTTTTTCCGCGGAATTTCAATTGTAGAAATTGCTAGTTTAGGATCCCAAGATATAAGCTTAATCTCCATCGAACTCTGTATCCCACTATAATTAACAACTTGAAATAGTTCAAGAAACTTGGGTATAACCCTAATTAAATAATCATCTGGAAGCTCGAAACTTCTCTTCAATTCATTAAGTTTTAAGACACTAAGCCTCTGAATTACACTCAACATCAACAACTTTGCTAAACGCTCCACATATACTCCTTTTTGCAAATCTTTAACAGACTCTTCCTCTTGTACTAGAAACATAATTTGTTTTTGTTAAAGTTCATCATTTTCTAGATAAACATCGAAGCAACATGGGTACTTCTTTAGCCAATTCAATGTGGCTTGCCCTGAAGATCAAGATGTAACCAACCTCTTGGCTAACCTCCGAATTTTAACCATTAGGATAACTTTCAAGAGAAAGATTATAGTCGATGGAATCATAAACTGAAGAAAGCATGAAAGACATGACTGGAAATGTAAACCGAAACTGATAAACTGGAAATGTAACAAGTACTGAAAGGAAATTGCAAGGAATTGAAATACAGAATTTAAATGACGGAAGAGAAGATACAATGTAAAGCTCAAATAAAGACAATACAAATTAAAATGTTCTTCATCTTCGATGCCTTTCTCCTTTCCTGGGAAACAAGTTATATATCCATCAATTGAGTTTGTAATGGATTGGGCTTAAAGTCCATATTAGTCAAGCGGCCCAACTGTAATACTAATAACAGGCCCATGTAAATGCCGAGTCCGTTACATTCCATTCCCCTTAAAAATATCATTGTCCGCAAGGATATGTGAATTTCTGGAACATTTGTGTAGGTAGTAACCACAACCTCCTGGATCAAATACTAATTTTACAACACCCCAACACCAAGCATCTTCATTAGTAGCATAATACAATTTAGTCTGCATTCCGTTAACCATGGGCCAATGCACATGAAAGGCTCCAAAAAATAAAAATTTTCCATTTCCAATTGGACTAGGAACATGAGAACTTATCCCAGGTTCGATATCAAATGTCAACCACCTTGCGGACATATTTTGCATTGGTGTGTTGATAGCCAGTTTGGAATGACCAACATTCACAATGAAGTAAACATCATGTGTTGGCATTAAACCAAGAATCAATTCTGGAATAGAACTTAAAATCACATTGAACTTCTTTGATGTAGTCTATGAACAATCTTCTATTTTATTCCTATACGCTTGAAGTTGATTAGCAGTTTGTTCTTTGAACTCCTTTCTTTCAGCATACTGCTTAACATTTGGCTGCTGTGTATTGCGTTGTGGCTGCTGCTCAAATTCTTGTTCTTGCAGAGCCCTTGCCAATTGTAGATCAGAATCGAAACTGGAATCGTCCTATGCTGAATCATTAATACTGGCAAGATACTCTGTAGTACTGGCCTGAGTGTTTTGTCCATCCTAGGTGTTATTCACATGATCCTCTTCTGCCTTAAATTCCTTAAAACTCCCAGTCATGAACATAGTATTCCCATTCACCTCATTCAGCAGCTCCCATTCCTGATCAGGCTGATTTATATAACCTTGCTCTGTTGCCAAAAGATATAACTGACCACCAAACTTAAACATGGTGTTGAAGTGATTATTACGAAAAAATACGCAAATCTCACGTTCTTCTAATTCCTCTTGCAAACAGATCAGGCCATAAACGGTCAATTGACTAGCATTTGTCTTCAGGAAATCTTTAATCAGTTCTCCTTGTTGTGGAGTGATCTCATTCTTACAAGCCACGGCACTGGCATTTCTACTGTTTGTATCCGCTTGTTCAGCAATAACTACCTCACCTTCATACACAGGTTCTCGATCCTCGTACGAAGTGATGTCAGGCTCTAAAATGCATTCTTCTCCTCCATATATAGGCTCAATGCTATCACCAGCGGGAGTAACAGTTTCATAAACATCTCTCTTTTGTGTGCTTTTTCCAGATGCATCCAACTCAACATCCACTATAGAACAAGGAACATTCAATGCTTCAGGAGCTCTCTGCTTATCTTCTTCTTGTACATTCGGCTTCAACACTGTTTGATCTTGAACCTGTTTAGTACCTTCAGATTCAATGGTACACCCTGGAATAACTCTTGTACATGGCCTGCCTGCTAACCTTTCGGCATGTTGTATTCCTTTCAGTTGCTTCTTTTATTCTAGACGTCTAGCAAGCTTAACACTATTATGTAACTTTGGCCTAAATGCACTATGTAAATACTTTTTGGCTTGACTGAATAAGCTAGCATAAGCACAAGCTTTTAACACTGAAATTAATGACACATAAGTTGATTGCACCCTCAATTTCCTTAGTACAACAAGAAACTTCATCCCCTCTTCGGCAATTCTATAAGCAGCATATCTCCCAATTTGAACATCCGACTGGGCTTCACCTTTAAACGAATTTCCAGAAGTACAATGAAAGTTGATCTGTTCCTTAAATTCCAAAAGGTGACCACAAGCTGAAATGACACTCATCAAAGTGATTTCTTCTAATATCAAGTCCTTACTACCGATCATATTTTTGAACAAATTATTATCACCTGCTGGCCGTCTAATACGTACATCACCACCAGGATCGAAGATAAAAAATAATTCCTCACCAATATTGTTGGACTTCATACCCAAACCATAAGCATTGGCAGTTGATGCAGGCTCAATTATAATTTGCATCATAAAATGGCCATCATTGACATTAACATCTCTTGTCATTTTCTTCTACGAATCATAAACACAAGCAAGAATGATGATCCTCTTATCTACCACGTCAAGGAAAGCCATCACACTCTCTTCCCACTTGGTAAGAATCATCCAAGGCATTTTTTTAGCAACGAGATTATCACCTAGTACACCTGCAACGTCTAGGGGCCCTGATTTCATGCTTGTATCATCTCCACTTTTCTTACAAACTAAAGTTTTCACCGAAACACTGTCGACAAGTTGCCTCCCCACTTCATTTTCAACATCCGTAACCTCAACTAGCAAACACTCTTCAATCAATGACTCCTGAAATGTAGCCAGATAAATAGCTTCTTGTAGAGTTTTAGGTGTCAATAATTCCAAGGCCTCTCGAATTTTTCCTTTCAATCCTTCAACAAAGCAAAAAGCGAGAAGAACATCACTAAATTCACGCTTAAAAATGAACTCCGCCCTGCTTTTAACATGCATAAAATCCTCCACATACTCCGTAATAGCTAGAACTCAAATTCTGATGTATTAGTAAACTATCCATCACAACCGAATCATCAAAACTATTTGTCACTTTGTCCGAATCATTTACAATATCAGTCAGTTCTCTTAAACTTCCATCATCGCCAACAGTACTATCATTATTCACTTCATCTACAGTTTCACTTGCAGCAGTAAAAACAATTTCTCTAACAGAACTTTCATCAAACAGTTTGGTTTCAACTACATTATCACCTATATTAGGTAATATAGAGCAGGTTGTAGGAACTTCCACTATAGCGGATGTGTCAATTTGTGGTGTGTGTGGATAAAAATTTTGTTGGTAAGTAGGGGGACACATGTAAATAGGCAATATTTTTGAACATGTGAATGACGAAGGATACACAGGGGAGTTGATATTTTGATAGTCTAATATATTATATGAATATTCAGGGGTGGAATTCAATTGAGATATTACGGTGGCCCAACTTGATGCGGTTCAACAACTCTCGAATATGTAACCCCGTTGTAACCAAAAGCACAATCATTCTTCCCCCCTCCTTCTTGTAAATCGCCGAGAACTGAACAGCTCTGATACCACTTGTAACCAACCACTTGCCTAACCTCCGAATTATAACAATTAGGATAACTTTCAAGAGAAAGATTTTAGTCGATGGAATCATAAACTGAAGAAAGAATGAAAGACATGACTGGAATTGTAAACCGAAATGAATAAACCGAAATTGATAAACTGGAAATGTAACAAGTACTGAAAGGAAATTACAAGGAATTGAAATATAGAATTTAAATGACGGAAGAGAAGATGCAAATGTAAAGCTCAAATAAAGACAATACAAATTAAAATGTTCTTCATCTTCGATGCCTTTCTCCTTTCCTGAGAAACAAGTTATATAGCCATCAATTGAGTTTGTAATGGATTGGGCTTGAAATCCAGATAAGTCAAGCGGCCCAACTGTAATCTATACTATACTATTATAAGCAAAATAGGGTATATTTGGTTTGGTACTCTTTTTTTGGTCACTCTTTTTTAGTACTCTTTTTTTTATCACTCTTTAGTTTGGTTAAATCTCTATTATTAATAAAATTAAAAAAAAACACACACGCACACGGCAAAGCCCACGAGAGTCCTTTCTACAGCAAACAAGTATTCAAGACGTCAAGTAGTTTGTCTGTTACAGTGCACAATTTTTGTAATCAGCATTAAAATTAATTTTGTCACAAAAAAAGTTAAAAAATAATTAATTAATAGAAAACATCGTTTCGAAATTTTGGAGTTTTGAAAGATATAATGGTCTGTTTTATATTAAAAAAATGACTATCAGTTATATCAAAAACCTATAATCATATTTTATTATCTTTTATAATTTATATTATTACTAATTAATTATCAAATTTTAAAATTATAAACAATCAAATAAAAATATTAAGATAAAAATATTTAAAATGTTAAAAAAAAACTACTTTTATATAATATTTTTATATATACATATATATTTGAAAGTAATAACTAAAATATGTAATTAGAATAACATTTATTTTCATGAAATTTATAAAATTCAAAAAATATTTTAATAATAAAAACATATATACAACTTAAAATTTTAATGAAATATAATTAAACAGTTTACAAGCAACCGTGCATCGCACGGGTTATAGGCTGTTTGGTTTGGTAATCTTTTTTTTGTCACTCTTTTTTAGTACTCTTTTTTTGGTCACTCTTTGGTTTGCTTAAATCTCTATTATTAATAAAATTAAAAAAAAACACACACGCACACGGCAAAGCCCACGAGAGTCCTTTCTACAGCAAACAAGTCGTCAAGACGTCAAGTAGTTTGTCTGTTACAGTGCACAATTTTTGTAATCAGCATTAAAATTAATTTTGTCACAAAAAAAGTTAAAAAATAATTAATTAATAGAAAAGATCGTTTCGAAATTTTGGAGTTTTGAAAGATATAATGGTCTGTTTTATATTAAAAAAAGACTATCAGTTATATCAAAAACCAATAATCATATTTTATTATCTTTTATAATTTATATTATTACTAATTAATTAGCAAATATTAAAATTATAAACAATCAAATAAAAATATTAAGATAAAAATATTTAAAATGTTAAAACAAACTGCTTTTATATAATATTTTTATATATACATATGTATTTGAAAGTAATAATTAAAATACGTAATTAGAATAATATTTATTTTCATGAAATTCATAAAATTCAAAAAATATTTTAATAATAAAAACATATATACAACTTAAAATTTTAATGAAATATAATTAAACAATTTACAATTACACGAGTCTTGAAGTTTCTCTGGAGGAGCTAAACTGATGCCACCTGGTTGGGTCATCGTAAGACTGTGTTTTTTATGTGATTATTTACTAACCATCTGCGATTTCGTGATAAAGCTGATTCAAGATCTGGGTCTTTTTTCATTGAGCATAGAGACATGTTTCGAAAGAATCGGAGATGATACGATGCAAGAGACATACTAGACTACCCAAGAAACACCATTCATTCTCAAGGTAGGTATTCAGTATCCTAGGTAGCTCTGTTTGAGAAAAAGAAATAGACAAAAGTTGACGTATTAAGAATGTTATCAATGTACTATGAATGCCAAACAAATTAGTCAAAACATAAAATAAATGTTGCACATGCCAGCAGATTTTTCAATTCAACTTTGGCATTTATCCGGTACTCCCTCCGTTTCTAAATACTTTTCCTGTTTTGATTGAATACGTTTGTTAATGCATACTTTTAATCGTTAATATCTTAATTTCGTATTAGTATTAAATATAAAAACTTCACTATATTAAAGTACTCATAAATACGAATCCAATAAGATCAGGACTATATTTAATCTTATAGAATAGACGTAAATTAGTAATTTATCTCATGTTATGAACAGTCTCGACATATGAAACGGGAATGATAATATGAGCCGGAGGAAGTATGGTATAGAACGAGTCAACGAGATATCCTCGAATGCTTATTTGTGAGTGAGTAAATTAAAGCATTTCAGGATTTCCTCAATGCACTTTTGCAAAACTAGACTAGACTCGCACATTTACAAGTACATGCATTACCTTTTCTCAAATAATCCTTTTGCTCCATTGCCAGTATTATACCTCATTCACTAGTAACAAATAAATTATTTCGTAAATTTCTCACTGCACTCTTACATAACTGGACTCGCACATTGGCAGCCAATCTACACTGTGGCCTATCTTCTCATCACCATTTACATTCTTTATTTAGTTAGAAAGGTTTGTATTGCAACTTTGCAAGTATAGTATCATCTGAACAGTAATTAACAAAAAATGAAAAAAAAAACACGCGCATTTCACAGAGGAATTTCATCAAACAAACTTAAAACACACTCGTCTTGCTCCAGCTGAAGATCCGAACCCAAACTTAAAACCATACTGGTTATCTCATCTTGTTCCCTTAATTAAGAACCCAACATGATCACAAGTGGTTAGATGTACACATTCTTTTAAACATGTTCTCCAAGAACAGGAAGGTGCATTTGTCTCTTTTTTAAAACCTTGCTTTGTCTTTGATCAAAATCTGCAATATGATGAGCTCATTTAACTTTTGCACAAAGAATACTAAAGAAACCATAGTCATAATGAGATGGAAGTGAGTTTTATTTTCTTTATGCACAAAGCTTAAGGTGATGCTGCAGAGCCACAAGTGTTCTACAAAGAATGCTCAGAAAGCCGTGTAAAGAGATCAGTTTCAACACGTGGTAAGTTCAGCTATTGAGGAGATGGATATTAAAAGAGAGAATAGAGAATGTAAAATTTATTCATCCATCTGGCCATCTAGAAGCAATGAATTGCGCGACCTCGTGGTGGTGGTGAATCTCACCCTACGGAAAATCATCACACCATAGTTGATGTACCACGCACTCATGGACTGTACTGGCATTCCTAAATTGTGAGCATTGAGTAACAAACTACCATCACTCAAGTACCACTATGTATGCGGCTCATCAGCCAAGAATATGCATACGAAAGACTAGTATGATGCACCATCTGACCATCATGAGGTAAAGGGAGTATAGATGCAGTAAGACCAACCACAATAAAAAATAAAAAAAGACGGCCAAACAAATGTTTGTCAGGAAAATGTTGACAATTTTAGAAAATTGTTCACATGGGTAACTCCATATAAACTTTATGAGGCACACCAATTAACCTTGGTGGTGATGAGATCGACAGGTTTTACAGCCAAATTAAAGTCAATCGCAATTTGACTATTCGCAATACTGATTAGGTAAGTCATCAAAAAAATAAAATCTTGCAACTAATCTAACCAAAAGTACAGGCCCAGAGGCATACTATACACACTGACGGGGGGACGGGCGGGGGGTTATTGTCAGATTTTTCAATGTTAATCAAAATTCACTTCCAGTAACATTAAATTAAAAATAAAATATAACACAGATCAGATATGCAGTATAGCCACCTACACAGTGTGAACCAAGATGTTTTATTTGGGTTCAGAAAAAGCACAACACTGGAGCAAATACAAACAGTACATAAGATAATCAAACCAACAAAGGCTCCATCGTCGCTTGCTTAGAACTCTCCTCGGCGTTTCACGAGCGAGATCTTTCTCGCAGTGGAGGTGAACGAGATCTTTCTCGCGGTGGAGGTGAGCGAGAGCGCGGTGGAGGTGAGCGAGAGCGACTGCAGTGATAAATATAGTTAGTTTATTAGTTATTATAACTTCAAAACATTCACTACACACAATATTCTGAAACAAAGCTTTTAGCATTTTATACAAGTTACATAATATTTCATGATTTTCTAATAGCAGGAAACAAAATAAAAAATACACATTAGGCAACTGGCAAAGATGACCATAAGAAGTCAAATTAACACCGGTTTGCCTTCTGCCAACTACATTCTATTCTATCTTTAAATAAATCTGTCTCAAACTACAAATTTGCCTTCTAAAATTAAGCTTCCAATCTTCTCATTTTCATTTTCCAGTAGCAATGACATCAAATATTAATCAGCTAATCAACCAAATGACATCATATATTAATCAGCTAATCAACCAAGAAATTACTCTTCATATTCCTGCTTAGAAAACTTTAAATACAAATTAAGAGGTATATAAAAGATATCAGTCTTGCCTTTGGTATCTCTCACTGGCTGGGCTTTCCCCTCTGCCATAGTCTGGACTTCTCCTAGATTCAAATCTCGTGTTTGGCTTGGATCCATGTCTTTCAGTAGCAATCACATTAAAATTTAATTAGCTAATTCAACAAGAAGTTACTCTTAACATTCCTACTTAACATATAATTCAAAAATACATGAGAGAGATTACTAATACCCTTGGTATCTCTCAGAGGCTGGGCTTTCTGCTCTGCCATAGTCTGGACTTCTCCTAGATTCAAGTCTTGAGTTTGGCTTGGATCCATGCCCATAGTCAGGGCTATCTCTATCCCTGTGATATGGACTCGGTGATCGTCCACGGCCATATCCTCTTTTATCAGGTGAAAAATCACGGCCTCTTCTCTCAGGGCTGTGCCCATTTCTTCTTTCATCGTCATCTCTAATAGCATATTCCACTGAGATAACACGATCCATAAACTTGCTGAAATCAAAGTCAAGGATTTAGTGTCAATCAGGATACCAAAAAAGTGCAGTAAATGAAACAAAGATGAGGTAAACATTAATTTCAACTAAACAATTTATATTAAAGCTTTACTGTTAAAATTCAGAGACCTCCAAAGACACCAATAATATAGAATGAAGTGTCCAAGATAATTTGGACCCACTTTATGGTAAAGATTTCAAGAAACCGTGATCAAGTGATAAAGAATGCAAGCTTATGACTTAATATAATGGAGTCTACAGTACTTATCCTTGCACTTAAAGAAACTTCCAAGAATATTACAAGCAAAAACTTAGATCATAATAGGAACGAACCTCATGTTGGTTGCCTCCAGTGCTCTAGTGGCTTCTTCCTCTGATTCAAACTGTATAAATGCAAAATTTCTTCTGATCCTAATATTTAAAATTTTGCCATGCAGATCAAAGTGCCTCTCCAAATCCCTTGTCCTGGTATGGACAGGATCAAAGTTGATGACAAACAAGGTTTTTGTGGGTTTTGTATTGACTGGTCTTTTAGAGATGTCGGTCCTTCTGTCTCCACGTTCTTGCTGCAAAATTAACCAACCAAATCAGTTTGTCATGTAATATGTAATCATATAGAACTCAATAGAAAGCTTTTGCTACCATGATTTTTAAAAAAAACTTGATTTAAAGTAGCAGCCGTTCAACAAGGACAATATGAAGAATACAGTTTGGCCTTCGAGTCAAGAGTCCTAAAACTCATGGAAGGCAATACCTTGGTCCATTCAACACGGAGTCGGCGCCCCTTCCTTCCAAATTCTGTGTGGTCAAGTCTCCGAATCGCATCCTCAGCATCTCGCTCATCTTCCATGTAGACAAAAGCAAATCCTGCGAAGTTGAAGCTTTAGGAAACTGAACAATGTAAATTCATCTGATATATTTAACAAATCTATGTATCTATGTATTCTAAAAAACACCTGTAAAATCACTCAAAAAAGCAAGAAATTGTTGATTATCCCAATTTATAATAAACCCACAACACCCAGAGAGTTGAGAAAAGATATAACATATCACAAAAATATGAATTTTTGTGGGACATAAGCATAAAACCTGGCTGGTAGCTTCTGTGATGATTATGATTTCTATGGCAACATGTCAGAAATTGAAGACTGGGCAAAAGTCATGATTTTAAAAAGCAATGGTACTCATGGAAATGTAGGATGTTGATGCCATGACAGATCAGAAAATTCTTCTTGAAAAACACTAGAAGATGCCAGAAAGGCACCAGCAGAAAAGATAATATGATGGCCCATCCATCCAGAAAGATTATGGAAACATCAAGTAATCCTGCGTCAAAAAAATTGTTGAGTACAGGGGATTTCAGCTACAATACTTCACTAAAAGGAAAATGATACATACACAACAAATTCATTAAAGTTTTAATGTCATTATGAAACTTTCTATTTGTATTAGGTCAATTTTCAGATTTGTTGAGTTAGAACTGCTTGAGGTCGAGCTTCGATGTCTTACCAGATGCTTGTGGGAAGTACTGAGAGAAGAAATAACCGCCCCAATATATATCTTAAATATACCACCAATCTCCTACCTTATGAAAGCACTCAGATTTCACTAATACCAAGAGGCACAAGTGCATATCATAGTAATACACACACACACACACACACAGGTAATTACAGTTCACACAAGTTCCTGAAACAACATTCTATGTACACATGTAATTACAGATAACTTTCAAGTAATAAACGTAAAAGTTCTAAGAAAGTTCCACCACCATTGGACAGTAGTTAAAATATGCTTGCACCTTATGCAAGAAATAAAGCTATACCGCTTCACTTCCGCAGCTATGCTAACAAAGATAATTAAATAAGTTTTTGAAAAACTACTAAAGGAGCTATGTATGTTATGTACTTGTTTACATATGGCAATGTAGATCTCCATACCAAAACGAATACAAATAACTCTTTTAAATTAAGTATGCAAATTCGACTATTATCGCAAGACATACACGCAAAACCTTTCAACCGAAATATCATAGATACCTGACTTCACATCCACTCTTTCAACCTTCCCATATCTTTTAAATAGGCGTTCGAGCTCTGATGGGCGCGCATCATGTTCTAGGTTTCCGCAAAATATTGGCTTCATCTTCTCTCCTTCAACCGATCTTATTCAATCCTACAGGTAACATGGTGATCAGACTTGGTATAGATAATGGTATATTAAGATCATTTAACTATTTAGTACTATGAAAGATCCTACTTACAAACACGTCATGAAAAACAGAGACTATGTCTAGGAAAGTTACTTCTTTAGGATCTGATGCAAAAATAGATGCATGAATTACAAAAAAGTATATTCAGTATGTTCTTTGGTAAATCAATCATCCTAGTACATGTCGGACATATGTACGCATGTGGTGGTTAACATATGAGGTAACTTTAACTTAGCTCCTTAATAGGTCGAGAGCATTTTCAAGTTCGAGCTACCAGTACTGCTCTGTGGGAATCAACTAGTAATAAATCATGTAATGAAATTTTTGAAAACATATGAAGAACTATAGATCAAGCAAGTTAATTTCTCATTCTTATAATTCAAGGAAAATCAATGCATATAGAATATAGCAGCCATCACCCTCAGGCATCAACCCATATTATGAATTGACAAATGACAATCAACAGTAAAATTAGATTTCTGCACTTATGAATTTGTCCTAGCAATATAAAGACCAAGTAAAGGTATGTATTGTTGAAAAACTGTAGAGTACTTGTCTACACACCTATTAAAGCTCTTATACTCTTGTTCTCTTGTTTATTTATCTTACGTGTGTTCTCTCTTATGGTCTTCATTTGAGGGAAACATCTATACATCTTTTGGAAGTTTTTGTGTGTTCACATAAGATAAGGGTAATAATGTCCAGAGTTGGAAAAAATATCGTCTGAATTAAACAAGAAGAAACTAAGTCTAGGGGAAACTTTAAAGTTGTGATTCTCTTCCCAATAATAAATTTATTAAATAGTGGCCAAAACAACAATAAATCTTACATCATCTTCAATCAATCATATATTTTAGTTAAAAGTTCTTTTATAACATATTAAACCCCAGCGAATGTTGACACATTTATCTAAATGCAAGGACTCGTTTATTAAATAAGTTTTTCTCTTATTCATAGTTAACTTAAAGCTACTGTGATTAATCTCTTAACTTATCTTCGGTCACAAAACTTAAAATTGATACTAGATAGAAATAGAAACTTTCAGATCCATTTTAGGTAAGAGTTATATTAGGATACTTGTTGTCAAAAATGATCTACAAAATATATAACAGCTTACACTCTTGCTTAATTATCTAAAAGAATGCAGATTCAATGTCAGTTTCAACTCCAACTCAATCCAGAAGTCAGTACCCATCAATTTAATTGTTTTTTGCTAAATTGGTACCCATCAATTTTAATTCTAAAATTATATTTAAAAAACAAACTGCAAGGTCTTTGCAAAAAATTGTCACAATTCAAAATCAACCAATTTAATTTTTAGGCTTTTCATCAATACTTGAACAAATATTATTAACAGTGGTAACCGGGGCATATGTCAGTTACAAATTAAAATCCCCATCAATAGCTTTTAAAAGTAGCTCAACACACAAAAAAGAGACTCAATTATAGATAATAGATGAAAGCCTATGCCAAATAAAAAATATTCCATCACTAATTCCAGATTATTATATAAAAATCTCAACAGCAACAAAATTGCAGGATTAAAAACTTACAAAGTAACCATCAAAATACAGCTGAAAATCAAATCAAAACAAGTATAAGCAATATATTCATTCATTCACAAGCATTCAACATAGTAAAATCTAAAGCCTAAATACCTTAGATTATTTATCATAGTATAAATCTAACATAGTATAAATATATGTTATATATATATATATATATATATAACATACCTTAGATTGAGTGGTGAACAAAAGGCTGGGATGTTCTGAACTGAGAAGCTACAAGGAGAGACAAGAACAAGGTTAGATCAAAAATATACATACAATTAAATTGATATGTTGAGAAATGGAGAGGCAGCAGCAGCAACAGAGGTTTAAGTTTTTACCAAAACCCTAGGGCTAGGATACTCTCGACAAGATGAAAAAACACTTTGGTCGCTCCTCTCCTTTCGGACAGATCTTGACTTTTAGGCTTGCTCGATAAAATATACGGAGTAACCTCTTTTTCAAATAAAATTGAGGAAACCAAGAGAAGTCCAACAATGTCTTACTCTACTACGTTTTCTATAAAAGCCTGCATAATAACCTATGCGAGGCACCGGTCAATTTTTAGATATTTTTTGTTTAGCAAATAATAATAACATTCTTAATTATTCAATTATTGAGCGTATGTATAAAGTTTTACATATATCAAATATAAGTATATGTATAATGTTGGTAATTTAGCTCATAAAGCGAATGATACATTTTCTTGTTTGTGATATATAATCTGCATGTATTGAATGAGTACAAATTATGTAGTTAGTGATTAGTGATAAATATTGGGTCACTACGTGTCGTGGAGTGATATCTTCCCCCGATCCAGAAATAAAAATTATTTTGCTAACTAAAATATCTCACTATTTAAGTTGATTAAAATGTCTCACTAATTTAAGCATAATAAACTGTGCGAGACACGGATCATTTTCTAAAATTGTTTTTATACAACGCGTAAATAAAGTGTTATTAGGTTATTGAAATTTCAGTCAAAAAGGCTGTAAATAGATGATTTAATTTATAAAATAAATCATAGCATCTCATCATTTGGGCATATAAGTGTAAAATTATACTCCCTCCGTCCCACCCAATTGTTCACTTTTCAAGGGGTTGTCCGACAAACATTTTAAGGTGCATTTTAAGGATAGTTCCATAACTTTTTTTTTTTTTTTTTTAAATCTTGTATAAAAACTTAAACATTAATTTTTGGTTTAATGACCTTTTGGCCCTTCAAGTTTACACAGTTATACCCATAAAGCCCTTACGTTTAAAGTCGTTCCTTTTCGCCACTCCAACTTCAACAATGTACCTTTTTGCCATTTTACTGCGTGAGCCTGTATATCGGCTTATATCGGTAGGGGTATAACAGTCATTTCATTAATAATTTAATTTTAAAATAGAATTTAATTAGTAAATATATTATTCTACCTTTTTCCCCAAATCCTCTTAAAATCCCTAATTAACATATATTCACCCCCAATTTCATTACCCGGCTCTGTTTTTCTCTCGGTATTTCTCGAAGGTTCTCTCTCTCGAACTCTCAATCTCTCTTCCTCTAATGTCTCTCGAATCTCTCTCAAATTATCTCCCTCCCTCCCTCAAGAAATCCCTCCTTCTCCATTATCCCTTCGTTCTCCTACAAGCAGAGTGTGCGCAGAGGGTGTGTGTATGTGCTATTGTGTGTGGGTATGTTGTTGTGGCTGTATACTACGCCTATGTGTGTGCGTCTATATGTTGGTGGAGTGTGTGTGTCAACTGTGTGTGTATACATAGTTGTGTGTGTGTGTTTTGCAGCGGCAAGTGCGTGTGAGTGTGTTAGTCAACTGGGTGTGTGTTAATCTTGTATGTTATTAAGATTGTGGGCGTGTGTATTAAAGTGTATATAAGCTTGTGTAGAGTTGAAGTTTTGATCGAGGCTATGGGTTCAATTTTGGTGATTGCGATTGGATGGAGATGGGGTGCGGCTGGTGGTGTTGGTGTGTTCATTGGAGGGGGTTTGAAAAGAGGAGAGGTGGTGAAGGGAGAAGGAAGGAGGTGATCGGAGGAAGGAGGTGGATATATATTTTCAGATTTTGATCGGAATTTGGATTCTAAGTTTTTATTGTGGTTTTTATTGTTTGTAATCAGTTGGTATATGGATGTATAAGGATTTAGCTTGAAAAAAGAATTGAAATCGTTTATTTTGGGGGCGGACCGGAGAATTTTCCGGTGAACGGAGGTGTGGTGCTACAGCGGTGGGATTGAAGGAGAGAACGGAGATGATAAATTAATGTAAAATTTAAATTAAGTAAATTTTTAATTAATGATAAAATAATGAAATTTTTAATTATTAGTGAAATGACTGTTATACCCCTGCCGATATAAGCCGATATACAGCCTGACGCGGTAAAGTGGTAAAAAGGTACATTGTTGAAGTTGGAGGGACGAAAAGGAACGACTTTAAACGTTGGGGCTTTATGGGTATAACTGTGGAAACTTAAAGGGCCAAAAGGTCATTAAGCCTTAATTTTTTATACAAGAAAAGAAATTTTAAAAAATAAGTTATATAACTATCCTTAAAATGCATGTCGGACACCCCTTGAAAAATGTAAACAATTGAAAGGAATGGATGGAGTATTTCATAAATTGTTTCTTTTCCAAATATATATCATCATAATCTATATGCACGAATATATCATGTCATGTGATTAACAAAAACTATTTGTTCCCTACAATTCAAGTTAAAGAGTGTTTTTATCAATACAATGAAAAACATGGTATTAGAGTTCAGGCACGCAGAGTGTTAGAATATAATATAAAGATCCAGTTAGACCTTCCTCTAACAACTTAAGGTTTTTGAGCGACTGTACTTAACATCATATGAATATGCACATATGTTAGTGTTATAATATGCACATATGAATTTTGATACATAAAGTATAGGATATGTTAGTGCAGATTCAAGAAATATAAAGATATGACATGATTTTTGTTAAATATGTTGTAAATGATGAATAAAAGAGATGGGTGAGTGTGGTGGTAGTGTTGAGTCAGGGATCACTGGCGGTGATAAAATCCGTTATATGACGGTTATTGTGTCATGTGTGTGTTTAGTGTGCGTGTGTTTAGCATGTTGTTGCACTGGTAGGAGCGGGGATGGGGACACCTACGGCAGTCTATTGATGCACTTGATCCGAAACATATTTGCTCATGCTATGGTTCGATAGTTGTTGAACTCTAGGAGGTTGAGAAAGGAGAATACTTACCTGCAAAACAGAAATTTACAACGTTACCAAACGATGATGGTAATTACCCAGTGATGATGGTAACTGTCATTGTTGATAGAATCAATCTTAAAAGATAAATGAATACTTAATACAAATTTCAATAATTTATGAATATGTATAAGTATACCACATATTTTATATTACTAATTTATATTATAATAGTATAACAACTCGTGCGAGACACGAGTTATTTTCCTGTATTGTGCATAAAATTTTGTACTAATGTTGTTCAAACATTACTTTTAGCGTTGTCGAGTTTTGTTCATTTAAAATTTTAATCTTTATTTTCTTATAATGATCGATAACATTATATCTTATTTGTTACCCAGTCTTTTTTAATTTGATTAAGTTTAATAAACTTAATTCAGTTTTTCATCCTTTCAAATTCTAATAGTAAAAATAGTACTTTTATTTTTAAAAATATCTTGTCCCGTTAACACAATAACACTAAGTAATACAGCGATTATTTAAATCGTATACAAAATATAATTCATAATTTTGTAATTTGAATATATTTATATAATTAATTTAATTATGTAATTAACATAGTGTTCATATCTCAAATAATTGTTATAATAAATTTCATTATAAGCATATATGCTTTCAATCTAGATAAATTTAATTTCCTTTAATTAGGCTCACGTGAGTCACACAGACATATATATTATGAGTTTGATAAACAACACATATCAGGGTCTGGCCTAGTGGTATGACAAAGTGCAAAATAAAATAAAGATCAAGGTTCAATCCCCATTGACAACATTTTTTTCAAAAATTAATGAATACAAGGGCAATTGAGACATTTCAAGTGCATTAAAATGTCTCACCAATTTTATGCCTTGTTGGTGTATTATATATATATAATAATAATAGAATAGATTATAAAATAAAGATTTTTAGATTTTTAGTGGTCTAGTGACATTGTTTTGTATACCAATTTCAACAACCATCCCATAATAATAGATTAGAAAGTAAATAGGAAAGAGACAAAGATAATTATTGGTGAAATGGAGGGAAATAATTATTTTATTGATGGAAAAGAAGTTAGGAATGACTAGTGGTCCCCCAAAAGTTGGGAATGACTAGTGGTTCCTAGTGTTAACCACTAAGACATTGTTGAAGCACTACTCTATCCGTCCCACCCAAATGTTTACATTTGGGTTGGGCACGGAGACCAAGGAGAAATATAAAGAAAGAGGAGAGAAGGAGGAAAAATGAGTAAAGTGATGAGACCCATCACTATATAATGTATAAACTGAGTTAGTGGAGGAAAATAATGGATGTAGTTGATTTTTATATTATAAAACTTTACTCTTTTGGGAAAGTTTAGAAATGTAAAGAAATGGGTGGGACGACCCAAAAAGGAAAGTCTAAAGAAATGGATGGGACAGAGGGAGTATTTTATATCAAATTTCCTAAATTCTAAATTAAGAACTCAAATAAGAAAACTATTGAACTTGCTCTAACTACTTTTACTTTTATGTGCAAAAATAGCCGATCAAATATACATAATGAAGTATTACAATTACGCATAACATACCGAAGTATTCAACAATATTTTTATACCGATCACGCATTCATTATGAGAATAAGTTGTACACGCAAATCAGAATGAAGTATCCTTTGCTTGTATACTCTATTTGCACCAGCATATCATACATCAATATATACTAAAAACGATACTTTACTCGAGATCAGAGGGGTATGTTTGTGGAGGCTAGGACTTCGGTTCGGGAAGGTGTTATTACTGCTATTTAATGAAATTGATCTTTTGCTTTAAAAAAAAATAAGTGGTGTTATTTTTTTTGTTAAATATGTATTTGTAAATACTATTAAAAATATAAAGTTAAATGATCAATTAAAATTGTGTTTTCTTACAGAGTCCAACGGCTTGATTTTTTAAAAATCGGGGATCCCGATTTTTTAAAAATCATCCCCGATCTTTTAAAAATTAAAAATCAGGATAAATCCCGATTTTTTAAAAATCAGGATAAATTAGGATTTTGGGCCTAAGTTCGTATACGATTTATTCTTCTTTCTAAATTTTTCTAAAACCCAATATTAAAACATAGAATCCCAAAATTTAACTGTTGAACCCCTACGGGAATACAGATAAAATTAAAAAAATCTTTTACAAAATAAAACCAAATACGCATTCTACAATTGCTTATCAATAAAATTTAGGGAAATTACCCCATATTCTATCTTTTTAAAATTATTTTCAAAAATACTACCACTTTAAAAGTTATTTACAAAATACTATCTTTTAAGTTTTTTTTCAAAAATACGATTTGCAACCTATGCAACCTTTTGTATATATGGGCGGCACCAGCCGCAACTTTTAATTTGTGGTTGCATTTAAGGTTGCATATGAGATTGCAAAAGTTGCAACTAAAAACTGGATTGTAACTTACAATTTCCAATTGTCATTTTTGACCAATTTTTTGGAATATATATATAGGTCATTGTTCTATGGAGAACCATCTTACGTGGAGAACCGTGGAGAACCACTAATTTTTTATTCTATAATAGAATCAAAGTTCTAATTTTTGGTTCTATAAAAAAAATACCAATTTTTTTTGGTTCTATACCAAAAAGAAAGACCAATTTGTTGATTCTATGATAGACCAATTTGTTGATTCTATTTCTGATAAGCAATCGATCAAGTCATTCATTAGACTCGGATCCAATTGTCCAATCATAATAAACTTTGATCTATAGTTCAAAATATTAAATTAATATATAATATATAGAATCAACCCGTATGAACATATACATATACAATGTATGCTCGGATCTGTCCAGGAGCTTCTGGAAGGTTTACTTTGATCGATAAAAGCGTTGAAAGAAGCTAAATAATTTGAACTACATAGTTTATTATGATAAGACAATTGGATACGAGACTAATTAATGACTTGGATGTTGATCAGAAAAAGTGAGAGAATCATTGACTTATTATAGAGTAAAATGTATAGATAAATTGTGAAATTCAGAGGAAAATTTGACCTAAGTCAAAGAAAAATGGTATCACGTAGAAGTCAAAAATATTGAATGGTACTATATGGAAAAACCAATTGTATAGTGGTACCATTAAGAATAATCTAACGTCTGACTAACGTTTGCTTGACAGAATGGTATAAAATGAATAAAGCCAAAAGTACAGTGGTACGACTTGGAAGTCAAAAATGTTGGATGGTACCAAATGGAAAAGCTAATTGTATAGTGGTACCATTTGGAATATCCCTTTATTTTTTTTAAAACAAAATTTTTTTAAACAAATTTTTTTTCAACTTTTTTTTTTTGGAAAAAAAAATGATTCTACTATAGAACCATATGGGGTTCTCCACGTAAGAGGGGTCTCTCTAGAGTAGGACTCTATATATATATATATATATATATATATATATATATATATATATAGCTTTCTAAAAACTCAGTTTTCAATTTTCGATTGCATATGAGGTCAGTTTTAAATTTTCGATTGCATATGAAATCTCATATGCAATTTCGATGCTATATAGGGGAGCAGATGAATTTCCGATTGCAAGTTCCAGTTTTCAGTTGTCATTTTCGACCAGTTTTTTTAAATCTATATATAACTGAAAACTGTAAGTTGCACCGTCCAGTTTTCAGTTTTCGATTGCATATGAGGTTGCATGGGGAGCAGACGAATTTCCGATTGCAAGTTCCAGTTTTCAGTTTCAATCTTTGCAACCTTTACAATCTCATTTGCAACTCACGCGGCTGGCGCCGCCCTGAAGTTATAAATGAGGTTGCGAAGGTTGCAAAGGTTGCAAACCGTATTTTTGAAAAAAGAATTTTAACGAAATGTATTTTTATAAATAGTTTTAAAAGTGGTAGTATTTTTAAAAAAATAATTTGAAGGACATGTATTTTTAAAAAAACCCTTAAAATTTATGCTAGATACGCATTCTATATTGACTTATTTAATAATTATTAATTTTTTAAAATTAGGATACGCATTTCATTTTGTGGTAATCAGAAAATAAAAAAGTGTTATGCATTTGCGTAATGCGTATTGCATGTATTGTTGATTAATCCTCTAGGAGACTTGAGAATGTATAACATGGGTCCCACGATGAAAAGACTTATGTTCAGATCAGCTAGGCCCTCAATATTAAACGCATATGCCAGTTATGTATTTGAAAGGTCATTATTGGCCAATTATTCTAAAAATATCATTTTCGTTAAAAAAAATTAAAAAATAGTTATTCTTGTCATTATTTCGCTCTCGATACTCACCATCTCAATGGTCCATTGCAAATATTCAATTTAGTTATAATGATAATTCTTGTCATAATTAATTATTATATTAATTTAGTTAAATATTCAATTTTATTAATTTTAGTAATAATTATTATTTACATTATGTATTTTACCATTATACATGTTTATCATTTTATACTAGTTTATTACTCGTGCAACGCATGACTCCTTTTTTTAATATTTATAATTGAATTAATTTTTTAATTTTATATATTATTAATTTACATATCAAATTGTTATTAAAAATTAATATATTTATGATTTTAAGCATTCAATTTAATATTTATACTCTATCTTAAATTCTTAAATTTTGATTTGGACGACTTTGCAGCCCACGTGAAATTTAAAAAATAATCTTTAATTTAGTGATGGTTTGACAATTATTTTCCAATGTAACCTACGCAGAAACAAAAGAGAGAAGAAATTGACGATGTTTTATGTTGAAAATTCTATTCAATTTATGATTATACTTATAATTGTTTTGATTATCAAAATACCCTTGTTATTATTTGAAGATAGTCTACTAACAATCAAATACAATTTTAATAATAAGTGTAAGAAAGATTTGTCTAAAAGTTTGATAATCAGTAGTCTGATCTTCCGTACAACAAAATAAATAAGAACCACTAGATCTTAAAATAAATAGGTAAAAACCGTTGGATCTAGCATAATATTTTATATTTTAATATGTTGTAAACTAAAAAGTGCATTTATATTGAAATACGAAAAGGTGTATATCAATGATTTAAATCATATATAATCAAGTTTTCTACATTGAATAACATTATCAATATTGTAGGTTTTCCACATTAAATAGGATTAATGCAAAAATTCATTATAATATTTTTTGTTGAGATTCTGAGTGTTTCTATTTGAATAATAATTATTAAATCATCACTAAATTAAAGATAGTTTTATGAGTTTTGAGTGGATTGTAAAATCATCCAAATATGATTTCTAGATCTCAAGATAGAGTCCAAATAGTAATTATGAATATTTTTTTAATACTAATAAAAATATATAAAATTCATTCTAATACAACCTTTTTTAATTATATCCATTTCAGATTATAATTTTTTAAAAAAAATTTAATTCTAATACAGCCTTTTTAATTTATTTCTTTTTAGATTATAATTTTCTTTTTAAAATTCACTTATAATGCAAACTTTTCTAATTATATCATTTTTAGATTATAATTTTTTTAATATGATATAATCTTGATCGTCTATTTTTTAAAATACTAGATTCGACGGTTGAGATTACTTTGGTAGTACAATGACCAAATTTATGTATAATATCCCTCTTACGCTTACTATATATAACTAGCTTATAACCCGTGCAACGCACTATTTCTTTTTCAATATCTATAATTATATTAATTTTTTTTAATTTTATAGGTTATTAATTTACAAATCAAATTGTTGTATATATATATATATATATATATATATAAGATTTTACACGTTCGATTTAATATTAATTTGTACTCTATCTTAAATTCTAAAAATTTAATTTGGACGATTTTACAACCAACATGAAATTAACAAAATAATCTTTAATTTAGTGATGGTTTAACAATTATTTTCCAATTAAATCTACGCAGAAACAAAAGAGAGAAGAAAATGACGATTTTTTACGTTGAAAATTCTTTTCGATTTATGAATTCTACTTATAATTCGTTTTAATTATCAAAATACACTTGTTATTACTTGAATATAGTTCTACTAACAACCAAATACAATTTTAATAATAATTGTAAGAGGGATTTTGTCCAAAACTTTGATAATCGATAGTCTGGTCCTTCGTACGACAAAATAAATATGAATCGTTAGATCTTAACATAAAAAGATGAAAAGCGTTGGATATATCATAAAAAAATATTTTACATTTTAGTATATTATAAACTAAAAAGTGTATTTATATTTAAATACAAAAATTTATATGTCAATGATTTAAATCATGTATAATTAGGTTTACAATATTGAATAACATTATCAATGTAGGAATTCTACATTGAATAGGATTAATGTAAAAATCCGTATTTATATTTTCTTTTGAGATTCAGAGTGTTTCCATTTGAATAATAATTATTAAATCATCATTAAATTAAAGATAACTTTATGAGTTTCGCATTGATTGTAAAATCATCCAAATCTGATTTCTAGATCTCAAAATAGAGCTCAAATAGTAAATATGAATTTTTTTAATACGAATAGAAAAATAAATAAAATTCAATTCTATTACAACCTTTTTTAATTATATATTTTTTAGATTATAATTTTCTTTTTAAAATTCAATTATAATACATTATTTTTTAATTATATCCTTTTTATATTATAATTTTCTTTTTTAAAATCACTTCTAATGCAAACTTTTCTAATTATATTCTTTTTATATTATAAATTTCTTTTTAATATAATATAATCTTGATCGTCTATTTTTAAAAATATTAGATTCGACGATTGAGATTATTTTGGTAGAATAGTGACCAAAATTATGGATAATATCACTCTTATGCTTATTATATATAAGGATATAATTATAATTTTCTTTTTAAAATTCAATTCTAATACAACATTTTTAAATTGTATCATTTCTAGATTAGAATTTTCTTTTTAATCCTTTATTATAATACCCGAGTCTACCACACCATGCGGTTAACCAATAAAAAATGATGAATTATTTTAGGACCAATCAGATTTCATTCCTAAATTTTAGACCAATCATATCATATTAAGAGTTTTCCATATTTATCTTTCTATACCCACATTACTAACTATAGTTAGTTAATAATTTTAATAAAAATATAATAACTATTTAATTTAACATGCTTATATATTATATAAACTTTTAATCAAAAAATATTCGATAATAAATTTCTCATATAATTTATTTTCACTTTCATTAAATAACAAGTATATATTTACGAAATTACGCTAATTATGGTAATAACTCAACCAACATGGAAACATTAGCATAGAAGTAGCAAGGTACCAATATTTAAATAGCAAATCATGTCCTAATAAACGGGAAAAAAAATCACGCTCCCCTCATTCCATCATGTGTGATAATTTTTTTTTTTTTTTGCAAAAAAATGACGTCACAAAAGAATATGTAATACTTTTGACACTAGAAAGCTAAATAAATCTAATTGTTTGTATTTATCTTTTTCAACTGTTAATTTGGATAGCACTTCCACGCCTAAGGGCCTCGAGGAGGATTAGTGCAAAAGTATTCTACGATTGATCATTATTTTTCAGTTTCTCCTGCTGCTGTGTCTTATGATACCTCTGTCATCTCAAATGTCAAGGCCATAGGAGTTGTGATGGAAACAGCATGGGCCGGAGCAGTTTAAAACTTAATGCTTTTTATGTTAGCAAGCCATGTAAGGGTTGATACTAATCAGAATCTATTCACTAACACATACAATATGACAGTACTGAGTCTATATATCTTTGCCTTTTTATTTTTTGTGCCAGGTTATTGACATTCAAAGCTTTGTAGAACTTGTTTTTAATTGTTTATGGTTTTCCTAAAGCAGAGTTCTGACTAAGAGTTCTCTTTTTAAAGGTTATCGGTTCATGTTGGTACCTTTTAGCAATCGAGAGGCAAGAACAGTGTTGGAAAAAAGTTTGTGACCTTCACCAAAACTGTCAAAATCACTTTTTTTTTTACTGTTCTACTCTCAGTGTTGCTGGTAGAGAAGATTGGTTTAGATCAACTAACATATCCAGTCTATGTATTTCAGGTAGTCAGTTCTTCCAATTTGGTATATATGTGGATGCATTAACTTTTGAAATCACCAACACGAACTTCTTCAGCAAGTACTTCTAATGTCTCTGGTGGGGATTGAGAAACTTAAGGTATATATCACAAAGTTTCATTTTGTTATACAAACTAGCTTTACCACAAGTAACAAATTCAAGTGTCTGGACCTGATAATAGCTTCTATATATATACTCCACCCTTAGCAGTAAAACTTCCTATGATGAATTGGTAAACGTAATGAACTTTTTGTGCTACTTAGTGCACAGGAAAATGTTATCTTTTCAACTTGATCTTCACCTTCCACTCTAATTAATTACCACAAAATTTCAATTGCGATTCAAATTGTGTAATTCACATTCTGATATTTGATTCTTGTGCAGTTCAATAGGACAAGACCTCTCTACCAGCACAAATATTGGAGAAATAAACTTTTCTATTATCATTGCAATTGTAGGACTGGTGCTCTTTGCCTTAATTATTGGCAATATGCAAGTGAGTCATAATGACGTGACATCAAGCGCCATCTCTGTGTTGATCTTGTTCGACGTGTAAGTTTCTATTGCATCTATCATACTTGCAAAAATTTTAAAAAAATCATATCCATGTTTTGTTGAAAGTTGTTAATTAACTATCTGAATGACTACTAGCCATTAAACCATGTAGTTTAATGGCTTTGATCATAAGTCCCTGAAGTGTTTAACATGAAAATTTTAGTTTTCAATTTAAACTTTTAAACCATCTAATAAGCATTAATATTTTAATTATTTGGAAACTTTCAAGTTTTAGTTTGGTAGTGATTGTCTTATGGGTACTGACTACTGACTATACCCTTCATGTGGGAGTTTTTGGGTAGAAAAAAGAGACCTGTACTTGTGGCACGCTTAATTTATACTCCGTATTTGATAAATATGACAAATGCTTATACTATACTTAAAGATAACTGCAGATTTGAAGAATTTTTTGTGCTCATGTATTTTACGGGAAGATCTTCAACATATTGTCACCTACACCTCACTAAGTGACTGTTCCTACAATTGGTGCCTGACAAGGATCAATACCCCACTAAATGAGTAATTCAGATATGATTATGGTTGCTCACAAGTCTCTTCATATGTGTCATATAACGTTGTATGTCTTATAACCCCATAATTCATAGTCTTAATTTTCATGGATATGTAAATGAAGGTAAAAATATATGGGTTAAATATCAAAGTGATCACTGAAGTAAAGCCCATATATCATTTTACTCACTGATCTCAACGGGGTATCATTCGAATCACTAAACTCATAATAAATATCAAATAGATAACTCTAAATATGTGTTCGAAAACTAAAAATAATCTTCTGTTAATTCTGCCTATTTTTCTTGAATGCTACCACAACCAAATGAAAAGTTGTAAAATTCTAGTATTTCAGATAATATATTTAGAATTTAAAAACTTTATTTGCTATTTATTTTTAATTAAAATAAGCAAAATGACTATAAAATTAAAAATAAATAGTAAATAAATTTTTAAAAATCTAAATATATTTTCAAAAATACTACAATTTAACAACTTTTCATTTGGTTGTGGTAGCATTCAAAAAAAATGTGCAGAATCAACAAAAACTTATTTTTATTTTTCAAACACATATTAAGAGTTATCTATTTGATATTTATTATGACTTTAGTGATTCAAATGATACCCCGTTGAGATCGATGCATAAAATGATATATGCGCTTCACTTCAGTGACCACTTTGATATTAAACCCAAAAATATATTAGACAAGCTGACAAGTGGAGTTTTTCCTCGGGATGTTTTAAACATTTATTAACCTTATCAGAAGATATTAGAGCAAATAAAACTTTTAAGGATGTGAGGCTTTTATAAGAGTAAGAGAAAAATCAATATAATTTATAACCGGAGTAGGAGGTGTTTCATATTAGTATTCCTTTTTTATTTGTCTTAATATTAAGTGCCTATCATACTTTGGTACAATTGTCCCACCATTTTAAATAACTCTTTCTAAAATTTATTTACTATAGTATGTGCTCAAAAATGAATTTATTTACAATTTTGATTAGTATGGAATTTGCCTAATTCCTTTTATAGCAGGGAAGCTGATGTCTCTTGGTGGTGGCTTAAATGTTACAGGAATTTTTCATGAATCTCTGCATGATGAAGATACAGAGGTTCAACACGGATTCATACGATGAATGTTGACCTGGATGAAATATCTTATATGATTTTTACAGTCGTCGAACAATTATCAGGTGTGCATTTCTAAGGCCTCCTAAATTTTGTTGACGGCCATTTAAATCCTTAATTTAAGCCTTACTATGATTTGGGCATTTGACTTACAAAAGGCATTGTTATAAGTGTATGTATGTTTTACAAGCTTGCCAATACTATTTATAAGTATTTGTCATTAACCTTTAAAAAAGACATGTACACGTATTCATAATTTAGACTTTATCAAATTTAAATTATGGAACTTTTAGTTCATAAAAATAAAATTATAATTTGGACACATTGTATTTACATTACATTTATTTGTGTTTTATTTTTAGTGCCTGAATATTACTCTCCATGGACCTAACTTTAGATCTTAAACAAGTCGAGTCAAGTGGCATACATATATGTCAAGGTAAATCTTATGTGAGAAGCATGGCTCATGTTAATTTCCATTCCAAACTGCTGCAACCGAAAATAAAATATAAAATAGAATCTCAAATACTTATGGGTTGTTATATAAGTAGCTAAGGAGCTGTCCATTTTTGTTACAATGAGAGATAATATTGGGAAAACAGTACTAGGTTTTATAGTCTTTGGCATCATTGCAATGCTGATTATTATGGGCTACGGTACCCTTTTTGTAATTTGATCGAAGAAATTAAGTTTAGTATTATGGAGTCTAAGATATAGGCAAGATCGCTAGAGACTAGGTTTTATGGCAAATAAATTTTTCCAGTGACTAGGTTTATGGCAAATAAATTCTTGGTATTTTTTCTTCTTCTTATAATTAGTATTACATATATATATATATATATATATATATGTTTATCTAATTATTTATTTAACTTCTGGTGCTTATTATGTATAGTATGCACCCTTCCATTTTCGTATGTATCAAGCAGTTTTGCCTCCGTAATACTCTGCGTTGTTTGTTTTATGTACGTGTAGATCTCCGAAGATGCTCGACTCATAACAAAACTGTTGACAAGAATATATTTGTTGCTTCTTGCTTGTCCCCCTTGCAGTTTCCATTGTATTTTATAAAAGTTGTAAGCAACAAGAATAAATGTTATTAATTTGGAATTTTATGATGGTAGATGCTAATACATTGATCTTATAATTTTTTTCCCTGTTGGTTCAATCTATATTTCTCTCAATGGAGAAGTACTCATTTCCAGTGATGGGTATACCATCAGGACTTTCTTCTCAAATTTGAAGGCTGAACATTTACCGGTTTATTGCAAGTCATCTATACTTCATAAGAATTACTTTAGTAAGCGAGTGATATGTACTTTTCAGAAACATATTTTTAGCTAATGGTGAACGCCATTGTATTCTGTGTGTACGACGGAAGAATTGATGCCCTCAATTGGCACAACTGCACCCTTTCCAAGACTACTTCCAACCTCATTTTATACCCTTTTTTAAATTTTATAAATTGCAAATATTGTTTAGAGTTCGAAGATGTAAGAGATATTCATCAAAGTCTAGGTGTTCACAGACTGGATGACTTTGCAACTCCTCGAAAATTTTAAACATATACTAGAAAGTGACCCGTGCCTTGCACGGGTTTTCATGCTAGTTATGGTAATAACTCAACCAGCATGGAAACATTAGCATAGAAAGTAGCAAAGTACCAATATTTAAATAGCAAATCATGTCCTAATAAACGGGAAAAAAATCACACTCCCCTCATTCCATCATGTGTGATAAATTATTATTTTTTGCCAACTGTGTGATAATTTTTTATTTGAACCCAGATAACAATTCAATCTCATAATCCAGTTATAAAATTGAAGATTAGCAATCCGATTTCATCAAAATTATTTTTAAAGATCAAGTCACATGTCGTGCCCTCTAGCCATTATCTAATTGTCCACTAAATTAGCTTGAATATGCACTAATTTGTTACCCATACTTCATAATATAAAAATATAAATGCTACAATGATTACTAATATAACAAATGTTCTTCTTTTCCAGGTAAACAGTTAAATGCAGTTAGCCAATCAGAATATTATGAATTATTTTGAATTTTCTTATAAATCGCAATTTTTTTAGGTAATTAATTAATCAATAAAAGGTCATGCAACATCTACAAAAATAATCAAGATCGGACAAACATATATTAAAATAGATCATATCAAGGTTTCCTTCATCCAAACTACGATCTTTGATCAAATCTTAAATTATGGTACATCCCTCGCTTATATTACTAAAATATAATATTTACTAACTTATCAATGTTTTAATTTGAAGTCTATCACAATTATACTATTATATATTACGAGCTTATATTCATAAATATCAACTACAATCATACTATAATATGTAGTCATGTACCCTTTATTATAATACCTTAGTCTACCACACCATGCGGTTAACCAATCAAAAATGATGAATTATTTTAGGACCAATCAAATTTCATTCCTAAATTTCAGACCAATCATATCATATTAAGAGTTTTCCTTATTTATCTTTATATACCCACATTACTAACTATAGTTAGTTAATAATTTTAATAAAAATATAATAACTATTTAATTTAACATGCTTATATATTATATAAACTTTTAATCAAAAAATATTCGATAATAAATTTCTCATATAATTTATTTTCACTTTCATTAAATAACAATTATATATTTACGAAATTACGCTAATTATGGTAATAACTCAACCAACATGGAAACATTAGCATAGAAAGTAGCAAGGTACCAATATTTAAATAGCAAATCATGTCCTAATAAACGGGGAAAAAATCAAGCTCCCCTCATTCCATCATGTGTGATAATTTTTTTTTTTGCCAGTTGTGTGATAATTTTTTTATTTGAACCCACATAACAATTCAATCTCATAATCCAGTTATAAAATTGAATATTAGCAATCCGATTTCATCAAAATTATTTTTAAATATCAAGTCACATGTCGTGCCCTCTAGCCATTATCTATTTGTCTACTAAATTAGCTTGAATATGCACTAATTTGTTACCCATACTTCATAATATAAAAATATAAATGCCACAATGATTACTAATATAAAAAATATTCTTCTTTTCCAGGTATACAGTTAAATGCAGTTAGCCAATCAGAATATTATGAATTATGTTGAATTTTCTTATAAATGACATTTTTTTAGGTAATTAATTAATCAATAAAAGGTCAGGCAACATCTACAAAAATAATCAAGATCGGACAAACATATATTAAAATAGATTATATCAAGGTTTCCTTCATCCAAACTACGATCGTTGATCAAATCTTAAATTGTGGTACATCCCTCGCTTATATCACTAAAATATAATATTTACTAACTTATCAATGTTTTAATTTGAAGTCTATCACAATTATACTATTATATATTACAAGCTTATATTCATAAATATCAACTACAATCATACTATAATATGTTATCATGTATCCTTTGTTATAATACCTGAGTCTACCACACCATGCGGTTAACCAATAAAAAATGATGAATTATTTTAGGACCAATCAGATTTCATTCCTAAATTTTAGACCAATCATATCATATTAAGAGTTTTCTTTATTTATCTTTCTATACCCACATTACTTAACTATAGTTAGTTAATAATTTTAATAAAAATCTAATAACTATTTAATTTAACACGCTTATATATTATATAAACTTTTAATCAAAAAATATTCGATAATAAATTTCTCATATAATTTATTTTCACTTTCATTAAATAACAATTATATATTTACGAAATTACGCTAATCTATCTATCTATTATATATATAATACGCCAACAAAAAGAAAAAAATTTGAGACTTTTTAATGCACTTAAAAAGTCAAATTTATCCCTGCTCATTCTAATTTAGTTCTTATGAACGGTTTCCCCTTGCCAGTCCACCCCTTCGCTTTGTTTTGTGCTCAAGGTTTTGGGAGGTTACGAGGGTTTGATCATTGGGTACTGGGTGGCGTGGCTAAAGGTCCTCGGACTTCCAGGCGGTTTTTAGTGGCATAGGCTGGATGTGGGTATGGCCGAACGGCTCAATTATTCCCTTGTGCCAGGTAATTGTATCATCCTGTTCTCATTCTCCTCTACTTGTGCCCTATGATTTTAATTCGTAATTCTGGGTACTTTGTTGTGTGTGTGGCCACTATTTATCGTTGCATGTTTTTGGCCATTTAGGGCTCCATGAATTTGCTTGGACTCAAATAGAAGCAATGTATTGCCGTTTGTAACATGAATGAAATGATTTCCGGGATTTTGTGAATGTGCGCACATATATATTTGTTTCGGTTATGTATTGAGATTTTGCTTTGCTAAAGAGATGGTAATGGGAAGGCAAGATTACTTTAATATTATAGATGGGTGATATTTATTAGAAAAATCAAAGTGAAAGACTCACTGAGAATGCACCTGAGCTTTACTAATTTTGAGCTTTTAGAGTTGAACTATTAGTTCATGTGATTTAGGTAAGCTAACCATGTCAATATTGTGCGCAGCTAGTGGCGGTGACGATGTTGGTGAAAGAATTGGAGAGGATGACAAGAAAAGTCATGAGCCAGAGAATCAGGGTGTGGCAGTAGTAGCAAGTAATGATTGTTTCCCGGAGGTAAAAGAAAGGGATGGAAAGGATGAGGAGTTGACAAATGTGACGAATGGAATGGATACGACCAACGAGGCTTCAGTACCAGGATCAGGTGAAGATAACGGAAGCAAAGAAGAAGAATTAAACAATGGGGAGATACAAAGGGATCCTGCTATGAGTGATGGAAAAAAGATGGATACGTCGACTGATACGTTGAGTGAGTTGGATGTGCTTCAGGAGAATGGAAGAAAAGAGGAGTTGAGTAACAAGTTCAGAGGGATGGACATGGTGTTGGACAATGAATTGAAGGGAGAGCTGCGAAACCTGGAGTTAGATGCAAGGCAGGAGGTTTTCTCGAAGACATCAAACAATTCATATGTAGGACGGACCAGATCCACTTTTGGGTGATGAGACAGGAACAGAGGAAGAGCGAGTTGAGTTCATGAAGGAGCTGGAGACTTTTCACAAAGAGAGATTCTTGGAGTCAAGCCTCCAAGATTTTATCAAGAGCCATTAAATTGCCTTAAGTGTGTTTTCAGTTCAACCTTTCATTTTTAAGTATTTATACCACGGTTTTATAATCTGAAACTGATATACTTCTTCTGATTAGGTTGTGGAGATCAGTAATCAAGCTTGGTGGCTATGAGCAGGTTAATCAGCACTATACTCCCCTTATTGTCTTTGATGCTTAATGTTTTATCTTGTGCTTTACACTATCATTATATTTGTTAGTATGCCGATTTAAATGTTTTTACACTTGGGTTTTGGCAATTGACATTTGACATATATTTATGTTTTCCGCTACTTTCATTAGATAATCAGTCCTATGTTCTCCATTCTACCCTCAAGTACAGGTTCACCCCTGCAATATATATAAATGTATTGCAAAACCATGAACATTTGTTCAGTGCCCGAAGCACAAAATCAGTTTCATAGTTAGAAGTTACAGTCCTTATGTGGGAGCGCTTATCTTAAGAAGATATTTATTCTGCTTTTGATATACCAGATATGAGATTAAAGACTCATATGAGAAGTTAAGATAATATTTGGAAATACTACTCATTTAGAAGCTCATGGACTTTGGAATTAGGAATATGTGGAATCATAATTCTGAGATTATATTATTAGTATGTAAAAGAACCCAAGTGCTAAAAGGATCACCATAAGCCCCGGAGAATAGGTTTTTTGAGCCATTCTTAGCATTTAGCTACCTGCTTCAGATGAAACTTGTCTAAAACAGCATATAGGTGGTAGGGATTGAGGATACAGGCGGTAGGGTTTGAGGTGCTAATTACAATCTAGAAAAGTTTTGTGTATATGTTTCACAAAAATTTTAAATTAAGGTAGGTGTTAATGAAGAGGGAAAACATGGGAATAGGGGTATCATATAATTTTTTTTGGCAGTATAAGGCTTTTGAACTTTATATTGAGTCTGACCATATAATGCTTCTTAGCTCCAACTTTCGCGGTCGTATATAACATAGAATTGCTATATCCTTGACTTACCTTATCCTCAAATATCTCTGATTTATGGTTGTAGTTGCAATTTTCGTTGTCCATCAAATGTAGCACCAAGAACTTAGTTTCTGTACTCACAGTCATAGTTCTAACCCCATTAGCAACTCTTTAGAAGTAGATATCATACTCTGAACGTATGCTAAATGTTCTACTAATCACAAGGAAATCTAAATTTTTGTGGGTGCTTATGTACACGATATGAAACTGCCCTAATGAATTGTGAACTTGTTATAACTTTCAGACATACTAATCATGAGTTGGTGAAGAGAAGTAGTTTAGCCACAAGAGGGGACATGGAAATATTTAAAGTTAAATTGGGATATAATAATTGACAGTCAGATACTTGTTCCCTTTATAATGGTAGAGCTTGGCGGCTAATGCAGTGGACAACATTTAGAAGCAAAGATTATGGAATAAACCAATAAAAAGATTAACTTGTGTGGATTAACAACAGAAAATCCATCACCTAAGAATTCCTCAAGTTATACATCACAACCCATAAAAAGATAGACAATCCCAAATAGAAGCTCTAAAAATTTATTAAAAATTGCATCTCCTAAAGGAGAATCCTTAAACTACCCTTGATAGTAAAGAAACTGCATTAGCTCTAATTAACCTACATTAGCCATAATTAAAGAAACTACTTAATACCAATCGACTACCATAATTAAACAAAAGAAGGAGCTCCTTCTATTACTTAACTACTATAACCTAGAGTATTCCTGATAATAACTTATCCAATATTATTATTAGAATGCATATAATATTACAATCAACTTTTATCCTTGCTCGGCGTCATGAAATTGAAAGGTTCTAGAGGTCAAGGGTGATGTTAGGGAGGTGGAAGGAGGCAACTCTAAATGTCTAGATCTGGGAGAATGGGGAACAAATGTTATTTACATTGTTCCCTATAGTTCTGTGTTCATTTTAAATTTTAGGTCTTGATTTTGATCTTTAATTACTGAGCAATTTATATAATGTTGTAGTATTTTACTTAATGTAATTTTTTTTCAATAATCATTCTTATATAGTTATATGTGTACATGGGTTATCCGAAGACATAAAACTATCCCTTTAACAATGCATCTTCCAGTCACATGACCATAATTTTGGAAATATTCGTTGAAAAGACTTGCTTTCTATCAAATTGACTCGATAGGCTCAATATTTCAAGTGACAAGTAGGAGATATTGGCGACTTAAAGTTGCTGAAAAGATATAGGTCGTTTCTTATTTGGTTTTGGCTGGGAAAACAAGGGCATGTACATATATGGCCCTAGCTTGTTAAACCTTTAGAAGCTATTACTATTGATTTTTTCTTCAATAATATTGCTCTACTTCTATAAATGAAATTGATTTTTATATTTTTTTTATGTATTAGATTAACTCATTCATCTGTCTTCGGTTGTCATGTTGTCGGTATGCAGTTGTTTTTTTAGCATAATTTTGATAGACAAAAGTATGTTTAGGATTGAACAAGTAGTGAATGCTTACTACTTTAAGACTCAGTTGTTTGTAGGTGACTTCGTGCAAGCTTTGTCGGCAAGTGGGAGAGTCATTTAATCCTCCAAAGTAAGTAGTCGTTCGTACTTTAACTGATCAAGTCTCTTTTTTTTGCAGGGCTGAATTTTCATGTCCTCACAAAATTGTACACTAGATTCTTTTACTTTTTAATCTCTAATTTCTAAGCCAATAATTGATTATTATCTAAAGCTTTGCATATTGTTGTGGAATAAAAACTAGGTTACGAATTGTATTTAATGCTAGGGTTGGTGAGCTTCGAGCTTTAATGGCTGTTTCCGTGTTCGGGACTAATCGGTCCTCACAGAGTGCCTACGTATCTTGTATTGAGAATTAAGCCAAGACGTAGTTCTGAGAATGAGGGGTCAGACCCTTTATATAGGCTGAGAAGCCTAAGAATTATGGTAAGAATAGGAGACTTGGTGGGCAAGCCACCGCCTCAAGGAAGGTTCTGGATCTATTCCTTTTAGGAATTAGTTTCCATGTTGAGATATGTATCTTGGAGGCTAAGTCAGGTAAGAGTTATATCCTTGTTTGACTCTTATTTGCTGAGTTGTTTATTGCCCCTAACATTAATTACGAAATTAATATTGTAATTAGGGTTTGGGTCCATCTGGTGGGCCCCACGTTTGGACCATTCTAGGTCTAATTAATGCCACATTAAATGTGTCTTTAGGGCTTACTTTTAGCCCATATCATTTGCCCCCCAACTTCTAGGAAAACTGATCAGGTTTTCCTCGAAGTTATAACGGCATTTCCGAGACTTGGGTCAGGGTTTATTGCTCTTACGCGAGTACTTTCAACAGTATCATCTTAATGTAAAGCGTGGAGCGACCGACGCATTTACGACGATGTTGAACGACATTAAACGGTGTTAAACGACACTACACAGTGCTAACCATCCTTAAACAACGTTTAAACATTGTTAAACGATGTTAAACGGCACAAAACGGCACTAACAGCACTAATCGGCGATAATCTGTGCTAATCGGCACTAATCTGGCACTAATCTGTGCTAATCGGCACTAATCTGTGCTTAAACGGCACTAACTTGTGCTAATCGGCACTAATCTGTGCTTATCGGCACTAATCTGTGCTTAAACGGCACTAATCTGTGCTAATCGGCACTAATCTGTGCTTATCGACACTAATCTGTGCTTATCGGCACTAATCTGTGCTTAAACGGCACTCGTTTTAGTACTAAAAACCATCCGAGATTTACTGAAAAAGTCGGGATTCAGGACCACGAACTGACCCGTGATCGGCCGGATCTAGGGCCAGCTCATGGTCGGCCGGAGAGCTTGAATCCATGGTGATCGGCCGGGAAGTGATCGGCCGAGAGGTGGTCGGCCGGGTCGTGGGGGAACTTCACCCCTTCCAGATCAAAATCATCGAAACCAATCAGTGTTTCGGTCCTAGCACGTTTTGGGGCCTCTCCCACAATGTGCATCACCTCTCTGACATACGCCTTTCGAGAGTTTCGAGTTGTACCGGCCGCTGTCGGGCCACCCCAAATCATGTTGCTAACTGGCCCTCGAGGTTGTGGGTTACGATCTCGATCGTTATCCCTTCTGTCATTGTCTCTCCTATCATAGTCTCTCGTTCGGGTTCCACGATCTTCACCTTTGGTGAATTTGTTCAATTTTCCTTTACGAATTAAGAACTCAATCTCATTTTTCAACTGCCTACAATCATCCGTATCATGCCCCACATCTCGGTGGAACCTATAGTATTGCTCCTTATCCCTCTTTTGGGGTCACCCTTGAGTGGCTTCGGCCATCGAAAATCCTTATCTTTCTCAATCTCTAGCAAGATTTGACTCCTAGGAGCATTCAACCTTGCATAATCAAAAAACCTCGGTCCAAAATTCTTTTTTGGTGCTGATTCAGAGTCTTTACTAGTACGGGGATACTTGTCCCTAGCATCATACTCCTGATCCTGCTTTCTCTTCTTTGTGTCAATGTTACCTCGATTATTGCTCATTGTGGCCTCCTTCTTGGTACTATCCTCAGCCTTGATATACTTATCAGCCCTTCGCTGGAGCTCGACCATATTCTCGGGAGGATGCTTTGCCAATGACCTCTTAAAGTATAAGTCGGTGGTGCCATGCTCTAGAGCCACCATCGCCACCTTATTCTCCAAATCAGTGATGTTCAACGTCTCCTTAGTGAACCTCTTCAAGTAATCTCTCAGATTTTCATTCTTCCCCTGCACCACATACATAAGGGATGCAGAGCTTTTCTCATGCACCTTCCCGCTGATAAACTGACTAACAAAGGCATCACTTAACTCCTTGAAAGAGCCAATTGAGTTTGCAGGCAACCGGCTGTACCATCTTTGAGCCATACCCGACAGGGTTTGAGGGAACGCCCTATACTTCAAAGCGTCACTTGCAGGCTACAACAATAATGCGTTTGAGAATGTCCTAACGTGATTTGTGGGATCACCTGTTCCATCATAAGCTTTAATTGTCGGCATCTTAAACTTCTTTGAGATACGAGCATTCATCACCTCCTCAGTAAACGGGGGTGTGGGATCATCAAGATCCCCAAGTGGCATCAGATCCTTGGGGTTGCTCTTGGGGGTTTCCACCCTCGTTGTTTTTCCAGTTGGGGCATCAGCCCTTCTTTGCCTTCTTGAAGGCCTCTCCAGATCTATAAAGGGAATCGGTCCTGATGTTGAAGGAGGTTGAGTCTGATTTAACCTAGCTTGTTCTCTTTCCATATCTTCCTTTAATCTTAAGATCTCGGCTTCATGAGCCTTGATCCTTTCCGCAGTTGTCGACGGGGGTCCATCATAGATAGTTTGATGACTCCTCCGGGGTTCTCTGCTAGCACGTCTCCTTCTTGGGGCTTCTTCACGATAATCATCATCAGAAGACGATTCATCAGTATAGGGACCAGAGTAGTCACGATACTCTCGATCTCGGATATGCAGGGCATGACCACTTGATCCAACTCCTTGAGTAGGAGGGTAGTTAGGCGGCCCATACATCGGGTTGGTATTCAAGGGGAGATCCGTAGTGTGGATCTGGACCCCTTGTGGAGGGTTGTTGGGATCTATAATCAAGAGAGAAACCACCATCTGAAGGGGATTAGTCCCTGGATTTGTGTGGACGATCGGAGGTAACGTACTCTCAACATGGGAAGTCGTCCCTAGGGGTTGAGAAACTTGATGTTGAACGATCGTCCCGGTCGTTGGGGGCACCAGATCCGTGGTGGGTGGAGCAGAGCTGAGAGGAATAGGATCGGTGGTAGTCAACGTTGTTCTTCTTGTTTGAACCATGGTTGATGTCTTCTTCCCACAGACGGTGCCAAATGTTGTGGAATAAAAACTAGTTTACGAATTGTATTTAATGCTAGGGTTGGTGAGCTTCGAGCTTTAATGGCTGTTTCCGTGTTCGGGACTAATCGGTCCTCACAGAGTGCCTACGTATCTCGTATTGAGAATCAAGCCAAGACGTAGTTCTGAGAATGAGGGGTCAGACTCTTTATATAGGCTGAGAAGCCTAAGAATTATGGTAAGAATAGGAGACTTGGTGGGCAAGCCACCGCCTCAAGGAAGGTTCTGGATCTATTCCTTTTAGGAATCAGTTTCCATGTTGAGATATGTATCTTGGAGGCTAAGTCAGGTAAGAGTTATATCCTTGTTTGACTCTTATTTGCTGAGCTGTTTATTGCCCCTAATATTAATTACGAAATTAATATTGTAATTAGGGTTTGGGCCCATCTGGTGGGCCCCACGTTTGGACCATTCTAGGTCTAATTAATGCCACATTAAATGTGTCTTTAGGGCTTACTTTTAGCCCATATCACATATGCCTTTTGTAACACCTTGTATACTATCTATAGAATTTAACAATGATTAGTCAGAAAAAAAGCCTCTATATTATATTTTCCTGTTGACCCTTAACACTCAGGGATCAGTATTATGAACGAATAGTATTTATTACCAAAATGCCGATTCAGAGATTAAGATATGTAGTTTACTGAGTGATATTATTCTATCATTATATAGTAGTGAAGAAACTTTAAATACTTATAAGTTAATATACCGAATAGTATATAACAATGGTTATTTCCTGGCATGGTTATTTGAATATAGCATCCATTATGCAATTTTTTCCCGGCAATTGTGATGTATTCATGCGGCTATAAATCTGATAAAGATATTGGCCTGTATTCATATACACATCCAGGATTTTGACATTTTAAATTGGCGTTGTGTCTGGTCTGAGGGGTAGATTTTATGGTCAAAGTATTATTCAGTTTCATGCAGATTCAGAGGTGTCAGAATGACTTATAAGTTTCTGAGGTTTAGATGATGTAAACATGTTAAAATTGTGTGCAACATGATTATGAATCTTAGTATATATGGCTCTTTTTTTCTCTAAAATGTATATATTAAAATTGGCTTTTCGTAGATATAAAATTGATATTTTTTGGTATAGTTCTTTCGTGTAGCAATCCATATGCATTTTCTTATTGAAATTTAATATATTCCTGCAATCTATCTATTATATTATTAATAGCCCAACCTAGGTCAATAATTGCTTGCATATTTTATTCCCCAAATAAATCGTGAGACATTTTATTCTGACATGATAAGACAATTGTGCCCATTTCAAGACTAATATTGAGTCCTGATGTTTCCCCGCCTGCACTGTCAAGACTAATGTTGAGGGTTCTGGGTGCCATATGCTTACTGCGGTTGAGCAACTAAATTCTGGGCTTTTTCCAAGTAATTATAAGATCTAAGCCCCTTTTTCTTCTTGTCTCGTACAGTTTCACTTTGTAATTGCGGCACTTAGTATGCGGCAATTAGGATTATGTATTATGGATACGTTTATGGATTATGGATTGCATAATGTGTTATATTTAGGATTTTATGAATTTTCTTCAACTTGATTAGATAGCAATTGGTTGACTTTGTGAGTTGACCATTAAACGTGAATAAATTGATACTTGAAGGTTTTGTGCTTAAATTCAATCTAGAATGTCTAGATACATTATTGTCCTCCCCTAATTATATGTTTTACATTATTTATTGTCAAGATTTTTGATGATTTCATTTACGATAAACTTCGTTATTATTTTGAGGATCATGATTGTAAGATGCAATGTGTACCTGTAGGATGCAAACCAATTGTTGCTCAACTAGTGCACAAAGTGTTGAATTGTTGTGCAGGATTCATGTCCTTTTGAGGGGCCTAGGGTTTTATTCCCTATCAATCTTCCATGCGTCAACATGCTCTTTTCAAAAGAATATTCTATGCTTTAGAATAAGAAAAGGTCGAGGTAAATTGCGGTCAGTCTCTCCCCGGGTTTCCATGTGCTTGTGATATGATGTATATAATCTATTTTTGATTTTACATTAAAAACCAATATAAGAAGGTATGAGCAATTTTGAATACGTATTAGATATGTACGAGCTGAAATAGATGTTAAAACTAATAATGTTATAAAGTGGATTTATTGTAGCAAGCCTGAAAAAGTAGCTTACATACATCTATTGCTCATATTATAATTACAATTCCCTTAACTTTGTGTTGTTTTAACATAGTTGCTCAGTGTATCTTATTTTTAGGATGTTCCTGTTGAAACAGTTAACCTTGGAGAATGTCTGACCGTTGGAAGATGGGCGTATTAAGCTCCATGATCTTTCATGGCATCGTCAACCTTGACCTTTTGTACATTCTTTTCTTGTCCTATTTATTTATTTTATATTATTTACTGATTCTTTTTTTTAATATCTTGATAGAGTATATTTTTATATATATTTTAGATGATTTTATTCTCATATTTATTGTGTTTTGCATTGATTTGGATTTTTATTTAATAGATTTTATTGTTTTATTGTAGGAAATAAAGAATTCATAACTTGGAAGGATTTGGAGCAAAAAGAGCTATTTTGGAGATAAAAAAGGAGAAAATTCGTATTATTGTGCTACACGGGCTGCCTGCACTGTTTGGGCCATATCTTGAGTTCCAGAAGTCAGAATTTGACGATCTTACTGTCCACGCGAAGCTTGTGGAATTTTCTTTAATTCAGAGGTGGTCCAGTAAGCAAAATCGAGCTGGAACAGCCCAGAAACAGAGGAGAAAAAGAAGTGACGAATTTTAATTAAGGAATCCTATTTATTTAGAGTATTAAAATACTTTTATTGGGCAAGACTTTTAGAGCCTATATAAACACATCTAGGGTATTATTTTGGGGGAAAAAGGGAGGTAATATTAGATCAGATAATATAGTTTAGAGTAGATTAGTATTATTATTAGTTGGAGATGTAGAGAAACACCATGACTCTTCTTTTGGGTGACAACATTGAAGTTTGAAGGTTTTGTTCTCTTAATCTTTTCTTTGTTCTTATTAGTTTAATTATGTTTTCTTGTTTTACTAGTTGTTTTACTTGTTTAATTATTAGCGAGTAGTTATTTCTAGGGCTTAAAGGGAAGCCATGTTTGCACTAATATTGGCATGATTTTCATAGTGGTTTGATTGGTTATGGTTAATTCTGATTGATATGTTTTAATCATTAATTTGTGTAATTGGCCAATATCATGGATTAATTATATGCAAATAGGGGTATGGATCAAGAGATTTACTTACTAGAGGCACACATACGATTATCAGAATTGAATTTGAGTGCGGAAGCATCATTGGATTTCTGAGAGCGTTAATTCTTGGAAGAGATTAACTTGACTCTAATTACCTGATTGATTGAATTACTAAAAGTGGTTAATTGTGTTGAATGTTTCGAGAGTGTTGATGCTTGAAAGAGATTAACATACTCTAGTTATAGGATCACATTGATTGCTTTAGCTTAAGAGCCAATTGTGTAAGCATGGTGGACCTGATTGCCCTAGGTTTTAAATAATTTGTTTATCATCTGCTTAATTAGTGTTAATTTAGTTTAATTAGTTAATTAATAATTTCACATAATCGTTTGTCCCTGAAACAATTAGCGATAACTGAAAAGGAATTAGTAGAACCTGTCTCCTTGTGGATTCGACCCGCTTGCCATCTGTACTAGCAATAGACACCGTGCGCTTGCGGTTAGGTATAATTTGACACATCAAGTTTTTGGCGCCGCTGCCGGGGAGACGCCTAGTTTCTATAATTTTAGTTTGATTGTTTTAGATTGTTTCTCTTGTCTCTTTGGAACTCTTGTTCCAACCTCTGTTCTAAAAATCGGTGATTAATCACGATTAATCACCGATTAATCCTTGTTCCATGGATTACCGAACTGATTAATAATCCGATTATTCGATTAATCATTCCGATTAATCCCCAAATACCAGATTAATCCCCGATTAATCCCTGGACAGTGCCTCTACCGATTAAGTCCGATTCCCGTTTTTTACAACACTGGTTCCAACTGAGACCGATCTTACTGCTTTTCCTTGTTTAGTTGTTGATGCCCAAGACCAGGTCTCAAACAAAAGAAGATCAAGTGAAAGAGGATACAACTCCTCTTAGTCCAGATTCTGGGATTACTTGTCAACAATACATAGATCAACAAAGGAAAGAGAAGCAGCAAAGGATATCTGAACCAAAGATTAAAATGGCGGACCTTCCTCCCAAATCTTTGAAGAACTACTCACAGCCCTCTCCGAGTGGGGTACCTACTGGCCTTGCTATGCCAGCAATTCAAGCAGCAAATTTCGAGATCAAGCCTGCTTTGCTAACTATGATCCAACAGAATCAATTTGCTGGGCTTGCCTCTGAAGACCCTACAAATCATCTGTGTAACGCCCCCAAATCCCCTACAGGAATCTAGGTCGTCACATCTCTTGCGGAATATTCGATCACCTGTTCACAATATAATCTACCATAATATTCATAATACACACTATCTTTTATTCCACGGGTTATAGTCTTAGAACAAGCACTCAGTAGTTCCAAAATATAATACATCTCAAATTCACTTCCTAGAATCTCTAAAATACTATTACAACTCCAAAGTGCTAGATAATAAACATTATACAAATACCTTCCCAGACTGCACCCTCCTCAGAAGCTATAAAATTAACACGCTGAATCAATTGACTTTTCTTTTCCTTAATCACGGTTCGCCATACTAGAGCCGGCACTGTTCGCCTCTGTTTTATAATATTTAAATAGCAAGTATGAGCCAAAGAATGCCCAGCAAGTATATATAGATATCATATAATACGACAAAAACTCGACAAAATATGTTTTGTATCACTCTATAATATATCTACTTTTGAAAAGAGAGCAACTCAGAATTTTTTTTAAAATACTACTCATATGAAAGTATAAATATATCTCAATAACTCCTCAAAATACTGCTCATATAAATATATCTCAATAACTTCTCAAAATTACTGCTCATATGAAATAATAAATATATCTCAATAACTTCTCAAAATTACTACTCATATGAAATAATAAATATATCTCAATAACTTCTCAAAATACTACTCATATGAAAGAATAAATACATCTCAATAACTTCTCAAAATACTCCTCATATAACTCAAAAATACTCCTCAGAACTGTTCAATTGATTTGAATAAATAAAATTTACCAACTGCTCAGATCAACCCTCTAGTTAACAGAACCACAAAGGCATCGGTTAACCGTTAGGATGTCAAAGATTGGATTTCTGCTCATAACGCCTACTCAAGTAATGGATGATCAATCCATTATCACTACTCAATTCTATCGATAGAAAGGATGGTCGGCGTCTCGAACCACCCTAAATACTTCTCAGAAGGGTGAGCCGTCTTTCTCGGCCCATCACCCTTAATTGGGCCGGTGCGTTACTCCGGTCACTTTTGCTTTCAAAAGCAATAATTCACAAAGCAATTTATATATATATAACCCACTCTTAAATATAAATATTTTGTAGTATGAAAATATTATTAAATATATCTTTATCATCTCTTCTACAAATACGAATGAAGTATCTCAATAAATTTAACAACTCCTGAAATAAATTTCAACACCTCGTATAATAATATCAACACCTCAAATAATAATATCAATCTCGATTAATAATATCAACACCTCGAATAATAATATATACACCTCAAATAATAATATATATGTATGAAGATTTCATGAATAAAATCCAGTATAAAAGATTAGATAGAGTATTTGCGTTTGAAAACTTAATCAGCGTAATTATGAATTTAAAAATATAAATACTCCGAACGATGGAGTACGAATTAGTAACTTGCAAATATGGATTTAAATCTATTCAACACATTTCATATATTTAAAAATACAGATACTCTGAACGATAGAGTATACATAAATAAACTTGCCTGGTTCTGTGGTACGATACTCCAATTAACTTGCTCCGCGTCTCTGGTTCTCCAGCATTTCACATTCTCCGGCCTAGTTCAGCTATAATTTAACTCCACTTCTGATCACCTTTCAATCAATTTCTATTCACCGCCATATAGTACCTTTGCATATCTACACTATCGTTCCTTAAGCTTTTCCCAACGAGTCTCCTAACTCCTCCGAAATCCTACCCCAAAATGGTTCCTCGAGTAATTCTAAAACTCAACATTTTTATACGAAACCTTTTCCATTTTTAAATCTCACAAATAACAATTTAATAATAAATCCGATTTTATTCTAAAATAATCTGATTCGATCCGATTAATTAAAATAATCCGAAAATGCTCAATATCAACCCTCTAAAATAATACCACTGACATCCTATAAAAACTCAATCAATAAATAATCCTCAATATTTATCTTACTCCACGATAAATAAACATAATTAAATAAATAAATCCTCGAGACAATAATTAACCCTCAAATTAAATAAATAAATCCTCAAGACAACAATTAATCCTCGAATTAAATAAATAAATCCTCAAGACAACAATTAATCCTCGAATTAATAAATAAATCCTCAAGTCACAATTAATCCTCGAATTAAATAAATAAATCCTCAAATATTAAATATCAGCTTTCTAAAATAATACCGTATTTAAATCTATTTATTCAGAATTATTAAATCTCTAAATTACGTCAAAATAATCACTAAATATATCTAACTATTCAAATTGCACTTCTAATTTAAATTAATTCTTATAAATTCTCAAAAATTCTCTAATTTAATTAATATTAATCTCACAACAAAATTATTAAATAATTCCTTTAAATCCATAATTATTCCTAAATAACTCCATTAATCAATTATACCATTTTTAATCAATTATTACTTACTAATCAAATTAATAATAATTCAAATAATTAAATTCCGATTATAATTCCCAACCATCCATTTTATCATTACGTTATTATTTTAATATTTTTAATCCCAACTGCAACATCGTGTGGGTCCCACCTGTACCGTGTGGATCCCACCTGCACCGTGTGGGTCCCACCTGCACCCCCTCCCCTGCGTCTCTCCACCACCGCCCTCTCCCTGCTATCTCCGACCAGTCTCTCTCCCTCCCTCTTTTCTCTCTTTCACAATCTCTCTGTCTCTCTCTCAACCTCAATCTCTCCCGCATCTCTCTCTCTCTCTCAACCTCAATCTCTCTCGCATCTCTCTCCCTCTCTCCCTCTCTAACCTCTCTCTGTCCTTTCCCGTTCTCTCTCCCGCCTCCGACCATATCTCTCCCTCAAACTCCGATTAAACCTCCACCAATCACCCTTCACTCCGAGCTCTCTCTCTTTCATTCGTCTCCCTCTCCCTTCTTTCTCTCCCTCTCTCGAACCTCTCATCTCTCTCCCGACATTATCCCACTCTCTCCGATAACCACAACAACAATAACACAATCAACCTCTCTTCGATCAACACCATTACCACCACTCACAACAGCCTCCACAATCGAACACATCCAACACCCATCCTCCCCCATATTCCGATTTCAAACTTCACACCGGAACACCACCAATCGCCAACCCCTCACTTCTCCCTTACCTCTCCTCCGCCTCAAACTCCCTCCTCTCTCTTCACTCACCACCACCACCACGCGTACCTCTCCCTCTCTATCTCTCCGATTTCTGTCAACACCACAACAACTGTCAATTACTCTGATTATATGTGTATATAAATTCGAATTTTGCTTTGATTGAAAGAAAAATGGGGTCAGTTTATTTTTACAGAAAATAAGGAGTGTTGTACTCTGTTTTTGGGGTGTAAATATGCTCTATGTTTTGTTGATTAAAAATGAAAGACACTGTAATGTGCTCCTGGTCTTATACAATAAAAATTGTACACATCTAATGATGATACCGGTAGTGTGGTTTGAAAAAAATAAAAAGAAACAAAATATGGGAGACAAAATAAGTGTATGAAATGATGGTCATGTTAGTGCAATAAAAAGAAAACGTTGACCCCTCAATCAGTTTGTTTCCTGTGCCGCCTAATTAAAACGAGACTCTAATCTCGTTTCCTAAAATAAGTTCGATCCAAAACTAAAATTCTATTTTTTTTTCTAATTTTAATAAAACCAAATAAATATAGATATAATATAATTTTACTTACATAAGAATATATAAAATTTTAAAATTTACCAGAAACGCACTAATTAAAATATACTAGTGCATCACTCTTAATTAAAATTTAAATATCGATTAGAAAAAAAATTATTCGAAAATTCGCGGATATTACAGTCTTCCCTCCTTAAAAGGATTCCGTCCTCGGAATCAACGTAGGCAATAACTAAGGTTGCTTATTTATACCGGCTCATCATTTATACCCACTTCCTTCGTTTATTCTTATCCTGACAATATCCTCAAAATACACCTTACCCTCAATAGTAAATCTGAATTACGACTTAAAATTCCTCATATTCTTTTCTCTTACTAATCATGAAATATGCCTCTTTCTTCTCATCTTTATCCTTCTGAATCAATTCACTCTCAGCTTTTACCACGGCTACTTCTTATACCCATATCACATAGTTCCTCACTGTATCATTATATCCAATCTATTGTTTCAATCCCTGTTGAAATATTCGAGCTCCTTCATCCTCCAAATCCATACATAATACTATCATACTCTTCTTGTTTTGTCTCCATCTATAAAATCCACTATATTTATCTCTTCTATACTTCTCCAAAAGTCACCGCCTCACTCAATTCAACTTATCCTAATATGATTTAATCTAATAAAACTGCATACCCATGAAATATTTATTTATGGAAACAAAACAGTACATATCTGTACATATTCATATATATACACATATATATCTGCAGTTATATATATATGCATATTTATGGATACATAACTGTATATACTCAAATTTAACCCAATAAATAAATCATGGATACACGTTTCCCTCGTCCTAATTGATTCTACTACTGCTAATGGTCATCGTGCCACCACTCCACTACTCCCTTTAATCCTACTATATATAAACCTACCGGTTCCTTGGCTTCTAAACTCTCTCTTATATAGTCATAACTCCTCCTACACTCGTTCTAAGATTTATAACCTACTTCTCTGATACCATTACTGTAACGCCCCCAAATCCCCTACAGGAATCTAGGTCGTCACATCTCTTGCGGAATATTCGATCACCTGTTCACAATATAATCTACCATAATATTCATAATACACACTATCTTTTATTCCACGGGTTATAGTCTTAGAACAAGCACTCAGTAGTTCCAAAATATAATACATCTCAAATTCACTTCCTAGAATCTCTAAAATACTATTACAACTCCAAAGTGCTAGATAATAAACATTATACAAATACCTTCCCAGACTGCACCCTCCTCAGAAGCTATAAAATTAACACGCTGAATCAATTGACTTTTCTTTTCCTTAATCACGGTTCGCCATACTAGAGCCGGCACTGTTCGCCTCTGTTTTATAATATTTAAATAGCAAGTATGAGCCAAAGAATGCCCAGCAAGTATATATAGATATCATATAATACGACAAAAACTCGACAAAATATGTTTTGTATCACTCTATAATATATCTACTTTTGAAAAGAGAGCAACTCAGAATTTTTTTTAAAATACTACTCATATGAAAGTATAAATATATCTCAATAACTCCTCAAAATACTGCTCATATAAATATATCTCAATAACTTCTCAAAATTACTGCTCATATGAAATAATAAATATATCTCAATAACTTCTCAAAATTACTACTCATATGAAATAATAAATATATCTCAATAACTTCTCAAAATACTACTCATATGAAAGAATAAATACATCTCAATAACTTCTCAAAATACTCCTCATATAACTCAAAAATACTCCTCAGAACTGTTCAATTGATTTGAATAAATAAAATTTACCAACTGCTCAGATCAACCCTCTAGTTAACAGAACCACAAAGGCATCGGTTAACCGTTAGGATGTCAAAGATTGGATTTCTGCTCATAACGCCTACTCAAGTAATGGATGATCAATCCATTATCACTACTCAATTCTATCGATAGAAAGGATGGTCGACGTCTCGAACCACCCTAAATACTTCTCAGAAGGGTGAGCCGTCTTTCTCGGCCCATCACCCTTAATTGGGCCGGTGCGTTACTCCGGTCACTTTTGCTTTCAAAAGCAATAATTCACAAAGCAATTTATATATATATAACCCACTCTTAAATATAAATATTTTGTAGTATGAAAATATTATTAAATATATCTTTATCATCTTTTCTACAAATACGAATGAAGTATCTCAATAAATTTAACAACTCCTGAAATAAATTTCAACACCTCGTATAATAATATCAACACCTCAAATAATAATATCAATCTCGATTAATAATATCAACACCTCGAATAATAATATATACACCTCAAATAATAATATATATGTATGAAGATTTCATGAATAAAATCCAGTATAAAAGATTAGATAGAGTATTTGCGTTTGAAAACTTAATCAGCGTAATTATGAATTTAAAAATATAAATACTCCGAACGATGGAGTACGAATTAGTAACTTGCAAATATGGATTTAAATCTATTCAACACATTTCATATATTTAAAAATACAGATACTCTGAACGATAGAGTATACATAAATAAACTTGCCTGGTTCTGTGGTACGATACTCCAATTAACTTGCTCCGCGTCTCTGGTTCTCCAGCATTTCACATTCTCCGGCCTAGTTCAGCTATAATTTAACTCCACTTCTGATCACCTTTCAATCAATTTCTATTCACCGCCATATAGTACCTTTGCATATCTACACTATCGTTCCTTAAGCTTTTCCCAACGAGTCTCCTAACTCCTCCGAAATCCTACCCCAAAATGGTTCCTCGAGTAATTCTAAAACTCAACATTTTTATACGAAACCTTTTCCATTTTTAAATCTCACAAATAATAATTTAATAATAAATCCGATTTTAGTCTAAAATAATCTGATTCGATCCGATTAATTAAAATAATCCGAAAATGCTCAATATCAACCCTCTAAAATAATACCACTGACATCCTATAAAAACTCAATCAATAAATAATCCTCAATATTTATCTTACTCCACGATAAATAAACATAATTAAATAAATAAATCCTCGAGACAATAATTAACCCTCAAATTAAATAAATAAATCCTCAAGACAACAATTAATCCTCGAATTAAATAAATAAATCCTCAAGACAACAATTAATCCTCGAATTAATAAATAAATCCTCAAGTCACAATTAATCCTCGAATTAAATAAATAAATCCTCAAATATTAAATATCAGCTTTCTAAAATAATACCGTATTTAAATCTATTTATTCAGAATTATTAAATCTCTAAATTACGTCAAAATAATCACTAAATATATCTAACTATTCAAATTGCACTTCTAATTTAAATTAACTCTTATAAATTCTCAAAAATTCTCTAATTTAATTAATATTAATCTCACAACAAAATTATTAAATAATTCCTTTAAATCCATAATTATTCCTAAATAACTCCATTAATCAATTATACCATTTTTAATCAATTATTACTTACTAATCAAATTAATAATAATTCAAATAATTAAATTCCGATTATAATTCCCAACCATCCATTTTATCATTACGTTATTATTTTAATATTTTTAATCCCAACTGCAACATCGTGTGGGTCCCACCTGCACCGTGTGGATCCCACCTGCACCGTGTGGGTCCCACCTGCACCCCCTCCCCTGCGTCTCTCCACCACCGCCCTCTCCCTGCTATCTCCGACCAGTCTCTCTCCCTCCCTCTTTTCTCTCTTTCACAATCTCTCTGTCTCTCTCTCAACCTCAATCTCTCCCGCATCTCTCTCTCTCTCTCAACCTCAATCTCTCTCGCATCTCTCTTCCTCTCTCCCTCTCTAACCTCTCTCTGTCCTTTCCCGTTCTCTCTCCCGCCTCCGACCATATCTCTCCCTCAAACTCCGATTAAACCTCCACCAATCACCCTTCACTCCGAGCTCTCTCTCTTTCATTCGTCTCCCTCTCCCTTCTTTCTCTCCCTCTCTCGAACCTCTCATCTCTCTCCCGACATTATCCCACTCTCTCCGATAACCACAACAACAATAACACAATCAACCTCTCTTCGATCAACACCATTACCACCACTCACAACAGCCTCCACAATCGAACACATCCAACACCCATCCTCCCCCATATTCCGATTTCAAACTTCACACCGGAACACCACCAATCGCCAACCCCTCACTTCTCCCTTACCTCTCCTCCGCCTCAAACTCCCTCCTCTCTCTTCACTCACCACCACCACCACGCGTACCTCTCCCTCTCTATCTCTCCGATTTCTGTCAACACCACAACAACTGTCAATTACTCTGATTATATGTGTATATAAATTCGAATTTTGCTTTGATTGAAAGAAAAATGGGGTCAGTTTATTTTTACAGAAAATAAGGAGTGTTGTACTCTGTTTTTGGGGTGTAAATATGCTCTATGTTTTGTTGATTAAAAATGAAAGACACTGTAATGTGCTCCTGGTCTTATACAATAAAAATTGTACACATCTAATGATGATACCGGTAGTGTGGTTTGAAAAAAATAAAAAGAAACAAAATATGGGAGACAAAATAAGTGTATGAAATGATGGTCATGTTAGTGCAATAAAAAGAAAACGTTGACCCCTCAATCAGTTTGTTTCCCGTGCCGCCTAATTAAAACGAGACTCTAATCTCGTTTCCTAAAATAAGTTCGATCCAAAACTAAAATTCTATTTTTTTTTCTAATTTTAATAAAACCAAATAAATATAGATATAATATAATTTTACTTACATAAGAATATATAAAATTTTAAAATTTACCAGAAACGCACTAATTAAAATATACTAGTGCATCACTCTTAATTAAAATTTAAATATCGATTAGAAAAAAAATTATTCGAAAATTCGCGGATATTACAATCTGCAACGGTTTCAACAGCTCTGTTCTACAATTAAACATCAGGGAGTCACTCCAGACCAGTTGAAAGTCATGTTGTTCGGTTTCTCTCTTCGTGATAAAGCTCAAAAGTGGTTGAACGATATTGACTTGACCGAGTGGGATAAGATTGCTCAAGCTTTCTTAACTGAGTTCTTCCCTCCTAACAGAACCGACGATTTGATCGACAAGATGATGGGTTTTAAGCAAGATTATGGTGAATCTCTACGGGATGCTTGGGACAGATTCAAGGATTATCAACGTGCATGCCCCTCACCATGGTCTTGAGAAGTGGTTTCTGCTTAAACGCTTCTACAATGGTCTTGATCCTGAAACAAAAGGTATGGTTGATAACGCTGCAGGTGGTGTATTTCTGGATAAAGTGTAATAACCCTAACTTTAGCAATGCTACAGTGATCACATGAATAGTAAATTTTGAGGATTTAGGGAAATGGTATGTAGGTACCCTATAAGTGAAACAGAAAATGAATAAACAGAAACCATATTAGTATTGTACAATGAAATTAAGTGACTCGAAATGACGATAGATTCCAGAAATTCCTGAATATGGATTTTTAGGATTTTGATTTCGAATAAGCTTCTATTGGATATTAAGGAGCATGGAAATATTAAAGAAATTATATCTTAAGGAAATAGTGAATTTAGATTAAACCAGAGGATTATTAAGTTAAGAGAATACCAAAGGAATTTGGATTGTTAAATGATTTTAGAACCACTGAGATAATGAGGTATACTCGAAACGAATCACAATTAGACGAGTATGGAGACCAAGCAACCAAGATTAGTAATATAACAAGGATACATACCACATTATTATTTACCAATGTGATTGGCATTTTACTTAGGAAATTAAGAAATTAGGAGATTAGATCATCCAAGTGACATAGTAATGATATCACTTTCCATTAACTTGTTTTAAGGGGGCAAATTAGTACTTTTGCAAGGTTTAACCACAAATATCTTACAAAGCTTCCACAAGACACTAGAATTAGCAATATTAAGCCAAGATAAGATCAAACCAAGAGAAAAAAATCTCTCCCCCACCTCATTTCATTCCATTCGGCCAAAACAGATCAGTCTCAGTAAAACAGCCATATCTCACTCAATTCTCAATGAAATTGGGCGATCTTTAGCTTTCTGGAAACCTTGTGAGATGCTCTACAACTTTCGTTCAGGAGCCTCGAGCAGAAAATGAGCAGAAGGGCTTCGTGTGGGCCAAACAATGTTGCGTGTTTTACTAGTCAGGAAGTGTTCTTGAATTCCCATGTGTAGATCATCCATCTAAAGCCTCCCAAGGACCATCCAAGGCCATACCAAGGTTAACCAAGCTTGATTGTGGTTATAAGAGCATCAAGGAAGGTATAAACATCCTTACCCTTTTGAGTTTATGATGGATTATGGTTAGTTTTAGTGGATAAGTTTGTATAAGTCATGAAACTATGATTATATGTGTGTTATAAGTTGAGTTGATTGAATATGGAAGGAGTATGTGCTTGTAACCATGGTTGGTAAGATGACCATATGGTGTAGGTGATGGTGTATAAGGTGGATGATTGATTTGGAGGAGTTTGATTTTGGAAAGTATGAAAATATAGCCGTTATAATGTCCGATTTTCGTTAGAATCAGAAACTGCCCTGTTTTTGGACCCTATACCTGTACGGTACCTTACTGTCCAGACTCCCAAGTGACCATGATGAGATAGAGCTTGGTTCATAGATCGTTTTGATATAAAGTGCGTTAAAATCTGATGAACGGTTTAGGAGAAAAGTCAGTTTTAGTGAAAGACGTTTGAAAACCGAGAAACCGTAATTTTGTTAACTTTGAGGCTATAACTACCATACTTAGACATTCTTAAAAATTATAAAATTTTGGGATATGGTAGTAGGGTAGTCAAAGAGGCATTACCAGTTGGCCTTATGGTAAAATTCGAAATCCATATTTTCTGAGAATTTTTACAGTTAAGTGTGATCGTTAGGGGAAATGGTGAAAACCCCTGAAACTTCGAATGAGTTTATAAATGGTTAAGTTCTTGAACCTTTGGGGTAATAATGATACGTTAAACATATATTAAAGTGTCAAGGGTAATGTTATACAAGAGTGTAGTGAGTAAGAGATGTAGTATTCTAACGACGGACCTTTTGTGTTTATAGAAACTCCGGAGGAGACACGAGCCACACCGTCCGGATACCGAAACCGAGGCAAGATCTTTTCTATCCCTACTTGGAAATTATTTATCTTCAAGGAAACTTGATTTCATGAAATATATATATGTGATGGTATTGTTACTATATTGTTAAGAATTTGTTTCCTTGATTATTGATGTTAAAAGGGAAGGTATATGAGTATGATATGTATATGGATATGGATATGAGTATGAGATGGATATGAATATACATAGAGATGATTATGCATGAAGTGAACATGCCTTATGATTAAGGGAATATGAAGGAATGGTATCAGTTGTTATCTAGAGATATATATAAAGGAATGGTATCAGTTATTATCTAAGGTTATATGATTTATAATATTATATTCTTCCTAAGTATTGTGATTTAATAAATATTATTGAATGGTATTTAATACTTTTGAGATAAATGGAATACTCTATGTATATAAAAGCATATTGATTTCATTGAATACAGAGGAGATGCCTGAGTCATAATCAAAGTATTATGACATATACAATTTTTAAAGGTGATGATAAATGGAAATGGAAATGATATATGGGAATGGAAATGCGAATGGAAACGGGAAAGTGGAAAAATGTGAAATGGTATTTGATAATGGTAAAATGATTTGAAAAGGGGGGATTGCATCAGTAAGCGTAAGAGGCTGTGTGGGAGTGGCACAGTCCAGCATTCAATATTTTCTTACGGCACGAAGATGCCAAGGGAGGATGTAGCAGGTAGCCTTCCTCCAGGGTTGATTACCAGGTAGGGATCATCCCTTCTACTAGTAGAAAACAGAGAGCGGATACAGTCAGGCGACTGATCATCGTCCTACGTATCTAGCGCCAGCAGATATCCCCAAAACTTGAAAGAAAGAATTGAAAATGGTTTTCAGATTTCTATAACTGAAAACAGAAAAGTGAGATGAAATGATGGAATTATTGTTACAAACGAAGAGAAACTGATTTTATATTAATTTATATGATTGTTGCATAAGAAGGAAATGAGAAGATTATAGCGAGAGACTTGTTCAAGTTTTTATATTATCTTGAAAGATCACACTGAAATGGTATATTGATGGTTATAGCATTCAAGAAGAGGAACTGATATTATATGATGTTAGAAGCGAGACTGATGGAATGATACTATATATTTCTTACGTACAAGGATAATTGGAAAGTGTATATACCTATTGAATGGAAATAAAATTCTTCCATAATAACTGAAGTTTGCTTTTGTCTATTATATATATATAACGGTTTATTTTCCTTGATGTTAGTAGATAGAAATTATCTTGCTGAGCTATTTTGGCTCATTCTTACTACTTATCTATATACAGCTAGGAATGCCAATACTTCGCAGAACGCCCCGCAAGAGGGTAGGGGGAAGGCGACCTTCTGAGAGCACGCTAGCATCGATTCCTGAGGTAGCGTAGAGGCAGACGGGTTCTGAGAGCTTATGTATAATTAAGGGTGTAAGAATGTAATAAACTTTTGATTGTTGGAACGCTTCATGTCGAAGTGTTATTCAACAATGTACTTAAGTATGATCCTGGTTTGTAATAACTGTTCAACTCTTAACTTTATTATGGTGAATGTTGTTCTCTGAGCATATGACTGGTGTGTGTGTGTTTATTATTGCGGGGTCAATGGCATAAGTATTAATTGTAAAAAAAAAAAACTCAAGAGATATTGATATTGAATGGAAATTGGTCCGTGATGGCCCGGATTTATGACCCCGGATTTGGGGCTGTCACATAAAGGAGTTGATGATGCATATGCTTTTCTTTCAAATTTGGCTGCCAATCACTTCAGTAATCCGAGAGCAACCAAGAAAGGGGGTAAACTTGAAGTGGATGCTTATTCTTTATTATCATCTCAACTAGCTGCATTAACTCAGGAGATCCACTCATTGAAGACATCTCAGCCCTCTACTCAACCTATGAGCATCAATGCATTGTCATCCATGGCTCCTATGAATAATCTTGTTTGTGAAGTCTGTGGCATCCAAGGCCACTATGGTAACGATTGCCAATACAATGCTCAAAATTCACAACATTTTCAGATGGAGCAAGCAAATGTTTTCCAGCAGAGGCAACAGTACAATCCGTACTCCAACACTTACAATCCTGGTTGGAAAGACCATCCGAACTTCTCATATAGGAACAATAATGCTCAGAATTCAAATGTTCCTAATCAGCAGCAATATCAGCAGTCGTACCAGCCTCCTCCACAGCAGCAGTATAGGCCTCCTCAAGGACCTATGAATCCCCCTGGATTTCAAAGGCCTCATCAGAATTATGCTCCTCAAGCAAATCAAGCTGCACAGGCTGATAATCAAGGTGATATGATGAAGATATTGTTACAAATGCAAACAAAGATGAACCAGATGGAGATACATAACAAGATGTTGGAAACTCAGATTGCTCAAATGGCTAGTTCTTCATCTACAAGGCAACAAGGCTCTCTACCAGCACAATCAACTCAGCCAAAGGAAAATGTGAATGTCATTGCTCTTAGGAGTGGTCGTACATATGATGCTCCTCCAATGCCTACTGACGATGTTCCTACTGAGAAAGAAAAAGAGAATTCTGAGGAAGACAAGGTAGAGAAAGTTGTGGAAGATGCAAACAAAGATGAAACTGAGGAAAGCAAGAAAAAGGACAAAGAGAAGACTGCAGTTACTCCTCCACAATTTGTGCCAAAGCTCCCATTCCCTAGCAGGATGAACAGAACTAAGGTGGACCAGCAGTTTGGTAAGTTCATGACACTTGTCAAGAATCTTGAGGTAACAGTTCCTTTCACTGATTTAATTTATCAAGTTCCATCATATGCAAAGTTTCTTAAGGATATTCTCACTAAGAAAAGGTCTTTTGGTGAGGTAGAGACAGTAGCTTTTACTGAAGAGTGTAGTGCTGTTTTACAGAATAAGTCTCCACCTAAGCTTAAAGATCCAGGTAGTTTTTCGATCCCGTGTCATTTAGGTGCATTGTTCATTGATAAAGCTTTATGTGATTTAGGCGCTAGCGTCTCAGTCATGCCTCTCTCGGTTTTTCAAAAACTAAATATGGGAGAATTAAAATGTACACAGATGACTTTGCAAATGGCAGACCGTTCGATAAAATATCCACTTGGAATTTTAGAGGATGTGCCTGTTAGGGTTGGAAAATTCTATATTCATGTAGACTTTGTAGTTCTAGATATGGAAGAGGATAGTCAGATACCTATTATTTTAGGTAGACCATTTCTTTGTACTGCAGGTGCTATTATTGATGTTAAAAGTGGGACTCTCACATTGAGCGTTGGTGATGATAAAATTGCTTTTACTCTAACCTCTGCTCTTAAATCCCCTTTGCTTGAGAATACTTGTTGCAGGATTGATGTTGTAGATGAAATTGTCCAAGATTATACTCCTCAGATTCTATTGAATGATACATTGGAACCAGTGCTCATGCTTGAAGCTTCAGAAGGAGAAGGACATGCTGAAGTCGATTCATTGATTCTTGAGTTGAATGATCACAACAATGATTCCATTGACAGTTCTTCAGTTCGAGATCTCTCGAGTATTAAGCTTGGGAAACTTCCACCACATTTGAGGTATGTCCTTTTCAATAATGAGCTAGTGATTTTTGAAGAGGGGCATGATAACGTGTTGCGAAGGTGGAAAACCAATGATAAGGAAGAAGAAAGTTTTGTTCAGCCGATAGAGTCGGAGAAGCACTCTAGGGGTGTGAAGAAGAAAAAGAAGAAGATTTGGCCGTTGGGTAGTAAAATCAAGTTGAAGTCTGATGGAAGAGCTTTGTGGAAAGCAAGCAACCAAGATGTCAACGTTCGTAGGAATGGTCTTTCTGTTGAGGATGGTTCAGTAATTCTTTTGAGACCGCCTTGAGTTGAGGAAGTGACGTCGAGGCAACGACGTTAAACAAAAGCGCTTCTTGGGAGGCAACCCATGGATCAAGCTTCTGCAAAGGGGAGTTCTTCTTTCCTTCTGTTTTATATATTGTAGACTTATTTGTTTAGTTAATGAGTCATTGAGGACATTGATTCGCTTAAGTGGGGAGGTGTTCTCAGTGTAGTGTATATATACTCTTTAAAAAAAAATGAGTGTTGTTGAAAAAAAAAAAAATCGAATTTTTGGTGTGTAACGCAGGTTGCGCCTGCGTTACTGGGATGAAGGCAGGTTGCGCCTGTGTAACGCAGGTTGCACCTGCGTTACTGGAGTTGAGGCAATTTGCGGGGTTGTAACGCAGCTTGCGCCTGCGCAACTGCACTTGGGGCAGGTTGCTGGACGCGCGCGCAAGCTGCGCGTGAAGCAGAGAGTTGTGTTGTGTTGTGCGCTGTGTTGTACTATGCTTCTATAAAAAAAAAAATTTCTTTCCTCTATCATTCTTTTTATACCCCTTTACACCTAATTCTTTTCCTATTTCAATTCCAAAACCTCCCATTTCTCCACCAAAATTCTAAACCTATATCTATTCTAATTCTTATTTATTATTATTATTTATTATTATTATTTATTATTATTATTATTATTATTATTATTATAATTATTATTCATATTTGTTATTATTATTATTATTATTATTATTATTTTTATTTTTATTATTATTCATTATTCTTATTATTTATTATATTTCTTATTATTATTATTATTATTATTATTATTATTATTATTATTATTATATACCCACCTATACATACAAATCCAATTCCTCTTCTATTTTCTTTAAATCTCTAAAAATTCAATTCTAAAGAGGAATTAATTGCAAGTTCACCTCTTTGATTCGTAGTTGGGATATCTCTTCTCTATTTTCTTTTTATTACGAATTTGTGTTCTTGTCAATTTGGGATTTTGTATTAATTTTGTTAATTGGGTATTTTTTGCAGGAAATTTCTTGGTGGTTGTTGGTGGTGAGTGGGTGGTTCCTAAGCAAATGCGAGATGGTTTTTACACCCGACACCTTGATTCCACGGGAGTTTTCTTTCTTTTCTTTTTAGTGTAGTTTTATTTTGTTTTTAGTTGTAGGTTTGTATCTTGTTCATTAGTTCATTGGGGACAATGAACCGCTTAAGTGTGGGGAAGGGTTCTCAATGTTAAGATAAAAAAAAATCCAAAAAAATTAAAAAAATTAAAAATACCAAAAATAATTCTAGCCATGCAATTTGATTAGTTGTTGTATTTTGTTTGATACACCCATGCATGCGTAGAATTCTTGTGTTTATGGACGCTTTTGTATGAGAAGCGACGTGCTTTGTTCTTGTGCACACACTTACACTAGCAAGTTGAAGCTGGTAGACTTAATTGGATGTTGTAAGTGATTAGAATGACATGAATATGTGCAAGATGACTTGGTTTTCATGCTTTGAGTACAAGTAGGTGCGTTAGAGAGTCTTGTTACTTAGGATTGATTATGTTTTGTCACACCAAGTGAGTTTTGAGCCTATATGCATATTTTTTTGCATGATTTTTCGTTTGCTTGAGTGTCCACATGTTGTTTACATTGCTAGCACTTACTTGAGATCTTTCTTGAAATGCATGACATTACTTGATGATGAGATGATAAAGGCACTTAGGTTTAACCTCGTATTTCCCATATTTCCACACCATTTATACATGATCAATTAGTTAACCCTTTGAGCTTAATCCTATTCTTTCGGTGACACACCACATTATTTGCCATTATCCTTTTTATTCTATTGGCCTTACATTAAATTTGAACCTAAATTGTCAAAGGCTAGTATCGTGCTTAAGGGAGTAATAAGGTGTTCATAAAAGGGGGGGTTATTGATGATCATACTTTTGGGGAATATTGATTTTGGGTTGATGCTTGCTAGTCGAAATTCATAAAAATATCTATGGATCATTGCTTTATTCCTTAGCTCTCTAAAAAAAAGAAAAAGAAAAAAGAAAAAAAAATAGAAAAAAAAAGAAAAAAAATGAATAAATTCGAGAGCATTCTTATGTTTGTATGATCCTTCTCCATTCGACTAGTCAAGTTATTATGTAAGGGTTATTGAAAAATCCAAGTGTGGGGAAGTATTTGTTTTAATAGAAAGGGAATTGAATAATGATTATTGTTGGGTACTAGCTTTTGACATTAACCTGTTTTAGCTTTACTTGACATGCCTGGTCCCTAGCCCACGCTACAACCCGAATAAAGACCTTTTGATTGTCATCAGTGATGTATGTTGTGTTGAGAGTGAGATTGATTGAGAGTGTCAAGTTGTGTTTATGATTTTGTTGGAATTGAGTGATACACTTAACCTTGTTCTTGAGTGAATATTCGTTTTTGAGTGAAAAGTGAGTTATTACTTGTTCTGGCATAGGAGATCCCAGGTTTAGACTTAAAGATGTATTTCTTGTGGGCTTAGCATGATTACCAACAATTTTTACACTTGACATGAATTTTTATGACCTTCTGCATGTTGGTTGAGTAGACTACGTGAATACTTGCACTTTCGACACCAAGACATCGTATGTTTGCTTTGATTCTTAAGTTGATGTGGCATGAGAGGACTTGTGTGTGTGGTGTTGTGTTAGCATTGATCTTTTGCATGGTTAGATGAATTTTGTGGGTACATTCACTATAAACCCTCACGAGACAACACTCGTCCTACTAGGGCTGCCTAGGGGTTTAACGGCTTGTTGCATATGCTCAATGCAATCGTGTCATCTACGAAAGTGATGTTTGTTAGGACTTAGTTTTTATTTCACTTATTTGCCCGAGGACGTGCAAATGCTAAGTGTGGGGATGTTTGATAGAGTATATTTTTATATATATTTTAGATGATTTTATTCTCATATTTATTGTGTTTTGCATTGATTTGGATTTTTATTTAATACTCCCTCTGTCCCAAATCTTTTGTCATGTTTGACTTTTTATGGTCAAATTGACCAAACTTTGACTAACAATTACGTATTATTCGTTTGTAATTTGCAAAATCTGAAATATACATATTAAAGCAAATTAAATGTACTTTCCAATGATATAATTTTTATTATAATATTCATTTATATTATATATGTAATATGTGGTAAAAAATTGGTTAATTTGACCATTAAAATTCAAACAAGACAAAAGATTTGGGACGGAGGGAGTAGATTTTATTGTTTTATTGTAGGAAATAAAGAATTCATAACTTGGAAGGATTTGGAGCAAAAAGAGCTATTTTGGAGATAAAATAGGAGAAAATTCGTATTATTGTGCTACACGGGCTGCCTGCACTGTTTGGGCCATATCTTGAGTTCCAGAAGTCAGAATTTGACGATCTTACTGTCCACGCGAAGCTTGTGGAATTTTCTTTAATTCAGAGGTGGTCCAGTAAGCAAAATCGAATTGGAACAGCCCAGAAACAGAGGAGAAAAAGAAGTGACGAATTTTAATTAAGGAATCCTATTCAGTTATGGAATCCTATTTATTTAGAGTATTAAAATACTTTTATTGGGCTTGACTTTTAGAGCCTATATAAACACATCTAGGGTATTATTTTGGGGGAAAAAAGGGAGGTAATATTAGATCAGATAATATAGTTTAGAGTAGATTAGTATTATTATTAGTTGGAGATGTAGAGAAACACCATGACTCTTCTTTTGGGTGACAACATTGAAGTTTGAAGGTTTTGTTCTCTTATTCTTTTCTTTGTTCTTATTAGTTTAATTATGTTTTCTTGTTTTACTAGTTGTTTTACTTGTTTAATTATTAGCGAGTAGTTATTTCTAGGGCTTAAAGGGAAGCCATGTTTGCACTAATATTGGCATGATTTTCATAGTGGTTTGATTGGTTATGGTTAATTCTGATTGATATGTTTTAATCATTAATTTGTGTAATTGGCCAATATCATGGATTAATTATATGCAAATAGGGGTATGGATCGAGAGATTTACTTACTAGAGGCACACATACGATTATCAGAATTGAATTTGAGTGCGGAAGCATCATTGGATTTCTGAGAGCGTTAATTCTTGGAAGAGATTAACTTGACTCTAATTACCTGATTGATTGAATTACTAAAAGTGGTTAATTGTGTTGAATGTTTCGAGAGTGTTGATGCTTGAAAGAGATTAACATACTCTAGTTATAGGATCACATTGATTGCTTTAGCTTAAGAGCCAATTGTGTAAGCATGGTGGACCTGATTGCCCTAGGTTTTAAATAATTTGTTTATCATCTGCTTAATTAGTGTTAATTTAGTTTAATTAGTTAATTAATAATTTCACATAATCGTTTGTCCCTGAAACAATTAGCGATAACTGAAAAGGAATTAGTAGAACCTGTCTCCTTGTGGATTCGACCCGCTTGCCATCTGTACTAGCAATAGACACCGTGCGCTTGCGGTTAGGTATAATTTGACACATCATATCTTCACTTACAGTAGACTTCATTATTATTTTGAGGATCGTGATTTTAAGCTAAAATGTTTACCTGTAGGACATAAACCAAGTGCAGCTCATGCCCACAAAGTCTGGCAGGTACTTGTATGCTGAACCATTTGGCAAGTCGGCTTCAGTTACCAATCAAATTTTAGCTACCCAGTGGAACACTTTCAGTTGATGATAAACAGCTGAGACCATTGGTATTGGAAAGAGTACTGATCTGCAAAAGCTCCTAAAGAACACTGAGGACATCTAATGGTTATCAACAGGTATTAAATGGCTTTACTTTTTTTTAATCTATTACATATTTGGTAAGCTCACGATGATTTAAGTTGATTTGATACATGTAATGCATGCGTATAATGATCCGTTGGTATTCAGACTTTAGATCCTTAGAAAGTTTGGTGGTGAAAATTAACTCACAAATGCCCCTGGCACTGTCAATGCTTGGCAGATAATGAAATTAAAGAATTATGAAATTTGGGAATGTTTATATTACACATATACTCAAATAGCCAAAAACACACATATACTTAACCTTATTTTGCCAATAAGCATATCCACTGGGCTATATATGCTAATTGTTATTCATAAATCATCGTACTTGGATAGCTTGTATAATGAGTATGCAATTTTAAAAACCTAAGCACAGAAATGCAATTTTAAAAACCTAATCACAGAACCACTGGAATAGTTACACAACACAAGATAATGCACTAATATATCTGTAGCCTCCACTGCCTTTTGTTGGGGGTTCGTTCTTAGCTCTAGAGAAACCTTTTGCTTGGGCTCGGTAATATATCTATAGCCAAACTCATAATTTAACTTCTGTCAGTTTGTGTATATTATTAAGAGTATGTCGTTGAATAATCGTGAGACCTTTTATTTTGCTGTGTCTATCAATTTTGAGGTTCATATTTTCTTGTCATTCATAATTACTCCTTGCATCAACTAATATGTGAGATTGTAGCAACTAGCAAGAGGCTTACACTGGCATTACATAATTAATGTTTGAGAACTGTGTATCAGAATTTAGGAATTTTAGCCGATGGTGTTTATTTGGACAGGTTGTCAGCTTTTAGTCAAATATTGGCGTCACCTATTCCAGTCAATTTAGTTGGTTGTTTGTCCACGATATGTTTTAGCTTTTACGCTTGTCTTATGATTTGACATGCCTGTTAGATAGACATCTTGGCCTTTTAGTATTGAATAACTCATTCCCTTTTAGTATTGAATAACTCATTTTTGTGTGTTGGTAAAAAACTGTGTGCACGCTAATGCTTGTATACTTATATGGTGCCGTAGTTGCAATCTAGAAGTGCTTTGATGTAGGAGTCTATTATACCTTATAGGAAGCCATGCTTTTTTAGCATGAATATCACTTTATACGAGTAGCACACAAAGGTCCCTATCAAAATACTCTTAATAATATAACATTTATTTTCTTGATTTCATTAGAGGCTAGAAATGGGAAAGGAATCCAAAAAAATGTCCTAGAAAAATTGTAAGCTATTTCTAAATTCTTTATTTTTCTTTTAGTTAATGAGGTTTTGTAAGCTAATTCGTTAATTTTCTTTTTGTTAACAAGGAAATCAGAAGGGAATTCATTTTTCCCTAAATATTTAAATGCATTCTAGCATTAGGATTGCAACAATGACTAAAATTTTCATGTTGTAAAGCAGTTGACGGAATGCAAACTACCGAGTAAAGCAGAGTGCGATAAAGTTTGACGGAACGCAATTCGACGAGTAGAGCGGAGATTTTAATATCGTAGTCAAGCTAGATCTGTATTCTTGGCTAATACAAATGTGCATCGACTTTGGTTTAGCTATTACGAGTTTGTCAAGCACATACCCTCGCCCATTTTGAATTTGGCCAGAAAATACACCATTTCTTTCGAAAGAAATAATATTCGCAAATTATGCTACAACAAGAAATATATTTAGAAATACTAGGCTCATGTAGAAAATTATTTATGATAGAATTATTTTAGTTTGTGTCGAGACCCGTGCCTTGCACGGGTTTTCATGCTAGTTATTATATATATAATACACCAACAAGACTTTAAAATCATGAGACATTTTAATGCACTTGAAATGTCTGAATTACCCTTATGCATATTATTTTAAGAAAAATATTGTTGTTGAAAGGAGTTGAACCTAGATTTTAGCATCCATTTACACACAAACATACCACTAGGTCACTCAATTTTATGTGTTAACAATCATACACATACTATGTGTACGTGTGTGTCGCTAAATGATTTTTATTTTTTGATATTTTGATAATTGAGACATATTGATACTATTTAATCATCCTTTTCTTTTAACTTTTACTTATTTATATTATCTCATTTTATAGTATAAATTAGTGATGTATGATATGTAGTGAACTCATACATTTTTAAATTATTCAATTTAGTGAAATGATATTAATTATTAGTATGTGAACCATATTAATAACTGTAATATATTTATTATAAACTTATAAATTTTTAATATACTTAAATTCATTTATTTTGTAAAATGGCTAATGGATATCTAATTAGGGTATAAATTTGTATGGAAAAAAATAAACGAAGTGCATAATATATTCTTAATTAATATGATATATCTGTTAAGTACCCATGATATAATTTTTTTTAACTATATTGAAGTGGAATGAAATATATCTACAATAGAATCTCGATAAATTAATAACAGTTGATAAAATTAATATTTTCAATAAAAAAAATTATCCCAACATTTTAGTGACAATATAAATTTACCTAAATTAATAATATTATTTTCAAATTAAGAGCACAATTAATATATTTGTACACCAAACATTTAGAGATGTAAGTTCAATAATAAATGTCTAGCATTCAAATCTCGAATCAAGAATAATGAGATAATTTAGTTAGTTTATAAGTATTAACACCAACCATTCGCTTAAAGAATTGCAAAAATTTTAGCGCAAAAAATGCAACGGACAACCTGCAGTTGATATTGCAAAGTTTTATGAAAACCTTTGGCATGTCTGAGCATTCCATTTAAATTGTCGGACATTAAAGAACCGAAGGCAATAGTCACCGTCATGGGGTTACATGACTTTCATTGAACTTTTATGAACATTCTACCAAACATTTCTATATTTTGTTTGGTTCACACAAGTTAAGAATGGGTTTATATTTTGTTAGACTTAAACTTTATTTTAGTTTTGCATGATGGAATGGCATTGTCATCCCGTGAAAGTGAATTTACAACAACTATTTTTGAATAAACTGTAAATTCTGATTGTGTAAGGTAGAGTACCAAACTACATCATTCTTGCGTTAATATCTCTCATTTATAAAGTACGATATCTCTCATTTATAGACAAAGATTTAAACCTTTAATATCTCTCATCAGCTTCTTGACAACATATTGGGTTAGGGTATAGTCATATCACCACACATGAGTAATCTTTTGGTCAGTTATGAATTTATGGGTTTCTTTGGTTGGGGACGGAGAACGGGGAAATTTATAAAAGTTACAGGGATCGTGGTAGGGACGGGGACGAGGGTTACTGTCTTCCCGTCCTGAAGTTCCCCATTCCCCATTCCCCGCCCCGCTCCCAGTTAGCTGGCCCACGAATGTAATAAAAAATTTATATTTTTACAAATTAATATATTAAATAAATTAAATTATAAAAAATATCAATAATTTACATATTTTATAAGTTTCAAATATTTTAACCATTTTATTAATTAAAAAATTTATTTTAGGATACATGTATTATTAGTTTTATCTTTCATTTAAATTACAAATAAATTTATATTCAAAATAATGTTAAAGTATGATATCAAACTAAAAAACTAAATATTATATTATATGATTTATTAACTTCTTAATTGGAAAATATTTGACAGAGCATTTATTTATTTCTTTAAAAGGAAAGAATTCCCCGATTCCTGCAGGGATCCACTTTTCCCGTTCAGGGCGGAAATCAGGGGAAAAAATTAAATTTCAGCTCGGGAATCGGGACTTGTTCGGGAACGGGAATCGAGAACAGGGATAGTACTTCCAAACCCAGAAATGACTCGATGCCCATCCCTTATTTCATCCCCCTACCGACCTCGGCGATTCTTTTTTTTCACGTGTTCTGTTACTTACTGAATAGGCTGTAAGAAATAACAGGCAAATTATATAAAAAATGAGAAACATTCTTACGTATCATGTTGATGAAACATTACGTACAACCTAATTTGTAGAACTAATCGCCCAACCGAGTGAAGTTGCACAGTTACCCTGCATCTCATCGTTGAAACTCGTTGCAGGACATCGATATCATCAAATTCCATTTCTCCATCCTCGAGCCTTTACTACCAGCAAATAATAATAATATTTTTAAATACACAATCAGGTCACTTTCTTAATAGTATATCAATTACTTTAAGATATCAGATGAGAATCTAAAAGAACATACAAATGCTCAATAATTATCGTTAATCACACTCACTCGGTGCTCCCAAGAGTAAAATTACTATCATGTACAACCATCATCTACTAGGTCACAGTTCGTTGTGAAGCACATCGTACAAGCATCAATATAGGTACATAAAAAGAAAACCATATGAACACAACAAATTGTAGTATGATCCAACAATTCACTAATATGTACACCGCAACATGTACCAATGCACATTTTATAATGGAATGACTATATAAGGATGAAACTATATTAGCTGAAAAATAAAAAAGCTACTACTTAGAATTGGTTAAGTAGGAAATTTTTAGCCTTGGATTAACTCATTCATATTGTCATAGGGTTTAACTCTTTTATCTAATTACTTGTAAATGAAAATTCACAAACAGTGACTGAAAATCATGGGAAAGTCGATTTTCACTTTTTATGAATATTGTACACAATCCCATACATGACGTGTAACAACTTAAACACAAAAATATTTTAGTATTTATCTTGCACATGCCAAACATCTTTAGTATCAAAGTTACTCATTTCACAACTAAAGACCTCAATCTTGAACGGTTTCTAACGGTAACCATCTAACTACATAACTCAAGTGCAATTTCTATACCCACGCTAAGTCGCTTGTTATACGATCCATGTACCATCAGAAATAAGACAAAATTTCGGAGCTTTAAAGATTATGCTAGAAAATGACCCCTACCTTGCACGGATTTTCATGCTAGTTATGGTAATAACTCAACCAACATGGAAACATTCGCATAGAAAGTAGCAAGGTACCAATATTTAAATAACAAATCATGTCCTAATAAACGGGGAAAAAATCACGCTCCCCTCATTCCATCATGTGTGATAAATTTTTATTTTTTGCCAGCTGTGTGATAATTTTTTATTTGAACCCAGATAACAATTCAATCTCATAATCCAGTTATAAAATTGAAGATTAGCAATCCGATTTCATCAAAATTACTAATTTGTTACCCATACTTCATAATATAAAAATATAAATGCTACAATGATTACTAATATAACAAATATTCTTCTTTTCCAGGTAAATAGTTAAATGCAGTTAGCCAATCAGAATATTATGAATTATTTTGAATTTTCTTATAAATCGCAATTTTTTTTAGGTAATTAATTAATCAATAAAAGGTCATGCAACATCTACAAAAATAATCAAGATCGGACAAACATATATTAAAATAGATCATATTAAGGTTTCCTTCATCCAAACTACGATCGTTGATCAAATCTTAAATTATGGTACATCCCTCGCTTATATCACTAAAATATAATATTTACTAACTTATCAATGTTTTAATTTGAAGTCTATCACAATTATACTATTGTATATTACGAGCTTATATTCATAAATATCAACTACAATCATACTATAATATGTAGTCATGTATCCTTTATTATAATACCCGAGTCTACCACACCATGCGGTTAACCAATCAAAAATAATGAATTATTTTAGGACCAATCAGATTTCATTCCTAAATTTCAGACCAATCATATCATATTAAGAGTTTTCCTTATTTATCTTTATATACCCACATTACTAACTATAGTTAGTTAATAATTTTAATAAAAATATAATAACTATTTAATTTAACATGCTTATATATTATATAAACTTTTAATCAAAAAATATTCGATAATAAATTTCTCATATAATTTATTTTCACTTTCATTAAATAACAATTATATATTTACGAAATTACGCTAATTATGGTAATAACTCAACCAACATGGAAACATTAGCATAGATGGGTTATAAAAGTTTTTGAAATTTGGAATTAATGAGTGCCAACTGTACGTGGGTACTATAGTGTAAAAGTGTCTTGAGAATAGGCGAGATAGTAGCAGTAATAATTGCTATAGTTACTGTGCATGCATATTTGTTCCGCTGTCTATGCAACATGTGTCCCACTCACACATTAACCAAGAGACTGTAGCATGTTTTATTAAGTAAAGCGATTGTTTTTAATTTTTAATTATTAACCTTATCACTTTTCTTAACCGTTCATATTTACTTTCTACTCATCTACATAAAGTCTCTCTGGTCTTTCACTCACGCTTTTTCACAAACAATTTGCATACATACTATTTTCTCGTATCTTTTCTTCTCAACTTCTTTCTAATGGCCACCAAATCTTTTAACGTTCATGGATTACTCTTCGTTACTAACAATTATGCAGCACCTTTGAACGCTGAGAAGGTTCCTGAAGCGTTTCATATGATTCAAAACTTCTTGGGTGATTCAGAGATTGGAAAAGCTCTGGTTGACCCATCAACACTCTCTGGTTCTCAGATCGCTTCTTTCTGGAGAAACTCTGCTTATGATGATGGTGGAGAGTCTGGAACTCCATCAATTATTTTCACATATGAAGACAATGAGTTTGTTATCACTCCAACTACTGTAAGCGAGGCGCTGGGGTTTGAAACACACAACTCATATAGCATTGTTGGTGAGGATAATCTAAAACAGATGCTGCAAAGAATTGGGTATATGGAATCTTTGGAACGAATTGGTCAAGTGAAGAGGCCAGCTCTACGAATGGAATGGAATTTCTTTTTCGACTGCATAACAAGGGCGTTTGCTAAGAAAACCATAAATTGGGATGCTATTCCTACTGACAGTCTTCAAATTGGATAGGCTCTTCTTTATGGAGGTAATTTCGATTTTGGTAGACTTGTACTAATGAATTTGGGGGAAAGGTTGTCAGAGACTCCTACTACTGTTTATTATGCTCGATTTTGTCAATTATAATTCTCTGCTTGTGTTCCTAATGTTCCTATTGCTGTTGAGGATATAATTCAACCTTTTCGAGTCACTAAAAGAATTTTCTCTGACATGACTAGTAAGGATGCACAAAAGGATCATTTACCTAATTTATTCTTACCCATGGCACTTCAAAACCATCTTCTCCAACCACAAGAACCACAGCAACCTGTACCACAGTCATCCATACCTACAAACACTGCTCAAACTTCAACTACAACACAACCTAAACCTTCATCCACTCAACCTAAAACTACACTAGACACTGAACCACTAAACACTGAACCTCAACCACAACCTCAGCCTCCTACTCAACCTCAACCTGACCAACAACCATCCAAACCCAAACATGGGGGAAGAACCAAGCATACTGCTCTTAATTCCAGGCATAGCTCTGCAAGGGCTAAGAGGGCCAGAAAAGAGAAAAAGGAGAGAGCGAATAGGTCTCCATCCCCATCAATTGTTGATGTAGAGGAAGAGTCAACCTCTGATGGAGAAGAGGAAGTTGTTGAGGTGCAGACCTATAAAAGAAGGAAGTTGGTAATCTCTGATTCTGATGAAGAAATGGATGTTGAAGCTCCAGAGGTAGTTTCTCAGGAAATACCTGTTGTTGAGCCCTATTGCACAAGAAACTATCAAAGTCACTAAGGATTCACAGATTCTTACAGAAATTAGAGGTGGTTTTGCTCAAATGGATGAGTTTGTTGACACATTCATGCCAATCTCTGATGATTTTGAAGTTCCTCTATCTTCACCAATTATTAATTCTGAAGCCACATGTGTAGCTGATCAACCCACTTTGGTTCTTGATGAGACAGTTGCAACACATACTGAGCTAATGTCTGATGCTCACCATATTATTGAAGAAGGTGAAGAAGTTGATCAGGCTAAGGATATAATCTCTGAGCATGTGATTGTAGAGAATATTGAAATAGCAAAGTCTGCTGCAGTTGAGGAAGAGATTGCAGAGAATGTTGAAGAAGTTTTTGCTAAGAATAATGTAGAGTCTATCACTGAGCAAGTTGGCGTTGCACATGCTCCTGGTGCAAATGTTGACATTAAAGAAAGTGCACATGATGCTGCTGAAAATGATACTGATAATGAAGAAAGTGCTCATGTTGAAGCTGAAGAGAGTGCAGAATCTGATTCTTCTCAAAGTGCCCCTGTGCCAACTGATGCAAATCATGCACCATTCTCTCAGCCCTCTAATGCACATGAAGTTGAAGCGGAGTTTCTTGCTAAATTTTCTGAAAATTGGTACAAGGAAGATTGTATTTTTCCTAAAGGGAGAGCAGCAAAGTTTGTGCAACAAACTGCTAAGAAAATTTCCAATCTAGAGCTTCTTTCCTGTTTAAAGGCCATAGTGGTTCAAGTCAAAACTCTGGATGGGAGATTTGCTGATACTCAAAAGGAAATCACTGATTTAAAAACTGAGATTCAGATTCGAGACATGACTATGGAGAGAGAATCTAAGCTCAGGAGTCAAAAAATTACTAAAGCTCAAGAAATTCTTTTTGAGAGGCTGGGAAAGGTTGAACAAAATCAGTCTGTAATGTCTGATAAAATTGATTCCATTTCTTCTTCACTGGAATTGATCACCTCCATTATGATTCCTGATGATGTCAAAAAGGGGGAGAGAGTTGCTAAATCCAGTTGCAAGCAATCTCAAACTCTGTCTAAAAAGGATGATGCTGGAGATGGAGGAGCTGATGATCAAGGCAAGAGATTGAGATATGGGAAGTCAATTGCTCATTCTGGAAAACAGGCAATTGTAAAGTCTGGTGGATCAAACACTGATGGTCAGAGTACTTCAAAGATCAAGAATTTAAAATTCTCTGAAAATCCACAGAATGATGAGGAACTAGCTGTGAAAGTGTTTCTTGAAGAAAATGAGGAAGAAGTTACACTTGCAGATATTCAAGCTGAAGAGAAGAACTTACAAAAGAATATCAGAAGGCTTTGAAATCTGGCAAAGTGAAGAAAATAGTGGAAGTTTCTAAGCCTGTTCTTAAAAGCATCTTTATTAAAGAAAATGTTGGTGCTAGTCAGAGCTTATCTTATTCAGGAAGAAAACCAACAAAAGCAGAAGCTAAGTTGAAGCTAAAAGGAAAAGCTGTTGAAGAAGAAAGAGTTTCTAAGAAGAAAAGTACAACCTCTATTGCTACAAAAGTTGTGCAAAATTCTTTATCTGCTCCATTACAATCAGTTTTTGGAAAAACATCAGTTATTGAACAAACTCTGAATATTGAAGATACTAGAGGTACTTTTGTACATGGGAGAACTCAAGATGGAAAAATTGGAGGTGATAAAGCTGGTTTGGGTTCACACAGAGAGAAAACAACAAATACCAGTCCTTTAGATCCATCATCACTGGCTGTTCCAGGTATAGGTGTTACTCAAGAAAGTTTGGACAGACTAGAGTCAGTTCAGTTAGTTCATCAAAAGAGTTTAGAACGAGATTTTCTCTTGTACTTCATGGCTGATGGAACTGTATACAAAATTGGAGAATTTGATTTAGATCTGAAGTTTTATGAGGAGTTGGAATATGTTCTGTATCTTTTCAGAGTAAGAAATCAAAGGACTCAACGAGCTGCCAATGTGTTAAGGAATAAAATGCTTTATAATTTGGCAACTAGAGGTTTGAAATACAAAGGTGTGTATGTTCTGAAGTACAGAGACTATCATGGAAATCTTGTTGAAATGCAGAAGAACAGTGCAAAGATGAGGACAGATCTGGGGATTACTGTGTTGGATTTTAATTAAGAATCAGAAAAGGCACAGTTCATTCGACTGGGAAATGATATGAGGAGAAACAAAATTAATGATCTGAGATCTGCTATCTATCAGACTGATGAGAGTGATCCTCAATTAAGGGAGATTAAAGAGATTATGCAAAGGGAGCTGGAAAATGCAGAGAGGAGATTGCTTATAGACTATCTGAGAACAACACCAGATGTTCAAGAAATTAGATAGATAATGGTCTATAAGTATTTCTTATTTTCTGTAATTTTTATTAAGTAGAAATGTAAACTCTGATTACTTGTTAAACACTGTATTTATTTGTTTTGTTTTGACATCATCAATTATTGCTATTAACTTGTACATTATTGGTAATGAACAAGTTGGGGGAGATTGTTAAATATAATTGATGTTAATGATTTCAGTGTTTAAGTGTAATAATGAATAATCAGAGTTTAGCTGGAAGCGGTCAAAGTTTGGTTAAACACTGACGGTTGGAAGCGCAACAGAGTTTGTTAAACTCTATCTAGCGGAAGTGTTTACTTGTCAACAGTGATTGAAGAATACTTGAAGATAATTATGGAAGCAATATCTTTGAAGATTGGATAGCTGTCAAAGAGATTGTGTTGACTAAGGAAACGTGTAGCAATCGTAATTGATATCAATTGTATAGCTAATTTATAGGAGAATCAATTATCGATTGTATAGCAGCTGTATATTTTATAAATACAGTTAGGTTAACCCTAAAAGGGTATCGAACAACCAAGTTATAATTCATTGTAACCTAAGCAGCTCTCTGTGATAATTTACATCATTGAGAGAGGAGTTCGAATACAAACAGTTTTAATTGTTTATACACGTGTTACTTATCATTTTTCATACACTCTTGATTATCATTGTGTATTCGGCCTAACAAAACCCACTAACGTGGTACTAGACTCTCAATAAGGAGAGATAATTATTGAAAAACAAAGTAAAATCAAGAAAAAAAAATAAAAAGGGGCTTACCATCGACCAAAGTGCAGATGTCAGCCCCAAAACTTTAGTTTAGTATTTTTGGGAGAGGAGGAGAGAAAGAAACGACTATAGCAATCGTTTAAAAATCACTATTATTGATAACTAGATAGGTCGATATATATAAATTATATATAGTTTCCAATAAAAGGTGCCCATTTTAATTTTGTATTCTTGAATTCAAGTAATAGTATTCAATTCTCATATCCTAATCTAAGAGTAGACACATCGAATCTGCTTGGTTGGTTAATATTATTTATTTTTAATATCAACAAAATCTTAAATATAGGTCAAAAATTTAATAATTTGGTAGCAAAAAGGAAGTGATGAAAAGACAGGTATTAACATGTATGAATATAAGATGAGTTTTGTTTGATAGGAATTTTTGTAAAAGAATTTAACCGAGAGATCAATATGATCATTGAACTGTTTTCAGGTTGCATTTGTCACTTAGGTCAACCGCCATAGTACAAAAGGTGGCTAGCCTTCAGTACTTTCATGACAAACACAATCAGTGGCGTCCCACCAAACTTCTATCACATAGATAAGATGTCCCTGAATCCCCTAAATACATAGGGTTGTTCATCCCAGTTTGAATGAAGAAGGTCAAGTATTCAGGGAAAAATAGGACAATTTCAAGAGTTTCAAAAGTTTATAATTATAATGTTGAATAAAATAACCCCTGGAAAATAGAGGTGTCTCTGAAAGAATAGAAATGTGTGCAATCAAATCCGATATGCGAAGTTTATCATCAATGAAGTAAAATCGATTATCAATAAGATCTGGTACCAACAAAACAAAAAAGAATAGGAAAAGAATGTTGAATATCCTCAGACGATAAATCAAATAAAATCAGTGTCGTCTAATAATCAACCACGTCTTTACTCCCAGCTCATGCTAGTAATCGCGTTTCGAGCGAAATCGCTAGGAGCAGGAGCGAATCGCAAAACGAATAGAATATCAGTGGCGTATCGATAGAATTAGTTCGCTCTCTCTCATGGATGTTATGATTAAGGGAATGAGTGCAATCTCTCTCTCAATAGTGTTATGTTAATGGAATCAGTGAACTCTCTCTCAATGATAGTATGATAATGGAAAGTGGTCAAGACATATATGTGAAAGGAATAGTGATGTGTTAGATAGATATCCTATGGTTGGATTGAGGTTTCAGAGAAGTTGTTTATGAATGGACACTATCTCCGGTTTGGCAGAATAAGTGTTGATGATGAAAGAGTTAAGGAATCCCAGTAGTGGCCTTAGCTGATTCCGAGCACGGAATCCTTTTAAGGAGGGTAGACTGTAATGACCCGAATTTTCAGAAAATGATTTTATTATTATTTAAAGAATATTAATGTTTTTCCTAAAATGAGGAGGAAATTTTTATTTTATTTTATTTTATTGTTCATTATTTCAGTTCAAGGAATTTCAAAAGTGGATTATTTAATTTCTTCGGTTAAGTTGAACCGGGTTTTTTTTTTCTTTTTAAAATTTTATTGACCGAGTAGATATCTCGAGTCAATAGTTTATTTGGGCAAAGGTTTAATTTTGAAGTGTGGATTTATTTAATAAAGATTTTATTTTAAATTACTAAATAGTTTAGGGGTTTTAAAATCCTTAGAAAATGATTATTTTAATTATTGGAGGATTTGTAGAAATTACTGGATTATTATATAAAAATCGAGAATTCGAGGTTTTACTAAAATATTAGTGTTTGTAGTATTTTTATAAAGCCTTGTAAATTGTGATTTATGGATCACAATTATTATTTTAAGAATTGTTTTTATAAATTATTAATGATTTGTAAAATACATATCAATTTAGAAAATTTAGATTTAATTCTAATTCTTTCTCCAAAAGTCTTTAAAAATATTCTAGTATTTAATTATGCTAGAAATTTTATTTTTACAAATTAGAGTTATTAGTTTAAAATATTATTTAAGACGTGTAGTAATTAAGTGTGTTACGTTTAATTAGTAGTGGGCCGGAATAAGTGCTAGTAGTAATATTAGTATTGGGCCAAGCCCTATATAAACACAAAACACACACAAACACAGCAGATTGAAAAGTGTCGGGGAGAGAGAAAGTGAGATTGGGGGAAAAATTAGGGTTCATAAGAAATTGAATTGGGAAAAAGAAATTGGGGGTTTTATTTGAAGGAGAACAAGAGGGTTGTGTGTGTGTGTAGATATACATATATATATATATATATATATATATATATATATATATATATATATATATACGTGTGTGTGCGTGTATAGGTGCAAGTGTGTGCGTCGTGTGTGTGTATGTGGGCTTGCAGCGGGGAAGAAAGGAGGGCGGCCAACGGCAGGCAGCTCCGGCGTCGCTGTCGCGATGGTGGTGGCGTGCGGTGGTGCGCGCAGCAGTAGAGAGAGAGAGAGAGAGAGATGCAGGGGAGAGAGTGAGAAGACAGCGGTGGTGGTTTCGTGGCGGCTCACCGGAAATTAAATTCGGTATACATACATTTATGTATTGTGTTTATATTTAATTATTTAATTATTGAAATTTAATTAGATGTAAATTGCTAATTGTTAGTTTCCAATTGAAATTGTTAATTGCTAAGTGCTAAGTGCTAATTGTTATCGCCATATAATGTATAGTTATAAGAGTTGGCTAAGTTGAAAATGTTTATGTGCTAAATGGTATAAGTCGGGTCGTAGTAATTGTCAGAAGTCATATTTGTCAACTACGTGGTGTTGGCTTAAGTGTGGATAAACTTAGTTTACTTTCCTTAAATGTTGAGGTGCCGCATGTCTGGGCAGATACTTTTCCTTATGTGCTAGGTGCCGCAAGTTTGGGCGGGTACTTTTCTTACTTGTGTACATTTATGTTGCTGCAAGTTGAGGCAGCTTTATTTTTGGAAAAATAGGGTTGAATTGTTTATGATTGATTTTGAGGTGCTGTGCCCATAGTCCGATAAACGAATACCTCATGCCGAAGTTTTCTAAAAATCCCCTGCATTTTAATTTATTTAACTTATTTGATTTCAATGGTTTAAAGGTATGATTTAGGTGTTAACTGTTTATGTGTATATGTGTTAAGTGAATTAATTCGAGGGTAATTGTTGTCTCGAGGATTTATGTGCTAAGTGATTTAATTCAAGGATTTATGTGTTTCGGGGATTAAATGCGTTTTAAGGATTATTTATAAACTTAGTTTTGTCATAGAATGACACTAGTATTATAATGGTATATGTTAATTGAAGTTGACTAAATGGGTTGTGTGCATTACGTGGTATTAGAGTAATCAACCATGGGGAGGACACCAATATATAGTTTGACTTTATGTGACTTAGCGGTAATTCCGAGTTGTATCTACTCGAGATACGAGGTGGGACTGACACGTAATCGTAACAATTACAGTACCATTAGGGCATGATCAAGTGGAGCGACGTGCATCAATAAGGAAGGATCGAGGCGTCGTGTAAAGTTCATGGAACTGCTTGGGCGAAACGCCAAGGATTATTCGCGATGTTCCATTTAGTGCTAAGGACCAGAGGCAAGTTTATTTATACATACTCTATCGTTCAGAGTATATTTATTTCGAAATATATGAAATGTGTGGAATAAGACTTCAGTCCATATTTACAAGATTTCTTCTATCTTTATCTTGATAAATTGTTTACTTTTAAGTAAAATGGTTTGACGGGTAATATATGTGATATGGAGAGAGTGATATACTATAAAGAGTAAAGTGATATGGGAAGGAATTGTATCAGTTGTTGTTTATGGTTATTTTAATGATATTATGGTATCAGTTGTTATCTAAAGTTATTTTATAATATTGCAATTATGTGTAAATTAGGGATATTTGAGTTCTAAACTGTTTCAGACGTTATTAATAAATATTTTGTTATGTAAGGTGACAAGGGCTGATATTTACAGATTTTCTTAAAAGGGATTTACATGTAAAGTATTTTAGTTGGTGTATTTAAAAGGTATTGATATATGAATGGAAAAGTGGAAGGGGTTATCTTGAAATGTATATTTTCGAAAACCCGGACAAAGTTTTTAGAAAGAAATTCGCAATAATTAACCTAATGGCAACATCACCAACAAACTAGTGTTTATTTAATTAGTAGATACCTCTTGAAGCATCTACTTATTAAATAAACCTTATTCGTCCAATTAAATTTATTTAATTAGATGAATATTATTTTTAAAACGTTTTCTTACAATTGCTTTGTTCCGGAATAATAATAATAAAAATATTTTGATGGTTATAAATGAGACATTTTTGGTTAAAAATGTCTGGAATGATATTGATAAATGATATTTTAATGGTTATTTAATTCAATGAATATTAATTATAATATTCATTTAAAAAGGGATTATTGAATAGTTATTCTTTAGATATCATAAGTGTTCTAAGTGTGATTAAATATTGTTAAAAGGTTGTTTAAGGAATTTCATAATGAAATGAATGTATGTCTTGAATTGATACACAGATGATATACCTTTATAATTGTTTTCAAATGGTTATAATACGAATATGGAAATGATATATGAGAATGGAAATGATATGTGTGAATGATAAAGGGAAATAGATACGTTATATGTGAGTAGAAAATGTGAAATGGTGTTTAATAATGGAAAAATGATTTGACAAAAAGGGGGATAGCAACAAAAAGCGTATGAGGCTGTGTGCGGCACAGTCCAGCATTCAATATTTATTCCGGCCCAAGAGTTGCCGAGGGAGGATGTAGTGGTGGACCTTCCTCCTGGGGGATGGTGGAGAACCTACCTCCGTCTACCGGTAGTAAAAAGGGACGGGTACGGAGGGCGACTGATCATCGTCCTTACGTATTCGGCAACAGTGAAAATCCCCAAAACTTTAAAGGAAAGAATTAATAAGGGTTTTCAGATTTATATACTGAAAAAGGGAAAATGGTATGAAAGTATGGAATTTTTTTATGGATTGAAGAGAAACTGATTTTATATTATTTTTATATAATTGTTGCATAAAAGGAAATGGAAAGATTATATTGAGAGATTTATTTCAAATGTTATATTATCTTGAGATATTTTATTGAGATGCTGTATTGATTATTATCTTGTTATAGAAGAGAAACTGATATTATATTATATTAGAAGAGAAACCGATATTATATTGTTCTATATTTCTTTTCTTATAAAGAAAAATGGTTGGTGTGTTACTGCGCAAACAAGATGTGGCTATTTATGGAAATAATCTATTTAATTACCTTGTAACAGCATCTTTTATATTATATTGGTATATTGTTCAGTTGATGTTATTTTCAAACATTATACTTCCCTATAGACTTTCGTGGTTAAAAATGTTTCAAGAAGGATATTAAGTATCAGTTGAAGGTTGGAAACCCATGCACATGATGGGATATTTTGTTAAACTATAGTAATAACTTGCTGAGCAATTCTTTCGCTCATACTTGCTTGTTTTCAAATATTAACTTTTCAGTGGAAGGTAGCCGGACGAGATTATCTGCGTGGCTTAGTTGAAGCGGGCAGTGTGCCCTTATGAAGACGATATGATCTAGAAAGTTTATAGCTGGAGTAAGTTATATGTAAGTATATTGATGTGTAATATATATGTTACTTTGCGCAAAGTAGTACTAGTTGCTGGTGTACTTCTCAACGAAGTTATACTAGTAGTAAGGAGTTGATTCTTGTTTCTAGCCCTATAACCTAAAAGATGCTTGGTGGTTGGGGTTTCAAATGTTGTAACTCAATTATTAATGACTACAGATGGTTTAATGTGGTTAAGTAGGTGATTTATTATTAAGGATTTTTGTGTGACGACCAAATCCCTGACCCCGGATTTGGGGGCGTTACAGAATGGTATCAGAGCTGAGGTTATAGTAAACTAGAAATGAGAGTGAGTAGGAGTGTGTATAGTTATGTGAGAACGTCGGAGCTCATGTAGAGTTCATGTTGGACTACCGGGTGTAGTGCCAATGATTAAGTTAAGATTTGAATGCTATGTTGAAGGATATGTTGAGATAGAACTCCCTGCGATTATTAATGTCGATGATTGAATCCTTAGTGACTATTACGAGTCGACGATGACTTCAGTTATCTAGCACCTTAGGGTGTGCATGGAAAAGAACAGCTCCGGGATCGAACGATTATCCCTCAGAGGAGCCGACACAGAAGGCATTCGTGGAGACCTTGGCAATACCCCCATTGGTGAATCTTTTTTATTACCTCCCCAATCTATGAATTATTTGACATCTCTCTAAGGGAGAAATGTGATAAAGGATATATTTCCTCTTCAAAGTTATTTTTATACTTGTGTTAAGTCATATTTGGTTTCAATTGTGCCAAGGGCTTTCATTTTACTTACCTTCAGGTTTTCGAAGCCCTATCAAATGATATTATTTCAAACTTCCACTTTTCTTCAATAGTGGATAATTCAATGGTGATATAGCACCACTTGCCTGTTGAATACCAGCATCTTTCTGGTTATCCTTTTCTTTGGAAATCGCGCCTTGGAAATTGTTCGATTTTAATCCAAGGTGTCCCTTTGAGAATTAATTGTCAGAAGATGATTGTTATTGACTTGACTTTGAATTTCTTTCATACTTCTCAACTTCCACTGAGATGAACAACCCTAAACTGATACGGGCCACAAGGACTATCTGTCTGTGTGATAGAAGTCTGATGGGACGCCGTCACTTGTGAGTTGTGAAATACAAGAAGGCTAATTACCTTTAGTAATGTCTTAACTGAGACACGCAACGTGAGTTCTTATGATCATATTGATCTCTCAGTAAATTTTCTTATCTCAAATAAGGTTTGCTTCAAAACTCATAACCTTATGATCACCAGTGTGTGATCTCTACCTTGATATGGCAACTATCTTTTCATATCTCCATGATTCTTATTATCTCTAATGAATTTCAAGGGGAAGCCAACCAGGTCGGTCAAGTCGAAATTCACTGATAGAAATTAGATTCGAGCGGAATCGCCAGGAGCAGGAGCGAATCGCAAAACGAATAGAATATCAGTGGCGTATCGATAGAATTAGTTCGCTCTCTCTCATGGATGTTATGATTAATGGAATGAGTGCAATCTCTCTCTCAAGAGTGTTATGTTAATGGAATCAGTGAACTCTCTCTCAATGATAGTATGATAATGGAAAGTGGTCAAGACATATATGTGAAAGGAATAGTGATGTGTCAGATAGATATCCTATGGTTGGATTGAGGTTTCAGAGAAGTTGTTTATGAATGGACACTATCTCCGGTTTTGGCAGAATAAGTGTTGATGATGAAAGAGTTAAGGAATCCTAGTAGTGGCCTTAGCTGATTCCGAGCACGGAATCCTTTTAAGGAGGGTAGCTAGACTGTAATGACCCGAATTTTCAGAAAATGATTTTATTATTATTTAAAGAATATTAATGTTTTTCCTAAAATGAGGAGGAAATTTTTATTTTATTGTTCATTATTTCAGTTCAAGGAATTTCAAAAGTAGATTATTTAATTTCTTCGGTTAAGTTGAACCGGGTTTTTTTTCTTTTTAAAATTTTATTGACCGAGTAGATATCTCGAGTCAATAGTTTATTTGGGCAAAGGTTTAATTTTGAAGTGTGGATTTATTTAGTAAAGATTTTATTTTAAATTACTAAATAGTTTAGGGGTTTTAAAATCCTTAGAAAATGATTATTTTAATTATTGGAGGATTTGTAGAAATTACTGGATTATTATATAAAAATCGAGAATTCGAGGTTTTACTAAAATATTAGTGTTTGTAGTATTTTTATAAAGCCTTGTAAATTGTGATTTATGGATCACAATTATTATTTTAAGAATTGTTTTTATAAATTATTAATGATTTGTAAAATACATATCAATTTAGAAAATTCAGATTTAATTCTAATTCTTTCTCCAAAAGTCTTTAAAAATATTCTAGTATTTAATTATCCTAGAAATTTTATTTTTACAAATTAGAGTTATTAGTTTAAAATATTATTTAAGACATGTAGTAATTAAGCGTGTTACGTTTAATTAGTAGTGGGCCGGAATAAGTGCTAGTAGTAATATTAGTATTGGGCCAAGTCCAATATAAACACAAAACACACACAAACACAACAGATTGAAAAGTGTCGGGGAGAGAGAAAGTGAGATTGGGGGAAAAATTAGGGTTCATAAGAAATTGAATTGGGAAAAAGAAATTGGGGGTTTTATTTGAAGGAGAAGAAGAGGGTTGTGTGTGTGTGTAGATATACACAGATATATATATATATACGTGTGTGTACGTGTATAGGTGCAAGTGTGTGCGTCGTGTGTGTGTGTATGTGGGCTTGCAGCGGGGAAGAAATGAGGGCGGCCGGCGGAAGGCAGCTCCGGCGTCGCTGTCGCGATGGTGGTGGCGTGCGGTGGTGCGCGCAGCAGTAGAGAGAGAGAGAGAGATGCAGGGGAGAGAGGGAGAAGACAACGGTGGTGGTTCCGTGGCGGCTCACCGGAAATTAAATTCGGTATACATACATTTATGTATTGTGTTTATATTTAATTATTTAATTATTGAAATTTAATTAGATGTAAATTGCTAATTGTTAGTTTCCAATTGAAATTGTTAATTGCTAAGTGCTAAGTGCTAATTGTTATCGCCATATAATGTATAGTTATAAGAGTTGGCTAAGTTGAAAATGTTTATGTGCTAAATGGTATAAGTCGGGTCGTAGTAATTGTCAGAAGTCATATTTGTCAACTACGTGGTGTTGGCTTAAGTGTGGATAAACTTAGTTTACTTTCCTTAAATGTTGAGGTGCCGCATGTCTGGGCGGATACTTTTCCTTATGTGCTAGGTGCCGCAAGTTTGGGCGGGTACTTTTCTTACTTGTGTACTTTTATGTTGCTGCAAGTTGAGGCAGCTTTATTTTTGGAAAAACAGGGTTGAATTGTTTATGATTGATTTTGAGGGGCTGTGCCCATAGTCCGATAAACGAATACCTCATGCCGAAATTTTCTAAAAATCCCCTGCATTTTAATTTATTTAACTTATTTGATTTCAATGGTTTAAAGGTATGATTTGGGTGTTAACTGTTTATGTGTATATGTGTTAAGTGAATTAATTCGAGGGTAATTGTTGTCTCGAGGATTTATGTGCTAAGTGATTTAATTCAAGGATTTATGTGTTTCGGGGATTAAATGCGTTTTAAGGATTATTTATAAACTTAGTTTTGTCATAGAATGACACTAGTATTATAATGGTATATGTTAAGTGAAGTTGACTAAATGGGTTGTGTGCATTACGTGGTATTAGAGTAATCAACCATGGGGAGGACACCAATATATAGTTTGACTTTATGTGACTTAGCGGTAATTCCGAGTGGTATCTACTCGAGATACGAGGTGGGACTGACACGTAATCGTAACAATTACAGTACCATTAGGGCATGATCAAGTGGAGCGACGTGCATCAATAAGGAAGGATCGAGGCGTCGTGTAAAGTTCATGGAACTGCTTGGGCGAAACGCCAAGGATTATTCGCGATGTTCCATTTAGTGCTAAGGACCAGAGGCAAGTTTATTTATACATACTCTATCGTTCAGAGTATATTTATTTCGAAATATATGAAATGTGTGGAATAAGACTTCAGTCCATATTTACAAGATTTCTTCTATCTTTATCTTGATAAATTGTTTACTTTTAAGTAAAATGGTTTGACGGGTAATATATGTGATATGGAGAGAGTGATATACTATAAAGAGTAAAGTGATATGGGAAGGAATTGTATCAGTTGTTGTTTATGGTTATTTTAATGATATTATGGTATCAGTTGTTATCTAAAGTTATTTTATAATATTGCAATTATGTGTAAATTAGGGATATTTGAGTTCTAAACTGTTTCAGACGTTATTAATAAATATTTTGTTATGTAAGGTGACAAGGGCTGATATTTACAGATTTTCTTAAAAGGGATTTACATGTAAAGTATTTTAGTTGGTGTATTTAAAAGGTATTGATATATGAATGGAAAAGTGGAAGGGGTTATCTTGAAATGTATATTTTCGAAAACCCGGACAAAGTTTTTAGAAAGAAATTCGCAATAATTAACCTAATGGCAACATCACCAACAAACTAGTGTTTATTTAATTAGTAGATACCTCTTGAAGCATCTACTGATTAAATAAACCTTATTCGTCCAATTAAATTTATTTAATTAGATGAATATTATTTTTAAAACGTTTTCTTACAATTGCTTTGTTCTGGAATAATAATAATAAAAATATTTCGATGGTTATGTCTGGAATGATATTGATAAATGATATTTTAATGGTTATTTAATTCAATGAATATTAATTATAATATTCATTTAAAAAGGGATTATTGAATAGTTATTCTTTAGATATCATAAGTGTTCTAAGGGTGATTAAATATTGTTAAAAGGTTGTTTAAGGAATTTCATAATGAAATGAATGTATGTCTTGAATTGATACACTGATGATATACCTTTATAATTGTTTTCAAATGGTTATAATACGAATATGGAAATGATATATGAGAATGGAAATGATATGTGTGAATGATAAAGGGAAATGGATACGTTATATGTGAGTGGAAAATGTGAAATGGTGTTTAATAATGGAAAAATGATTTGACAAAAAGGGGGATAGCAACAAAAAGCGTATGAGGCTGTGTGCGGCACAGTCCAGCATTCAATATTTATTCCGGCCCAAGAGTTGCCGAGGGAGGATGTAGTGGTGGACCTTCCTCCTGGGGGATGGTGGAGAACCTACCTCCGTCTACCGGTAGTAAAAAGGGACGGGTACGGAGGGCGACTGATCATCGTCCTTACGTATTCGGCAACAATGAAAATCCCCAAAACTTTAAAGGAAAGAATTAATAAGGGTTTTCAGATTTATATACTGAAAAAGGGAAAATGGTATGAAAGTATGGAATTTTTTTATGGATTGAAGAGAAACTGATTTTATATTATTTTTATATAATTGTTGTATAAAAGGAAATGGAAAGATTATATTGAGAGATTTATTTCAAATGTTATTTTATCTTGAGATATTTTATTGAGATGATGTATTGATTATTATCTTGTTATAGAAGAGAAACTGATATTATATTATATTAGAAGAGAAACCGATATTATATTGTTCTATATTTCTTTTCTTATAAAGAAAAATGGTTGGTGTATTACTGCGCAAACAAGATGTGGCTATTTATGGAAATAATCTAATTAATTACCCTGTAACGGCATCTTTTATATTATATTGGTATATTGTTCAGTTGATGTTATTTTCAAACATTATATTTCCCTATAGACTTTCGTGGTTAAAAATGTTTCAAGAAGGATATTAAGTATCAGTTGAAGGTTGGAAACCCATGCACATGATGGGATATTTTGTTAAACTATAGTAATAACTTGCTGAGCAATTCTTTCGCTCATACTTGCTTGTTTTCAAATATTAACTTTTCAGTGGAAGGTAGCCGGACGAGATTATCTGCATGGCTTAGTTGAAGCGGGCAGTGTGCCCTTATGAAGACGATATGATCTAGAAAGTTTATAGCTGGAGTAAGTTATATGTAAGTATATTGATGTGTAATATATATGTTACTTTGCGCAAAGTAGTACTAGTTGCTGGTGTACTTCTCAACGAAGTTATACTAGTAGTAAGGAGTTGATTCTTGTTTCTAGCCCTATAACCTAAAAGATGCTTGGTGGTTGGGGTTTCAAATGTTGTAACTCAATTATTAATGACTACAGATGGTTTAATGTGGTTAAGTAGGTGATTTGTTATTAAGGATTTTTGCGTGACGACCAAATCCCTGATCCCGGATTTGGGGGCGTTACACTTACCATCTTTTCTTACTCTCTATAACGTTCACGAGGTAACTAAATTCGTAAAAGAAATTTATGGAAGATATATAAAGGTCTACAAGTAGCGTCCTCCAAACTGGTAACTCCGGTTGTCTATTTAACATAGGCGGCGCCAAATCAACTGCCCGTCCAAAGTAGTACCTTCGAATGAATCGAATTTTGGCTCGCGCGATATGTCGAAATACTAACTAACGTCGTAATCGTTGTCCTAATAACCTAAGGCGAATCTTATCCTAAATCGTTCCGCCTAATGTCTCACCTAAATACTTACACCTAATCATCCTAACTTGTTTCAGTGACCATAACCTGTCGCTCTGATACCAACCTGTAACACCCCGACTTCCCAATACTGAAAATATACTTTTTATAATAAAATAGACTTTGATACAAGGGATTTTAGAAAATTTCGGCATGAAGTATTCATAAATCGGACTATCCACCTGTATTTCAACCCAAACCAAATTCCAATTAACAATTATAAATAAAACTTAATACACCAGCGATTCCTCACCGAGGATCGATTCCAGATTATGGTACAAAACAAGAATCTAAACTATACAAATTATTACAATTTCTTTCACTACTCTGAATACAATTACTATACTGTCAAATCCATAGCTCCATTCAATACAGCCTTTGTCCGTGCTGGTTCTGACCCTTAATAGAACGACTTGTCGCTCTCATTCGATTTGTAATACATAGGTAGGTCATCCTTACATCTAATTGCAAAGGGTTACGTAAAATAGAGCAAGAGTGAGCCAAAGAACGCTCAGCAAGTATATAATATAGTGAAGCAATAATATCTCAACACTTCATTGATGAACAATATCAATGAATAATTATCTCAAAAGAATAAATCAATTCTCTTCATAAAATTAAACTTTCCATTTTTCTTTAAACCATAACTCTTTCTCAAAACATTTCTTTTCTTTAAACCATTCTATCATCAAAACGTACCGTTCATAAAACTTTTTAAAAACATTTAAGTTGATTTTTATTAATGTCCTGATTTCGGACAATACGGGTGATCAGCCACGTAAAGTCCCCTTTTTCCTTTGAAATTGGGTTCCCAATTAGGCAACAGATTGACCTTTAATGCTGGACTAGGGAACCACCCCTAGCCTCTTACGCTAAATAAAAAGTGCTGGACTAGGGGAACCACCCCTAGCCTCTTACGCTTTCCAATTTATAACCTTTTATTAATAATTTAAAACATTTAATTTTTCAGTCCTTAAACTCACTGATAACAAATCAGCCCAGTATAAGGAATTTTAAAACATACTTCAATAAACAAGACATTTTGATTTGTAACCATAACAGACTAAAGGTCAGGGAAGCAATAGATATCAAGAATCATAAACAACAAAGCAATAGGGTCGAACTAAACATAATATAGTTCAGCAAGATTGAATCATAAATCAACAAAGCATCATGAATCAATAAAGAGTCATAAATCAATTAAGGAACAGATCAATTATTCAGGTTCTAGAATTGAACAACAATTTATAAGGAAATCAAGTAATAAAGGACTTTGAAGTTTCACAAAAGATTTGAATAAATACATTGGTTATAAACCATTCTTTTCAGCTATTTCCAGAAATGGGTAGAATCTCATTATACATTTTGAAACTAATATAAGTGATTTAAATAAGTAAAAAATAAACATTCAAGAAATTCACAATTACTCGTAACCTTATTCTTGTCAGCTAAGCACTCATAGGCTTTAGCTGCCAAACCGGCCCAACAATAATAAGTTGAATAATTAAGAAGATCTAAATTCATTCTCGGTTTTAACCGTCACTGAGCAACACATGCTTCAACGATAGTATAAACCTCGAATTAATTTACATTCGATTATAGAAAAATAATATCAGAATAAATAGTTGTACAGTAATTTGAGGAAAACATTCTTTGAAGAGTATTTATTGAGGGAAAATCATAAATCATAATCAGGAATTATACTAAAAGATTTTTTTATAAATTTTTAAATCTTGGATTCCTTCTGTTTAAAATATCACTTAATTTCTTTTGCAGAATATAAAATAGTACACGATTGAGGAATCCGGTAAAATACCATGTATTAGAAAATTAAAAAAAAATGAGAAATATTTATACAATAATTTTTAAAAGAGCCAACACCTGAACGATATGTATTGAGGAATCCGATAAAATATCAAGTATTAAAATATTAATAAAGATTAAGAATATTTAGTTAAAATAATTTTAAGAGAATCAAGAATTTTAAGAAAATTTGAGAATACTGGTTGAGGGAAAAAAATGTCACTTGAAACAAAAGTAAGGGTATAGACCCTAGCAAAGCGATTTGGAAGAAAACCTTACGAATAGTAGAATTAGGTTCCCGTCTTCCAGAATAATTATGAAGGTAATACATGCTTGCAAGAAGGGATTAGAAAGAACATATAAATAAACAGAAGATTTCACATCACTTGAACAATAAGTGAGGGATAGTAAACTTGCCTCAATACATGTAGTTTCCAGTTCCAACATCTCAATTCTTTACTCACTTTACATCAGTCTCCAATTCTTTATACATTGATATTTATTCGATCACACGTCCGTCTTTCTTTTATCAATTGTCAGCCTCTACTCGAGCACACACGTCAATCCCGATAATTCTCTCCTTCCTTTATATTACATCTACACGTGCACTGGCTCTTAGCCGGCCTCCTATTCGTACCTATATACAGGTAAAGTACTATTTCAGTACCAAATCAACCAAAACTTCTCTATTTGTTCTATTCTACCCATACGCGTCCTATAACGCTTTACAACTTAACACATATATTACATATTGATCATACTCGAAAAATAGAGTAGTACAATCATATAAACCACATAAACACCTAACACGTATTATCATACCAATTTACAAATAATTCTTATCAAATTACTATAAGAATTACAGAATAATTCTAACAGAAATTTGACAGCACCTCCTTTATAACATCGTCTAACCTGTCCGACTACAACCGAACAAATCAACAGTCAACCATCCAATAATCATCTACTAACTCCATTTATACTTACATTACGCAAGATATACTAGTGTACAAACTTGACATGCCTCCGTCAATTCGTAAACTCAACACATAAAGTATATATATCATAATACGATCAAAATGTACATACAACTTCTTTTATCCTTTATATCAAATTAGTGTCCTTAATAATGATTTAACAATTATAATTATTATTCTAAATATAACACGCAAATTTACTGCACTACTGAACAGTCCGAGATTAATTTACAATACAAATACAATCACATACAAATTAATACTTTACCAATTTCTAATTAATAATCCTTAAACCAACAAATTACACTTAACCATTCATAACCTCCGAATTAACAAAATTTCATAACTTAACAACTTAGCACTAATTAACAATTTACACTATATCACTGATATGGGCTAAAAGTAAGCCCTAAGGACACATTTAATGTGGCATTAATTAGACCTAGAATGGTCCAAACGTGGGGCCCACCAGATGGGCCCGAACTCCAATTATAATATTAATTTCGTAATTAATATTTGGGGGTAATTAACAGCTGGGAGATACAAGTCAGATAAGGACGTTATCCCTACGAAAAGTAGCCTCCAAGCCACACAATAATACAAGGAAACTGACTCCTACAAGGAAGGAGTCTAGAACCTTCCTCAAGGATGACTTGCCCACCAAGTCTCCTAACCCTACCCTAATTCTGGGGCTTCTCAGCCTATATAAAGGGTCAGACCCCTCAACTCAGAACTACGTTTTATTGGCTTGATTCTCTAATTACAGAGATACGTAGGCATTCTGTGAGGACCGTTTAAGTCTCGAACGCAGAAGCAGCCATTAAAGCACGAAGCTCACAAACCCTAGCCGCAATAATTTAAACCTAGTTTTTATTCCACAACATTTGGCGCCGTCTGTGGGAAGAAGACATCAACCATGGTTCAAACACGAAGAACTGCACCAAGCACTACAGAGCCAATTGCTACTGAGGCTCTACCTCTTAGCTCTGCTCCGCCCCTTACTGAACAAGTACTTCTGACATCTGAGCAGGTACCTCCGGCATCCGGGACGATCGTTCCGTATCAAGTTTCTCAACCCTTAGGTACGACTACCCATGTTGAGAGTACGCTGCCTCCGATCATCCACACAGTTCCAGGGACTAACCCCCTTCAAGGGTCCCTGATTGTAGACCCCAACAACCCTACACGAGGGGTTCAGATCCACACTACGGATCTCCCCATAAGCACCAATCCGATGTATGGGCTGCCCAATTACGGGGCTGGACCGAGTGGACATGCCCTGTATAGTCGAGATCGAGATTATCGCGATTTTTCTGGTCCTTATTCAGATGAATCATCTTCTGGCGATGATTACGAGCGTGATGAAGCTCCGAGGAGGCGACGTGCAAGTAAAGAGCCTATGGGGAGAACTCGAACTATCCATGATGGACTCTCTTCAACAGCTGCTGAGAGGATTAAGGCTTATGAAGCCGAGATCTTAAAGTTAAAGGAAGATATGGCCAGGGAGCAAGCCAGATTAAATCAGACCTTGCCACCTCCCGCGTCAGGACCGATTCCCTTCATAGATCTGGAGAGGCCTCCAAGGAGGCAAAGAAGGACTATCGTCCCACCTGAAAGAACTACAAGGGTGGAAACCCCTAAAAGCAACCCTAAGGATCTGATGCCACTTGGGGATCCTGATGATCCCACACCTCCGTTTACTGAAGACGTGATGAATGCTCATATCTCAAAGAAGTTTAAGATGCCAACAATCAAAGCTTATGATGGAATGGGTGATCCTGCCAACCACGTTAGAACGTTCTCAAACGCACTGCTGTTGCAGCCTGCAAGCGACGCTTTGAAGTGTAGGGCTTTCCCTCAAACTTTGTCAGGCATGGCTCAAAGGTGGTATAGTCGGCTTCCTGCAAACTCGATTGGTTCCTTTAAGGAATTGAGTGCTGCCTTCATTAGTCAGTTTATCAGCGGAAGAACGCATGAGAAAAGCTCTGCATCTCTTATGTATGTGGTACAAGGGAAGAACGAAAGTCTGAGAGACTACCTTAAGAGGTTCACCAAGGAGACTCTGAATATCACTGATCTGGACAATAAGGTTGCAATGGTAGCCTTGGAGCATGGTACCACCGACCTATACTTTAAGAGATCGTTGGCAAAGCATCCCCCGGAGAACATGGCTGATCTCCAACGAAGGGTTGATAAGTACATCAAGGCCGAGGATAGCACGAAAAAGGAAGTCACAGTAGGCAATGGTCAGGGGAACAATGATACAAAAAAGCGCAAGCAAGGGCAGGAGTACGATGCTAGGGACAAGTATCCCCGAACTAGCAAGGACTCTGATTCGGCCCCAAAAAAGAACTTGGGACCAAGGTTCTCTGACTATGCAAGGTTGAATGCCCCTAGAAGTCAAATCTTGTTGGAAATTGAGAAGGATAAAGACTTCCGATGGCCAAAGCCACTCAGGGGAGACCCCGCAAAGAGGAACAAGGATCAATACTGTAGATTCCACCGAGATGTAGGACATGACACGGATGATTGCAGACAGTTGAAGGACGAGATCGAATTCTTGATCCGTAAAGGAAAGCTGAACAATTTCACAAAGGGTGGAGATCAAGGAACCCAAAGAGGGGATTACAACAGGAGAAACAATGACAGAAGGGATAATGATCGTGATCGTAGCACGCAGCCCCGAGGGCCAGTTATCAACATGATCTGGGGAGGCCCGACAGCGGCCGGTTCAACTCAAAACTCTCGAAAGGCATACGCAAGAGAAGTGATGCATATCGTGGGAGAGGCCCCAAAGCGTGCTAAAACTGAGATGGTAATTGGTTTTGATGATTCAGACTTGGAAGGGGTAAAGTTCCCCCATGATGACCCCCTAGTCATAACTCCTGTGATTGGAAATTCAGAAGTAAAACGAGTCTTGATAGATAATGGAGCTTCTGTGGATATTTTGTTTCATGATGCGTTTGTGAAGATGGGATACAACGACCCTCAGTTGACCCCTGCAAACATGCCCATATACGGATTTAATGGAGTGGAGTCCAAAGTTGAAGGGACTATTCAGTTACCCGTGACTATTGGGCAGGAGCCTAAGGAGGCAACTCAGATGCTGAACTTCTTGGTGATTAAGGCAGCCTCAACTTACAATGCAATCCTTGGAAGGACTGGACTACATGCATTCAAGGCTGTGGCCTCTTCATATCATATGAAGATTAAGTTTCCGACACGGAATGGTGTTGGAGAACAGAAGGGTGATCAGAAGATGGCAAGAAGTTGCTATGTGGCCGCATTGAAGGCCGATGGAGTTGGGGGGCAGGTCCTTCCAATTGAAGACATGGATGTCCGCGATGATGAAGAACATAGAGGAAAGCCAGCAGAGGATCTGATTCCCATACCCCTAGAGCCGAATGATCCTGAAAAAGTTACTTATGTTGGAGCATCTCTGAAAGAACCCTTGAAGAGCAAGTTGATAGAATTCTTACAAAAGAATAGCGACGTGTTCGCTTGGACAGCAGCTGATATGCCAGGGATTGACCCCCAACTCATAACTCATAAGTTGAATGTTGACCCCAAGAGGAAGACAATAAAGCAGAAGAAGAGAAACTTTGCTCCGGAGAGGCAAGAGGCCATTAAGCAAGAAGTGGATAAGCTCTTGGAAGCTGGTTTCATTGAAGAAATTCAGTTTCCCGAATGGTTAGCAAACCCTGTGATGGTCAAAAAAGCGAATGGGAAGTGGAGGATGTGTATAGACTTCACCGACCTGAATGATGCATGTCCAAAAGATTGTTTCCCCCTTCCAAGGATTGACATGCTGATAGATGCCACAGCTGGACATGAGATGTTAAGCTTCATGGATGGATTCAGCGGCTATAATCAGATTAAGATGCACAAAGATGACATCCCTAAGGTATCTTTCATAACTGACTTTGGTGTCTTCTGTTATCTTGTTATGGCATTTGGTCTAAAGAATGCAGGAGCTACTTACCAACGCTTGGTGAATAAGATATTTGCCCATCTGATTGGAAAAACCATGGAGGTGTATGTTGATGACATGTTAGTCAAGAGCCTACTCAAGGCTGATCATATTAAGCACCTCGAAGAGGCATTTGAAGTGCTGAGGCACCATAAGATGATGTTGAATCCCGCTAAGTGTGCCTTTGGCGTTGGATCTGGAAAGTTTTTAGGACTGATGGTTTCAAAGAGAGGCATTGAGGCCAATCCTGACAAGATCAAGGCGATTTTAGACATGGAACCACCACGTTCGATAAGAGATGTGCAGAAGTTGACAGGCCGAGTAGCGGCCTTAGGGAGGTTCATCTCTAAATCTGGTGATAAGTGTTTACCTTTCTTTCAAACATTAAAGAAGGTAAAAAATTTTGAATGGACACCTGAAAGCCAAGAGGCCTTTGAGCAATTGAAGAAGTACATGGCTGAAGCCCCGCTGTTGGCCAAGCCTAGCATCGGAGAGACTCTTTATCTATACCTGGCGGTATCTGAGCAAGCATTGAGTGCCGTCCTCATAAGGGAAGAGAACAAGGTTCAGAAACCTATATACTATGTGAGTAAGGTGTTGCATGGAGCTGAGTTAAACTATTCCACCATTGAGAAGTTTGCTTTAGCCTTAGTAACGGCTTCAAGGAAACTACGACCTTATTTTCAGTCACACAAGATTGAAGTCCTGACGGACCAGCAGTTGAGAAGTATCTTGCACAGCCCTAAGGTCAGTGGAAGGTTAATTAAGTGGGCAATCGAACTCGGAGAATTTGACATTGCATATAAGCCTCGGACAGCCATTAAGGCTCAGGCATTAGCTGACTTCTTGGTTGAATGTACCATTGGCAATCAAGAAGTCGGGGGGCAGGAGATAGTAACCACCCCTGGAGATGAGAGTAAAGATGACGTACCGGATCAGAAAGAGTATTGGGTGCTCTATTTTGATGGAGCATCAAAAACAAAATCTAGTGGTGCAAGTTTGGTTTTGCAAAGCCCCGATGGGTTCACGGTTGAATACGCTTTGAAGTTGGACTTTCCTACAACCAACAATGAAGCTGAATATGAAGCATTAATAGCTGGATTGGGATTGGCCAGAGTCATGAGGGTCAAGAACCTCAAGGTGTGTGGAGATTCAAGACTGGTAGTCTCGCAAGTGAACGGTGAGTTTGAGGCCAAGGATGAAACTATGGCAAAATACCTCAGAGTCGTGAAAGCAGTTATGACTCAGTTTGAGGAGTGCTACCTGGAGCACATTCCTAGGGAAGAGAACGTTAAGGCCGATGCCCTCTCTAAGTTCGCCTCTTCTGAAATAGAGAATTATGCAGGTAGTGTTTACTTCCAGGTCTTGAAGGCCCCGACCATCAATTCTAAGTTGGTAGCACCTATCGATGTTGGAAGCTGTTGGATAGATCCTATTAAAGCTCATCTAGAAACCGGATGGCTCCCCAGCAATGCCTTGGAGGCACGAAGATTTTCAGTGAGAGCATTGAGATACGCCTTAATTGAAGGCATCTTATACAAGAGATCGTTTGTCATCCCATACTTGAAGTGCCTAAGGCCCCAAGAGGCAAGAGAAGCATTGGAAGAAGTTCATGAAGGGATCTGTGGGCAGCACTTGGGGGGCAGAGCCTTAGCTCACAAGATTACCCGCCTGGGATTCTATTGGCCGGAGATGTTAGCAGATGCCCAGGATTATGTCAAGAAGTGTGATAGATGTCAGAAACATGCCCCTATTGTAAGGCAGCCGCCTGAAAGGTTAACCTCAATCAGCTCTCCCATTCCGTTTGCTATGTGGGGAATGGACATTCTTGGTCCTTTCCCCATGGCTTCAGCACAAAGGAAGTTTCTGATTGTCGCCATTGATTACTTCACTAAGTGGATTGAGGCTAAGCCTTTAGCCAAGATAACCACCAAGCAAGTTTCCCAGTTCTTTTGGGAGAACGTAATCTGCAGGTATGGAATTCCCCGAATCCTTGTGACAGATAATGGGACACAATTCAACAATGAAGAGTTCAGAAAGTACTGTGAGGAAAATGCTATCGAGCTTCGTTTTACTTCGGTAGCTCACCCGCAAGCTAATGGACAGGCTGAGGTAGCCAATCGGATTATTCTTGATGGACTTAAGAAGAGGGTTGAACGATCGAGAAATACTTGGGTGGATGAATTACTGCCTATACTTTGGGCATATCGTACTACTTGCAAAGTAACAACTGGGGAAACCCCTTTCCTACTGGCTTATGGAGCCGAGGCAGTCGTACCACTAGAAGTCATGCATGCATCACCTAGAATTGAAGCATTCGAGCCAGAGACTAATGAAGAAGGCATGAGGCTCGCCTTAGATTTGATTGATGAAGTCAGGGATGAGGCAAATGCCAGAAATGCGGAGCATCAAAAGAAAGCATCTTTCTACTACAACCACAGGGTTAAGGAGAGGTTCTTTCAACAAGGTGACTTGGTTCTTAGGAAGATCGAGGCTTCTGGAGTTGGTCAGAAAGGAAAGTTAGCCCCAAACTGGGAAGGGCCGTATCGAGTCAAAAAGACACTAGGACGAGGATCTTACAAACTGGAAACCTTGGACGGGGTTGAGGTGCCCCGGACTTGGCATGCATTGAACCTCAAGGTTTACTATGTTTAAGCTCTCCTGAAAAGGACCTAGCTTTTTGCCTATGTAATAGAAGTAGAAATAAGGTTGATGAAACCATTCCAAGTTTTTAAAACTTGAGATATTGGAAGTAGAGTATCTATGTAAGGGCTATGCCCGTTTCTTCATATTAATAAGACTATCCCACGTTTTCGCATAAGATATGAACCCTACTCATTGATATTTATGCACAAAATGTTAGAATATAAATAAGTTGAGAAGCATTAAGGACAATGGATTACGAGTTTAAAAGTTATGCCCGAAGGCAGAATACATAACCAACGAGTTCAAAATAAGTTAATGAAAATACAAAGTCATGCCCGAAGGCAGAGTGCATAAATAGAAATATAAAGATGTCAGCTACTAAGCATCTCCAGTATGCTCCTCCTCTCCGGCTGCATCAGGGTGAGCAGAAGAATCTGGCTCTAGGATCCTCTCATCGTCCTCTGGGTCCTCCTCTCGTGTGTCCTGCACTGCCAAGGCCATAGGAGCATGAGGGCTAGGGAAGTCTGAAACACTAAGGGTGCCAGGAAATCTCCTAGTAACCTCAGCAAGAGCTTCATCCCATCCCTGAGTAAACTGATAAGGGAATAGAGAGTCGTCATGCTTCTCCATGAAGCCCATATACTCCTGGGAGGCAAGGTATTCGTCAATCAGGTCATCCTTGTCCTTCCTGAGAGAGACATTTTCAGCCTGAGACTCTAAAAGCTCTTTCTCCCTCCTCGCTAAAGTGGCCTTGACAGAGCCCAATTCATCCTGGGAGTCATCAAACTTGGCCTTGTAAGTCTCGTAGTTGGAATGCCAAGTCTTAGCTTGGAATACGACTCCCTGGAAGTTGGCATTAGCCTGCAAAAGACAAAGTTAAAACCACAGTTCAGGTGACAAAACAAGTACATAAAAGAGTGGATAGAAAGGAGCTTACAGCTGCGAAGGCCTGAGCTCCAGCACTCTCAGCTCCTTCAAGAGTGGAGCCAGATACATAGTCCTTGAAGTCACCAGGGGTGATGGAGTGATAGGACCAGTCCATAGCATGCTTGCAGTCTCCAACAATGGAGTCTTTCTTCCTAATACCCCAGTTGGGGCGCCAAGCACTCCTGGAGGAGCCATCTACCTCCTCAACATCAGCCACATGGGGCCTCAAGTAGGCATCCGAGGCTGTTGGGGCTCGAGGATCTTTCCCTGAACGATCCCTTTTCAGCCTAGCAGTGTCCCCATCTTCTGGCTCATTGGTCTTGTTGATAAAAGCTGCAGCTGCAATTACAAAACAAAAAAACAAATAATGGGTATGAGATAATCATATTCAAATAAAGGAATGCAAAAAGAAAGGAAATTACCCTTATTGCCCACTCGGGAAAGTCCCAAAGTCTTAAGTTGGAACTCATTCAGGAGATCCCAAGCCATAGTAGAATAATTATCTTTGATGAGCTCCTGGTAGGCAAGGGTCTCTTCCTCATTCAGCTCAATGTCATTGGCACTTCCATCTACTACCTTACCAAAGGTACTACGAAAAACATTGCCCCAATCTCCACCATCCCATATCAAGTACATAAACTCCTTCTTCCACTTTGGGTTGGAGTCAGGAATAGATTGGGGGTGAAAGATTGGAGGAGTAGAAGAACGGTGACTAATGTAAACTCAACCCGGGGTAGATTCAGCAGAATTTTTAAATTGAAATATTTTTCTAAAAAGAGCTACAGAAAGAGGGAATTTGTTTTTAAGGCAAAGGACCAGGAAACAGTTGATCACCCTCCAAGAATTGGGAGGAAGTTGACAAGGGTTAACTCCTACATCTGCTAAAAGTCTAGGGATAAACTCATGAAAAGGGAATCGAACCCCTGCAACAATGGCACCCCTATAAATACAAAGTGCATTGGGGCGCCAATGGCAAGATCGATCCCCAGGTTCAGCTGGGATAATCCTATAGGGATATTCTATTTTATACATCCTATTATAGTCAGTGATTTTTTCTATGTCATGGAAAATGTTGCTATGATTATAGGAATCAAGGTGTGACAGGGATGGAAAATCTTCTTTACGATTTAAAATCATATCCTGTAAACTCATGGAGGAAGAACGAATGGTGATACCTCTTTTTGAGGCCACTTGCAGTTTCTGGAAACGTTGAGTAGCTCGATCTTCAGCCATTTCTTCAAATCTTCAAAGAAAAATTATGATGATCAATGAAAATCTGCAAGGAACGAAGAATTTTTTAGAACAATCTTCAAATCTTCAAAGGAATTGAAGGAAAAACCCAGAAAAAAGGCAATCTTCAAACTAAAAAACCTAGAAATTCTGGAAAATACCTCGAGTGTTCTTCAAATCTTCAACAGCAACTGGAAAGTTTATGGAAAAATTCCAGAAATCCTTGAGCAATCTTCAAATCTTCAAAGATTTTAAGAGAAATCACCAGAAAACTTGAAGGATGCCTTCGAATCCTCAAAGAACGAGGATCAAACTCAGATTCTTCAAAGGAAATTTCTTAAAGAGCTTTGAGACTCTAGAGAGAACTTTTAGAAGAGAAAATTTTTAGAAACTTTTGTGATGAAATGGAAATGAAAGCCTTGGCCTTTATATAGGCAGAAATAGGGCATTTCAACCGGTTAGGGAGAATGTCAACCGGCTATAGCCTATTGGAAACTATTGTGGGCTATCAACACAAATTGGGCTTTAAAAAACCCAAACAACACCAGGCCTGTTAAGGCCCAAGTCAAAGTCGATTAGGGCTTCAATAAGAAGAGCCCAAACATGTGATTAGGGCCCACGAGGAGAAGCCCCAAGTTCTGATGAGTCTAAAAGCCCAATAGTGCCAAGGATATGATTCTTGGACTCAGTCTTAGCTAAGATTGAAGGCCTATAAAAGCCCAATCTCAATTTAAGGCCCAAAAGGTTTTGTAGGCCCACTGTTACAGCCACGACCACGAGGGTGGTAGGAGGTCGACAGCCACGACCTCGTTTTGCAATTCAAATTCAAGCTCGTTTACACGACCAGAAAATCAATTAAAACGCATCAATTTGAGATCGTTGAGACATGGTTTGAGGTCGAATTTGAACTACAATGAGGTTGGTAGATTCTGGTCGTAATTATGCTAGAAAGTAGGAAAAATTTGTGCGACCTGGATTCAATTTGAGGTCGTTTCCCCCTTGATTTGAGGTCTCCAGCATGAGGTCGAAAATGAACTGGAAAATTTGGAAATTCCTAACGACCTAGGACTAAGTTTGAGATCGTTTAAAACATTATTCGAGCTCGTAAATATGAGGTCGTTATAACAGAGTTTGAAATCGTAAGTTTGAGGTCGAATTTGTACTAGGAATTCAAGAAAAACCACACGACCTGGGACCCTTTTAAGGTCGTTTTTTCTTTTATTGAGATCGTTAATTTGAGGTCGAAACTGAACTAAGAAACATGGGAAGTCCTTTCGACCTGGGACTCATTCGAGGTCGAAATTGCATTGAATTGAGGTCGCAGGCTCCTGGTCGAAAATCAACTGTAAAACGAGCTCGAAGCCCACGACCTGGAACACTTTGAGCTCGAAATTTGAGCTCGAAAATGAGCTGAAAAAAAGACAGAATTAAATTCCGAAAATTCCAGAAAAGTAGAAATATAATTTTTAAAATTATTTTATGCATGAAGCACAATTTAATATTTTTGATTGATATGTCAAAAATAAAGAAAAATACCCGTGGGTACGAGAAAAATCCTAAAAATTTAGGAGAAATATGAAAAAATATGAGGAATTTTATTAATAATTCCTTAAATTAAAAGGGCAAATTTCAATAACAAAAGTTGTTCGAAAAAATTGCTTAACCTCGAATAAGGCAAATCGTCGTAAATGTGTAGGTCGCTCCACACTTTACATTCAAGGCGATACATGTGAAACACTAGTGTACATAAACCTTTTTAACTTCAACGAAAACCTGATCAGTTTTCCTAGAAGTTGGGGGGCAAATGATATGGGCTAAAAGTAAGCCCTAAGGACACATTTAATGTGGCATTAATTAGACCTAGAATGGTCCAAACGTGGGGCCCACCAGATGGGCCCGAACTCCAATTATAATATTAATTTCGTAATTAATATTTGGGGGTAATTAACAGCTGGGAGATACAAGTCAGATAAGGACGTTATCCCTACGAAAAGTAGCCTCCAAGCCACACAATAATACAAGGAAACTGACTCCTACAAGGAAGGAGTCTAGAACCTTCCTCAAGGATGACTTGCCCACCAAGTCTCCTAACCCTACCCTAATTCTGGGGCTTCTCAGCCTATATAAAGGGTCAGACCCCTCAACTCAGAACTACGTTTTATTGGCTTGATTCTCTAATTACAGAGATACGTAGGCATTCTGTGAGGACCGTTTAAGTCTCGAACGCAGAAGCAGCCATTAAAGCACGAAGCTCACAAACCCTAGCCGCAATAATTTAAACCTAGTTTTTATTCCACAACAATCACCATTACCACATCTCGATATTCCAAAACTCACAATGTACATATATCCGATTACAACCTTAATAATTAGCATGAACTTGTAAATTAGAACCAATTAAACTCATATTTCGAAAGAATTCTAGAATCCCTTTTTTGATTCACTGTACAAACGGCAATACAAACACGCAGCAAAGTACCAACTCAACATCAACACAGCAGTAACAATAAGTTTGCACATAGAAAATGATGTGCTAAGAATAAGGATTTAAATTGCAAGCGCACAATTCATCGTTTTAATACTTGAGATATCGATCCACAGAGACTAATATTTTCGCAAACATTAATTTTTAATTTAATCGAACTAGAACAATTTTGGATTTTTTTTACTAATTAATTACTAAAAGGAATTTAAATCTATTTTTAAAAGAAAAGTGAATTATTATTCTAAACAAATTAATTAAAAATTAAAAGAACGAAAACTAAATTATTTAAGGATTCTTAATTTGAATAAAAACTGGATTTAAAGAAAATTTGACATGAGGAATTTGGAAAATTAACTAGGCACAAAAAGAAAACTTAATTCGACAAAAACCATCCGCCATTTACAAAACTCACGAACTCAAGTCGACCATTCAAACCACAAAACTAAAATTTTTATATTCGAATAAAAAACTAACAAAACTAGCAAAAACCAAGCTAACTTCTGAAAATAACGAAATCTCAGCAATTGTATCATGAACTGGACTCATAAGTCATAACTCAGCTGTAAAACAAAAACTGCGACTTGGTAAAACAACTCATCAACTAAACACGAAACCAGCAATTTTACAACTCGGCACTGGACTCAACAGGAACTCAGACTTCGGAAAATCAACACAGACTCGTGGTTAGACTTCGACTAGCAGCTAATTTACTCGGAAACAACATGTACAAACACAACAAACAACTCAGCAAAATGCAGAACAAACCAGAAAAGAACTCGAACAACAAACTCAAATTAACAAGAACAATTCGACATAAAAAAGAAAAACTACAAGATGCATTCCACAACGTTGCAAGAACCCAGAACAAGCAAATACACAAAACTCAGAACTCGCATCATTAACGAAGACTCAGAACAACGACTCGCAGAAATTAACACAAACGAACAAACAGCGCCCATGGACAATTGACTCAACAAACATCAATAACAAGAACTCGGCAACTTCGTCAACTCGCAAATAACTCAAACAACAAGCAAGAAAAGTGAAAACCAAAGGACTCAACAATCCAACTCGGCATAAAACAGCAAATAAACATCAAAGACTCAGCCAGCTCACAAGACTCAACGAAAACGAAAGCAACGACCTACAAACGAAGACGAACTGACTCGGTGAAACAACAACAGTAAATGAAACAACAACAGACTCGGAAAACTCGGACTAAACTTAGTAAAACTACTTAGTACTAACGAAACCCAGAAAACCAAATAGATATTCAGACTTAACCAGCGAACTTAGATAACAGAAACACTAATTCGGGAAAACAGAAAATCGATAGCAAACATAGGGGGTTTAATAATTCGAATAAAAGAAGAAGAAGAGAGGATCGTGTTTGGTTTAGAAAGAATCGAAGAAGAAGAATAAGGTGAGGGGTTGGTTGTAAACGAAGAAGAAGAGGAGAATGAACTGGTTAATTTGTGTGAATTAATCGAAGAAAAGGAGATGGGTTTCGTTTGTTTATTCAGAGAAGACAGGAAGAACAGGTTCGAATAAGAAAAAGAAAAGAACATGGGTGTTTTGTTTCGAATAAAAGTAAAACATGGGAGAGCTTCGAATTATCACCAAAACAAAACAGAAAATAAATGCTGGACTAATATTTTTTTTGTTATTTTTACACTAACACATAAAACATGAAAAATTTAGATCTACAATTAAAATTACGAAACCCACAATAAAATGGAAATTTAAAGTGGCATAACTATGATTTATAAACTAAGAACAAGAAATTAAAATTTCGGTACTTTCAACCCCAAGTGGTTAGCATTTCGCTACTTTGTCCACTAATCGGATTTACGAAAATAACGAAAGCGAGGCAACATAAAAGAGAGAGCAAGACAAGAAATTAAAGGAAATGAACATTTGCATTAATGAAAAGAGGAGTGTTTACAAAATTTAGAACTACAAAACAAGAAATGAAATCTACCCTAAAACTACACTAAAATCTATGTTATACTCTAAGTTGTTAAATACAAGGGGGATGTGGGGGTATTTATAGGATGAGAATTAGGGTTTAGGGATGTGTTGGGTTAATCTTGGCCCTACACCTTCATAATGTGGTGGAGAAATCCTAGACATCTAATTGTTTCCTTCCCCTTTAAGCTTTGTAGAGTGGATCTTGGCCATACACTTATTTAGTGTGTTGGGATGATCTCCACCTTCCACTTGTCTTGAGATATTCCTTTTGCTCCAAGCTCCTAATTCTTTTTCCTCTTTTCATTTAAGTCATTTTTCTTCCTCTTTTTCCCTTCCTTGCATTTTATTTCTTTATTTTGTCATTTATTTATTTATTCACGAATTTCTTGAAATGCAACAAAATAAATTATTAAAATACGAGTTCAAGAAATAAATTGGTAATAAAAATATGCAAAATATGCACTTATCAAATGCCCCCATACCTATCTTTTGCTCATCCTCGAGTAAAACAAAAACAAAAAGGAAATCTAGATAAAAAGTCCTATACTCCTTTTCGTAGGTGTGACGGTTGCATTTGGCATATACAACAAGCCCTTTAAACCCCTAGGTAGCCCTAGTGGACGAGTGAGGTCTCGTGAGGGCCTATAGTGAATGTACCCACAAAATCCATCTAGCTTGTGTAAAAGATTACATGGCAATGCAACACTACACATACATGTCCTCTCATGACACATCAACTTAAGAATCAAATTGAATTTGCAAAGTCTTGGTGTGGAAAGTATAAGGATTCACATAGTCTACTTAAAGAACCATGCAAGAGTGACTAAAAGTTAATGTCAAGTGCAAAAATTATTGGTAACCATGCTAAGTTTACAAGGGCACACCTTAGAGTCAAAACTTGAGATCTCTTATGCAAAAAACATAACAAGCAATACCTCACATTTCACTCACAAAAGAATATTCACTCAAGAATAAGGGTGAGTGTATCACTCAATTCCAACAAAATCAAATGCATGCTTGACACTTGGTATCATCCCAACTTAAACACAACATACATCAATGATGAAAATCAAAAGGTCTTTATTTGGGTTGTAATGGGGCTAGGGACAAGGAATGTCAAGAAAGGCCAAAACAAGGTGAAGTGTCAAAAGCTAGTAGTCACCATGAATATCATGCACAACACCAAACTTCCTCCCCACACAATTTATTTTCTATTTTCAACAAAAGGACTTGACTAGTCGAATGAAGGAGGATTACAAAAAACATAAGTATGCTCTCATATGTATTTTTTTCTTTTTTTTTTTCATTTTTTCATTTTTCTATTTTTTTCTCTATTTTATGAGAGCTACGATAAATGTAAGCAACAATAATCCTCCTTTAGATTTAAGTTGAAAATCGACTAGCAAGGTAACCAACATATATTTCCTCAAAAGTTATGAATAAAAGTAAACCCTATTTTACACACCTTATTGCTCCCTCAAGTTCCTACTAGCCTTTGACAAATTGGGATCAAGAATACGTATGGCTATACAAGAAAAAGGTCTTAGGCGAATAATGTGGTGTGTCACCGAAAGAATATGATTAAGCTCAAAGGGTTAACTAATATATCACATAAGCATGGTGTGGATATTTTTGGAAATATAGGTTATTCCTAAGTGCCTTTATCATTTTATCATCAATCAATGTCATGCATTTCAAGATAGAACTCAAACAAGGGCTAGCAATGCAAATGACAAGTGGACACTCAAGCAAAAGAATATAAATGCAAAAGATGTGCATATAGGCTCAAAACTCACTTGGTGTGGTAGAACATAATCAATCTCAAGTAAAGGTATCCTCAATGCACCTACTTGTACTCAAAGCATGAAAACCAAATCATCTTACACCCAATCATGACCTCCTAATTTCATGCACAATTCAAATAAGTCTACTAGTTTCACCTTGCTAGTGTAAGTATGTGGACAAGAACTTAGCAAATCACTTCTCAATCAAAAGCTAAAGGAACACAAGATTATCATAGCATGTAAGGGTGCATCAAGCAACTAGTAATCAATTAACAAGACTAGAATAAGATTAGAACTCTACTATTTACAATTCTACAACTCTTTTTGTGATTTTGTGATTTTTTATTTTTTTTGGATTTTCTGATTTTTATATTTACACTAAAAACCCTCCCATACCTAAATCATACATTGTCCTCAATGTATGCAAATGCAAGATAAATGCGTAAAGGAGAATGATGAGATAATACCTGGTAAGGGATGGAAGAGAATTTACCTACTGAATAAACTTACTTGAATCATGGATCGATGAGGTGGATAACCTCTTCCTCGGGATCAAGTGGCAGCTCTAAAAATGGTTTGAGTCTTTGTCCATTAACTTTAAATATATCACCATTTTTAGGATTTTCAATTTCAACAGCACCGTGAGGAAAAAGGGTCCTAACAATGTAAGGACCTTCCCACCTAGACCTTAATTTCCCGGGAAATAAATGAAGCCTAGAATTGTATAAAAGCACTTTTTGACCCGGAGAAAATGATTTTCTCAAAATAGATTTATCATGAAAAAGTTTAGTTCTTTCTTTATAGATTTTAGTATTTTCGTAGGCCTCATTTCTTAATTCCTCTAGTTCCGATAGTTGAAACTTTCTATGACTACCTGCGGTTGGTAAGTCAAAGTTCAATTCTCTAATGGCCCACATGGCCCTATGCTCTAGTTCAATGGGTAAGTGACAGGCCTTGCCAAACACAATTATGTAAGGGGACATGCCCAATACAGTCTTAAAAGCGGTCCGATAGGCCCACAGGGCATCTATCAATTTGATGGACCAATCCTTCCTATTCGAGTTGACAGTCTTTTCTAAAATTTGTTTGATTTGCCTATTCGAGACTTCAACTTGACCACTAGTTTGAGGATGATAAGGGGTAGCCAACCTATGAGTAATTGAGTATTTTTTCAAAAGGGACTAAAACTGATGATTCTTGAAGTGCTTACCTTGGTCACTAATGATGGCCCTAGGTGTGCCAAATCGAGAAAAGATATTCTCTTTTAAGAATTTAAGGACGACCTTGTTATCATTGGACTTAGTCGGTATGGCTTTGTTATGCAAAATTTACGCAAGCGCACGTTGTCACAAGTAATATATGATTAAATCAAGTTCGTTCCCACAGAGATCTAGAATGGTGTTCAATTCAGTAAATATGCCTATGCAACAATGTATGGTTTTAACTCACTGCTAAGACAAATAACAAATTGAATTTTTATTGACTACTAAATTAATTATCAAACTAAAGATTAACTAATTAAAGAGATTAAAATCGAATTACTAATATGAGAATAAAACATGGAACCCTAGTTTCATCATCTACTTCACTTAGAGTTGCAGCCTTTAATTAAAACATGCGATGGTTTTGATATCTGATCGAATAACACGAAAAGAGTAAAAGTTACCTCTCGGTATACTAGTACCAATCTACACATACATCCACAAAAGAGATAGAAGATGAATAGGCACCTATTATGTTTAGACCCTATATCTCTATAGAATTTGAAAACATAAAGGTTGAAGCACAAGTTATCCACTTAGATCACATAGGGCAGTATAAGTATTTTCATCTCACACCACGAATCATATTGATAAACAATTATGAACCTATGCTAGCATGGCAAGTTCTAAATCTCAAGATCCACTCTCGCTTCGCAAGAGATTAACAATTCAATTTAGATGTTAGCTACGCATCCAAAAGCATTAAGATTAACCATACGAGGATATCAATATTCACCACACATAAATCTTTAAGGCATGCAAACTACTAAGCTACATAGATAAATCCACTAGGATCCCATGACAACGATTAGTTCATAATTAAACCTTTCGTCACCATGGGATTTGATGAAAACATGGTAAATAACAAGATATGAATAAAAGAAGTAATTATATTAATAAACAAGAGTTTGAGAAAACAAATCTATAATCCAAAGTAACACAAAGGATGAAGTAGATCTAGATCCGTTGCTTGTCACGAGCGTTGAATCCTTCTCTCCTTTTCTCCCTTGCAGATCTAAGCTAGGTTACAATAATAAAATTATGATAATGTGTATATCTCTATTACAATGGTAGGATGTGTTTAAATAGGCTCTAAAAGTCTTGCCCAGCAAGAAAATACCAAAACAGAATTATAATAGAATTTCTGCAAGATACGTTTCCTAAACTGATTCTGTTTTCTAAGGAAAATTCGTGGCTGACTTTTCTTCAGTTTTTCTGGAACGTTCCAAACGTAATTGGACCTCTGGACCACCTTAGAATGATAGAGAATCTCGTTATCTTTGCGTGGACTGCTTACGGGCTGAAAACAGACTTATAGAACTCAAGATATGGCCCAAACAGTGAATCTCACGCATGCAGCCCAATAAATCCGAATTTTAATAAATTAAATCTCCAAAAACAAAAAAAACATCCACCATAATCATCATCCTTGTAAATCTGCACAACTAAACAAAACATATCAAAACTACAAGAAACTTGAGCCCAAGACAATCAATTTAAGCCGATTTAGAAGCTCCAAGTGGATATAAAAGCCACTTATCACACCCCCAAACTTAAACCGATGCTTGTCCTCAAGCATTAACAATTACAACTAACTAACTAACTAGTACCACTTCCGTAGGTGATCACGGTTGCATTTGGCATATGCAACAAGCCCTTTAAACCCCTAGGCAGCCCTAGTGGACGAGTAAGGTCTCGTGAGGGCCTATAGCGAATGTACCCACAAAATCCATTTAACCTAATGCAATGCACTGCATGAATGCAACTAAATGAAAATGCAATTAATCTAATCTACCATACCTTCAAATCCTCTCATGCCACATCAACTTAAGAATCAAAGTAAATACGCAATGTATTGGTGTCGAAAGTGCAAGTATTCACATAGTCTACTCAATGAACATGCATAAGTTCTCACAAGCCCATGTCAAATGTAAGAATAAGTTAGTAAACATGCTAAGCCTACAAGAGTACATCTTTGAGACAACACTCGGGATCTCATACGCAAGAACAAGCAAACACTCACAATCCACTCACAAAGAATATTCACTCAAGAACAAGGGTAAGTGTATCACTCAATTCCAACAAAATCATAAGCATGCTTGACATTTGGTATCAATCTAACTCTTAACACAACATACATCAATGACGATAATCAAAAGGTCTTTAATTGGGTTGTATCGGGGCTAGGGACAAGGTATGTCAAATAAGCCAAAACAGGTGAAGTGTCAAAAGCTAGTAAGTACCATAATACATCATTCACAACACCATATTCCCCCCACATAATTTTTACTAAAACAAACACTCACTAGTCGACTAAAATAGGATCACAACAAAAACAAACATGCTCTCATCATACATATTTTTTCTCTTTTTGTTTTTTTTTTCTTTCTTTTTTTTTCTTTTTTTTTCTTTTTTTTTTCGAGAGCTAAATAGAACACAAACAATAATATAAACAATAACAATGATCCCATAATTTATTACATATGCCGACTATCAAGTAAACAACCAATCCCAATTTTCAATATTTCCCCCAAAAGTAAGACCAACAATAAACCCCTCCTTGCACACCTTATTACCCCCTTAAGCACTCTACTAGCCTTTGACAATGTGGGTTCAAATTAATGTAAGGCCAATACAAGAAAAAGTCTAGGCAAGTAATGTGGTATGTCACCGAAAAATAGGATTAAGCTCAACGGGTTAACTAATTGATCATGTAAACATGGTGTGGTAATATGGGAAAATATGTGGTTATTCCTAAATGCCTTTATCATTTTAATCGTCAAATAATGTCATGCGTTTCAAGAAAGACCTCAAACAACTGCTAGCAATGCAAACAATCCGTGGACACTCAAGTAAACGAATAAATTGCAAATATGCAATAAGGCTCAAAAACTCACTTGGTAGAAAAACATACTCAATCCCAAGCAAACATCTCTCTAACGCACCAACTTGTATTCAAAGCATGCAAACTAAATCATCTTGCACATATTCATGTCCTTCTAATCACTTAAAACATTCAATAAGTCTACTAGCTTCAACTTACTAGTGTATGTGTGTGCACAAGAACAAAGCATATCACTTCTCAATCAAAAGCGTCAACAACACAAAATTCCTATCAAGCATGGGTGCAAATGCAAACTATTATGAACTCACATGATATACAAACATAAAAAAAAAACAGAATGTCCTATATGAAACAAACGTAGATAACACGAACATAAATGCATAATTTACTACTAATATGCAAAGCATGAAATCCTACATGAACAAATAATACAACAACAACTACTAATCCTTCAAACCACCCCCAAACTTAAAATATTCAATGTCCGCATTGAATGGAAGTAAATACAAGGGATAGCAGAAAACATACCTGCAATGCGCCTTACACCACCTCATCCACGCTAGGATCCATAAGAATCAATACCCAACTCACAAGAAGCTCCACCAATAATTACCAAGCAATATCACACCAATAATGGCCCAAATTCCAAGAATAATACAAAATTCCCAATTTACAAGAACACAAATTCGTAATAAAAATAAAATTAGAGAAAAAGATTTACCCAATACGAATCGAAGAGGTGAACTTGCAATTAATTCCTCTTTAGAATTGAATTTTTAAAGAAGTAGAAAAGGAATTGGATTTGTATGTATAGGTGGGTATATATATTTGAGAAAATAATAATAATAATAATAATAAAAATTAAAAAAATAAAAAAAAGAATAAATAAAATAAATAAAATAAAATATGAAATAGGATATGGATTGGGAATAATTTGGAATTAATATGGGGCTAGAATTAAGATTTTAGGTGGAGAAAATAATTAGAAAAGTGGTTGGAATTGATTTAGGAGATGAATTAGGATTTAATATATATTAAAACATATAACATTCACGTACATTACTAAACTATGGACAAAACTAACCTGTACAAATTGTGTGTCTGGCGGTACGAGCAGTACGATCTGGCGCGTCATGCGCGGGTGGGCGCGTCACGCGCAGTACGTTTCTGCCTCTCCTGGCGCAGGTGCTCGTGTGCTGGCGCTTCATGCGCTGGCGCATACTGTTCGGACTATTTTTTTTTTTTTTTTTTGAAAATAAAACATACTACCACAAAGTACAATAATACTTGGGTTGCCTCCCAAGAAGCGCTTCTTTAACGTCAATAGCTTGACGTTACTTCCTCAATTCAAGGCGGTTTCAAAAGAATAACTGAACCATCTTCAACAGACAACCCATTCATACGAACTTTGACATCTTGGTTGCTTGCTTTCCACAAATTTCTTCCTTCAGACATCAACTTAAATTTACTACCCAACGACCAAATCTTTTTCTTTTTCTTCTTCACACCTCTAAGATGCTTCTCCAACTCAACCGGCTGAACAAAAATTTTTTCTTTATCATCTGCTTTCCACCTTCGCAGCACGTTATCATGCCCCTCCTCAAAAATCACTAGCTCATTATTCAAAAAGATATACCTCAAATGTGGTGGAAGTTTTCCAAGCTTTACACTCGAGAGATCTTGAACTGAAGAACTGTCAATGGAATCACTAATGGGATGCTTTAGCATGCACATGTCAGATTTTTCACTCAATAACTGATCAAACTTCTTTCTCTGACCCGTGTCAACTATTTCCACACTGCAACACTCTTCATCCTCTGTCGGAAATTTCATTGCCTTGAACACATTAAAGGTGACACTCTGATCTTGCACCCTCATTGTAAGCTCTCCTTTCTGCACATCAATCAAAGTCTTTCCTGTAGCCAAGAACGGTCTTCCCAAGATTATGGGAATCTTATTATCTTCTTCAAAATCTAGAATCACAAAATCAGCTGGAAATATGAGCTTATCAACCTTTACCAAAACATCCTCTACTATGCCCCTCGGATAAGTGATAGATCGATCAGCCAACTGCAAAGAGATGTTAGTTGGCTTTGGCTCCGGTAAACCAAGTTGCTTGAAAACAGACAAGGGCATAAGATTAATACTAGCTCCCAAATCACATAAACACTTGCTGAATGAAAGGTTGCCAATAGTACAAGGAATGGTGAAACTTCCCGGATCTTTCAGTTTAGGAGGCAATTTCTGTTGTAACACCGCACTGCACTCCTCTGTCAATGCCACTGTTTCAAAATCTTCCAACCTTCTCTTCCGTGACAAAATATCCTTCATGAACTTCGCATATCTTGGCATTTGCTCCAATGCTTCAACAAAAGGAATGTTAATGGACAGTTTCTTGAAGACATCCATAAATTTCTGAAACTGTTTCTCTTGACTTTTCCGCAAACGTCTAGGAAATGGAGGAGGAGGATAGATCTGATTATTCATTGAAGATTGCTCCGGAGTAAACTTTTCAACAGGTTCCTTGCTCTTCTCACCATCTAGCTGATCAGCCACTAAATCAGATTTCTCAATTACTGGCACTTCAGATTTTTCATCCTACTGATTCTGAACATCTTCATCTTCTTCAGTTGCTGATTTAGAATCACTCGTGACTTTTCCGGATCTCAAAGTCACAGCCTTCACCTGCTCATGAACCTCCCTCTTGCCTGGATTACCCATTGTATCACTTGGAAGAGTTCCTTGTTGCATATTTACCAAGGCACTTGCAATTTGTCCTATATGACTCTCCAATGTCTTGAGAGATGCTTCCTGACTCATGAGAGTTGCTGCCTGACTCTTGCACATTAATCTCAGCTCTTCTAATTCAGATTTTCATTCGACTGATGGCTAGAACCAGTATGAAACTGTTGCTGCTGAAAACCAGGAGGTTGAAACTGTTGCCTTGGAAAATTGCTCACAAACTGCACTGATTCACTGGAGATGGCGCATTGACTCGTCTCATGTGCGCCAGCACATAGTTCACATACTCTCGCAACCTGAGGCACCCCATGCTTTGTCATTAAATCTAATTTCTAGCTGGGCTAGAGCTGTAACTGTGTCAACTCCCAGAATTCCTGCAACCTTTCCTTGTGGTAGTCTTTGAGTTGGATTTTGATATTCATTAGCAGCCATCATCTCAATTAGATCGTAAGCTTCCTCGTAGCTCTTAGCCCATAAGGCTCCTCCTGATGCTGCGTCTACCATTGGCCTAGATTGTGCTCCCATCCCATTGTAAAAACAATTGATTACCATCTAGTTTGGCATCCCATGATGTGGGCATCTCCTTAGCATCTCCTTATAACGTTCCCAAGCCTCACACAAAGATTCTCCAGGTTGCTGCTGAAATTGGGCTAGCTGATTCCTCAATGCTGCAGTTTTCGCCATAGGGAAGAATTTAGTAAGAAACTTCTGAGCAAGATCCTCCCATGTAGTAATGGAACCAGGTGGTAGAGAGTGTAACCAGCCCTTAGCCTTATCCTTTAGAGAGAATGGGAAAAGCCTCAACTTGATAGCATCATCCGAAACACCATTAAACTTAAAAGTATCACAGATCTCGATAAAGTCCCGAATATGCATGTTAGGATCCTCCGTAGGAGCTCCCCCAAACTGGACTGAATTCTGCACCATCTGAATTGTGCCCGGCTTGATCTCAAAATTGTTCGCTGCAATAGCTGGCCTAATAATGCTAGACTGGATATCATTGATCTTCGGCTGAGAATACTCCTTCAAAGCCTTAACTGCTGCTGCTGCGTCTGCCATTGCTACTGTAGTTTCAGATTTCTCTTCCTTATTCTCTAAATTCTCTACAAGATCGTCTTTTGCCAGTTTTTGTAAACGAGCTTGCAAACGTGTTTGCATACAAACCTAAGTACCTGCTAACACCACGAAACAAAAACAAAGTAAGAATCCGAGTCAGTGAACGCTAACGACCACTGATGACAAGCACATAAACTAAAATAAAAACACCGATGATCCCCGGCAGCGGCGCCAAAAACTTGTTATGCAAAATTTACGCAAGCGCACGTTGTCACAAGTAATATATGATTAAATCAAGTTCGTTCCCACAGAGATCTAGAATGGTGTTCAATTCAGTAAATATGCCTATGCAACAATGTATGGTTTTAACTCACTGCTAAGACAAATAACAAATTGAATTTTTATTGACTACTAAATTAATTATCAAACTAAAGATTAACTAATTAAAGAGATTAAAATCGAATTACTAATATGAGAATAAAACATGGAACCCTAGTTTCATCATCTACTTCACTTAGAGTTGCAGCCTTTAATTAAAACATGCGATGGTTTTGATATCTGATCGAATAACACGAAAAGAGTAAAAGTTACCTCTCGGTATACTAGTACCAATCTACACATACATCCACAAAAGAGATAGAAGATGAATAGGCACCTATTATGTTTAGACCCTATATCTCTATAGAATTTGAAAACATAAAGGTTGAAGCACAAGTTATCCACTTAGATCACATAGGGCAGTATAAGTATTTTCATCTCACACCACGAATCATATTGATAAACAATTATGAACCTATGCTAGCATGGCAAGTTCTAAATCTCAAGATCCACTCTCGCTTCGCAAGAGATTAACAATTCAATTTAGATGTTAGCTACGCATCCAAAAGCATTAAGATTAACCATACGAGGATATCAATATTCACCACACATAAATCTTTAAGGCATGCAAACTACTAAGCTACATAGATAAATCCACTAGGATCCCATGACAACGATTAGTTCATAATTAAACCTTTCGTCACCATGGGATTTGATGAAAACATGGTAAATAACAAGATATGAATAAAAGAAGTAATTATATTAATAAACAAGAGTTTGAGAAAACAAATCTATAATCCAAAGTAACACAAAGGATGAAGTAGATCTAGATCCGTTGCTTGTCACGAGCGTTGAATCCTTCTCTCCTTTTCTCCCTTGCAGATCTAAGCTAGGTTACAATAATAAAACTATGATAATGTGTATATCTCTATTACAATGGTAGGATGTGTTTAAATAGGCTCTAAAAGTCTTGCCCAGCAAGATAATACCAAAACAGAATTATAATAGAATTTCTGCAAGATACGTTTCCTAAACTGATTCTGTTTTCTAAGGAAAATTCGTGGCTGACTTTTCTTCAGTTTTTCTGGAACGTTCCAAACGTAATTGGACCTCTGGACCACCTTAGAATGATAGAGAATCTCGTTATCTTCGCGTGGACTGATTACGGGCTGAAAACAGACTTATAGAACTCAAGATATGGCCCAAACAGTGAATCTCACGCATGCAGCCCAATAAATCCGAATTTTAATAAATTAAATCTCCAAAAACAACAAAAACATCCACCATAATCATCATCCTTGTAAATCTGCACAACTAAACAAAACACATCAAAACTACAAGAAACTTGAGCCCAAGACAATCAATTTAAGCCGATTTAGAATGCTCCAAGTGGATATAAAAGCCACTTATCAGGCTTCTACCCACTTAGATACATAATCAACCGCTAAGAGAATGTAGAGGTTTCCAAAAGAGCTAGGAAAGGGACCCATAAAATCTATGCCCCATACATCAAAAATATCAATGATTAAGATGGGACTCATAGGCATCATATTTCTCCTAGTGATCTTTCCTAAGTGTTGACACCTACTACAAGCGGCACAGAATTCGGCAGCATCCTTAAACAAACTAGGCTAATAAAAACCGCTTTGGAGGATTTTAGCCGCCGTTTTCTTAGCACTAAAATGACCTCCACAAGCTTGATCATGACAAAAGGAAAGAATACTTCGAAACTCATGGTTTGGGACGCACCTCCGAATGATTTGAGCGGGACAATATTTAAAGAGATACGGGTCGTCCCAAAAGAAGTGTTTGACTTGTGAGAAAAATTTCGATCTATCTTGTGTAGACCAATGAGAGGGAATATCACCGGTTGCAAAGTAGTTGACAATATCGGCGAACCAAGGAGGAGTAGAGATAGAAAGGAGATGTTCATCGGGAAATGATTCATTCAAAGGCGAGTCAGTGGTTGACTCCACCACTAATCGAGAAAGGTGATCGGCAACAACATTTTCGGACCCCTTCTTATCCCTTATCTCTAGGTCAAACTCTTGGAGTAACAAGATCCACCTAATCAATCGGGCCTTAGAGTCTTTCTTAGAGAAGAGATATCGAAGGGCGGAATGATCGGTGTAAACAATGATTTTCGAACCAATAAGATAAGACCTAAACTTCTCGAGGGCAAAGACTACGGCTAGAAGCTCCTTTTCGGTGGTAGAATAATAATGTTGTGCATCATTTAAGGTCTTACTAGCGTAGTATATGACATGAGGTATCTTATTGACTCATTGTCCTAGAACCGCCCCTAATGCGTAATCGGATGCATCACACATTAACTCGAAAGGTTGACTCCAATCGGGAGACTTGATTATCGGGGCCGAGGTCAACTCTTTCTTAAGGTGTTCAAAAGATTGTAAACAATCATTATTGAACTCGAATTTGACATCTTTCCCAAGAAGGGTGGTCAAGGGTCTAGCCTTTTTGCTAAAATCTTTAATGAAACGCCTATAAAAACCAGCATGTCCTAAAAAGGAACAAATTCCTTTGACCGATTTTGGTGGGGGTAGATTGGCAATGAGGTCAACTTTGTATTTATCTACTTCAATCCCCTTTTCAAAAATTTTATGACTGTTGTGGGAGGAATTTAGCACAACAGATTACGAGGCCTCGTGCTGGAATAGTGCCAATAAATAAGGAATCGTCCAACCACCCAGAAAGGCTCGTGGTTGAAGATCAATAGCTAGCCGCCCGGGAAGGCTCACGACTAGGGTTACCGAAGAACACGGGATGTGGTTCCTCGGAAGGATCGGACTGAATCTACGGGATGAGAGTTCAAGGACCAAATGTTGGCCAACCAAGAACCCTAATTTGACTGTGTCACATAAGAGTGCACGTGCTCTAGCTACTCAAGGAGTGTAAGTGTCGAAGAAGATCCCGTAAGCTGCCTACATACCACTATTTATAGTGGATCAAGCCCGAATGTAGTTCTTGAATGATATGATCGTTTGTTTGTGATGAGTTATCCTCTTTCCAGTGGGATAACGACTGTTATTTCTGATAATAATCGAGTATGATATATAAAATCAGGTTACCAAGCAGTTTAGGTAACATAGAATGATTATCTCTTGTATTTATCATGATTTTGTATCATTTATCAAGTATACATGACATATATCCTCAAATAACTGAATGTTTATCTGTTTGAAAGTGTTTTTAGATGATATAAACGTGTTCCTAAAAAATAGGAGGCGTGCCTTATCTGATTTGGCAGCCCAATCAGGCTTCCGGCGGAAGCTGGGGGTACCGCCCGGTAGCCTGGCTCCGGTACCCCCTCCGGTAACCCCTATCACGAAAGCTACTCTGGAAGCTCTACTGGATGACTGATAATAGTTATAGGTTATCCTCAAGGGGATACCTTGAGACCCTTAGTCATGCGTTCCCGTGCTGCAGTGTACATGGTAACCCCTAGGGCTACCGCAGGCCTCCGGAAACATGACAGATTACTCATTCTCTTCATGGATCTGGACCCTAATCCTCTAGTGGGCCTAAATCTAACCCATGCGAGATTTTGGTCACAACAACTACCCCCCGGTTCCCTGAAGTACTGTGTGCAAGGGGAACCTAATATTCACAGGGTGCCGCTTTCTTATATCCTCTGCAAAAATCTATATCTTTACACTCTCATCAACTCAATATGACAGGGTGTGTAAATACTGGAATTTGTAATAATTAATGTTTAGATCTGTATTGGTCATTTTATTCTTGTAATTGTGCCGCGAAAGCTCGAATGAGGAGTGATTATCAAGTGGGAACCTCTATAATTTACTTGCTCGATGCTAGATACATCAATTTTATTTTCTAGAAATAAAATGATGACTGTTGAGGAGGTAAAAACGTACTTGGACTCTACCGTTTCCATAGAGATAATTTATTCCCAAGAAAGAAGACACGCTTCCCACCTAGCCTCGTTTTCTGTGCCATATACATTGGCTAGAGAGACACGCCTCTTCTCTCTCTACTTGTATATATCTTTTTACTTAGCCCTTTGGCATATATTTTTTTATCTCTTCACCGTGTCTTCTCTTAAGTAAGAAAAAGTTATACAAGAGTTTCCGACGAAGTTTCTGGTGAAAGCTAAGGCACTCAAATTCTCGCATCTCCGTCCTATACCCAGGTATATGTACAAGCTTGGAGTTATTTCTGTAATCACGGTACTTTTGTGTGCCCTGTGTCATACTTTTTATGCACCCATTAATGTTCACCCTCGAGTCGATATTTACATTGATACTATAGTGGGTTCCGAATACCTTTTGTTCCGGTTTACCCAAGCTTTATATGCTTAGTTTTTAATTCTTGTTGCATTTCTTAACTGCTGAACCACGTTTTGGGTAGATCTATCCATTTGGGTCTTAATTTATTGATGCATGTGCAAATCTCCATCTTTTGGGTGCGCCTTAAAGGGGTTTGAGGTGATTCGCACTCCGGTTGCCCCTTATGGATGCTCTTTGACATGTCTTATAACGTGTTTGATATTTGCTTTCAATGAATATTATCATTTTAGGTATGCCACACTAAGTCTGATACTTGTAACTTTCTTGTTTAGGCATTCTTATTACACCTTATCTCTGTATACCTCTTTCTATTTCGCTTAGCTAGCAGTGGGGCTAATAGGCTAGGCTACCATGTTGATGGTTACCCCCCGGGTCTTGGCCCCTCGACTTCGGTCTGGTAGCCCTATTCGCTTCTGGGAACCGTTGCCTTATTCGACCTTCAAGTTTTCGGTTTCACTCCCTCTTGCTAATCTGCCTCCCTCTTTTGTGGTTGCAGATGTCTCTTTCATCAGCATCAAGGGAGTCTTCCCAGTGTTTAGGATATTTGTCACTTATGTCTGGGGGACCGTCTGATTCGGGATCCACCCATCTTAATAATCTTTTGCTCTCCCAGCCCCTGCTTGAATCTAAACCATCAGTTAGCTCCAGGACACGTTCCCAGGTAGAAGTAATAGATCCCTTGTCTGCTGAGATTGTCAGCCGGTACCCTAGCCTTTCCCTGGAGGCCGGTTCATCGAATTCGGATGGTGGAGAGGCAGAAAGGATTGATGTTAGTTCCAACACTGATGAAGGGGAAAAAACTATAAATGATCTTTGGCTAGGTGGTGAACAGCCATTCTTCAGTAATGATGATGTGACGGAAAAGAATGATAATGCTGGGATGCCGTTGGTGGTAGAGGTTGAGCGAAAGCCCCATGTTCCTGCAGGTTTTGTTCCCTCTTGTGAGGATACAGATTCGTCTATGAATGTTGACAGACTTGCGAGGTTGAGGGAATCATGCGATCCAGGATGCGACCTGGTGATACCTAGCGCCGGTGAGAGGTGCCATAGGTTTGGCAACTTTGAACCTGATCAAGCTATACCCAATGCGGTACTGTCTCCATCCTTTTTCAAGCTGGGATTCTCTATGCCGATGCATCCGTTTTTTGTTGACATGTTGAACTTCCATGAGATAGCTCCTATGCAATTGTCACCTAATTCCTTCAGGGTGGCGGCATGTATGTATATCCTCTACGATCAAACCTTTTCTGTCCCCCTTACCCCTAGGGAATTGGGGTACTTTTATCAACTAAAAGGTGTAGGAAGGAAGATAGGTATTTTTTATCTTACTTCTTGGAACGACAAGCAATGGAGATGTATTAAGGGAAATAAACGGGGAATGTATGACTGGATGGAAATGTTTTTGTATTGTTATGATTGTGAAGAGGTGAGAAAAGACTGGAATCTGACTCCGGGTAAGCACCTGGTACCCTCGTATATTGCTGGTAACCTTTGTTTGGTTAATTATCTACATAACTCTTACCTCCTTTTTACTATCCATTATCTCATTTAGGGATCCCAGCACAAACTCTACTCGAAGGGGCTGAGGCAAAGAGGGCAAAAAAGATTATGAGTTTGGCAGCTAGTTTAGGAGATGGCGAGAGCCTGCTGACCCCGGAAACTTTAGTGAGGTTGGGATTTGCGAGACCCTTGGCCCTCTCTCCTCCTGCCCAGGGGATGGAGGTAGAGGGAGTGCCTGTTAGAAATTTTGATACCCACGGTACCACTTGGGAGGAGAAGGGGGCCTCCGACTGCTCCAGCCTTGGTAACTTAGGCTTCCGCTTTCTATTTTTGTACCTTTTTACTCATTGTGCCTTATTTATCTTTGGTGCTTTTTTTTTTATTTGTTCTTATCTGTACCTCTATGGGCCTCCATGCGTGTGTCGATTACATGGTAGTTACTGTTTATCTTGTAACTAGACACATTTTCCACATTTCTCTTTGCATATTGATGTTACAATTTTTAACATCCTGATTGTCTTGTCTTTTCAGGTATGTCTGGTACCGTTCCATCCTTTGTACAGCCCTCGGAGAAATATGAAGATTTGTTCCCGGAAGACGAGCTGATGACACTGGAACCCCCAATCAATGCTACCCCTATCTCCCAGGCTAAGGTTCCTACTTCTGGGAAGGCTGGATCCACTCCGGTTGACAAGCGAAGGTTCTCTCAAGCCTTTGGCAGCCTGGCTCCTTCCCCAGAAACTAGGTCTTCCAAGAGAGTCAAATTGCCGCAGTCACCCAGCATACCGCAAGAGATTCAGCAATTCCACCGGTTGACCGAAGGGCAGATCCCCTTGGAGGTTATCTCAGGTTGGTCCAAGCTTAAGACCTCTAATGCTGTACGTGCTATGCTATATTCCTCTGGGGAGAATCTGTTTCATCAGTTGAGGATCGGTAACCAGCTGGTGGCGGCTACCCGCGGTGACATGAAGTTATAGGAGGACCTTAAGTAGGCAAAATCTGATCTCGAAGTTGTTGAAGGGGAAAGAAAGAAGCTCGCTAATGCCAATAAAAAGTTGAAGAGTGAAATCTCCGTGGTGACGAAGGAGAAGGAGAAATTTGGTAGGCTAGTTTCTGCTCAGGACAAGGAGAAGGAAGAGCTGGTGGCCGCCCATGCCACTGAGGTTGGAGAATTGAAGGTGCAAGTGGATGTGCTTCAGACTTCCGCTAGAAAAATGAAGGAGGTGCTTCCTGAGAGGTACAAGCTGGGGTTCGCCAAGGGGGTTAATGACTACTTGAAGGCTACCTGGAAGGTAATGCCGAATCTGGACTGGTCTCTCCTCGGTGAGGATGCCGCGAAGGAAGTGGAGAAATTCAAGGCAGAAGCGGCTAAGGTTGAGGCTGTCGGGAGCAAGGACGTGGCTATGCCTCCGGTTACCCAAAAGGATACCGCTGAACGCACCCCCACATCTAAAACTATGGTTGAGACTCCCGCAAGCGTGGTTGAGGTTACTCCGGGCGATTCTATCAAGAGGATTGATCCCGTTGAGGATTCCCATAGCTCAGAGGCCACTAAGGACATTCCTTCTGCCTAAGCATTTTCCTTTTCTCCTGCTACGTATTTTGAACTTTATTCGGTCATTTCTATGAACTTATTGCTTTAATTAAGGGGGTGGGCTCCTTAACGCTCCACAGATGCACTTTTGAATTCCTTAACTCTATTCGCTTTGTGGCCTTGGGCCTGGTACTCTTGAACTGGTTTTACTCATCAAATGCATGTTTATTTTATTGTCTGGTTTTTCTGTAGTAGGTATAGCTATCGCATCATTTCTGATTATACAACGAGAACCAACTTGGACTTAATAATCCTCACTCACCAAACCCCCATTTCACTCATTCTCTAGGGTATCAATATGCTAAGTAAGAAAGGTATTACGATAACTTAGAACAGTGCATAACTAAAACGCCACCATCGAATTCTATCTGGTAAAATGACTCTCCTGACTAATCCTAAAACAAGTTTGTACAAGTTCTCAGAGGATATATGTCATATATATTGTTGATTAAATAGATATTAGATCATGAATCAAAATAAGAACAATAGAATGGTATCGCAGTGTAGAAGTGTATAAGAGTAAATATGGCAACACATACCCGGATAGGTGGCCACAGAACTGATAGACTACTTGTACCTTTGTCTGCTTGGTTGCCACTGTGGGTGTGGGGGTACCGTCCGGTATCCCTATAGCATCTGGAAGTCCGAAGGCGGGAACCTGACTCCGGGAGCCCCTTGGCCGGTCGCCCGTATCCGGTAGCCTGGGTACCAGAGGCTCAACCTGGAAACCTTTGTTCCGGGAGCCCCAGTCATTCAATAAATCATGCATGGTGATGCCATGTAAGCCATTCCTGCAAGGCTGTGTTTGTAAGGCATTTGGTAATCCATACGGGTTAACTCTTGTAACCACGTAAGCTGATGATTGAATAATTAATGTATGTCAGTCATGATTCCACACACGATTATTGGCTGAGTGAGATATGTGAACCACTCAAGGTTACGCACATGTCTCATATTGAAAAGGATCGAAGTGTGCCGAACAGGGTACCACACAAGCCCAAGTAATGAAAGGAACCATGTATGCCGAACAGGGTTCCATACATGCCCTGATAACCAAGTAAGCCATGTGAACCACTCAAGGTTCCGTACATGTCTGGTATTGAAGGGATCCAAGTGTGCCAATCAGGGTACCACACAAGCCCAAGTAATGAAGGGAACCATGTATGCCGAACAGGGTTCCATACATGCCCTGATAACCAAGTAAGCCATGTGAACCACTCAAGGTTCCATACATGTCTGGTGTTGAAGGGATCCAAGTGTGCCAATCAGGGTACCACACAAGCCCAAGTAATGGAGGGAACCATGTATGCCGAACAGGGTTCCATACATGCCCTGATAACCAAGTAAGCCATGTGAACCACTCAAGGTTCCATACATGTCTGGTAATTCAAATTTTAAAATTCTAATAATTTCAACCTGTTAAGCTGAGAGGTGTATCCACTATTACCCCTCTAGTTCTGGATGGTAGCCTGGCTGCCATGTGGAACTATGCTTGTTGATCTTACATGTTTTTCTGAAAATATTTATAAGTGGTAAATGTAAAAGGAAACAATCAACTTCTACTTTTACTGAAAATCAAAGAGTACGATTACATCAAATTTCATCCAGACAGGGTGTGTATCCACTACCCCCCGGGCATCTGCTGAAAATCATGAAATCCTAAGAACTGAAAGGGAAATGATGCAACCATAACTAGTAGGTTGCCTTTATTCATCCTAAGCCTGAAAGAGGCCTACGTTTGCTCTGAAAAGAGTCTTACTGATAGTACTTTTTTAGGTGCTCGGCATTCCAAGCACGGGGAATAGTGTTCCCATCCATGTCTTCAAGGTGGTAAGTGCCTTCCCAAAAGATAGACTTTATTTTGTAAGGCCCTTCCCAATTTGCTCCAAAGGCTCCGTGCCCGGGAACCTGCATATTGGGCATCATTCTTCTCAGTACTAGGTCGCCAACCTTGAGGGGTCGAGGGCGTACCTTGTTGTTGTAGTATTTGCGGGTCCTCTGCTGGTAAGCCGCAAGTTTCAGCTGGGCGGTAGCCCAGTTTTCCTCTACCATGTCTAGGGCCAGCCTCTGATTTATTTCATTTGATTCTTGATTAAAATTGTCCCTCCGGTAGGACCCTGTCCCGACTTCCACTAGGACCATAGCTTCACAGCCATAGGTTAGAGCAAAGGGAGACTCTCCGGTTGTGGACCTGGGAGTGGTGTTGTAAGACCACAAGACCATTGGAAGCTCCTCTGGCCAGTTTTCCTTTTTATCTTCCAACTTGGCTTTTAGAGTGTGCTTGATGATTTTATTCACAGCTTCCGTCTGCCCATTGCTTTGGGGGTGGCAAATGGCTGAAAAATCTTTCTTTATCTCCAAGTCCTCACATAGACTTCTCATTTCTCTGCCCATTGCCATTGTCTGAGATCAGCTTGTACGGTACCCCGTATCTACATATAATGGCTCGCTTAAAAAATTCCTTCAGCTTACCGGCAGTGATGGTAGCTAGGGGTTCCGCCTCTACCCATTTGGTAAAGTAGTCAACGGCTACCACGACATATTTCACACCACCTCTGCCTTTGGGAAGCTCCCCAATCAGGTCAATCCCCCATATTGCAAAGGGCTAGGGGCTTCCAATGGGCCTTAGTTCCACAGCTGGGTTGCTATTGAAGTTAGCAAACCTTTGGCATTGATCACAAGCTTTAGCAAAGTCATAAGCATCAGTTTTCATGGTAGGCCAGTAGTATCCCTGTCGGAGAATTTTGTGGGCCAGGGAGGTACCCCCCGAGTGGTTGCCATAAATGCCTTCATGAATTTCCCTTAGGATATATTCACATTCATTTCCAGATATGCATTTAAGTAGAGATTGGTTAAAACCCCTCTTGTATAGAATGCCATCATAGATCACATAACGGGCAGCCTTGTATTTGAGTTTCCGGGCTTCATCTTTGTCTTTTGGAAGTGTCCCCTTGGTGATATACTCACGTATTGGGGTTGTCCATTGGCTTTCCATTGAAGATTCTATTTCCATAGTCTCCTCTCGATGGATACTTGGTTGGAGTTGCACTTCAAGGGGTATCACTCCTAACAGAACAGCTTCTTTTTGGGATCCCAACTTGGCAAGGGCATCAGCATTGGCATTTTCCACCCTTGGGATCTGATTTAGATTTAGCAATTTGAACTCCGGCATCCCCTTCGGTAACTAGGGGTACCGGGGTACAATCTTCTCTGATAACCTCAAAATAAGGAGGAAACTCCAGTAAGAAATCAGCCAGCGCTTGGCCTTTGATAGCAGTTCGGGGCTTGTAATCTATTTCAAACTGTCCTAGCTCGACAGCCCATTTCATCATTCTACCGGAGGCTTCCGGCTTGTGCATCACTTGCCTTAGCGGGAAGGATGTTCTAACTTCAATTTTATGGGCCTGAAAGTAAGGCCTTAGCTTCCTGGAAGCCAATATTAGAGCATATGCCAGCTTTTCCATGCTGGGATACCGGGTTTCCGCGTCCAACAGCCTTTTGCTCACGTAGTATACCGGGTATTGTACTTGTTCTTCCTCCCGGATCAACATAGCACTTATAGAGTATTCAGAAACAGCTAAATATAAAATGAGTACCTCACCTTCCAAGGGTTTAGAGAGCAATGGTGGGCTTCCCAACTGTTCTTTTAGTTTCTTGAAGGCTTCCTCACATTTCGGGGTCCATTCAAAGTTTTGATCCTTCTTGATAGCCTTGAAAAACTCCTTGCACTTGTCGAAAGACCGAGATACGAATCTATTTAGGGCTGCTACCCTTCCGGTAAGCCCTTGGACTTCTTTTACATTCCTTGGGGACCTCAGTTCCAGCAATGCTTTGATTTTGGCAGGGTTTGCCTCAATCCCTCTGTGGTTCACAATGAATCCAAGAAATTTTCCAGACTCCACACCAAAAACACACTTTTGAGGGTTCAACTTCATCCGGTATTTCCTTAGGATATCAAACATCTCAGATAGGTGCAACACATGGTCGGCTGCCACCTTTGATTTGACCAACATATCATCAACATAGACTTCCATAGTCTTACCAATCTGTTCTTTAAACATCATGTTTACCAGCCTTTGGTAGGTTGCCTCGGCATTTAATAGCCCAAACGGCATCCCCACATAGTAGTACAGTCCCCTATCAGTTATGAAGCTGGTATGCTCCTGGTCTGGTTCATGCATCGGTATCTGGTTATATCCGGAGTAGGCATCCATGAAACTTAGCAAAGCATGGCCTGCCGTGGCATCCACCAGTTGATCAATTCTGGGTAGCGGGAAGCTATCCTTAGGGCATGCCTTATTCAGATCAGTAAAGTCAACACATGTCCTCCATTTCCCATTGGGCTTCCGGACCAGTACCAGGTTTGCTAGCCATGTTGGGTAGAAGGATTCTTTGATCAAACCAGCCTTCAATAACCGGTCTACCTCTTCCTGGAGGGCGGTAGCCCTTTCACCACTGACAGGCCTTCTTTTCTGCCGGATACCCCTTATCTCAGGGTCAATGTTCAAGTGGTGGCACATGACTTTCGGGTCGATCCCCACCATGTCAGAATGACACCATGCAAATACATCAAGGTTGCTTTTAAGGAAAGCAGTCAACCTTTCTCTTGTCTTTTCATCTAGCTGTTGTCCAATTTTCAAGATTTTACCAGGATCTTCAGCATCCACTAGTATGGGGATAGTATCTTCGGCAGCCCCTGCCTTTTCCAGGGTACCGGGCATCCTGGGATCAATGTCAATCTCAACCGGGAGTCCTTTCTCCGCTCTCTGGTTCTCATTCTCTAGCATTGCTTCGCCTAGATCATCATCTGAGGCACTTTTTACTATGCCTTCCAGTGAAATGTTTTGAATTTCATCATTTTTCTCGGCAGCTTCCAACAACAAGCTTTGTGGTGGTACTACCCCCCGAAAAACAGGAACCTCTTCAGTAGGTTCCTCCGGTAACTCCACTATCATGATGGCATTACACGATGCTCTTTCAAATTTCTGTGGCTCAAGCCCATGGCTTCTCATTAAGGCTTCTCCATCAGCCTTTTCTTCAACTTGAATAGATTTGTCTGCCTTCTCGGCAGCCTGCACAGCTCTGTTATAGCATTCCCTTGACTCATGTTGACATCCTTTCACATACCCAATGCTGTTTGGTGTAGGAAACTTCATTGAAAAGTGGTATATTGAGGTTACCACCCTCATATCTTTCAATATTGGTCTACCGAGAATTGCATTGTGGGAAATGTCTTCATCTACCACCATGAATTCTGCCATTTGGGTGGCCTTGCAGGGATCCACACCCAATGTCAAGGGTAATTTGACCTTGCCCATGATTTGGACTGGGTTACCGGTAAACCCATATAGCTCATTATTGGTAGGCAATAACTCTTTGTCCAAAAGTCCCAATTTCTGGAATGTGGTATATGCCAAGATATTTACTGAGCTTCCATTATCAACCAGCACTCTGTGCACATTCATTCCACCAATACTCACGGTTACCACCAAAGCATCATTATGGGGGTGGTGAACCCACTTGGCATCCTCCTCGGTAAAGGAAATATCGGCGGTTTCCCCTTTGAACAACTTGGGGGGCCTTTCTGAAAGGTGGAAAATGTTTGTTAGGGGTTTCCCCTGGCATCCCGGGCATACCTATCTCTGGCATTCCGATTGGCACCCCCCAAGTAAGGGCCGCCAAAGATGGTATGAATGCTATTAGCTCGGGTAGTCCTTTCCTGATTTCCAGGAGCCTTGTCCTTGCTATCTCTATCTTCTTTATACTTCTTAGCCTCTTGGGCTACAAATTCCGTCAGGTATCCACCTCTGATCAATTCTTCAATTTGATATTTCAAGTGCCTGCAATCAGCAGTCTCGTGACCATTCACTTCATGGAATGCACAGTACTTTCCCTGATATTTCACTCCCGGGGGGCCTGCCCGGTAGGGTCTCCGAAATAGCCCATTCTTCTCATTCACTTCGAGAATATGACTAATTGGGACAGTCAATGGAGTATACTCTGAGTATTTCTGAAAATTTACCTTTGGAGTGAGTCTGTCCTTGACAGAAACTCTATCCTTAGTTGCATTAATAACAATAGGGGTAGTCTTGTCATCATACCGGGGGGCTCCCAAACCGGCAGTACCACTCCCGGAAGCCCTCTTATTTGAATCCCTTTTAGGGCTGTAAGAACGATTTCTCTTGTTCCTGTTCCAACCTCGGGAATTGGAATCTTTGGACAGTTTTGCCATGGATTCCTCAATCACTTTGTGGCGTTCTACTTGTTGGTAGAATTCCGCCAGGGTTCCGGGCTCTTCAGTTTGCAATTCCTTCCAAAACTCGGTTCCAGGCCTAACCCCGGCTATTAGGAAATTCTTCAGAGTTTCATCAGAGGCCTTCTTCACTTTTGGCACTTGCTCATTAAATCTTCTGAAGTATTGTCTTAAAGATTCGTGGGGTTCTTGCTTGATATTAGCCAGAGTATTCACCGGTGGGGCATAGGCCACGGTAGCCCTGAATTGAGAGATAAACTGGTCTCCCATCTTCCTCCAGGATTTGATAGACCCTTCGGCTAGCCTTTTGAACCATTGATGGGCATTTCCACTCAGTGTGGATGCCAGTAGCCTACACCTTACTAAGTCCTCCACTTGGTAGACATCCATTTCCGTATTAAAACGGCTCAAGTATTCAACTGGATCTGAGTTTCCATTGAATTTCAAGTCAGTATTCATCTTAAAGAACCTTGGCAAGGCTGCCTTTTTCACTTTCACAGAAAATAGGGAACCGGCAGTGATACCGGACTTAAACTTTTTCTCCTCCTTGATCTTTTCCAAGGCCTTTTTCCAGTCAGACATCCTGAACTGTCCATTTTCACCATCTGAAAGCATATCACTTCCAGAGTCATCATCTTCATTGGCTGTCTTACTTCTTCTGGGAACCGAACTCTGATGGGAGCTGGAATCCTGGTTGGTACCCCCACCAGTTGGGACTCCGGTAGAACAGGATTTCCTACTTTTATGCCCAGAAGAGTGACCAATTTGCCTATAACTCCTTCTGCCATCAAATCGAGACCTCTTAGAAGTGCTTCTTGGGGGTACCGAGTGGGACCTCTCTCTACGTTCTCGGGAACCCCGGGTTATGGAACCCCCACTGCCATCCCTTCGATCTTTGTTTCCAGTGTGAATCAACTTGTGACGAAGGTCTTTGTTAGTCAGTCTTTTGCCAACTCGGTCAAAAACGCTCAGACTTCTGGTGGGTGAACCTTCGGTACCCTGGGCTTCCGGGACATCGGATTGGTCGCCCTCGTATTCTTCTTCCACAGGCTCCTCTACCTCTTCTTCAGACGGGACATAATCAGTGTCGTCTTCAATATTGTCCTCAGACTCGAAATTTAGCCTTGTCGGAGTCACATTCTTCTTTTTCGACTTCGACTTGCACTTCCTTTGCCATTTTTTCATTTTCTCGGAAACTTTTTCCAAGTGGTTAACTCTTTCATTCATCGTTTTCAGATAATCCATGATGTCTTTGTTACTAACATCATCACCACCATCTTTGTTTCATCCATTACCATCCTGAGACGGTGTCTTATCACTTTCAGAATTGTCACTCGCCATATCTCCTCCAAATGGCGATTTTTTGAGGCCCCTCCTTCGGGCGCCAATTGTTGTGGGAGGAATTTAGCACAACAGATTACGAGGCCTCGTGCTGGAATAGCGCCAATAAACAAGGAATCGTCTAACCACCCAGAAAGGCTCGTGGTTGAAGATCAATAGCTAGCCGCCCGGGAAGGCTCACGACTAGGGTTACCGAAGAACACGGGATGTGGTTCCTCGGAAGGATCGGACTGAATCTACGGGATGAGAGTTCAAGGACCAAATGTTGGCCAGCCAAGAACCCTAATTTGACTGTGTCACACAAGAGTGCACGTGCTCTAGCTACTCAAGGAGTGTAAGTGTCGAAGAAGATCCCGTAAGCTGCCTACATACCACTATTTATAGTGGATCAAGCCCGAATGTAGTTCTTGAATGATATGATCGTTTGTTTGTGATGAGTTATCCTCTCTCCAGTGGGATAACGACTGTTATTTCTGATAATAATCGAGTATGATATATAAAATCAGGTTACCAAGCAGTTTAGGTAACATAGAATGATTATCTCTTGTATTTATCATGATTTTGTATCATTTATCAAGTATACATGACATATATCCTCAAATAACTGAATGTTTATCTGTTTGAAAGTGTTTTTAGATGATATAAAACATGTTCCTAAAAAATAGGAGGCGTGCCTTATCTGATTTGGCAGCCCAATCAGGCTTCCGGCGGAAGCTGGGGGTACCGCCCTGTAGCCTGGCTCCGGTACCCCCTCCGGTAACCCCTATCACGAAAGCTACTCTGGAAGCTCTACTGGATGACTGATAATAGTTATAGGTTATCCTCAAGGGGATACCTTGAGACCCTTAGTCATGCGTTCCCGTGCTGCAGTGTACATGGTAACCCCTAGGGCTACCCTAGGCCTCCGGAAACCTGACAGATTACTCATTCTCTTCATGGATCTGGACCCTAATCCTCTAGTGGGCCTAAATCTAACCCATGCGAGATTTTGGTCACAACAATGACCAAGAACGATCCCTTCCTTAACCATGAAATGACATTTCTCTTAATTAAGAACGAGGTTGGTTTCTTTACACCTTTTTAAAACTAACTCGAGATGGTTTAGGCATTGATGAAAAGACGAACCGAAAATGGAAAAGTCATCTATGAAAATCTCTAGGAAATCACCTACCATGTTAGAAAAGATGCTCATCATGCACCTTTGGAAGGTGGCGGAGGCAGTGGTTAGACCAAAAGCTAAGCGACGATAAGTGAAGGTTCCAAAGGGACATGTGAAAGTGGTTTTTTCTTGGTCTTCGGGAGCTATAGGGATTTGGAAATAGCCGGAATAACCATCTAGAAAGCAATAGTAGGCATGACCCGCTAACCTTTCTAACATTTGATCTATGAATGGCAAAGGAAAGTGGTCTTTTCTAGTGGCATCATTGAGTTTCCTATAGTCTATGCACACCCTCTAACCGGATTGGACACGAGTAGGGACTTGCTCATTGTTCTCGTTAGTCACCACGGTAATACCCGACGTTTTAGGTACTACCTGAATTGGGCTAACCCAAGAGCTATCATAAATGGGATAAATGATTCCATTATCGAGACACTTAAGGATTTCTTTCTTAACGACCTCCATCATGGTTGGGTTCAATCGCCTTTGTGGTTCTCTAACCGGTTTGGCATCATCAACTAAGTGAATCCTATGTTGGACAATGGCCGGACTAATTCCTTAAATATCCGAGATACTCCAACCTATGGATTTCTTATGTTCTCTAAGCACACTAACAAGCTCATCCTCTTATGACTTGGTCAAATTAGAGGCAATTATAACGGGAAGAGACTCATTGCGACCTAAAAAGGCATACTTAAGAGTATCGGGAAGAGGTTTGAGTTCTAAATCGGGCGGCTTTGACTCAACGGGTTCACTAGCTTCGAAAAGTGACAAAGGAGGTGGTTCACAAGCTTGGTTATTTGTAGGAAGAGTGGAATCTAACATTGCATTGACCTCATTTGTATATTCGGAAACATCCCAATTTTGACCAAAGTGTTTTAAACAAAAATCAAGAGCATCATTAGGGTTTATGAATTCTTGATCAACTATTTCTTCAATTAAATTGACGTCCATAGGTTGATCTTAAAAATCATCGGGTTGTTTCCCTATGTGAAAAATATTGAGGTCAATGGTCATGTTCCCAAATGTTAGTTTCATTAATCCATTCCTACAATTAATCAAGGCATTGGAGGTGGCTAGAAATGGCCTTCCTAGAATGATAGGAATATGATTCTTAGGGTTTTTGACTGGTTTGGTTTCTAGGACAACAAAGTCAACGGGGAAGAAAAAGTCACCTACTTTAATTAGCACGTCTTCAATAATTCCCTTAGGAATTTTGACAGAACGATCGGCTAATTGAAGTGTAACATTAGTCCTTGGCAGCTCTCCTAAACCTAGGGCTTGATAGACCGAAAAAGGAAGCAAGTTCACACTAGCGCCTAAGTCGAGTAACGCCTTGTCCATAAAGGTATTGCCTATGACACATGAAATTGTACCGGGGTCCTTATATTTCACGGGAATTTGGTTCGAAAGAATTGAACTAACTTGAGAAGTCAAAAAGGCTTTCTTAGGGGCGTGAGTAGTTCGCTTGTGAGTGCACAAATCTTTTAGACATTTCGCATACGAGGGAATTTGTTGAATCGCGTCTAAAAGGGGAATGTTGACCTTGACTTGCTTAAAAACTTCTAAGATCTTGTCCATTTGAGCTGTTTGTTTAGGGGAAATGAGTCGTTGAGGGTAAGGAGCTTTCGGCTTAAAGACTCGTTCATTAGGTTCTTCGGGGACGGGTTTTGTCCCACTCGTTGATCCTTATTCTCTTGAACTCTTGGGTTCAAGACTAACGTTTGGTTCTGAATTTGACTCGTCTTCTTCGAAAGACTTGTCATCGACATGATTTTCTACTTGCTTACTGGACCTTAAGGAAATGACTGCATTCACGTTGTGAGGTTTCTGATTAAGAGGAAATTTAGGATTAACCTCGGGTTGACTCGAAAATTTGTTCTTCTCTCGCTCACAAATGACGTTGGCTAATTGGCTCACTTGAACCTCTAACTTAGATATGGCTTGAGTGCTAGCATTCAAAATTTGCCTATCTTGAGTCATGGTTTGCATGAAGGTTTGTTGAGATTGAGCCAAATTAGTTGTTGATTTTAGAAGCGCATCGAGAGTCTTTTCCAAGGAATTAAGTCTCTTATCCGACTCATTAAAGTCGGGCGGATAGGCGGGAGCTTGAGTTGGATAAGGTCCGTGATTTTGAGTCGGGTTCGGATAAGGACCTTGGTTGGGGGTTGAGAAGGAATTCGTTTTTTGAAAAGAGGGAGTAGAAGAATGGAAGTTTTGACCTTGATTCCACGAGAAATTCGGGTGATTCTTCCACCCGGGATTGTAGGTCGGTGCAAACGGGTCATTCCTAGGCCTAGGTTGAAACATTGCGTTCACTTGCTCAAAGTTGGGACAATGTTGAGACTCAAAGTTTGAAGAATTATAATTCGGGTACATGGACATAGGTGCGGGACCACTATGAGTTTCTAAAGCTTCAAGTCGTCTAGTATGAGTAGCTAATTTGGCATCGGTTGCAATTGAATTCCCAATCGAATGCAAACCCCTAGATGAACTAGACGATTCGTTAGACTTATTCGGTTCCCTAGTGGACTCCCACAACATTGTCTTCTCGGCCAACTCTTCGAAAAATGCCCACCCTTCGTCCTCATCTTTCTCCATGAATTTACCTTGGCACATAGACTCTAACAACGCGGTTGTCGGACTATCTAAGGCCTCATAAACGATCTTACAAAGTCTCCATTTTTCTATTCCGTGGTGGGGACATTGTGATAAAAGATTTTTAAAACGATCAAAATATTTCCAAAAAGACTCGTTTTCCTTTTGATGAAATTGATTAATTTCGTTTGTAATTCTCGTAGTCTTATGGTTTGGAAAATATTTCTTAAGAAAAATTACCACAAATCCCTCCCACGTGGAAATAGAATTAACCGGTAGGCTATACAACCATTTTTTAGCATTTTCTTTAAGAGTAAAATTAATGAGCCTAAGCCTAATTGAGTCCTCGGTTAATTGTTGGAGTTTTTGTAAGGCACAAACCTCCTCGAATTATTGGATAAAAAGATAGGGATCCTCACCATCGCTCCCGGTAAACTTAGGTAACATACTAATATGGTGAGCTTTGATTTCAAAATTATTACCATTTACGGGAGGAAGAATGATACACGAGGGTTGGGCGGATCGGGTGGGGTAACAACGATCTTTTAACGACATGGCCATGGTTACTATTGGTTCAGAATTATATAAAGACTCGGAATCAGAAGAGGAAGAAATCTCAATCGATCTCACTAGTCTCGAAGAATTATCCTTAAACCAAGTAGTTCGCATAAACCACGAAAGGAAAACAAGTAGCAAATAAGTGTGATAAATTAAAACACACAAAAAGAAAGGGTGAAAAATCAAAAGAAAAATTCTAATCCTAGGGTTCCTTAAATAAAATAAACTAGACCTTGCTCATAACTGTAAGGACCACAAAAAATTCGGTAAATCAGAAATTATTCGAACCGATTTGGCCAGATAGGTGCAAGCATTGCCAAGAGGCTAAACACCAGTCTAGACACCAAATCTTAATTGGCCAGGTAAGCTTTCGCTTGCCTAGACACCAAAGAGTCGGAATAATTAAAGATTACGTCGTTTTTTAGGTACCTTCCTAAATGAGCGCGAAATTCCTAGGGGCCAACGTCTAATTTAATTTTATTAAAGGCTAAGGTATGCAAAATGATGGATTAAATTGTTTTTTGGGCCAAGGAAAGAGTGATGAAATCTCTTCCTTTATCTTATAAGTGGTTTTGCCCTTAAAATTTATTTACAAATGATGCAACAAACAACGAAATAATAAAAAATTATAAACATTTATGGATGCTTAACTACGTGCTCTAACTAAAGAAAAGAAGAAATTTAACGTACCTTTGGTCCTCCAGCAATCACCATAATTATAAGGTACGAAAAATTAAAAACAAGAAAATAAAAATCTAGATGATGTGCCCTAAGGATTAAATGCATGATGCAACAATTATGTATTTACCAACTAATTTTTTTTTTGGATTTTTCAATTTTTAATTTTTTTGTGATTTTTGATTTTTTGATTTTTTTTTATTTTCTAAAAATAAAAAGGCGGAAAGAGAGAAATACGGGTTACCGAAGCACGCTTCCAAAAATTCCACTTTTGTTCCAAGCTCCGTGAGAGGATTCCCGAAATTTCAAACTTTCAACTAAAAAAACGAAACAAAAATTAGACAAGTAAAACTAATCCGAAAAATTAAAAATCAAGGTGCGAAAAATAATTAGTCCCCGGCAGCGGCGCCAAAAACTTGATGTGCTAAAAATAAGGATTTAAATTGCAAGCGCACAATTCATCGTTTTAATACTTGAGATATCGATCCACAAAGACTAATATTTTCGCAAATCTTAATTTTTAATTTAATCGAACTAGAACAATTTTGGGTTTTGGAATGTTAAATATAATTGATGTAATTACTAATCAGTATTTAAGTGATACAGTGTTAAAACAGAGTTTAAGCTGGAAGCAGTCAGAGTTTGGATAAACGCTGAAGAATGGAAGCGCAAACGCTGATTGAATAGAAGCGCAACAGAGTTTGTTAAACTCTGTTTGGTGGAAGCGTCTACAAGTCAAACAGTATCTGAAGATTAATTGAAGATAAATATGGAAGCAATATCTTTGAAGATTGGATAACTATCAAAGAGATTGAGTTGACTTAGAAGACGTGTAGCAATCGTAATTGATATCAATTGTATAGCTAATTTATAGGAGAATCAATTTACGATTGTATAGCAGCTGTATGTTTTATAAATACAATTAGGTTAACCCTAGAAGGGTATCGAACATTGAAATATTCATTCATTGTAACCTAAGCAGCTCTCTGTAATATTTTACATTACTGAGAGAGGAATTATTAATTCCAAACAGTTTTTAATTTGAAAAACGTGTGTTCTTGTTAATCTCTCATACAATACTTGATTATATTGTGTGTATTCGACCTAACAAGTGGTATCAGAGCCAATCTGTTACTTTATTACAGTTAAAGATCCAAACACAACAATAATCAATGGTAGAGTTTCCTCCTCCATCAGGTTCTGAGAAGGCTCCTACAACTATGAGTCGTTATGAAACTATTAGGGTTCCTATTCTTAGGCCAGCAGAATATGCAATCTGGAAGGTTAAGATGACTATGTTTCTGGAGGCTACAGATCTAGAATATCTTGACAGGATTTATGAAGGTCCTCATAAGCCTACCAAGTTATCTGTTGCTACTGCTGGACAAGAAGCTAAAACAGTCCCAAAAGAGAAGAAAGATATGACTCCTGAAGATCTTTCATCTATTGCAAAGGATGCGAAGGTAAGGCATTTACTTCATAGTGCCTTAGACAATGTAATGTCTAACAAAGTGATTAATTGCACCACTGCAAAAGAGATCTGGGATGCTCTTGAGGTTAGATGTCAAGGAACTACTGCTATCAAGAAGAATAGAAGAAACATACTCACTCAAGAGTATGAGCACTTTGAGGCTAAATCTGAAGAAACCATGACAGAAACATTTGACAGATTCTATAAACTGCTCAATGATCTGTCATTGGTTAACAAAGAGTATGATCTAGAAGACTCAAATCTCAAGTTTCTTATTTCTCTACCTGAAAAGTGGGATGTGAAAACAACCACTATTAGAGATAACTATGATCTTGCTGATACTGAGATTGATGAAATCTATGGACTGCTCAAAACTCATGAATTAGAAATGGAGCAGAGAAACAGGAGATCAAGCAAAAAGTTAAAGTCTGTTGCTCTTAAGGTTGAAGAGAAACCATTGAAGAAGAAAACTAAAGGAAAGGATTTAGTCATTCATTCTGAAAATGAATCATCAAATTCTGATGGTGACTCAAACACTTCTGATTCATCTGACTTTGAGGATGATGAAGAAGAAATGAGGAAAATGGCTGTTTTAATGGTGAAGACATTCAAGAAAATGGTTTTCAAGAACTTCAAAAAGGGAAAAAGGTTTTCTAGAGATTCAAATGAAGGCAGAAAGAGTTTCAGGAGGTCTGAGAGAAAGGATACCAAATCTGGGAAGAAAGACAAGTCTGAGATTCAATGCTATAAGTGTAAGGAGATGGGTCACTATGCTCCTGAGTGCAAGAAGGGTAAAACTGGTAAGGCACTTATCACAAAAGGCAGAGATTGGGCAGACACTTTAGATTCAAATGAGGAAATCAACTATGCTCTCATGGCTTCTATTGAGACAGATTTTGAAACCTCTGAAAACAAGGTACCCCTTACTACCTATGCCTATAATACTGATAATATAACTGAATTGAGAATTTATCTTAAGGCATTGCATATTAGTTATAGGGATCAGACTTTAGAAAATGAGAGAATAAAGTCTGAGAATTCTGAACTTAAACAGAGAAACAAAATTGTTGAAGAAAAACTTGAAAACATGCAGCAAGTTCAGAAAGAAAGAGATGATGCTTTTTATCTTGAACAAGAGTTGCTAGAAAAATATAAGCAACTAGAATCTGAGTTGGAAGAGAAAAATCACATAATTAAGACATAGACTCATTCTGGAAAAGACACTCAAGAGGTTTTTCAATTTGACAATGTTGGTCTAGGTTATTCTGAGGAAGATGAACTTAGGTTTCAGAATAAAATCAAGATTAGACCATCACTCCCACCTAAGAAATTTGGAAAATTTGTTAATGGAGTAAGAGAACCTAGGTTTGAAGGTGGTAAACAAGCTGTCAAGAAAGAATCAGTAAAAAATAATGTTAAACAGGTTAATATTGGTTCAATGATAGATAAACAACTCAAGAATAAGCTTAAGGAGTTAAAATCTGTTAAAGAACAGAAAGTGTCTAAAAATAACAGAAATGGTAAAGTAGGTATTTCTCAGGGTAATTATCCAATGCTTGCTACTTTTGCTCCAAGAAAAACATGTCATAACTGTGGTAGTACTAATCATCTTGCTAGTTTTTGCAGGAAGAACAGAAACATTAATTCTTTACCTTCTATGTCTGAAGTAAAGAAAGAAAATGTTAGAACTAGACCACAGACTTTATGCAAACATTGTGGAAGTACTTGGCATTCTATTTATACTTGCAAAGATTATCATTCTATTTATCATAATTACTATGAACCCAAGCTAAATTTGAAATGGGTTAGAGTTAATTCTGCAAGTGTAAACACTGATAAAGTTAGCTTAAACTCTGATAATGTAAATTCCGCTGCAAAAGCTAACAAAGTTAAGAAAGACAAAGGATCCAAGCAAGTCTGGATCCTTAAAACTAATCCTCGGTAATTGTTTGTGATTGCAGGGCACCAGGGAAAGTACCCTAGTCATGGACAGTGGATGTTCAGGACACATGACTGGAAATAAAGCCCTGCTATTAGAGTATGTGGAAAAGGCTTGCCCAAAAGTTTCCTATGGAGATGGCAACATGGGACATACTCTGGGATATGGCAATATCAATCTTGGAAATGTCATCATCACAAATGTAGCTCTGGTTCCAGGACTCAAGCATGATCTGCTATCTGTGAGTCAAATCTGTGATAGAGGATATCATGTAGATTTTCAGCCTGAATACTGTGAAATTATCAGTAAATCTACAGGGAAGGTTGTTCTAGTTGGAAACAGGCACAATAACATCTATGAAATAAAGTTGTCAACAAACTCTGATGGCAAAGCTGTGTGTCTGTCAACAAGAATGTCCAGTGAAGAGAGTTGGAAGTGGCATAAGAAACTCTCTCATTTGAATCTGAACAACATCAATGAACTGATTAGAAAGAATCTTGTTAGAGGACTCCCAAAATCCTTATTAAATATTGATGGCCTATGTGATTCCTGTCAAAAGGCCAAACAATGGAAGTCATCTTTCAAGAGCATGTCAGAATCTTCAATTGTTGATCCTTATCAACTTCTACATGTTGATCTTTTTGGTCCAGTAAATGTGATGTCTATTGGAAGAAAGAAATATGCTTTAGTCATTGTTGATGAACACACCAGATATACATGGGTGTATTTTTTAGCAAAGAAGGATGAGACTGCATTAACTCTGATGGAGCATGTAAAGCAACTAGACAAAGGTTCAAAACTCAAAGTCAAGATTATCAGAAGTGATAATGGAACTGAATTCAGAAATGCAACAATGGAAGAATTCTGCAAAGACAGAGGAGTGAAGCAAGAGTTTTCTGCACCTGGTACACCACAGCAAAATGGTGTAGTTGAAAGAAAGAACATAACCCTCATAGAAGCTGCCAGAACTATGCTTGATGAAGCAAAATTGCCAACCTATTTCTGGGTAGAAGCTGTTCAAACTGCCTGTTTTACTCAGAATGCCACTCTGATCAACAAGCATGGAAAAACACCATATGAAATGGTGAGAGAAAAGAAGCCAAACCTGAAATATTTTCATATTTTTGGATGCAAGTGCTTTGTGCTGAACTCATCCTGAACATTTGACAAAATTTGAATTAAAATCTGATGAAGGAATTTTTGTTGGCTATCCACTGTCAACCAAAGCATTCAGAGTTTATAATCTGAGAACCAAAGTGATCATGGAGTCTATACATGAGTCATTTGATGATAAGAAAGTAACTGGACTTGAATATGTGGATAAACATGATCAACTGTACTTTCAAAATGAAGAATTATTCTCTGATGAAGTAAACTCTGATGAAGCTGATCTGACAAACTCTGTTGAGCTAAACTCTGATCCTCTACTGGTAAATACTGAAGAAACTTTTCAATCAAATACTAGAGAAGAACCAGTTGAGGGGGAGCATGAAGAAACACTTCAAAGTGATGACTCAAAATCTGATAATGAGTCATCTGAAAAATCTGAATCAAACTCTGATGACTCAAACTCTGAAAGTCCAAAATCTGATAGTTCAAACTCTGAGCAGTCACATTCAGGGGGAGCCTCAGATAATGAAGAAAGATATCAAGAAAATCAGGAAAACATGGATCCAGGGGGAGGATCGAATTTTGAGAGAAGTCATTTGCCTTCAGCTAGGAAATGGACCAAATCTCACACACCTGATTTGATTATTGGTGATCCAGATGCAAAAGTAAGGACAAGAAGTGCAACAACAAATGAATGTTTGTTTCATGCATTCTTGTCACAAACTGAGCCCAAGAAGGTTGAAGAAGCTCTTCAAGATGCTGACTGGATAACAGCAATGCAAGAAAAGTTAAATGAATTTGAGAGGAATGAAGTTTGGACACTTGTACCAAGACCAAAGAATAGGTCTGTTGTTGGTACTAAGTGGGTATTCAGAAATAAAACTGATAGTGAGGGGGTTGTTACAAGAAACAAGGCCAGACTTGTGGCAAAAGGCTATTCACAGCAGGAAGGAATAGATTATGATGAGACTTTTGCTCCAGTTGCAAGATTGGAGGCAATAATAATGTTTCTTGCTTATGCTTCTCATAAGAAATTCAAGGTATTTCAGATGGATGTGAAAAGTGCCTTTCTGAATGGGAAACTTGAAGAAGAAGTGTTTGTTGAACAACCACCAGGACTTGTGGACCCCAAATATCCAGATTATGTCTACAGGCTTGATAAAACACTCTATGGACTTAAGCAAGCACCAAGAGCATGGTATGAAACTTTAGCTCAATTTCTTCTAGAAAGTGGGTTTCACAGAGGTACAATTGATAAAACTTTGTTTTACTTACAATCTGGTAGTGACTTGCTTCTAGTTCAAATATATGTTGATGACATAATTTTTGGGTGTACTAATAATAAACTCTGTACAAAGTTTGCCAAGCTAATGCAGTCCAGGTATCAAATGAGTATGATGGGAGAGCTTAGTTATTTTCTAGGCCTACAGGTGAAGCAAACAGATGATGGAATTTTTATAAATCAAGCAAAATATACCAGAAATCTTCTCAAGAAATTTGGTATGCTTGATTGCTCATTTGCAACAACTCACATGGCAACAGCAACTAAATTGGATAAGGATACAGGAGCATCAGTAGATATGACAAACTACAGAGGCATGATAGGGTCTCTTCTTCATATGACAGCAAGTAGACCTGATATCATGTATGCAACTTGTCTCTGTGCAAGGTTTCAAGCTGATCCCAGAGAACCACATCTCACAGCTGTGAAAAGAATTTTCAAATATCTCAAGGGCACCATTACTTTAGGGTTGTGGTATCCCAGAGAATCAGATTTCAAGCTTATTGGTTACTCTGATGCAGATTTTGCAGGCTGTAAGATAGATAAAAAAAGTACTAATGGAAGTTGTCAATTTCTGGGTGACAGACTGGTTTCTTGGTACAGTAAGAAACAGAAATCAATTTCTACATCTACAGCTGAGGCAGAGTATATTGCTGCTGGTAGCTGTTGTGCATAGATTCTATGGATGAAAAATCAGTTGCTGGATTATGGATTAAGATACAGTAAGATTCCTATTTACTGTGATAATCAAAGTGCTATTGCTATGACAGGTAATCTAGTACAACATTCAATGACAAAGCACATCAGCATAAGGTATCATTTTATCAGAGAGCATGTAGAGGAAGGAAACATTGAGCTCCATTTTGTGTCTACAGACCAACAGCTTGCAGACATCTTCACAAAGCCATTGAGTGAAGCTATTTTTACAAGGCTGGTAAATGAACTTGGAATGGTTTCTGGTTCGGAGTAGAGATACTGGTTAGACTCAAATTTCACTTATGTCATGTATTACTTATGCTTTAGTGATGTGTTCAATACTATGTGAACTCAGTTTTTAAACTCTGCTATGCAAACTCTGTTCTTTGACTATCAAACTCTCTTAGCATATTTTGTCAGTCAAACACTGTTAACATGCTGGGTAAACTCTGATTAATTCTGATAATGTTATTGTCTGAGATACTCACCAATGAAGAAAATGTATGAAGCATGATTCTCAGTTATTAATCATGAACCTTTATAAGTTATCTATGATCTAATCTTAGACTGTGCAAAAATTCAACAGAAGCATGATACTGATTCATATTTATAGCATCTCTTAGTTTATTTATCCTAAACTCTGAGTCTGTGAACACTGTGTGCATTGCCTCTTATGAATAATTTCTGATTTTGATGACTCCTAAACTCTGTTAGTGATATCATGTTCCCAAAGAAATTCACATGGTACTTGATAATTCCTTGTTTGTGCTTGTGAAAATTTATAAACCTGAGATATGTCTCTGTTAATTTTGGTGAGTACTGAAGCATGCTTTCACCCTGTGAAGATTTTGAGCCTATCAGTGATTGATACATTTTATATCAATCAGACTTTATTGTGTGTGCTGTTCATCAGTAAGTATGTTGCTCTAGAACTTGTTTTAAACCATTTTGAGACTGCATGGCATGTGTGTGCATGAAAATGATAAAGGCACTAGGATTTTGTTAACTCGAATAACTTGTAGAAGGGGGGGGGGGTTGAATACAAGTTATATAATCGTGTCTGATTTTTGCTTGATTATATGAACAAGAATAAACGAATGAATCAAACTCTGTTTGTATTAATAAGATCAAATACAAACTCTACCAAAGGTGTACAATACCTTTAGCAGCTGCTGACAAAATAAAACTCTCTCTCTGTTTGTTTCGAACTCTCGAATACAAACCTTATACAGAGCTACGCACACGAATCGAACTCACGTACTTTTCCGAACTCTTTTTACAATGACATAGAGAAAGTATTTATAATGCTACCTATTAACTAATAGCAGAAAGATAATCTATACATGACAATGTTCTGCCTTTCAGTTGATAGTTTCCATCAATAGAAAATTCTTCCCTTCATAATATCTTCTTGCTTGTTCTTCAAACAACGATCCTGTTTTATAGCACTTGCCAGTTTCTGTAGCATCCATAATGACATCATCAGTAACACGACTGATATCAGGATTTCATCTTGCATCAGTATCTGATCACCATCAGTATTAGACCGTCATCAGGATTTGCTCTCTGTTCCTGACATGTAGTCTCCGATACACTGTTCATTCCTGACTAAACCCTACAGATAACTGTCTAACACATATTTCCTATACAAAGTGCTAAATCCTTTATAAAATCAGGATATACAAGAAATATAAGTAAAATTCTATTCTTAACATCACAACTCATGAATTATTCCTAACAATCTCCCCCTATTTATGCTTTAAAATCTGAAGCATAAATCTGAGTTGTTGATGTCAAAACATATAACAATACAATCAGAATAGAATTTATGAATTCAAAAAAAATCATGAAGTTAAGTACCTCCTCTTTCAGATATAGACATAGTATCCAGTACTTAGACGAAAGAATTCAACTATTTGATGCTTCTTTTCCTTTATCACTTCCATGATGAGATTCACCTCTGTCACTGTCTTTATCACCCCTACCAGTTTTTCTTTTATCTCCCTTAGTCTGTTGTTGTTGTTGTTGTCTTTGAATTGTCTTTATCTCCCCCTTTTTTGTGACATCCCCAGATCCGGGGTCAAGGATCCAATTTCCATTCAATATCAATATTTCTTTGGTCTTTTTTTTTTTTAAAAAAAAAGACCAAAGAAATATTGATATTGAATGGAAATTGGATCCTTGACCCCGGATCTGGGGATGTCACAGTTTGGTATCAGAGCTAAGAGTCATAATGCTCAGGAACAAGAGTGATAATAATAAATGTATCAGTTATAACATAAATTGTGAACTTCCATCAAGTTCAGGGGTGGTATATCGCAGGTAGTATTTATTTTAAGCATATAATATAATTTTATAGACCATTACTAATAGAATATTATGTTTTATTATAGGGAGCGGAGATGGGTGAGCCGGGTCAGGACCCCTAGTGGCTAGGACTACCCGAGCAGGAGATTAGAGACTTGTTGCTGGTAGGTGTAGAGGTTCCAGAGTATGCTATCACTGACCTCAGGAGGAGAGTTCGCGCAGAGGCCATGGAGAGACACGAGATCAGAGTGAGACTTGAGGAGGCAGAGGAGCGCAGGCAGAGGGATGCTGTGGCCATAGTGCCATACTCTGGTAGACCATATGTAGGACCTGATGGGGCCGGACCTTCTCGGGTGCGGTCGGATATTCCTGAGGAGGAGATGCCCTTGCGTAAGAGGCCTAGGTTATCTGTTATACCTGAGGAGCCGATTGAGTGGAGGGACATTCACATGACTCCTACTCCTGTTCCACCTGTCCCAGTGCCATCACCAGTTCCATCTCCTCTACCTAGCCCTGACCCTTTTGAGGACCCAGTTGAGCAGTTCACTCCACCGGGACACTTTATCTTGTCAGAGGATGAGTTGGAGGAGGACCCTTCCGAGGATGCGGACACGGAGCCAGTTCCTCCATCCCCACCATTTGCACCTCCACCACCACCACCAGTGGATGCACCCCCACTTGTAGATGTACCTCCCCCAGTTGCTATGCCACCTCAGGAGGCACCTATATTTCCAGCTGGTCAGTTGCTAGCTATTCTCTTGTCAGAGTACTTTATCCTACAGGGACAGCTGGAGGAGTCCCGTCGGACTATAGATACACTTGTACAGAGGTTAGACAGGGCGAGAGGAGGAGGAGGTGTGATACCAGATGGGTTGTCTTTGGGCATAGTTAGTATCGAGCTGCGGGCACTCGGTGATATTAGGACGATGTTGGGAGACAGAGGGGATCCAGTATGGAGGGCTCAGATAGTTGATGTAGTCACCACTATGGTAGTGCAGATCAGAGACATTATCAGGGCGTCGTTACCATGATTAGGAGTAGTAGTCTTGGATACTAATCAGACTAGTCATCTTGTGGATGTCATTTTGGGGATTAGGTTAGTTGTTTACTGTCTTAATCCCAGTCTGATTAGAGGACAGCTAGTAGTGCTTTTGTTATAGCGAGTTAGTATGTACGGTTATGCTTTTGGGGTTTCGAACCTTGTACTTTATGATGTATGATATTAGTAGTAAAAGACGTTGTACCCAAGTTGTAAAATATTTATGTAAATTAATGAAGTTTATGTATTTTGCCTAATTTTATCATAATTTGATACTAAGTGTTGAGATTTGAAAATATTAATGTATGACAGGTAATTGACTTAAATGAAAAGGTTATTATGCTAAAAGTGATAAGTTTATTTAATGAGGTAGTATTATAACTAGATATTAACTGTGATGCATAAATAAGGTAACTAATGATATAGTTGTGAATATATGGAAATGATGTATGTTGTACCCTAAATTCGGGTGATTAATGAAGAATATTGTTATATACAGAATCATGCCGCCTAAGCGTAATAATAGAATGAATGCAAGGAAGAATGAGAGAGAGGAAGGAAGTCATAATAGGCAGGGTAAAAACGCTCATAATGAACAAGATCATGAGGAAGAAGAAGATGAATCAACTGGTCAACAGGGAAATCAGGGTGGTGACCCTTTTAACCAATTTATGGAACTATTGAGGCAGAATTTCGCTAATCCACAGAATCCGCCACAACCACCTGTTCTTCCCAATCAGGCAGCTAACTCTTTTCGTGCCTTTAAGTCATTGAAACCCCCAGAATTTGAGGGAACCACTAACCCAGTAGCAGCCAGGGCATGGCTGAAAGAGATGGAGAAAGCTTTCGAGATACTGAGGGTAGAGGAAGATCAGAAGACAGTCTTTGCAGCCTATCTCCTAAAGGGAGAGGCAAATTATTGGTGGGAAGCTAAGAAAAATCTCGAAGGAGGGGGAGTGATAACCTGGGAGCGTTTCACTAGGGTGTTTCTAGACAAATATTCCCCTAGGTACCTGGAGAACCAAATGGAAATAAAATTTTTGGTGCTAAAGCAGGAAAATCTAACAGTGGCTGAGTATGAAACGAAATTTACCGAACTGTCTAGGTTTGTTCCAGAATTCGTGCGTACTGAAGAGCAACGAGCGAAAAGGTTCTAACAAGGATTGAAACCATGGCTACGTACTAGAGTGGCACCATTTGAGTTGACTGATTATGCTGCAGTGGTCCAGAAGGCATCTATTATAGAAGCCGAGAGCGAGCAAACCCAAATAGGTCGAGAGAATAAGAAAAAGAAATTTGAAGGTCAGAGAGGAGGTGTAAGTGAAGGAAACTACTTTAACAAAGCTGGTAGGGGACCAAAATCTCAGTTTATAGGGAAGTCAGGGACTAATAGGACTGTTAGTGAGACTGTGAATCAGGATGGTAAATCTTCAGGAACATTTCGGTCCGACCAACTACGACCCCCGTTCCCAGATTGTAACACGTGTGGTAAGAAGCATTCAGGAGTGTGTAGAGTGTTAGGAATAACTTTCTTTAAGTGTGGACAAAAGGGGCATTTTCTAGACAAGTGTCCATTAGTCGATAAGAATGACATGAAGTGTTACCAGTGTGGAAAATTAGGACACTTTGCCAGAGATTGCCGTTCCGGTGGGTCGTCCGCACCAGGACAAAGTATGACTGCTTCAAATAGACCTACTGCCAGGGTGTACAATATGACTTTAG